>BPTQ01000007.1:67644082-68125905 GCA_019973895.1 Chrysanthemum seticuspe | reverse complement strand
TGTGCATTCCATGGACTTCGTTCCGAAGATCCAAATCAGCATCTGAGGGATTTCCTCAAAATCGTCGATTCCATCGACCTTGATGCTACTACTCGGGAGACCACGCGCCTGCGTCTCTTCCAATTCTCTCTACGGGACCAAGCTAGTAATTGGCTTGAGCGACTTCCCGCCGGCTCCATCTCAAGTTGGGATGATCTTACTTCTCGCTTCCTTGCTCAATTTTTCCCACCGGGGAGAACCACTAAGCTTAGGAATGACATCTTGATGTTCCAACAATGTCAAGGTGAATCTCTCTACGAAGCATGGACCCGATTCAAGGACTTACTTCATAAAGTCCCTCATCACGGCATTGATCTTTGGCTCCAAGTCCAAATCTTTTATGATCATGTCAACTTCCCCACTAAGCGATCCATTGACCAAGCGGCCGGTGGAAAACTTAGTGATCTCACCGCGGAAGAATCATGGGGTATAATAGAGGACCTCGCCCTCTATGACAACGAAAGTTGGGATGACCCCCGTGAGCTGCCCAAAACCGTTAAGGCAATCTCCTTGCCTCCTTCCGACCGTAGGATGATCGAACTTGAAGATCAAGTTAGATTCCTCATGAGCTCATACGAAACTCCTAAATCTTCACACCATGTGAACAAAGCTTCTTCCTCGTGTGAGCCGTGTTGTGATCCTCATAACACGCGCAACAGCACTCGCTCCCAAGAACATGCTTCCGTTGACTACGCATCCTCGCGTATTAATGGAACGGGAGGAAGATTCCCTACAACACCCGGACCTAGGAATTTCAATGAAACCCGAGAGGCATGGAAAGGCAAGCCCGATTTCTACTGGGGACAAACCAAAGAATTCACCTCTAATGATTTCTCATGGCCCCCACCTAACGGTCCTAACCAACAAAATGTCGAAGGGATGTTGCAAAACCTAGTTGCATCCCAAGAAACCCAAATGGCTAAGCTCTCGGACCGCTTTAACCATCAACAAGCCGAGATGGATAGGAAAATAGACAACCTTTTGAAAGCCATAGCTAATAGTGATAAGAAGGTTAGTGCTATCTCAACTCCTGAGCCTTCAGGTATAGAGATTAAGGATCCAAGCAAGCTAAAGTATGTCCAATTCGTCAATACCATCGCCTTAGTTGAACCTAATGAAATAAATGACGAAGAGGACTATACACTTGTGGATGATGAAACACCCGAGGAAGTAGATGAAGTAGACATTGATTATTTCAACAAATTTCCTACGGAAGAAGAATTATCTCGCCACCCTCACTTAGTGCGTGACCTCCGTCAATGTATGTTAGGAAAAGTCCTCGAATCAAGTTTGGGAACCCTTGGAATCTTAACATACCATGTGTCATAGGACATCTTTTTGTGGCAAAAGCCTACATTGATCGCAAGTCCCCAATCAACATAATGACTAGCACCTATTACAATTGGATATTGAAGAAGCCTATTCCAACTAGGCAAGACCCCAATGATCCTAATGTTAGTTGCAATTTTCTTGGTAGAGTTAAGGGATTGCCCGTTTATGTAGGTAGTTTCACGTTTCCTACGGATTTCATAATTGTGGATGATATTAGCACGGCCATAGACCCTAGCTTGTCCCATGTTATTCTAGGAAAACCTTTCATAGAAAGCACCGGGATGACCTATGACCCCTCGTTAGGAGTAGTGCGATTCAAGAATGAGACCGATGACATAGCTTACCAAATGCCGTTTAAGATTGAGAAGTTTTCATCACTCTCTAATGATGAAAAGGAACTTAAATTGTCGGTCTATTATAGGAATGATGAGGATAGGGGAAAGGGTGTTGATTATGTTATGGCTAAGATTTTCGGATTCTATAAGGATTGCTTGAGCCTAGGACCGGAATATATGACCGATTGGGGAGAGGATGAACTCTTAGAGAAGCGCATTTTAGGGCACTTCTACAACATGGAATCCCCCATTAAAAACCGTCAAGAGGGCGGTAATGAGAAAACGTAGGAGCACGACTATGAGTCTAGCTACAAGACTCTTAAATAAAGAAAAGCGCTTCGTGGGAGGCAACTCATGCTTAATTGTTTGCTTGTTAGTGTCTTATATCTTTTATTAATTGTTTATCCTCATGTTTAAATTTGTAAAAATGCTTTATTTTGTTTTTAACCTCGTCTTAATTGCATATAAAGGTATTTTACATAAAGGATAAGTGTAGGGAGGATTACACACGTTTTCAAAAGAAACGTAAACATGAGAATAACAATTAACTAAAAGATATTTATATTTGTTTGTTCGAGTCAAATGCTTGTATCGAGTAATAATGGATGTTTTGCAGAAATTTTTCCAGATTCTAAAGATGTAAATTTTCCAGAATTTTTTCCAGAAAATCGCAGACCAGTTTTTGTCAGGATAACCTGACGGCGTCAGGATTGCAACCTGACGGCGTCAGGAAGGAGTAAAAACATCAGATTATTATTTTTTTTTCTCGTTTTCTGAGCCACTTATAAATTTTTGAAATTTTCCAGGTCTTAATTTTCTTAGAAATTCTGTAAACATCCATTCCACAAGCATTATATCCTAGTTTAAATCGAGTCTTATATATATTATTACCGCCGATTTTACGCGAAGGTTTCGTTTGTTTTCTTCAAGTGTGCAGGTTTAGTTTGTCAAGAAGAAGTTACATAAGATTGGAAGGAGCTTTTCACGCAATAATTCTTCTTGGAAAAGAATTTAACCACCACTTTACACGGATCCTATCGAGCTAATCAGGGGAGTATTAGTTTCTTTCATTTTAAATTACCTTCTATTATCATAACTTTGATACTTTCGGGGAACATTGGGGACAATGTTCAGTTTAAGTGTAGGGAGGGAAAATAAAACGGGAACTTTGAAACTATGCTTATCCTTGACTATTTGCTTTGTCCAATTGTGATTGTGTAATAAACCATGAGAAAATGTCGGTTAGGGTAATTTTGGCACCAAATTTAAAATTTTTCATAATATATAGGAGTGGGCCATTAGTCTTAACAAAAGCGTCTCATGGATAGGAAGTTATATGACTAGCACAAAACCCTTTACCACCCAAATTCCACCAAAATGTGAGGATCGCCCTTAGATTAGTAGGAATTAGAAGCATTCATCTTCAATGCTTAGAGTGTGAACCGGTAGTATATTAGATTCTAGAACTTGTTTTGTGATGCATTCCGAGATCGCAAGTGAGGCTACACTTGTGTAGTTAGGAATAACTAAATGATAAGAGGCATTAGGATAACCCTTGTTTGATACCTGTAAGATAATTACTTCTTCCATATCGGTTGAGTAATTCCCCCACACCCTTTGCGTTGTACTCATCTTTAGTACACGATACCCCTAGTTAACCCCTCAGAGCCTATCCTTTTCGCGGTTCTCGTGATGTTTCGGTTTTCCGGAATATCAATGAAGAGCATTGTTTACACCCCACCCCCAAATATACACCCAAATCGCCTTAGCCTACCCCTTATGCACTCACTTTTAGTGCGAATGTTTGTTATCACCCCAAACCCTTAGTTCAATTATCTAGTTGCTTGCATAAGTTGCTAAGTCGAGTCATATCCTTTGTATACAGTTTTGGGACGATTGGGATTCATGGAAAAGTTAAAGTTTATGAAATGACGGGAAGGGAACGTTAAAAATTCAAATTCCCTTTGTTTGCGTAATAATGTACCCCAAGTGTTTTGATCTTTTCAAATCGGGTCAAATTAGTGTTAGAGTAATAAAAACTCAAGTGTAGGGATATGCCTGTAAATCCCTAGTATTTTGATGTTATCGTAGAGGATGGTAGAGTAAAAGTGTATGAAAAAAAAAAAAAAAAAAAAAAAAAAAAAAAAAAAAATAGAAAAAGAGAAAAAGAAAAAAATAGAGTGTGATTAAAAAAAAAAAAAAAAAAAAAAAAAAAAAAAAAACATACGGGCTACCATCCTACATTTATCTTTAAATTTATGTTTGTTTATTTCAGTTACCTAGAGTTTTAGAGTGTCGAGTCTTGGCTTAGCAACGTCATTCTTCATATGCTTGTAACATAGAGATTTTTGACTTACCACCACTAAATTGCCTATCCCACCAAACCCTTTGTTTCCCTACCGTAAGCCTAACATTACAACCCTTTAAAAGACCTCTTTGATAGTCTTTCCTAGGTGCTTACGCCAAAGCGATGGAGGTTTGATCTATTCTCAAGCCTATGGTAATCTATGTACTAGGACCGGTTAATGAGTGTTTATCTTCCATTTCCTATTTGTTATATTTCATATATACACCCGAGAGAGATGTGAGTATCCAAACACCCCATGTGAGGTGCTAGTATGTAATTTCCGTGCTTGTTATGACTTTTGCGGGGCTTATATGTGTTGTGGACCGTTTTGAATTAATGCTTCATGACCTCTAACTTATAAATTAATTGGCTAAAAGCACATTTGCTTGAGGACAAGCAAATAACAAGTGTAGGGATATTTGATAAGGTTTTAAAAGGTACCATTTTGAGGGGTCGTTTAAGTCCTTATTTGATCACTTTTGTATCCGTTATTGCTTAATATCGTTCCTTTTCACTTTTTAGGTCTCGTGAAGGCAAAATGCTGGAATGGCACTTATTTGGACGAAAAGGCGCGAATATATGAAGAAAATGGCCAAAGTCAAAATCGAGACACTCACAGTTGCTGAAAGTAGAAGGCGACGGCGTCAGGTGCTACATTGTGACGCCGTCCCAAAATTATTGTGACGGGCCAGAACCCAAAACTCGTATTTACAAGCGACGACGTCTAGTTGTAAAAGAGTAGGCCGTCGCTACTCAGACGGCCTAGATGCAATCCAGACGACGTCAGAAGCTGAAGAGGACGGCGTCACGGCCATAAGGTGACGTCGTCTCAAGGTTAACGTGGCCAAGACGAAACCCTAATGGCGGCGACACGACGGCGTCACTAAACATAAGGTGACGCCGTCGCAATTGTAATCTTATATATAGAATCCGAATTTTTCAGTCTTTGTGTGGAGAGTCTTTGGAGTAAAAACCTAAAACCGAACCTAAGGTGTCTTGTACAGTATTTTAGGGTTTTAAACCCTATCTTACATCAAGATAAGTCTTTACTTCATTAATTCAATTATGTCTTTGATTATTTGTGTGTATGCTTGCATGTTCTCCATGTCCGGCTAATTTATTTGTGTGTTTGCTTAGGAAGTATGAAACTTAATTATTGAATATTGATTGGTTGTTTCTTATCTTAGTTGATTAATGATCTAGTAATGCGATAGGTCATTCGTTGTGTACTTAATGCTTGATTCATCTTTGTGAACCTTAGAATATAATTACCTGAGGAGTTGTAGGCTAAACCATCCAAAGAGCGCCTTAGAGTAGGAGTTTATCATCCCTAGTGGGTTTGTAGACGAGACCCTTTGGTAAGTTCGAAGAGTTAGGGAGAAACGCATACCCTACAACTTTAGACACACAACGCAACTAGGAATAAGACGTGACACTCAACCATCAATAGGAGATAATTAAGGAGTAATACAAACTAAGTAAACACATCTTTAAACTATTATACGAGCACACATTAATTAGACATAGACTCCCACAACCTTAGTTTAGATAATTAGATAATAGTAGAGTAATCGGTAGAAATACCAACCCCCCAAATCCAATACCCGAGATTCGTACCTTTTCTTTTCATAAAATATAAAAAGATAAAAAATAATATTCCTCAACCTTAACCTTAGCGTAGTAACTCCTTACTAGCATTCCTATTCCCCTAGAGAACGATATCAATACCCGTGGCTTACCCTAATTACTACACTACAACGATTAGGTTCACTGCCTAGGGTGTTATAAAACTTGCTCGAAGAAAAGGAAGTTTCCTTGACCCCGAACGACGCGTGTAGCGTTATCATGTTCACAGAGATGTCTTCCTAAGCTTGCTAATTCTCGGCATAGTGCAATCTTGAAATCTTCCGGTAATCCTACAAGTGGTCCGGAAAAGTCTTCAAATGGCTTCTCGAATTATGCTAAAATCTTTTGATCTTCCTCACTAATACTTGCTCCTGAGAAGTGCGAAAAAATCAAAATATTGTCTTGAAAATAATTGATTCTGACTTCTGATCTTTGTCTTCGTCCTATTCCTAACTTTGATGATGCCATAAAAACTCTGACTAGAGCTTCTACGAAATTTTTGATGGATGGAGTTGTTGGTGGTATCTCGTCTTTCGATGGATACTTGCCGTTGCTGACTCCTTGTTCTGCTATTGTGATAGCTGGTACTAGCAATTGATGATCATTGCTGAAGATTGGATAACTGGAATGAATACTGAGAAACAATGATCGTTTCTTTGCGAAATTATCATCGTATGTTCTTATGACTCTTTGAATTCGTGTCGAGAAATCTTGAAATTCTTTAAGACCTCCTTCTTTTGTATACATGGTGTCTAATAATCCATGAACGAAATATTCATGAATAATCATTGGTTCTGCTTCTGGGATGAATACTGCCTTCGGTCCTGCTTCTCGGTTCTTTGGATAAAACAACTTGGTAGCCTGGACTTCGTTGTAATGAATGATGCTATCCCATAATTGTTGGAATTTTTCAACTGTTGGTTTTCTTGCGGCTTCTTTTTCTCTTGTGGTAGGAATGCTTCTTAGTAAGTCAATTGATCCGGTGCTGGATGTCTGCTCTTGATTCAAAAATGTGAAACTTTTGGATCTTTTGATTTCTTCTGTCGCTACAGTCTTGTATGTTTTTTCTAGTGCTTGTTCTGCTGCTTCTCTTGATGTGTAGCTTTTGTGACCTACACTTTTTCCGATTATGTGTGGACTGGCGAGTGCCCAATCTGAATATATTCCTCTGTTTCGTCCGTCAAAGATGACGTACCATTTCTTTTTTCCAATGCTTGATTCCTGAACAATTACTTGGACTTTTTCTTCCATTCTTGTGAACTCATCTCTTGAGGATGAAGATGAACATGATATCTGAATTTTTTGAGTAGTATCTGGGGTTTTCTGGGTGGTATTTAGTGGACTGTCGTTTTTGGTTGGAGTGGATGTCGAGGGTTTTGTTGGCGTTTTTGTTGGTGTTGGTGTTTCAGTTTATTCAGAAATTGATTCTGAAACTGTGTTTTTAGTTAGGTATCTCACGGTACTTGCTAATTCTTCCTCTTCCTTCTTAATAATGGCTAATTGTTTTTCGATGGAAATGAATTCTTCGATTTTTTGCTGAAGTTGTTGTCTTGCTTGCTTTATTATTCCTTCCATTCTCTGGTGAGGGTATCTGCAAAAGTGTTGTTATTGGTTTTGATATATTTAATGTATGGGTGGAATTGGTGTAGTTGCAGTTGCCAACGGATTAGTCGACCTCTACAATAGTCTTCTTGTAATTTATATCTCCAAAAACCTGTTACATATTTTGAGTCCGTTCGTAACTCAAATCTTGTTTGTAATAAATCGATCTTCCATTTCTTGAGTGTTTTTAAACACGCCAATGTTTCTTTTTCATGAGTGCTATATTTCTGCTCAATCTCTGAGAATGTTCCAGAGATGTATTTACATAATTTAGATTCATACTTTTCTGTCTTTAAAACAGATGTTTGCTCATTGCTTAAGAAAGCTTTTTCCGATGAATTTAATAGTACTGAAACAGATTGAGGAATTTGACTTCCATCAATACTTATTTCTGATAGATTAGATTGAGGGATTGGAATTCCATCAATGTCTAATCCTAGTAATTCTTTACCATTTAAAATGGCCTTCATACATCCTGCCCAAGTGCTGTCTGATGCATCTGTTTCAATAATCAAAAAGTCTTTTGTTTCCGGGTTATATAATTCCGGTAAACAGTGTACAGTTGTTTTAATATGTTGTACAAGTTGAGTATCAGATTGTGTCCATTCCAAACGAATTTTTTCAGAAATTTTCTTTTGTAAAATTTTCCTTTCTTTTGCTAGATTTTTCAAAAATCCTTGTTCGGCTATATAATTCAAACATCCTAAGAATCTTTGAATTTGTTTTCGATCTTCTAGTTTATCTGGAAAGAGTTTCAATTTTTCTTGTGTATTGTTTGTTAAAGAAATAACTCCGTTTTTTGCTATTTTTAATCCCAAATATTCTACTTCTTCTTGAAGAAATTTAGACTTTTTTGAGATAAGATTAGACCTTTTTCTTTAATTCTTTCTAACACTATAGATACTGCTTTTATATGTTCTTGTTCATCTCCCTTTGTAAAGACAATGATATCATCAATATATGCTAAACAAATATTTTCTAAACCTTTCAAATTATTATCCATAAATCGTTGATAAATAGATGGTGCTTGTTTTAATCCAAAGGGTAGTACATTCCACTCATAATGTTTTTGTGGAGGACATGAAAATGCCGTTAATGATTTTGTTGATTCATTAAGCCTTAATTGCCAATATCCTGATTTAGCATCAAATGTGCTAAAATGTGTATTTCCTTTTAATTTTTCTAAAATATAATCTTTTCTTGGTAGTTTATAAGAATCTCCTATGGTTGCTTCATTCATTTTTTTATAATTAATAACCATTCGCCTTTTTCCTCTTTTGATTTCATTTTTATTTTCAACATAAAATGCTGGTGCTGAATGAGGACTTGAACTTTCTCTTATTATTCCTTTATCAAGTAATTGTTGACATTCTTCTTTAAATTCCTTAACATCCTTGATGCTATAAGGTATTCTATTTGGTATGTTTATTTCTGCAAGTGGATCCTTCAATTTTATAGATACTAGTTGGTTGTTAGTATTTATATTATCTAATGGATTTTCACTACATACTTCTTGTAATGTTCTTTCAATATGTTCTCTTTTCATTATCAATAATATTTCTACTTGAAATTTTATATTTCGTGCTAACATTCGTATGTATTATGTCTGTGTAACAATTGGTGTTGATACTAATTCTCCTGTTTCTTTATGTTTTATAATGACAGTTTTATCCGTTTGAGTAAATGGTTGGTATAATTATAAAAAATTGTTTCCAATTTTCAAATCTATACCTGAATCATGCATGTAAATTGTTGGTGTAATGAATTCTTTTTTTGTTAATATATATAGGAATCATTCTTCCAACATACCATATTTTATGTACTGATTTATCTGCTACTACAATTTTTAATGGTTTTACTAGTTTTTCCCAAAATTTTAATATCTTTCTTTTTCCAAAACATATCGTAGCTCCAGTATCTACATATGCAAACATTTTCTTATTTTCAACTTTTACTTCAATAAATGTTGCATTTGGATTATCTTTCGCCTTTTTATTCATAAAATAGTTAATGATATATTAGTCTGTTTCATAATATGGTTCTCTAAAATCATAACTATTATCATCATAATCATCATCATAATCATCTAATTCTTCCGATTCATCTTAGTAATATTTTCTCATTCTTTCATTATAGTCCAAAAATTGTTTTTTCAATTCTTCTTCATTAGTTGAATTTAAATTATACTCATCTAGATATTCAGCAATTCTCATTCTTGATATCATTAAAGCTAATGGGTTTTTAACTTCTTTTGAAAATGGTGGTATAAAAATAACTTGTAATGAATTAAATTCTTCATATTCCCATATATTTTCCCATGTGAGTTTTTCTATTGCTAATTTTGTCCTTTCCTCATAATATTCTGATAATATTTTAAAAACTAAATATGAATTATTGGTTTCAAATTCTATTCTCGGTTCAAAACTATTTTTCATATATATTTGATGTTTTATTTTATTCTGAAAATCTATTCTAGCTTTAATTTTAGATTCTTCTTTATTGCTATTTTCTGTTTTGTTTGTTATGGCTATATGTAATTCTTCCAATTTTTCTTTATTATAATGACCTAGATTAAGATATTTTAATTGAAACACAAATGTGTCAGTATTAATAATATGTAATTCTTCTCGTAATTCTTCACTCATTTTTATATTATATTTAGCAAATGACTAATTTAGATCTGAATTCTTGTATTACCTTCATATTTTCTCTGAGACTATTTTTTAATGTTTTAAAATACCAATTTATATTAATATTTTGAAATCCAAATACTTTTTTATTTCTTTTTATATCTTTTTTAACATCTTCTATTTCTCGTAACATAGTCTTTCTTTGTATGTATAAGTAATTTAAAAAATTCTTATGATATTAATTATAATTATTTTTTAATTGTATCCTTGTGTCACTCATATTCTTAAACTTAATGATCTTAAAATTTGTTTCATTTCTTTTATATCTTCTTGGTTACTAGTAGATTCTTCATCTGATTTCTCAATTTGTGGTATCCATATTGACGATATACTGGATGTCGATTTTCTACTTCTTTCGATATACTTATTTTTTGAAAACATGTTTGGTGTTTCAAGAGTAAGTAATGGTTCAAAAATTTTATCAATATAAATTCTATCATTTGTTTTAAAAGTGATACTATGATGCGAGTTAGTGAGTGCATAATTTATTTGATATGTTACCGTAAAAGGGTGATTTCCTTTATACATAAATGCTCTTCTTAATAATTCATATCTGATAGTAATACTTTTATTTATATCTTTGTCTTTTAGACTTAATCCCATTTGTATGTTTACATCAAATTTTATTTTTCCTTCAGAAAAATTTCATTTTCCTTTAGCAATAATACTTTCTTCTTTATCAATTATTCTATCATCTCTTAATTCTAATTTAATAGGTGTATTGCAATCCATAAACGTACTTTTTAATATTATTTGTATAGTTGATATATGTATATACGCTATTTTACTTCTATCATTTTCTTTCTTTTGTTTTATGCGATCATATATCTGTTGCTTATTAATTATAGGTATAATAATATTTCCTTGTGTTTGTTCAATAGGAATTGGTTCTTCTACAATTATTTTTCCAAAGTATATTATATTTTTTCTTGAAAATATTTCTCTTAATGATCTTTGAATATCAAAATTATGTTTTTCTGATAGTGTAAAATTAGATCTTCTAATAGCTCTTCTATCAATAATTGCATCTAGCATAAATCCTGATTCATTTTCTTTTTCATGAATAATAGAAATTTCTACTTTACTATTTGTTGGTGATTTCGACATACTTAATGAAAGTTTTAAAAGTTGTATTAAATACTACTTTTTGGTGAATTATTCCTATTGATAAATAGTTTAATGATTAAATAATGCATAAACTTTATTCATTGAACGTTTGATACAATAAAATATTAAATTTAAATATTGCAATATAAGAACTATAGTACTAAGAAAGAATATTTCACTTTTAATTAATAGTTTTTCTAAAGAATATTTCACTTTAATTAATAGTGTTTCTACTGTAATTGATAAAATTATGATATTTAGAATGAATATTTCTCTTTTAATTAGTAATTTTTCAATAATTGATAACTTAGTCATTGTAGAATGATACCTTAAATAGCAAGGTTAGTAATTTAATCCTTCTTGATGATTTCTGATGGTTCTTTCTTGATTCTTTTGAATTGTACTTCTTCTTCTTGTCTTGTGCTCTTGTCTAGTTCCTTAGATCTTTTTCCAAGCTTTGTAATTGAGCTCTTGTCTAGCTCTGATACCAGAAATACTAATACAGGGGGGCGCGGAATGATGGTGATACCTGCAAAATATTTGTTAGAATGATTGCTTGATGCCAGGGACGGCTGTTGTTCCATTTTTATAATCAATTGGTGATGGATTAATTCACGGATTGTGTTTGATTCCATTTTTGGATCTTTGGTACTTGAATGAAAACGGATGGCATGTTTGTAAGATTTTCTTGGTTGATTGGATAATTGTTGTTTTGTGATTTGGATTGTTTGATGATGGTTGGTGATGTTTTCTATGTTTCAATGTTTCTAATATTTCAAAGGGATAGTAATCTGCTATTCAGAAACGAGAAATCAAACGTTTCAATAGATAACGAGATCTCAGATCTCAGATTAAACTTATCAAAGTTTAACTCTTGGTGTTTTCACATAAAATTCGCACACTTTTAAACTCCATTAAACTATCTGCATTATTATGTAAATTACGTAAGCAATGACGTAGGATGAGGATGTAACTACTACACCTACCCCCCTCTTGTATAAATAGAGGCCTTGCCTCAGAAATAAAAGTGTGTGAATTTTGTGTGAAAACACCAAGAGTTAAACTTGGATAAGTTTAATCTGAGATCTGAGATCTCGTTATCTGTTGAAACGTTTGATTTCTCGTTTCTGAATAGCAGATTACTATCCCTTTGAAATATTAGAAACATTGAAACATAGAAAACATCACCAACCATCATCAAACAATCCAAATCACAAAACAACAATTATCCGATCAACCAAGAAAATCTTACAAACATGCCATCCGTTTTCATTCAAGTACCAAATATCCAAAAATGGAATCAAACACAATCCGTGTATTAATCCATCACCAATTGATTATAAAAATGGAACAACAGCCGTCCTTGGCATCAAGCAATCATTCTAACAAATATTTTGCAGGTATCACCATCATTCCGCGCCCCCCTGTATTAGTATTTCTGGTATCAGAGCTAGACACGAGCTCAATTACAAAGCTTGGAAAAAGATCTAAGGAACTAGACAAGAGCACAAGACAAGAAGAAGAAGTACAATTCAAAAGAATCAAGAAAGAACCATCAGAAATCATCAAGAAGGATTAAATTACTAACCTTGCTATTTAAGGTATCATTCTACAATGACTAAGTTATCAATTATTGAAAAATTACTAATTAAAAGAGAAATATTCATTCTAAATATCATAATTTTATCAATTACAGTAGAAACACTATTAATTAAAGTGAAATACTCTTTAGGAAAACTATTAATTAAAAGTGAAATATTCTTTCTTAGTACTATAGTTCTTATATTGCAATATTTAAATTTAATATTTTATTGTATCAAACGTTCAATGGATAAAGTTTATGCATTATTTAATCATTAAAATATTTATCAATAGGAATAATTCACCAAAAAGTAGTATTTAATACAACTTTTAAAACTTTCATTAAGTATGTCGAAATCACCAACAAATAGTAAAGAAGAAATTTCTAATATTCATGAAAAAAAAATGAATCAGGATTTATGCTAGATGCAATTATTGATAGAAGAGCTATTGGAAGATCTAATTTTACACTATCAGAAAAACATAATTTTGATATTCAAAGATCATTAAGAGAAATATTTTCAAGAAAAAATATAATATACTTTGGAAAAATAATTGGAGAAGAACCAGTTCCTATTGAACAAACACAAGGAAATATTATTATACCTATAATTAATAAGCAACATATATATGATCGCATAAAACAAATGAAAGAAAATGATAGAAGTAAAATAGCGTATATACATATATCAACTATACAAATAATATTAAAAAGTACGTTTATGGATTGCAATACACCTATTAAATTAGAATTAAGAGATGATAGGATAATTGATAAAGAATAAAGTATTATTGCTAAAGGAAAATGAAATCTTTCTAAAGGAAAAATAAAATTTGATGTAAACATACAAATGGGATTAAGTCTAAAAGACAAAGATATAAATAAAAGTATTACTATCAGATATGAATTATTAAGAAGAGCATTTATGTATAAAGGAAATCACCCTTTTACGGTAACATATCAAATAAATTATGCACTCACTAACTCGCATCATAGTATCACTTTTAAAACAAATGATAGAATTTATATTGATAAACTTTTTGAACCATTACTTACTCTTGAAACACCAAACATGCTTTCCAAACATAAGTATATCGAAAGAAGTAGAAAATCGACATCCAGTATATCGTCAATATGGATACCACAAATTGAGAAATCAGATGAAGAATCTACTAGTAACTAAGAAGATATAAAAGAAATGAAACAAATATTAAGATCATTAAGTTTAAGAATATGAGTGACACTAAAATTCAAACAAGAATAGAAAAAAATAAACAAAATATTAGACATTTAAAAATGTTTTCGGAATCAGGAAAAGAAATATTAAAAGAAATAAAAAATATAAGAGAAAGAATAGAAAAAGGTGAAAAAACACATTCTAATGGTTTTTTAACAATTAATATACATGTATATTTAGCAATTATGAGAGACGCTTTAAAAGGAAATATAGAAGCAGTGAAAGAATTAAAATCAGAACTAATAATTTGTTATAAATGAATCATATTTCAGAAAATTCGTCAGATCAAAAAATAGATTTTGGAGAAGATAAAAATATTACATCTTTCGAGCCATTCATACCATATAATCAGACATTACTTAAAATACCTCAAAACTTACCAAAAGGAACATCATACGGTATTAATATAAATAAAAATGAAAAGAATCAACCTATTGGAGAAAAGATAGATACATTAATCTCAACACTTAATAATATAACTGAGATATTAAGTTTTTTAATATTCAGACGATTACCAGAAATATCTAAAACAACACAAGAAAAGCTAGATAATATACAAATATTATTAGATAAAAAGACAGAAGAGATTGAAAGCTTAGAACAAAGTCAACTGAACATGATAGAACAATTATCAAATATCATAGAAACACAAGACCAGAATAAGGATATCACTATTACTAAAATTAGGGAAACGCTAATTAAAAAACCCCTTAAAATCAATCCACCAATACGAATAATATAATGGAAAATCTCGAAGAATCAATTGAAACTCTTACTAAGCTAATGGCATCTTTAGATATACCATCAGAAACAAATGAAGAAGAAGACGTAGATATAGTCCAGGATTATAGTTCGGATGAGAACCCATATGAAAATCCATATAGATATCCAGGAGAAAGCTCTTATACAAATTATAATTTTACTCAAAAACGGAAAAAATCTTATGTAGATGAAGATTTTCAAAGACAATTTGATTATAAACCCCCAACACCCACTGAAAGATATTTGTATCAACAGGGAATGATAAGAAATAAGAAAGGAAAATGGGAACAGATACCCAGTAGATATATACCAAAAATACCAATAACAAGAATAAATGATGAGATTTTAAACATCGATTGTGAAATAGAAATAGACAATAAGATACAAGACTGGAGCAATAGATTAAACGCTCAAATACAGTTAACAGAAGAATTAAGAGCATTACAACCAAGAGATTTACTCAATTTCATAATGCATAAAATATCAGGAAATGTTTATAGATTTTTAGAATCCATAGATGAATCAGAATTATCAAGAATAGCAACAACAGATGCTAAGATAACCTTTAAAAATCTAGTAGCATGTATTATACAAGAATTTACAGGAAGAATTCCAGGAAAAGAAGTATCAACTGAAGCTTTTAGGGAACATGCATATTGGAGGATAGTTAATCTTAAGATATGTAACATGTGTTACTTAGATTCTTTCATATGTGAATTTTCGGATCAATATTATAAATTAGATATTGCAAGGCAAAAACCCGCTTTAGAAATGTTTTTTAATAAACTTCCCGAGTCCATAGCAACAGAATTAAAAAATACATATGCAACAATATTACAAGATAATGATAGAATTATAGAAGATACTTTAGGAGCTCGAATTACCACTGTTAAAGCATGGGTAAAAAAACAATGTTTACAAGAAACATCTAAGAAAGAAGCACAAATTGAACTTTGTTGTGAGAAACAATCTGATAAGATAGGCAATTATGGATGCTCTCGAAAAGAGTATAAAAAACGAAAGAAAATATGAAAAAGAAAAACATACAATCCAGGATATAAAAGTTACTACAAAAAGAATTCAATACAAAATTATTTTAGAAACAGAAAACAACATCGTCAAAAATATAAAAAAGATGATTCTAAATATTGTCCATCTAACAAAAAAGATTGTAGATGTTGGTTATGTCATGAAGAAGGTCATTATGCAAATAAATGCCCTAAAAAAGGAGAAAAGAAGGGAACAGAAGTATTAAAAATAGCATATAATCTGGGATATGAACCACTTGAAGATTCATATATAGATTCAGATATTGAAATATATGCATATACTGATACTAGTGATTATTCTAGTGATACATCCTTTTAAAAACAAAAATTTCGCTAAATGAATAAATTTTTACAATGATTTTTGAAAAATCTAGCAAAAGAAAGGAAAATTTTGCAAAAGAAAATTTCTGAAAAAATTCGTTGGGAATGGACACAATCTGATACTCAACTTGTACAACATATTAAAACAACTGTACACTGTTTACCGGAATTATATAACCCGGAAACAAAAGACTTTTTGATTATTGAAACAGATGAATCAGACAACACTTGGGCAGGATGTATGAAGGCCATTTTAAATGGTAAAGAATTACTAGGATTAGACATTGATGGAATTCCAATCCCTCAATCTAATCTATCAGAATTAAGTATTGATGGAAGTCAAATTCCTCAATCTGTTTTAGTACTATTAAATTCATCGGAAAAAGCTTTCTTAAGCAATGAGCAAACATCTGTTTTAAAGACAGAAAAGTATGAATCTAAATTATGTAAATACATCTCTGGAACATTCTCAGAGACTGAGCAGAAATATAGCACTCATGAAAAAGAAACATTGGCGTGTTTAAAAACACTCAAGAAATGGAAGATCGATTTATTACAAACAAGATTTGAGTTACGAACGGACTCAAAATATGTAACAGGTTTTTGGAGATATAAATTACAAGAAGACTATTGTAGAGGTAGACTAATCCGTTGGCAACTGCAACTACACCAATTCCACCCATACATTAAATATATCAAAACCAATAACAACACTTTTGCAGATACCCTCACCAGAGAATGGAAGGAATAATAAAGCAAGCAAGACAACAGCTTCAGCAAAAAATCGAAGAACGCATTTCCATCGAAAAACAATTAGCCATTATTAAGAAGGAAGAGGAAGAATTAGCAAGTACCGTGAGATACCTAACTAAAAACACAGTTTCAGAATCAATTTCTGAATCAACTGAAACACCAACGCCAACAAAAACGCCAACAAAACCCTCGACATCCACTCCAACCAAAAACGACAGTCCACTAAATACCACCCAGAAAATCCCAGATACTACTCAAAAAATTCAGATATCATGTTCATCTTCATCCTCAAGAGATGAGTTCACAAGAATGGAAGAAAAAGTCCAAGTAATTGTTCAGGAATCAAGCATTGGAAAAAAGAAATGGTACGTCATCTTTGACGGACGAAACAGAGGAATATATTCAGATTGGGCACTCGCCAGTCCACACATAATCGGAAAAAGTGTAGGTCACAAAAGCTACACATCAAGAGAAGCAGCAGAACAAGCACTAGAAAAAACATACAAGACTGTAGCGACAGAAGAAATCAAAAGATCCAAAAGATTCACATTTTTGAATCAAGAGCAGACATCCAGCACCGGATCAATTGACTTACTAAGAAGCATTCCTACCACAAGAGAAAAAGAAGCCGCAAGAAAACCAACAGTTGAAAAATTCCAACAATTATGGGATAGCATCATTCATTACAACGAAGTCCAGTCTACCAAGTTGTTTTATCCAAAGAACCGAGAAGCAGGACCGAAGGCAGTATTCATCCCAGAAGCAGAACCAATGATTATTCATGAATATTTCGTTCATGGATTATTAGACACCATGTATACAAAAGAAGGAGGTCTTAAAGAATTTCAAGATTTCTCGACACGAATTCAAAGAGTCATAAGAACATACGATGATAATTTCGCAAAGAAACAATCATTGTTTCTCAGTATTCATTCCAGTTATCCAATCTTCAGCAATGATCATCAATTGCTAGTACCAGCTATCACAATAGCAGAACTAGGAGTCAGCAACGGCAAGTATCCATCGAAAGACGAGATACCACCAACAACTCCATCCATCAAAAATTTCGTAGAAGCTCTAGTCAGAGTTTTTATGGCATCATCAAAGTTAGGAATAGGACGAAGACAAAGATCAGAAGTCAGAATCAATTATTTTCAAGACAATATTTTGATTTTTTCGCACTTCTCAGGAGCAAGTATTAGTGAGGAAGATCAAAAGATTTTAGCATAATTCGAGAAGCCATTTGAAGACTTTTCCGGACCACTTGCAGGATTACCGAAAGATTTCAAGATTGCACTATGCCGAGAATTAGCAAGCTTAGGAAGACATCTCTGTGAACACTGTTCCGATACATAGATGCAAGAATGATGACAAAGATTCAAGAATAATTATCGACACAAGAAAACAAAACAAAGAAGACAAAAAATGAAGAATTATTGAAGACGCGTGAAATTCGCCAATCAATCAGCAACCACTTTTTTACTTTTTCAACTTTTTCTTTGAGTGGTGTGATGCAGTTTGTATTTTAGTAATAATGTGAGGTTAATCATGTAAGGCCTGTCGGCCACCTATCTGCATTATTATGTAAATTACGTAAGCAATGACGTAGGATGTAACTAGTACACCTACCCCCCTCTTGTATAAATAGAGGCCTTGCCTCAGAAATAAAAGTGTGTGAATTTTGTGTGAAAACATCAAGAGTTAAACTTTGATAAGTTTAATCTGAGATCTGAGATCTCGTTATCTGTTGAAATGTTTGATTTCTCGTTTCTGAATAGCAGATTACTATCCCCTTGAAATATTAGAAACATTGAAACATAGAAAACATCACCAACCATCATCAAACAATCCAAATCACAAAACAACAATTATCCAATCAACCAAGAAAATCTTACAAACATGCCATCCGTTTTCATTCAAGTACCAAAGATCCAAAAATGGAATCAAACACAATCCGTGAATTAATCCATCACCAATTGATTATAAAAATGGAACAACAGCCGTCCCTGGCATCAAGCAATCATTCTAACAAATATTTTGCAGGTATCACCATCATTCCGCGCCCCCTGTATTAGTACACCTACCCCCCTCTTGTATAAATAGAGGCCTTGCCTCAGAAATAAAAGTGTGTGAATTTTGTGTGAAAACACCAAGAGTTAAACTTTGATAAGTTTAATCTGAGATCTGAGATCTCGTTATCTGTTGAAACGTTTGATTTCTCGTTTCTGAATAGCAGATTACTATCCCTTTGTATTAGTACACCTACCCCCCCTCTATTTGTTATGTAAAGCTACACATCAAGAGAAGCAGCAGAACAAGCTCTGATACCAGAAATACTAATACAGGGGGCGCGGAATGATGGTGATACCTGCAAAATATTTGTTAGAATGATTGCTTGATGCCAGGTACGGCTGTTGTTCCATTTTTATAATCAATTGGTGATGGATTAATTCACGGATTGTGTTTGATTCCGTTTTTGGATCTTTGGTACTTGAATGAAAACGGATGGCATGTTTGTAAGATTTTCTTGGTTGATTGGATAATTGTTGTTTTGTGATTTGGATTGTTTGATGATGGTTGGTGATGTTTTCTATGTTTCAATGTTTCTAATATTTCAAAGGGATAGTAATTTGCTATTCAGAAACGAGAAATCAAACGTTTCAACAGATAACGAGATCTCAGATCTCAGATTAAACTTATCAAAGTTTAACTCTTGGTGTTTTCACACAAAATTAACATACTTTTATTTCTTAGGCAAGGCCTCTATTTATACAAGAGGGGGGTAGGTGTACTAGTTACATCCTACGTCATTGGTTACGTAATTTACATAATAATGCAGATAGGTGGCCGACAGGCCTTACATGATTAACCTCACATTATTACTAAAATACAAACTGCATCACACCACTCAAAGAAAAAGTTGAAAAGGTAAAAAAGTGGTTGCTGATTGATTGGCGCATTTCACGCGTCTTCAATAATTCTTCATTTTTTGTCTTCTTTGTTTTGTTTTCTTGTGTCGACAATGATTCTTGAATCTTTGTCATCATTCTTGCATCTGTGTATCGGAACAGTGTTCACAGAGATGTCTTCCTGAGCTTGCTTATTCTCGGCATAGTGCAATCTTGAAATCTTTCGGTAATCCTGCAAGTGGTCCGGAAAAGTCTTCAAATGGCTTCTCGAATTGTGCTAAAATCTTTTGATCTTCCTCACTAATACTTGCTCCTGAGAAGTGCGAAAAAATCAAAATATTGTCTTGAAAATAATTGATTCTGACTTCTGATCTTTGTCTTCGTCCTATTCCTAACTTTGATGATGCCATAAAAACTCTGACTAGAGCTTCTACGAATTTTTTGATGGATGGAGTTGTTGGTGGTATCTCGTCTTTCGATGGATACTTGCCGTTGCTGACTCCTAGTTCTGCTATTGTGATAGCTGGTACTAGCAATTGATGATCATTGTTGAAGATTGGATAACTGGAATGAATACTGAGAAACAATGATCGTTTCTTTGCGAAATTATCATCGTATGTTCTTATGACTCTTTGAATTCGTGTCGAGAAATCTTGAAATTCTTTAAGACCTCCTTCTTTTGTGTACATGGTGTCTAATAATCCATGAACGAAATATTCATGAATAATCATTGGTTCTGCTTCTAGGATGAATACTGCCTTCGGTCCTGCTTCTCGGTTCTTTGGATAAAACAACTTGGTAGCCTGGACTTCGTTGTAATGAATGATGCTATCCCATAATTGTTGGAATTTTTCAACTGTTGGTTTTCTTGCGGCTTCTTTTTCTCTTGTGGTAGGAATGCTTCTTAGTAAGTCAATTGATCTGGTGCTGGATGTCTGCTCTTGATTCAAAAATGTGAATCTTTTGGATCTTTTGATTTCTTCTGTCGCTACAGTCTTATATGTTTTTTCTAGTGCTTGTTCTGCTGCTTATCTTGATGTGTAGCTTTTGTGACCTACACTTTTTCCGATTATGTGTGGACTGGCGAGTGCCTAATCTGAATATATTCCTCTGTTTCGTCCGTCAAAGATGACGTACCATTTCTTTTTTCCAATGCTTGATTCCTGAACAATTTCTTGGACTTTTTCTTCCATTCTTGTGAACTCATCTCTTGAGGATGAAGATTAACATGATATCTGAATTTTTTGAGTAGTATCTGGGGTTTTCTGGGTGGTATTTAGTGGACTGTCATTTTTGGTTGGAGTGGATGTCGAGGTTTTTGTTGGTGTTGGTGTTTCAGTTGATTCAGAAATTGATTCTGAAACTGTGTTTTTAGTTAGGTATCTCACTGTACTTGCTAATACTTCCTCTTCCTTCTTAATAATGGCTAATTGTTTTTCGATGGAAATGCGTTCTTCGATTTTTTGCTGAAGCTGTTGTCTTGCTTGCTTTATTATTCCTTCCATTCTCTGGTGAGGGTATCTGCAAAAGTGTTGTTATTGGTTTTGATATATTTAATGTATGGGTGGAATTGGTGTAGTTGCAGTTGCCAACGGATTAGTCGACCTCTACAATAGTCTTCTTGTAATTTATATCTCCAAAAACCTGTTACATATTTTGAGTCCGTTCGTAACTCAAATCTTGTTTGTAATAAATCGATCTTCCATTTCTTGAGTGTTTTTAAACACGCCAATGTTTCTTTTTCATGAGTGCTATATTTCTGCTCGGTCTCTGAGAATGTTCCAGAGATGTATTTACATAATTTAGATTCATACTTTTCTGTCTTTAAAACAGATGTTTGCTCATTGCTTAAGAAAGCTTTTTCCGATGAATTTAATAGTACTGAAACAGATTGAGGAATTTGACTTCCATCAATACTTATTTCTGATAGATTAGATTGAGGGATTGGAATTCCATCAATGTCTAATCCTAGTAATTCTTTACCATTTAAAATGGCATTCATACATCCTGCCCAAGTGTTGTCTGATGCATCTGTTTCAATAATCAAAAAGTCTTTTGTTTTCGGGTTATATAATTCTGGAAAACAGTGTACAGTTGTTTTAATATGTTGTACAAGTTGAGTATCAGATTGTGTCCATTCCCAACGAATTTTTTCAGAAATTTTCTTTTGTAAAATTTTCCTTTCTTTTGCTAGATTTTTCAAAAATCCTTGTTCGGCTATATAATTCAAACATCCTAAGAATCTTTGAATTCGTTTTCGATCTTCTAGTTTATCTGGAAAGAGTTTCAATTTTTCTTGTGTATTGTTTGTTAAAGAAATAACTCCGTTTTTTGCTATTTTTAATCCCAAATATTCTACTTCTTCTTGAAGAAGTTTAGACTTTTTTTGAGATAAGATTAGACCTTTTTCTTTAATTCTTTCTAACACTATAGATACTGCTTTTATATGTTCTTGTTCATCTCCCTTTGTAAAGACAATGATATCATCAATATATGCTAAACAAATATTTTCTAAACCTTTCAAATTATTATCCATAAATCGTTGATAAATAGATGGTGCTTGTTTTAATCCAAAGGGTAGTACATTCCACTCATAATGTTTTTGTGGAGGACATGAAAATGCCGTTAATGATTTTGTTGATTCATTAAGCCTTAATTGCCAATATCCTGATTTAGCATCAAATGTGCTAAAATGTGTATTTCCTTTTAATTTTTCTAAAATATAATCTAAAATATAATCTTTTCTTGGTAGTTTATAAGAATCTCCTATGGTTGCTTCATTCATTTTTTTATAATTAATAACCATTCGCCTTTTTCCTCTTTTGATTTCATTTTTATTTTCAACATAAAATGCTGGTGCTGAATGAGGACTTGAACTTTCTCTTATTATTCCTTTATCAAGTAATTGTTGACATTCTTCTTTAAATTCCTTAACATCCTTGATGCTATAAGGTATTCTATTTGGTATGTTTATTTCTGCAAGTGGATCCTTCAATTTTATAGATACTAGTTGGTTGTTAGTATTTATATTATCTAATGGATTTTCACTACATACTTTTTGTAATGCTCTTTCAATATGTTCTCTTTTCATTATCAATAATATTTCTACTTGAAATTTTATATTTCGTGCTAACATTCGTATGTATTATGTCTTTGTAACAATTGGTGTTGATACTAATTCTCCTGTTTCTTTATGTTTTATAATGACAGTTTTATCCGTTTGAGTAAATGGTTGGTATAATTTTAAAAAATTGTTTCCAATTATCAAATCTATACCTGAATCATGCATGTAAATTGTTGGTGTAATGAATTCTTTTTTGTTAATATATATAGGAATCATTCTTCCTACATACCATATTTTATGTACTGATTTATCTGCTACTACAATTTTTAACGGTTTTACTAGTTTTCCCCAAAATTTTAATATCTTTCTTTTTCCAAAACATATCGTAGCTCCAGTATTTACATATGCAAACATTTTCTTATTTTCAACTTTTACTTCAATAAATGTTGCATTTGGATTATCTTTCGCCTTTTTATTCATAAAATAGTTAATGATATATTAGTCTGTTTCATAATATGGTTCTCCAAAATCATAACTATTTTTCATATATATTTGATGTTTTATTTTATTCTGAAAATCTATTCTAGCTTTAATTTTAAATTCTTCTTTATTGCTATTTTCTATTTTGTTTGTTATGGCTATACGTAATTCTTTCAATTTTTCTTTATTATAATGATCTAGATTAAGATATTTTAATTGAAACACAAATGTGTCAGTATTAATAATATGTAATTCTTCTCGTAATTCTTCACTCATTTTTATATTATATTTAGCAAATGAGTAATTTAGATCTGACTTCTTGTATTACCTTCATATTTTCTCTGAGACTATTTTTTAATGTTTTAAAATACCAATTTATATTAATATTTTGAAATCCAAATACTTTTTTATTTCTTTTTATATCTTTTTTAACATCTTCTATTTCTCGTAACATAGTCTTTCTTTGTATGTATAAGTAATTTAAAAAATTCTTATGATATTGATTATAATTATTTTTTAATTGTATCCTTGTGTCACTCATATTCTTAAACTTAATGATCTTAACATTTGTTTCATTTCTTTTATATCTTCTTGGTTACTAGTAGATTCTTCATCTGATTTATCAATTTGTGGTATCCATATTGACGATATACTGGATGTCGATTTTCTACTTCTTTCGATATACTTATTTTTTGAAAACATGTTTGGTGTTTCAAGAGTAAGTAATGGTTCAAAAAGTTTATCAATATAAATTCTATCATTTGTTTTAAAAGTGATACTATGATGCGAGTTAGTGAGTGCATAATTTATTTGATATGTTACCGTAAAAGGGTGATTTCCTTTATACATAAATGCTCTTCTTAATAATTCATATCTGATAGTAATACTTTTATATATATATTTGTCTTTTAGACTTAATCCCATTTGTATGTTTACATCAAATTTTATTTTTCCTTCAGAAAGATTTCCTTTTCCTTTAGCAATAATACTTTCTTCTTTATCAATTATTCTATCATCTCTTAATTCTAATTTAATAGGTGTATTGCAATCCATAAACGTACTTTTTAATATTATTTGTATAGTTGATATATGTATATACGCTATTTTACTTCTATCATTTTTTTTCATTTGTTTTATGCGATCATATATCTGTTGCTTATTAATTATAGGTATAATAATATTTCCTTGTGTTTGTTCAATAGGAACTGGTTCTTCTCCAATTATTTTTCCAAAATATATTATTTTTTTTCTTGAAAATATTTCTCTTAATGATCTTTGAATATCAAAATTATGTTTTTCTGATAGTGTAAAATTAGATCTTCTAATAGCTCTTCTATCAATAATTGCATCTAGCATAAATCCTGATTCATTTTCTTTTTCATGAATAATAGAAATTTCTTCTTTACTATTTGTTGGTGATTTCGACATACTTAATGAAAGTTTTAAAAGTTGTACTAAATACTACTTTTTGGTGAATTATTTCTATTGATAAATAGTTTAATGATTAAATAATGCATAAACTTTATTCATTGAACGTTTGATACAATAAAATATTAAATTTAAATATTGCAATATAAGAACTATAGTACTAAGAAAGAATATTTCACTTTTAATTAATAGTTTTTCTAAAGAATATTTCACTTTAATTAATAGTGTTTCTACTGTAATTGATAAAATTATGATATTTAGAATGAATATATCTCTTTTAATTAGTAATTTTTCAATAATTGATAACTTAGTCATTATAGAATGATACCTTAAATAGCAAGGTTAGTAATTTAATCCTTCTTGATGATTTCTGATGGTTCTTTCTTGATTCTTTTGAATTGTACTTCTTCTTCTTGTCTTGTCCTCTTGTCTAGTTCCTTAGATCTTTTTCCAAGCTTTGTAATTGAGCTCTTGTTTAGCTCTGATACCAGAAATACTAATACAGGGGGCGCGGAATGATGGTGATACATACAAAATATTTGTTAAAATGATTGCTTGATGCCAGGGACGGCTGTTGTTCCATTTTTATAATCAATTGGTGATGGATTAATTCACGGATTGTGTTTGATTCCATTTTTGGATCTTTGGTACTTGAATGAAAACGGATGGCATGTTTGTAAGATTTTCTTGGTTGATTGGATAATTGTTGTTTTGTGATTTGGATTGTTTGATGATGGTTGGTGATGTTTTCTATGTTTCAATGTTTCTAATATTTCAAAGGGATAGTAATCTAGCTTATTTACATAATTTAGATTCATACTTTTCTGTCTTTAAAACAGATGTTTGCTCATTGCTTAAGAAAGCTTTTTCCGATGAATTTAATAGTACTGAAACAGATTGAGGAATTTGACTTCCATCAATACTTATTTCTGATAGATTAGATTGAGGGATTGGAATTCCATCAATGTCTAATCCTAGTAATTCTTTACCATTTAAAATGGCCTTCATACATCCTGCCCAAGTGCTGTCTGATGCATCTGTTTCAATAATCAAAAAGTCTTTTGTTTCCGGGTTATATAATTCCGGTAAACAGTGTACAGTTGTTTTAATATGTTGTACAAGTTGAGTATCAGATTGTGTCCATTCCCAACGAATTTTTTCAGAATTTTCTTTTGCAAAATTGTCCTTTCTTTTGCTAGATTTGTCAAAAATCCTTGTAAAAATTTATTCATTTAGCGAAATTTTTGTTTTTAAAAGGATGTATCACTAGAATAATCACTAGTATCAATATATGCATATATTTCAATATCTGAATCTATATCTGAATCTTCAAGTGGTTCATATCCCAGATTATATGCTATTTTTAATACTTTTGTTCCCTTCTTTTCTCCTTTTTTAGGGCAGTTATTTGCATAATGACCTTCTTCATGACATAACCAACATCTACAATCTTTTTTGTTAGATGGACAATATTTAGAATCATCTTTTTTATATTTTTGACGATGTTTTTTTCTGTTTCTAAAATAATTTTGTCTTGAATTCTTTTTGTAGTAACTTTTATATTTTGGATTGTATGTTTTTCTTTTCCATATTTTCTTTCGTTTTTTATACTCTTTTCGAGAGCATCCATAATTGCCTATCTTATCAGATTGTTTCTCACAACAAAGTTCAATTTGTGCTTCTTTCTTAGATGTTTCTTGTAAACACTGTTTTCTTACCCATGCTTTAACAGTGGTAATTCGAGCTCCTAAAGTATCTTCTATAATTCTATCATTATCTTGTAATATTGTTGCATATGTATTTTTTAATTCTGTTGCTATGGACTCGGGAAGTTATTAAAAAACATTTCTAAAGCAATCTAACAAACTCCATTAAACTACTCTCTTTCCCTCAAACACCCAAACAACGCCCACAACCACAAACACTAAATAAATCTCGTTTTTGTCAACCACACGAACACTACCACACAAACAACAACAAATAGTTTATGTCGTGTTTCTGTCCACCACACAAACAACAAAAAACCAAAACATCATTCACGTCCCTTTTTTAGTGTTTCTAGACTAAAGAAGGGGTTTGGATTGAGGTGGTTTTAGACAAAAGTGGTTTTTTCATTGTTGTTGTTCGAGTTTTTTTACAAAACAAGAGTCGGGTCGTTTGGGTTTTCAGACGAACGGGGTGTTTGGACTTCGGGTGTTTTGCACTAATCAAATGGTGTTTGGATTGCTACTTGAACGAACATGGGAGTTTGGGACGAAATGGTGTTTAGATCGGGGTTGCTTTGGATGAAAGCGGATACTTGGATTGTTGTTGTTTTACAAAGTACGGAGTAATATGTTTGGATTGTGGCTGAGTTGGACGAAGTTAGGTGTTTGGACGGACTGTTTTAGGTCGACCCCTAAAAAAAATACCAGATCCACAAATTTTGTTTTGGGCTAGATTTATGTTTTGAAAGCTTAATTAGATTGTGCATTGTGGTTAAATAGTTGTATATTTTGGTGAATGGGTGTTTTTAATAGTGTACTCCATATGAATTGTATTAATTGTAGGTGTTAAATAGTGTTTTTTAGTTTTATTTGTGATTTAAATACTTGTAAATTAGGCTGGAAGAAAAAAAGTTGATTATATTTGTACATAATGCTTTATTTATTGTATTGTTAAGAATTAAGTTTTTTTAAGGTATTTAATGTTATGAGATATGTTTAAATTAGATGTACCTTTAGTAACAATATTTGTGATGCTAATTTTAAGTCAATAATGCCCAATTGTATTTAAATTAGTTATACCTTTAGCAATAATACTTGTAATGCTGAATTTTAAGCCATTTAATGCCTAAAAAGGTCTTTATACTTTATAAGATAATATGATAATCCGTTTTAATTTTTATGAAAAAAAAAAACATTTTCTTTTGCTTTTGTGGTTTACTTTAAAAATGAGCAAGCTTTTTGTGTTACGTTAGTTTGTACCATAACTCCCAAACCCCCTAATATAAGACCCAATCCAGAAAGACTAAAGATAATTACTTATTTACAAAATACCGTCTCAATTCATCCTATTTCATCAGATTCGGAACAGCAATCTTAATTTGACCTCGGAACTTAATTTAAAAGCCATATTTCGACCCGAAAGTTACCCTTCTTTCTTAGGTATAACTTTCCTAGTTATAAGAGAAAAACTTAATTTAAAAGCCATATTTCGACCCGAAAGTTACCCTTCTTTCTTAGGTATAACTTTCCTAGTTATAAGAGAAAAACTACATCTGGTTGGATCCAGCCCTTTTTTAGTTGGATTAGTAAACTTGAGTTTATTGTACTTGCATCCCTTTTTAATCCTTTTTAACAGGGTTCTATGGTCGGTCCGTGACCCCTGGATGCCGAAGGTCCCCTTGGGGTAATCTCGTAATTCCTACGGGGTGGAAGTTTTTTTCCGTTTACACCTATTATCTCAAGTTTTGGATTATCTAAAAGTCAATTAAAAATTGAAAACTTGGATTATGAAATTGCGAAACGGATGACCTTAAGAGTGCTAGGTGAAGCACCTCCCCAATATAACATTTATTGGTGTGTCACATCAGCGTTATTTCAGCAAACACACCAATAAATAAAACACTCTCCTTACTCATAAAATCAATAATTATTATTGGTGCATGTGGATCACATAAAAAACCTCACAAAAAATACTTACTCACTCAAAAAACAAAACAAAAAGCAGGGAAAAAACCAACGACATTAGTCGTTCAACCAACGGCGCACATATAGAGCAGTCGACGGTGCACTAACTACGGCGTCGTTGGTTGTATTTTTGGGCGAATGGAGGGTATCACCCTCCTACCATGCTTTCTAATAATTTGCATTCTCTATTTTGTATTTTCTATTTTTCATTTACAGTATCCAGTATCCGTGGTTAGTATATAACAAAGTATACAGTAAAACGAAACGTATATATAATGAATAAAAAGTGATTAAATAGTGTCACTTTATAATTTCGCCGTAAATATACACATGATAAAAATTATTAAAGTTTATGATGCACACAATAATGCTTATAAAAAGTGCGTATATGAAATAAGAAAAAAAAAAAAAAGATGTTTGATAAAAAGAATAAAAAAAAAAGAAAAAAAATAAAAAGATATGTGTTATAGGAACCCCTTTTTTATGTGACTAAAGAGGGGTTTTGGTCAAAAATTTCTTTTGTCTCTCTCTTTTTTCCGGTACAACATAGTTTTTTGTCAGTTTCTGTTCCGTATTTCTGACAGTTTTAAGCGTTTGACTTATTAAACTTTATATTTTCTGTTCTGTACTTTCAGGTTTATAGTTTTTTTGATTAAAAAAAATGGGGGTGCTCTTTGTAAAAAAAGTTTTGTATAACCAAACTAGTAGTTAGTTGAATACTTTTTTTCTTTAAACCAATGAATACATATAAAAATAAGTGGGAGTGATTTGCACACTCTTCAAATTAATTATCACACTCTAAATTAGAGTGTGTTGACATTTATACCCTCATAGAGTGAAAATGTGTAAATTAATGTAAGTGTATAATTATCAACACACTCTAATTTAAAGTGTGCCAATCAATTAAATGGGTGTGCAAATCATCTCCCAAGAGTATCTCTTTTTTAATGGAGTGAGGTTCGAATACAATTCAAAGCGTGATTCTAAGAGCATCCCCATTGTTAACGGGGTAACGCCCGTTAACGAGCAAATAACGCCGTTAGCGGCGTTACACCCTTGGAAGTGTGTTTGTTTAACGCCGTTGGTCCCTTTGCGTTACCCCCTTAACGCGCGTTAAGGCGCAGAAAAAAAATCAAAAATTTTCATTTCTAGTCCCTCTAACGGCTACTAGCCGTTAAGTTTTAAAAAAAATTCAAAAAACACCCCTAACGGCTAGAATTTATTAAAAAAAAATCAAAAACCTTTTTTTACCACTATAAATACACAATTAAAACACCATTTTTTTCACACTTCCACTACTAAATCCTCTCAATACTCTCAATCTTTCAACTTCAATTACCTGCAAAAAAAACAATGTCGGGAGGCAACGACGATCTTTTCTTCAGCAGAGGAAGCATTACTTGCAAGGTGTTACATAGCCGTTTCGGAGGATCCGAAAGTTGGAAAGTGCCAACCCAGAGATACGTTTTGGTATCGGGTCAGAAATGAGTTCAATAAAAACAACTTTCAACGGCTCACCAAGGACATGATGTCAAGCAAATGGAAAACGTTGAACGGCATATGCACAAAGTTCAACGCTTGTTACTTACGTGCGCAACGGGAACAACGAAGCGGGGAAAGTGAGGTGGATGTGATGAAACGGGCAAAGCAATGGTATCGTGAGGAATCCAAAGGAGCACCGTTTGGTCTGGAGGACGCTTAGGGGTTTCCTTTAATTTGTTGTAACGTTTTATTTGAAGTGTGTTTTTTTTTTTTTTTTTTCGTTGTAATTTTTTTTTTTTTTTAATCTCGTATTGTAATATGTTTTTAGTTTTAATGAAATGTTTGTTTTAATTTAATAAATGAAATGTTTGTTTTAGTTTAGGGGTTGAAATTGAAAATATGAAATGTTATTGGTGTTATTGATGTTATTGGGATGTTATGGTTGTGGGTGTTTTTTAAGGATGTTCATGTTAAATGTTAAAGCTGATGTGGCGCTGACGTGGACGGTGTTATTAGTGTTATGGTGTTATGAATGGGGATGCTCTAAGAGCATTCCCAATCATAACACCATAACACCAATAACACCGTCCACGTCAGCGCCACATCAGCTTTAACATTTAACATTAACATCCCCAAAAAACACCCACAACAATAACATCCTAATAACATCAATAACATTCCCAACAATTTACAAAAACAACCCCTCATTTAGGTGTTATGCCACTAACGGGCAGGGACTAACGCCGTTATAACGCCGGAGGTCCAATGGGAATAACGGCTTAACGCCGTTAATTTGGTCTTCAACGCCGTTGAGGCGTTAACATTGCACATGCTCTAATTGACATAAACCTCATGGTTGTGGATGTCTCTAACCAAGGTCTCTTATGGGTATTCATGGTGTAGTAACAACTCGTTAATTGCGTTGCAACAGCTCTAACTTTACAAGAGCAAACGTCTTAGGTTGGCTATATATATGAAAGTATGAAACAAAGAAAAACAAGTTTGGAATCCCGCCTACATGAAGCCGACGTTCAATTCCTTGTGTTTCATTGCCCAACGCAAGGAAACTCGAAAGACACCTATGTGAATTATGAAATTATCTCAAAATGAAATATGTGATACCCAGACAATATATGGTCCAATTATCGCTTTAGGAAAAAGCAGATAAACACTCAATTCACAGAGAGAGATATTGAGGTCAACTTAAATTTTCGGCTTCATTCAAATCATCACCCTTGGGTAATACCTAAAATACCCCAACAGGGAATAGTTTATGACATGATGATTTTGACAAACCACATGAATGAATGATTTTTGCAGTTTACTTTAAAAAATAATACTCGTATTAGTTAGTGAGAGGCGGGTGAGAGAAGTTACCCATTTTGCAGGTATAGACCAGACAATCCAGCTACTTCTCTTAGGGCTAACCTCCATTTCTGAACTCTCTCTGGTTCAAAGTTGTTCTTATGAGCTTCAAAAGCTTTCTTGAAAGAACCTAGCTGACTTCTGACATTAGATATTTGGTGGAGAATACAACAACATAGATCTCAGAATCCTCTATAGCTTTCAAGATATGGGATGACATATCACAACCTATAGGAATCATGGTATGGTCATATATGCTAAAACTTCTCCGTCTGAGTGCTCCCTTGAGATGGCTTACGAAGCCCTTGGACCTGCCTGTATCTTCAGATGAGTAATTCACGAGCACGTCATGTTTCATCATTTGGTTAATCTAAAAGATCTAGGATTTTTCTTTTGATCTTACTACAAGTAGAAGAAGAAAATATGATTATAGTGAGGAGGAGGAGGAGTAGGTTTGAATCTCAGTCCTAATAGATACTAATCTGGCTAACACTTGTTTAAAAAGAAGTAATCAAGTAAAGTGATCATTATTGTTCAAAAAAGTAAAGTGATCATTTTTGTCTTCTTCAATGAAACCAATTTCTTAACACTTTCTTTGTAATTTCTTTACAGTTTTTTTGTAATTTCTTATTCTTACTACAGCAAAATGAAGTGGACCATCTTTTGCCTTAGTCTTTGCAATCAATTTCTTATCTCTTTCGTAGCAATTTATAAAGTATGGCAGTATGCTAATCTCTCTTTTCATATTGCATTTGATTTTTATATAAAGTGAAACAAAAGTAAATATGATGGGGCAACTAATAATCCAATTCGATTCGAATAAATTACCCGCTAATCCGATTTGTGGCAGCAAATCCGAGCTTAGTTCAATTAGTAATCCGATTTGTGACCAATAGAGTTATGCAATTCTTCTATATTTTTGCAACCACCAAAGTGCACTTCCTCCAAGATTCTCAAGTCCGTCGAGATTCTAAAAATCCAAAATCCTTTGCTACCAAATAATTTAAAAATGGTAACTGAATATGGTTATGTAAAACATAAACAATTAAATGATAATTAAGTATGAAAAACCAAGGACTAATCCAGCTGTGGGAGTTGAAGATTATACCAACCAATTTAAGCTGTATGCCTGTATGTGGCTGGTGCAATGTTTGAGGCTGCAAGTGGCGGTGCCGCCTCATACGAGCCGACATTAGATTATAAAAGTAATAAGCGGACAGTCATGAGGTCCATGCCAGTTGAGTTTGCCGTGAGGCTTACTGAATGGACCCTAATCGAGAGTGTCTATTCAAATGGGGTCCTCTACTGGATTACCTCAGCCAGTGCGTATAGCATAATAGGCTATGAAATGGACGGACAAATGGAGAGAACTTGGTGTGCCAATGGGTGACACACTTGAATCGTACCCTGGTCCCACGTGATGGAAAGGTGGCAGCTGTTGGCGGGACATGTGACGGGAATGTGTTGGTTTGTGAGCTAGGAGAGGGTGATGAATAATTTTTGATAGAGGTAATGCCACTTGAATTGGTTAAAAGATTTGCTGGTAGTAGTACCAAGTGTGCTGGAATAGAAGGGGGAGTGTGTTTATACAAAGATATTGCGTAGTAGTACCAAGTGTGCTGGAATAGAAGGGGGAGTGTGTTTATACAAAGATATTGCTTCAGGAATGGTGGTGTGAAGAAGAGTCAAAAATCACAAGAATAAATGGGAATGGTGTTCTATTGAAGGTTGTAATAGTGTAAGAAGAAAAAAACTTAAAAATTACCCGATTAAAGGACTCTTTCTTCACCCGAATCTTGCTGCTTCTCTATTCGTTTAAACTCAGCCTCTTGTTATAATCTTCATTTTGTACTCACAATAAAATGTGCAAAACTGCATATAATAATAACTATGGCTTTTGAACAATAGGTTTATATCCTAATCTTAACAGGATAGCATATATTCCACTGTCATACTTGATATAATTTCTCATAATTCAGAGTTGACAAACATGGAGATAATTTTCATCATGAAGTCATGGCATTACATGATACGGAGTATAAGATGCAAGAGTTTCAACCCCATATTATAGTCAAAACTGAAAGCAAACGAAAGGCCATGTATAATCGGCTAGAATCCAAGAACATCACTCACTTCTACACTACCCCATGAATTCAATAGTCACTAACAACAGAAACCCAAAGTTGACGCGGGGTTGTGATTACAATAGAATGGATGGAAATTGAAGTGTACACTACGATTGACAGCCTTATAGGTACCTTCTAGCAAGGGCTCGAACCTTTGTATCAAAATGTGAAGATGTCACACGAGATCCTGGCAGGTAGAGAGGATTTAGAAGGATCTGTAAAAAGTTGAAAGGAATATTAGAACACTTGGTAAGGTGAAACAGATATTAGGAGAGCACTCACAATCACAGAAACAGTTAATAAGGTAAAAACTTGCCTTTATATAGAGCTCGTGGACCTCCTGGAAGAAGCTCTTGATTCCATCATCATTACGAGAGTCATGAAGAAGCATCAATCGCGTATGTACAGCTTGAATTAAGGAAGATAAATGAAAAGATGCCAATACAAAAACACTGATTATACCAACTACGAAACTTTACTAGGTAATTGGCATTGAAAAAAACTGAAAACTCATGCCAAAGTGTAAGTAGTGTGTTCTTCGTGTAATGCAATGTTGGGCTAAATAACAAGTTAATTAGAAAAAGGATATGACCAGCTGTCACGTATACCGACACCACCAAATCGTTGAACCTGTCAATTCCTTTCAAAAACCTGGAACCAGAAAAGTTAAACCATAAGTACATAACCACGGAAGATCAGATAAATAAAAAGAAACTTTCCCAGGATTCTGAGTGTCGGTGAGAGTGATTATGAGTCTTACATAGCACTTGTTGTCCATGCAAGATCCTGAACAATATCCAAAGCCGCATGGAGAATAAATTGATGCTGATGCGCGGCTTCTTCTTTCTAAAATGTCATTGCAAGGTACGAGTGTGTAAGCAATAGGAGTGCTTTAGAAACTTGTTATACGAAAAAATAGGTAAACATGAAGATGATAAGTTGTTGGGTTCTGTACATAGTACCCAAACCTATCTGATATACTATTATTCATTAGAACAAAGCATAAACTTGAAATAGTGAGCAATTACACAAGAGTAATCTCGTCTAACTACTCTCGATAAAAGACAAGACAATAGTGATTATTTTAATTAAAAGCATGTCATGAAAGATAAAATGAAATCAAATGAAACGAAATCCCTAAGCATAATAACATACATATTCAATTGATGATGCAAATTTCCCTAGTTCCAAGTCAACACGGTTGAATAGACTAAAATCTATAAACGAAACACAGGTCTAGTACAACAAAACAGTTGAAATCGAGAAGTGTTTTTTTATGATACCTTAGGAGCAGTCCCTACTTCGGCCTCATATATAGGAATGTCATTTTTGCTAATGATCATAAAACATGCCGTGCTAGCCATTTTGATCCACTACACAATTGCCAGTCGAGTCGACTAGATTCTCTGCAATAAGAATTTGAAGCAAGTGTTACCTTTTAGATAAAGACTCCGCAATGAAATCCATAGTAAGACTAGTTTACGCAAATTAGGTGTTTAGCATTGCACATTGAGACTCTCTATGTCATACTCTAGAAACATATAATCTATTGTAATAAAGCGGGTGTTTGGACATACTTATGTCACATCAGATAATTCGAGTATAAAAGGTGATTTCCTAAATGAAATAAGCTAATCCAAACATCCCGTTATTAACTACTGAAGATAAATAAATTCAATTGTACTCTTTAACTAATGATTATAATGAAACTATTAAAACATACAATGAATGGATGAAAGAAAGACATACACCGGAATCTGATCGGAGATCTGCTTCGGACGGTGGAGAGTTTGACCGGAGATTGATCCCCGCAGATCGAGTGAGTATAGGTGTAAAGCTTTCAGTTTCGCCCCTCTACGTTTACTTATGTTCACTTCTCACACCTACACAATTTACTTTACAAGTAACCAAACCACCTTTTTTTCTTTTTTTTACTCGAGAACACAATGTTAATATTCTAATATGATCTTCCCTCAAAACATTTAAATCATAGAGCCTAACAATGGGGTTTAGGCAACGGGCGTATATTAGTCGAGTTGTAAAACAAGAGTCGAGTTCGTCTCATATTCACCCATGTTAAAACATATCTTTTATGTCCAGTCAAAAAAAAAAAAAAAAAAAAAAAAAACTTTTGTTAAATTGTCCCAGTTTAAATATCAACTAATTAGGTGAGTTAAATGCAGAACAATTTTTATCTAAAGAACAAATCATGCTATCTCATCCATTCATTTTTTTATCAAACAAAAAAAACATTTTTCACCTTTTTCTTTAAAACAACGTATCTTGTAAACGGTAAACCTTCAAGCTACGAAAAATACATCATCGCGACGAGAATTAAATTATCTTTCTATAGATATGCACTTTTATATACTTTCGATGATTTTTTTTTTTCAAATTTTTCCCCCAGTAAAATCACATGTGATTTCACAAGCTACATGTGATTTTTTAAGTAATAAATTCATCTGGGCAAAAAATTTGAAAAAAAAAAAATTGTCGAAAGTATATTGAAGTACATATCTATATAAAGATAATTTAATTCTCGTCGCGACGGTATAATTAGTTTCGCGTAACAATTAACGGTTTGCGAAATATTTTAATTTTAAGAAAATAAATGAAAGTGGGTTTTTTTTATTTGATAAGAAAAATGAATGGCTGAGATCGCATGATTTGTTATTTAAAAAAAAATGTTCTGCATTAAACTTTTCTCTTCAACTAATATATATGATAATTAAAATTTGATCAAATTTATCATGTCACTCCTACTTGAGATTAGTATTTCAAAATTTTGAAAAATGTATTAGTTAATGATAAAAAATTTATTTTAATAAAAGAAAAAAATAATAATAGAAAAAGCACTAATGATCATTGTTTTTTTTTTAAATTGTTCTAAAACAGAACAAGTGTACCATACTCAGATGTTTATATTGCAGGGAGCCCGAGATTAAGTGGTTTAAGCTTTATGGAATGTCAAAATAGAGATTAGTAGATATCTTATTACACGTGTTTTAATAAGCTAATAAATCCTACACTGCGTATCCCTGAACAAAGTTCACGACCTCTGTTACATGTAAGTTGTCACCAAGAGTTTGTATCTTTACTACATGTGACATATTTAATGTTATATAAACATGTTCATAAACCTTTTATTACAATAATTTGTAAGTGTATTTATGTTATTTTTGTATGCGCATCTTTTATTCCAATAGAAAAAGAAAAGGAAAGAAAACTCTCGGAATATATGACTAAAAATGGGCAATGTTTTTGAAATTGGTCGAGCACCAATCTCGGAGTTCGTAATTTGGCTTACTTGTGTGACATATTTATAAAGATTAGTCTTGTTGATACAAATGATGGTGAAGATTTTTGCGTGTGGACGCTGGGTTTAGATGGTAACTTCACATGGGGGGGGGGGGGGGGGGGGGGTCTCGTCGCCTTATTGATTCCAAGATCCTTCCCTTGTTGGTTTCTTCGACTATATGGGACAAAACTCTTCCTAGGAAAGTTAATATCTTTATATGGTGAATGATCTTGGACTGGCTGCCTCATAGGTTAAATCTTTCGTCTCGTGGCATTGACATCCAGGCGATCTCTTGTCCTTCATGTAAAGGTAACGTGGAATCCTCTATTTACATTTTCTTTGAATGTGACATCGCGGAGGTTTGGAGACTTGTTCGTAATTGGTGTGATATCCCTTTTCCTCCTTTTGAGCATTGGAAGGCTTGGTCTGGCTTGTGGCACGCTTCTAATGAGAAGAAGCATCGTTTCTATATTATGTTTGCTTCATCTCTTTGGTGGCTATGGAGGTTTCGTAATAATGTTACTTTTTGTTAGCATCTGATGAGGAAAAGTGAAATTTTTGACAATATTCGATCATCTTCTATTTTTTGCTATATCATAGGGGTCACATGGCTTGTTTAGATTGGCTTAAATCTCCTATGTTGCTTACGAGTTATGGCATGCGATGATGTGTTTTGCTTTTCGCTGTTGGGAGTATTGAGCTTCTCTAGGCGTTGGTTCATTTTACTTTTATGCCTTTTCTTACTGTATCTTTTCCTCGGGGCTTGTTTGGGGCTGCATCAAAAAACACTTCGAAGCGAAAACTGGTGACTCGGCCTTCATGGGTGAGGATTTTTCTCTTGTCTTCAGTTCTTCGTAATCGGCAAGAATTTTCTCATCATTTTTGTAGTCCTCGCAGTTAAAAGCCTCAGGAGAAATCTAAAAAGTGTTGTTTAGTTTATTTCTAGATTTGTATTGTATTCTTTGGCTTCTAGCTGTGCTAGTAGCTTTTTATTTTATATAATATATTTCTGCCATTAAAAAAAATGAAGCTAATCATGACAAGTAACATCAAGCTAATGAAAATATATTAAAAGTTAAATCTTAATCATAAGTTTAGAAGAGGTGAAAATGTATTAGTTTGTGTATAAAAGTATAAAACCACGTGTTCGGAGATGAAACTTGATGAAAGAAAAGTAAGTTATGTTTATCCCACATTGATACATTGGGCAAATTTTTTATGTGTTTATAAGCATGAATATAGAGGCTTGGTTATATGTCCTTTAAGATGTGGCACAAACAACCGGGTTGGCTCTTTGGGAAGAAAAGACTTAGAACCATTTTCCAATAAGTTGACAAGTTGGTTGTTTCTTCCACATTATTGGATATTTTTTGTCATCTACTTCATCTTTCTTTGTTTGAAGAGAAGAATTTCATCTACTTCATCTTTCTTATGTGTAGTACAGATAACTTCATGCCGTGTATCAAAGATTTTTTTTTTAGTATAAGCTTTATATGGTAAGAAGTTACAATACATTAAAGGGTAAATGATGGTTTAAACTTTATATGGTATGAAGTTACAACACATTAAAGAAATTTTATAAACTTCTTTTGTTTGTTTTCTTTTCTATGCCTTGCAAGTGTAGCAAAACTTGAGTGAATCAAGTTTTCTTTCTTGGACTGGTTTGGATTTGTGTATGCGTTGGAAACATTCGGTAATTCTACTTTTTTCTTCGCAAACCCGCAAATTAAATGTACATCAAAACACATTTAAATTGGAATACTTTATTCTAAGATTTAAGATCATTTGAGGACAAAAGATTATTTACATATCAAGGGATCAATCTCCACCCTTCATTTTTATTTGATCTAATGGATGAGATTAATCACAACAATTTAGAAAACCCACTTTCATCATTTTTTTTTCAAATATTAATATCTTTCAAACCGTTAATCGTTAAGCGAAAAAAAATATATCATTGCGACGAGCATTTAATTATCTTTATAAAGATAGGCACTTTGATATAATTTCGACAAAAATATTTTTTTCGTATTTTTCATGTTTTTTTTTAAGTTTTTTCGTTTTTTTACGTTACTGAAATTTCCATTAAAAAATCATATATGATAAAACACTAATTTGAATACCACAGGTGATATTAGTGTAATATCATATATGATATGTAATATCACATGTGATATTAGTGTAATATCACATATGATATTACATATCATATATGATATATGATATGTAATATCACATGTGATATTAGTGTAATATCACATATGATATTACATATCATATATGATTTAACACTAATATCACATGTGATATTCAATTTAGTGTTTTATCATATATGATTTTTTTCATGCAAATTTCAGTAACGTAAAAAAACGAAAAAAATAACGAAAAAACGTGAAAAAAACGAAATTTTTTTCTTTTTTCGAAAGTATATCAAAGTGCCCGTCTATAGAAAGATAATTAAATGCTCGTCGCGATGGTATAAATATTTTCACTTAACCATTAACGGTTTAAGAGATATTTAAATTATAAAAAATATGTGAAATAATAAAATTCTTTTAATCTCAGCCATTGATTTCTTTTTATATGGATGGTGGAGATGACTCCCTTGGTATGTGAGAAAAGTTTAGTATGTAAAATAACTCTACTCTTATTCTAAACACCTTTAAAACATATATCAACACATTAACCAAACAAAATAAACATCATCGCTTCAAACAACCTAACAACAGTCTAAAGTTGATTTTTTAACAAAATAAAACTAAATCTTCTTTTTTTGTGTAAAATCATGCGGCAACTTTGAATTTCTTCGAATTCCAATCTCTTTTTATTGTGATATAAAACCGTTCCTTTTCTCCTACACGCCTAGTGTAAAGATACAAACATAATGTGGTTTTAAAATGTTTGTATATTGTATCGTAAAACAACAACCCTAAATTGTGATATACTTACTCAGATTGTATTTATAATCAAGCGTAGCCAACCAATTCAGTAGAATTCATAAAAGTAGGTAAATTCAAAGTAGAGATTGATTAAATGGATTTGTTATTGATAGATGTGTTGTTCATTGAATTACATAGAGAAAAGAGGTATCAAATGAAAAGTGAAATGTAAGTGAAATGGTTACAAAGTATTTAAAGTGTAAAAAGGGCGGGAAAAGAAGTTGTGGTTAGTTTTTGCTGTTTGGCAGGATCACGTGCTATGCACGTGAGTTTCTTTCCATTTAAACTTTGGCATATAACAATGCATTCCCCTTCAAAGATCCTTGTCTTCAAGGATCTAAAACAAAAGAATGAAACCTCTTCACAATATCTGCCAATCCAAACACTCCCATATGATTATGTTGTTTGAATATCTTTCTCTCCAAGAGCTTAATTGGTTTAGAAGCAATCAAACCTTGAGCATCACATTCAAGAAAAGTACACATAGTACTTGTGGGTGCAAAACATCTCTTGAGCTGGGAAACATGAAACACACGATAAACCTTAGCATTATCTGGAAACTGCAACTTGTAGGCTACTTGACCAATCTTAGCAATCACTTAAAATGGTCCAATTTTTTTAAGAGAGCCTATGTTGTCTACTTTGTCTGATAGTAACTTTCATGTAAGGTTGTAACTTCAAATAGACCCAATCATTGACTGCAAACTCCCTTTTCTGATCTGTTATTATCAGCCTGAGACTTCATCTTGTCCTATGCTTTCTTCAAACTAAATTTCAGCAATGCAATAGCTTTCTCTCTAGCCTGCAAAATTCTGTTTACAAGCTCTACTCAGCTATGCTCTACTCTGCTATCCTTAGCCATATATGGAATACGAAGAGAAGGGGGTTTACCATACACAATTTTAAAAGGGGTAGTTTTTGTAGCTGATAACATCAAATTCTCCTGAATATTAAGTGTCAATTTCCCCCGATAATGCTTGTAATTTATATCATTTATATGGATTTACGCTTGTTTTCCATTATATTCCACTTTCAGGTAAATTACGAGCATTGGAGCCAAAGAGACGCGGAATTGGAGAATTATTAAAGATTTATCATAGTATGCTCACTTTGAAGAAGTTACGGCATAACTCATCTCTCACATTACGCCGTAACTAGAGCGTGACTCAGAAAGCCAACTCATCCGAAGATTACGTGTTGGATCGATATACTCTGACCAAACTAACTACGTAGCTTGTAAGGGCTTAGCAACCTCGGATAAATCCTAAGTTACTAACAATGAAACACTGAATTTACTCTATTAAGTATGCGGAAACTACTTCAATAAAGCTAAGAAGAATAACTTTAACTTCAACGATTTTATTAATACTTTGAACCTGCTTGATACACAGATTCACTAACAACCCTAATAACTCTAATATCGTACTTGGTAAACTCTAAAATCATGTATCTCTAATGCCAATCTAGGGGTCCTTTTATAGGCATAAGGAGTACCCTAGTCGGTTTACAATTACAATCCTTGTACGACAAGTAATACTAATTCTAAACTAAGAATATTCTAGAATACAAAGCTTTCCATAAACGATATAGCAATTCTTTAGCTTTGCAGTACTTTGATGTTGAGCAGTACTTTGACTTTCATTAAGCAATACTTTGACTTTCTTCAGCACTTTGTCTTTCTTCAGTACTTTGTCTTTTATATCCCAACAATCCTCCCCTAACTTGAATTCTACTTGCTTGATTTCAAGTTCCTTTGTATCTGTATCTTTAACATCTTTGTCTTCAAGGAAAGATTGTTTCTTTATCTTCAGATTTGTCTTGTACTCTCTGTGCTTGTATTATCATCATCAAAGTAGTCTTTATAAGCAATCCTTTTCAGCAATTATCAGCAATCATCATCTTTTTAGCTACTCAGCAACATATGGCAAATTGTACATCATATCATAAAGTTTCACTCTATCCTCATCACTTCCAGGTGTGTAAACTCCTGTGAGAGGTGAATCATTGAAAATTTAATGGATTTTGATGTCTCTTTACCAAAGCCATTAACTCTGGAGTAGCCAATGTTTAGGTGTGTAAAACCATGGTACATTGATAACCATATGATTTTTAGCAAATCATCAGCTATCAACGGATTTGTTAAGTCTTTACCAAAAGCCGTACCCTTTTGGACTAGTTAGTTCTTGCAACCATGGTGAACTAATTACAATATAAATGGTTTTTCCACAGCCTTTACCACAAGCCATTTTTCTTGTGGGCTAGCCAACTCTTTACTATTACAAATATGGTGAGTTGATTATCATACAACTTATTGGCAAGTTGTCAACCATCAACGGATTTGAGATATCTTTACCAGAGCCGTTTGCTCATGGATTAGTCAGTCCTTTTGTTAGACATGGTGGACTGATTACCTTTTGTTGTAACCATCTCAGAAACCATTTGTTGCTGTTAACTTTTGTTTCAAAATATTATGCACTTAACAAAATTTTGCTTATTTTCTATTAAAAAATCTTTTACTGGTTTTGTGCTGCAAGCAGTACTTTGGTTAAAGTACTGTTTGTCCAGCAGTACTTTGAATAAAGTACTGATTTTTCAAAAATTTATACAATTTTGAATCATACCAGTATTTATGCATCATCATCAGTCATAGCTGTCCATTTGATAAACAATTCGATGACCATAAGAGCTGTTTCATTCTCCTCTTCAACTTCCATACCATGATCTAGCATTCTTCTCATAAGATCTGTTGTGAGTGGATATCTTCTTTTTGCTAGCATGTGAATCATGGTTCCATCTTCTAACTCCAAAACATGCACTCCTGATTCTTTAAAGAATCTCCAGCTTGTAATCTCCCAAACTTCTTGGTTTTGCCAGATTTCATCAGTGCTTGTCTCTTCTGTCTCCCATATAGTTATCAGATCTCCCAGCAAGACTAAGCCAACTCCAGTTGAAGGAATATGCTCAAAATACTCTTGAACTAGTTGATATAGGTGAAACAGATCCTCTCTATCTATCTTGTGCAGTATATCCCATAGCAAATTAAATACTCTAAAGCTTTCATCTTCTCTATGAAACATCAGATAGTCTCCATCCTTTGATTCTACAACTTCAAAAATAGACATCTTAGACTTCTTTACTGCAACATCTTTGGACTTAGGATGCTCAAAATCTACAACTCTAAGATAATTCCTCAGCTCATCAACTGTATCTGTTCTCAATTCTATCTTCTTTGATGGCTGTTCATCACCAGTTGTTCTTTTTCTCTTTAAGCTTCTTTTTGTTGCATCTTTATTATGTTTTTCATCATCAAAAGGAATAATACCAGCCACTTCCTTTTGATAAGCTTCTCTAACAGCATCATACAAGTCTTTCATATCTATATATTTCAATTTATGCAGACCTGTATATCCTCTATCCTTCAGATAGGCCATTATAGCATTCCTTTCCTTAGAAATACTAGGTGGTCTTTGTGGTATAACAGCTGGCTTTTCTGGTATAGCAACTTCAACATCCAATTGAGCTTGTAGCTTCCTAGCAGCTTCTTCATTCTTAGCCACTTCAATAGCTCTCAATTCTGCCAAAGTAAGATTCTTCTTCTTTGTTTCAACCAGTTTACCTTTTCCTTTATCCTTTGGATCTAAAGCAGGTTGAGAAGCTTGAGGTTGTTGTTGTTCAGCAACTCCAGGAATACTAATACCTCTTGGTCTTGACAAGTTTTGCAATATCTGAGCAACAGGCTCATCATCACTAGCAGTGTGCTCCTTTTGCTGGATTGGACTTGAAGGACCAGCTTCTTCTTCATGTAAGACTGTTGAAGGACCAGCTTCTTCTTCAAAATTTAGGGTCCTTGGTGTAATTCGCTCTTGTCTATATGTTCCTTGAAGAGCAGCACCTTGATCACCAGTACCTTGATCTCTAGTACTTTATACACCAGAACTTTGAGGCTCAGTAGGCTCAGTACTTTGAATATTTACTTGAGCTTCAGTACCTTGAGGTTCAGTACTTTGAAGTTCAACTTTTGGTTCTTCATAATGTTCAGCATCTTCATTCAAATTTTCTTGCTCCAATATCCTCCCCAATTGGAATGAAGACTGCTTGTGAACCTTCTTGCCCTTTGAAGTCTTCTTAAATTTCTTTCCTTGCTTCTTTTGTGACTTCACCCACAACCTGTGATGTTGAACTAAAGGCCATACAAAGTTCTTTAATCTTCTAAATTTGTTGTTCAACTTCACCAATTGTGCAGCTTGAGCTTCATAAACTTTCTTTAACCTCAATAGCTCCCTTGTCAAAGCATAGTTATCCAGAACTTGACCCTCAGTGGCCATATCTCCCTCATCTCCTCCAGATGTTTGAGACCCATCTATGGAAGTATAATCATTGGGAGAGGATGGTGGGTTTACCTCTGGTTCTGAATCACCATGAGCAATATCTGGTTGAGATGCAGTACCTTTGTGGTGAAGCAGTACGTTGAGAAGCAGTACCTTCCCTAGAAACAGAAGGCTCATGTTCTCCACCTGAGGCAGCTTCATCTCTAACAGCTTGGACAACTTCCATCATGTGCGTAGTCAAGGGTGTATCCCTCCCAGAGAATTTGTCACTCTTCCTAGCCATGAAAGTGAACACCTTTGGTGGTTGCACAACAGCAGGTAACAAGCTTGAAGGTTTAGGGACATCCTTAAGCTGTTTGTTCAAGAAGACTTGAACAAATCTTGGGTACATTAGGAATGGGGAACTATTGTAGATGTGAGAGAGCATACCATCCAGAATTAATCTTGAAAAGTTAAAGAGACGATTGGTAGCTAATCCCACTAAAGCAGATGCAATATTGGATCCAAATTGTTCCCATGAAGTACTCTTGGAACTTATGCAATGAAGTAATACATGAACAAGATACTTCCAGTGTGGACTAAACAAGGGTTTCCTAAAATTTGTTTCTGTGAGAGACCCTTCATACCCAATATTCCTTAGTTTATCCCAAAGAACTTGTTTGTCAAAACGAATAGCCCCTTCTGCATCATCAAACAATAAATCTTCTCGAATGGAAGCTTCACTAACTCTAACTATCTTTCCAGCAACCTTAGCCTGAATGTAGGATTCATCATCCTCCATATGAGATCTAGCAGTTTCGCAAAATTGTTGAATCCAGGGCTCAATAACATCAGGTTCGACCAAAAGAGCATAATCGATTGATGATCCAGTGAGGAAATCAATTATGTCATGAAACGCGACATTGGCCGGTGTTTTATCTAAGTTGCATACCATATTATGCTTACTAACTGTGTTTCGATTCGCCATTGAATGTTGTTATAAGAGAAAATGGTGCGATGAATAGTGAATGTGAATAAGAGAAGAATAAGGAAAAGATTGATAAGTATAAAGATGAGAGGGAAAATCGGAGGGTAGTTATTTATAGGTAAGATTTAAAAAAATCACAGCCCAATTAATACAGTTATCGTTGTTTGAATTTTACCCCATCTTTTGACCGTTAGAACAGTACGTTGACAAGACTAGCAATGCTTTCCACGTAAGCAGTACTTTCCAAAGCAGTACTTTCAATGCAGTACTTTCAGATAAACTAAAAGCAGTACTTTTCCATCCTCTTCTTCACAATGACAAAAACATCAAAAGCATTGTATTGCCTCCCCTCAAACAATGCATAGGACTATCTAACTAACTAATAAGTCCTCCCCTTAATTGTAGCTTAATAGTTAATCATACCAATACTCACCACCAAATGATTGAACCTTGAAACATCAAATCCTTTTATGAGTAGATCAGCTACATTGTCATCTGTGTGGACCTTGACAACATTAATGAGCCTATGCTCATAACAATCTAGAATAAAGTGATGCCTAATCTGAATGTGCTTGGTCTTGGAGTGATAAACTGGATTCTTCACAATGCAGATTGTACTCTCATTATCAATGTTGATAGGAGTATTCTTAAAATTAAATCCATAATCCAAGAGTTGATCTGCATCCACAATACTTGCCCACAACAGCTTGCAGCAGCAACATATTCTGCTTCAGTGGATGATGTTGCTGCAATGGTTTGTTTCTTACATTTCCATGAAACTAATCTTCTTCCAAGATACTGGCATCCTCCAATGGTTGATCTTCTATCATAATTATCACCTGCATAATCATTGTCTAAAAAAGCTTCCAAGTGAAAAGGTGAATCCTTTGGATACAACAACCCTAACTTAGGTTGTCGCTTCAAATAACTAAAAATCCTCTTGACTACATTCATATGAGAGAACTTAGGTGAGACTTGATATCTTGCACATAAACAGACAGCAAACATGATATCAGGTCTGGATGCAGTTAAGTACATAAGACAGCCAATCATTGATCTGTAAAGCTTGACTTCTACAGCTTGTCCATCTTCATCCTTTCCCAATGAGTTGATAGCTTTAATGGGTGTGGTGACAAGCTTCATAGCATCGAAGTTAAACTTCTTAAGAATGTCAGTGACATACTTGTCTTGACTAATGAAAATTCCAGCCTTTGATTGTTTAACTTGAAGCCCCAAAAAGAAAGTTAATTCACCCATGGAACTCATTTGAAATTCTTGTTGCATGAGCTTCTTAAATTCTTTCACTATAGACTGTTTTGTAGCTCCAAAAATAATATCATCTACATAGACTTGAACAAGCATGATATCCTTCTTGTCTCTCTTGATAAACAAAGTCTTATCAATTGCTCCTCTCCTACAACCATGTAGCAATAAGAAAGTGGAGAGTCTTTCATACCAAGCTCTAGGTGCTTGATGAAGGCCATACAGAGCCTTAACAACTTTGTAGACTTTGTTTGGATGTGCAGGATCCTCAAAACCAGGAGGTTGTTTGACATAGACCTCCTCTGTAATCTTGCCATAAAGAAAGGCACTCTTGGCATCCATTTGATAAACAGGAAAACCCATATATGAGGTAAAAACAAGGAATATTCTAATGGCTTCAATCCTTGCTACAGGCACAAACAATTCATCATAGTCCACTCCTTCTTCTTGTCTATAACCTTGTGCAACTAATCTTGCTTTGTTCTTGATGACATTCCCTCTTTCATCTCTCTTAACTCTGAAAAACCCATCTTGTACCAATGACTTTCTTTCCATCTGGTAGATCACATAGTACCCAAACTTCTTGAAGTTTGAATTGAAGAAGTTCTTCTTACACGGCTTCAACCCAACTCTCTTTAGTTAATGCTTGAGCTACATTCTTGGGTTCTTCTTGAGAGATAAAACAAGTGAATAAACACGTTTGTTGATCCTTATGATTCATCCTGTTTTGTTTATACACAAAGCTAATTAAAGCATTATGTGGCTTAGAGAAGCCTTTAGCTTTGGTTCTTGTGAGCACTCCAGAAGTAGAAGGTCCAATGATTTGACCAGCAGGATGATCTTTATGAACTCTTAATGTAGGAGTCTGTGGAACTTCAAGATCATCATCCAAATTTGTGAAATCAGCTCCTTCATTGGAATTTGAGAAAATACCTTCATCATCTAATTCATCATCAGTGTCTTCTAACCCAGGCATGTTAGGATCATACAAATCATCAGAAGTACTGTCAATTGGTGCAGCAGTACTTTGATCCAAAGTACTGTGATCCAAAGTACTGTGAGGGTAATCTGTAGACTTACCCTTTTTCTTTGCTTCTTCATAAGCTCTTATTTGTTCATCATCATAAGATTGTGCTATTGTTTCTTGAAAAAGCATCCTATTAAGTTCATCTTGAATAGCTTGATCCTCAACAGACAAAGTGGACTTTGGTTCATCAATACTTTTCTCCTTCTCAATAGATATAGGTTCTTCATCAGGAATAGCATCATGTCTAATATTGACTCCATGAACAACTTTATTTTCTTCTCTAACAGGGACATAGTTCATAGAAGGAGTCAAAACATCAAGATCAAACATCCAATCAGGACCTTTACCTTTTTGATTTTCTTGATCTTCTAAAAATTCAACATGAAGACAATCTTGAACCTTTTTGGTAACCTTGTTGTACACTCTAAATCCTTTACTATTGGTACAATAACCCAACAAGTATCCTTCATCTGACTTGCCATCAAATTTTCCTAAAGCATCAACAGTATTGAGAATAGTCAGAGGACATCCAAAAGGTTTCATAAAACGTATGTTAGGTTTGTTTCCCATAAGCAACTCATAAGGTGTCTTCATCTGAGGTTTAGTGATTGATACTCTATTCAACACATAACAAGCAGTACTTACAGCTTCAGCCCAAAATTGAATAGGTAATAGAGCATCTGCAAGCATTGTTCTGGCTGCTTCAATCAATGTTCTGTTCTTTCTCTCTGCAACACCATTCTGCTGTGGAGTTCTAGCAATGCTAAACTCCCTCTTGATTCCTTTCTTGGCACAAAATTCATCCAAAAACTTGTTCTTGAATTCAGTCCCATTATCACATCTAATACCTCTTACTTTGAGTCTCAATTGGTTTTCAAGGGCTATTATAAGATCATGAATAGCATCAAAGGTTTCATCTTTAAATCCCAAGAAAAAGACCCAACTAAATTTACTGCAATCATCTGTTACAACTAAGCAGTACTTCTTCTTGTTTAGGCTTGCAACAGAAACAGGTCCAAACAGATCCATGTGCAGCAACTCTAAAGGTTCTCTAATAGTTCTTTCCTCAATCTTCTTGCATGATGCTTTGTGTTGTTTACCCTTCTTGCATGCCAAACATGAGTGATCATTCTTGTATGTTTTGGAAGGTAAACCTCTAACTAAATTTCCTTTAACCAACTTGTTGATATTCTTGAAATTCACATGGCCTAATCTTCTATGCCACAGATGTGCTTCTTCAAGTGTTGCCTTTGCTACTAAACATGTTGCTCTTTCAGAAGAGTTAAGACTCTTCATATCCATACTGTACACATCATTGGTTCTTGGTACTCTCAGTATTACCAAGTTATTATCAACAAGCTTGAACGTAGGGGAAAGAATAATACATTTTGTGTCAGTGAATAACACAGGGTGCTTCTTGTCACAGATCTAAGAGACTGACAAAAGGTTGAACTTGAGCTCCTTCACATAACGAACATTCTCAAAGTCTATGCTTCATGCCTTGATGGTTCCTTTTCCAGTAATTCTACCTCCACTAGGATCATTCCCAAATGCAACTCTCCCTCCAAAATAAGATCTAAAATCTGACAGAATCTCTTTGTCTCCTGTCATGCTTCCAGAGCAACCACTATCAACAATTAAATGATCTTTAAGCTCATCTTCTGGGTTGCCCTGCACAAAGATGAAAGAGTTAGTTAATTTTAGGAACCCAAGCCATTACTGACTTGTGTTCCCCTAGTGGAGTGACATACTTAAATTCTTTAAGTATGTAATCTCCACTGTTTTTAAGCTCATGATCAATTATCTTTGGTTGTTCCAAAACTTGTGTTGGTTTTTCAACAAAAATCTCTTTTTCATCAAAATTCTCTTTATTATTTTCAACAAAAGTCTCTGTTTCAATTTTACTTGCTGAAAGTAATGTTTGTTCCCCATCAGTACTTTCTTTCTTAACCCAGTTGGTTTTAACTTTTTGTGTAGTTTTCTTTGATCCAGATACTCTATTTTAGGTGTAACGCCTTCTAGATTGATAGTAATTGGATCTCCTAAGGCTTCCATTCCAAAAAGTGATAGCAGTACCTTGATTAGGTGAAAATCTAGCAGTACTTTGAGAAGGTACTGCTTGAGAAACTTTTGGCTTACCAGTACCTTGAAAAGTGCTTGAGGGTACTGATGATTTTGAAAAAGGTCTTCTCTGGTGAGGGTACCTATAGTCTTTTGAAAAGTTGCTATGATTAACCCTATGTGAGTGATTCCAAACTGGTTTATTCTCCCTTGGTTTTTGGTTGGCAGTCTTAGTCTTTGGGAATTTGCTTAAATAATTTGAGTGAAAGTCACAGTCCTTAATCAAATGATTAGGACTATAACAAACAAAACACAATTTTTGAACCATACTCCCAAAATTTCTTCCTTTAGTTCTATGACCAAACCTAACCTGACTTTTTGGTGAATTATGAAAATTATTTTGACCAAAATTATCCCAAAAAGATTTAGCAGTATTTTGAAAATTTTTTCTTGAAGGTACTGCTGAATTTTTAGCAGTACTTTGAGTTGAAGGTACTGCTTGACTCTTAACATTATCATCCTTAGGTTTTTCAACTGTTTCTTTTGGGGTTTCAGAACTAGATGGACCTGAATTAGATTTACCAATAAGCTTTTTCCTAAACTCTAGATTATCTACTCCAAAACAAGAAACATCTGTCCTAAGTGGTTGAAAACTACCAGTGGGATGAGGGACAGCATGATAACCCTTGTCTTTCTTAAATTCAGGAGGTGTTTGACTAACTGATTCCTCATTACTAGATGTCTCTTCTGAGCTTATGAGTTCATCATCACTAGTTGTTATCTCCTCTGAATCAAGTTGTTCCTTATCACTAGGTGGGTTCTCTTCTGTGCTACTAAAATCCATTCCAAAACCTAGGCCAGTTTTAATGTGTGCTCTTTTCTGTTTTTCAACAAAACTAACATGTGAAAGGCCAGATTCTCCCCAAGCAGCAAATTTCTCTAGCAGTTCGTCCCTTTCCTTAGTCAGCTTTTCAATTTCAGAAATCTTACATCCTAACTTCCATTCACTTAATTTTAATTGATAATCCTGTTGCTCATATTTTTCTGCCCAAGCCATTTCATTATTTTCATGAGTTATAATTTTGGCTTCCATTGACTCTAAGGTTATTTGATAACCAGCTACCTCAGACCTAGCCCTTCTACAATTATCTCTTTCAGTTACATAATCTTTAAGCACTTTTTGATAAAAATCATTACACTTAGAGCATACCTCAGAGATAGTGGGTGAACTTGGTGAAATAGCTACCATAGCGAGCAGAACAGGTTCTTCTTCACTTTCCATGTTCCAATCAAAGCTTCCAAGACCATCTCTTGATCCCAAAGCAGCAAATCCTGGTTCCTCATCAAAAGTTGTGCTCCAATCAAACTCTTCCACTGCGACCATAGAGTAGGTTACTGGTTCATCATCAAATTCAGCACTCCAGTCAACCTCTGATAGATTTTCTTGAGCAACCAAAGCTTTTGTTTCAGTAATAGGAATTTCCTTTAGTTCAAGCTTGGGTTTCTCAATCATTCTATTTGCCTGATATTTAGCAAACTTGCATTCTCTTGCAAAGTGTCCAGTTCTTTGACAATTAAAGCATTCAATCTTGGATTTGTCAAATGTTATACCCTGTTTGGGTTTGAAGTCAATTCCTCTTCCTGTTTTCTTCATGAACTTCTTGATCCTAGCAGTGATCATAGCAACTTGCCACCTTATATCAATTTCTTCAAGAACATCTTCTTCAATTTGTGACAAATCTTCTTCTTAAGTAACAGGTAAAGTGGCTTGCTGAGCGAAGAATGAGCATACAACTTCATCAGAATGGATGGTGTTTATTGGTGATGAGGTGGGGGTAGTCATGGTTGTGTAAATATGTTGTTTATCACAAACAGTACTTTGAGCAGGATAAGTAGTACTTTTAGTGGAAGTACTGCTTCTATTTTCAGAAGACACGAAAGCAATGCTGTAAGATTTTGAACTTGTTTGGCCATTCATCTCATGCTCATACACCTTTAAGTGGTTGTAAAGATCACCAAAGTCCATAGTGTCCAAACCAGGTTGTCCTCTGATCATAGTAGCAATCACATGCCATACGGATGGCAAACTTCTTAAGAACTTCAGGTTTGCATCTTCAACAGATACCTCTGCTTTGTATAACTCTAGCATACTAAGGAGATTTTGGAATCTGTCATAGGCAGCATCAAGACCTTCTCTTTCACCAACAGTGAATGTTTCAAACTGTTGCTTCAACAGATTTCTATGCATCTTCTTGGAAGCATCATTACCTCCAAATCTTGTCTTAAGAGCAGCCCATAGTTGTTTTGCATCCTTAGCATCATGGAACTTGAGTAGGTGACCATTCAGAATAGCAGACAACAGTATGTTGAGAGCCTTTTCTTGATTTCTTACTGTAGCTGCTGGCGAGATAGGCTTAGGTGGTTTAGGTTGTCCAAGAACTTCTACAGGATCTTCAATAACTTCATTACCATTGGCAATAACATTCCACAGTGCATGGTCTGTAATAGCAATGTAATGCCTCATCTTCATGCTCTACAGATCATATTCTCCTTTCTTGATAATAGGAATTCTGAGTGAGGTGATAGATGGGGTGGTGCAGCTTCAGTCGACATCTTTAGGGTTTGTAGTTAAATCGGTTTTAGGGGTTTCTTCTTAATCAGAGTTTCCACACAAGCTTTGATACCACTTGTTGGATCGATATACTCTGACCAAACTAACTATGTAGCTTGTAAGGGCTTAGCAACCTCGGATAAATCCTAAGTTACTAACAATGAAACACTGAATTTACTCTATTAAGTATGCGGAAACTACTTCAATAAAGCTAAGAAGAATAACTTTAACTTCAACGATTTTATTAATACTTTGAACCTGCTTGATACACAGATTCACTAACAACCCTAATAACTCTAATATCGTACTTGGTAAACTCTAAAATCACGTATCTCTAATGCCAATCTAGGGGTCCTTTTATAGGCATAAGGAGTACCCTAGTCGGTTTACAATTACAATCCTTGTACGACAAGTAATACTAATTCTAAACTAAGAATATTCTAGAATACAAAGTTTTCCATAAACGATATAGCAATTCTTTAGCTTTGCAGTACTTTGATGTTGAGCAGTACTTTGACTTTCATTAAGCAATACTTTGACTTTCTTCAGCACTTTGTCTTTCTTCAGTACTTTGTCTTTTATATCCCAACATTAGGGCGTAACTCTCCCAAAAGATTACGACGTAACTATATTAGGTCAAATGAGGTTCCGTGCCGCTGATAATTACGCCGTAACTCGTGCATAAACTACGGCGTAACCAAGAATTATTGAAGATACGGTGCAACCACTTCTTAGGTTACGCCGTAACCAGCATATCTAGTGCAATTTACAAAGAAATAGATGATTACGGCGTAACTATTTTATTAGTTACGCCGTAACCAAGATCTGGCCTATAAATACCCCACGATTTCCAACATTTCAAAGCATCCCATTTCACACACCACAACAAAAGAACGTGGGAAGAAGCCAAAGGCAGGTCTAGAGGAGCATACGGAACTATCTCCAAGGGAGAAATCACTCCCATACGATAAGCATTAGCATTTTATCTTTTCTTTACTTTCGATTCATGTATTTCGTAACATTAAATATTGAATTGATTTGTATGGTTAATATGAGCGGCTAAGCACCTCTTGGTGCTGGCCTAGTTATGATTCCTTAATTGTTTTGTTTGCGTTTACATTACTTCCGTATAATTATTTCTAAGTGTATGCATGCATAGTTTATTGGTAGCTACCCTTGTTTCGGTAGTTTTGAATGGCGGTTGAGGCTAGTTGCTTAGGAGATATGACTAACTGACCCTAAGTGAGTAGACTAAGACGGGAAGGGTAAGATATGACCAAATGACGACCCTTTCTACTTGTGCGATTTGACCAACTGATCACCTACCGTTTGGATGGACTTAAGAATTAGGGGGTGAGTGTTTAAGTTGCTAACGCCCGGGCACTCACTAAGTCACTATTATAAGTCTAGCATGTAGCGGAACTTAATGACTCGGCTTAGGGGACCAGGAACAGCTAGACTTATGAGGGGACACCTGACTTCTCCAGTAGTGGCATCTTTGCTGATAGGTTAGGGCGAATTGACCAAATGTTGTCCTCTCGACTTTGACCACACCTGAAGTAATTGGAAGTAATTAGACGTAGACATTACTAGCTAGGATGAATAACTAGGTTAGCACCACTCTCCTCTATTGATTACACCTTTGCCTTATTTGCTTTATTAGTTAATTAATTAAATCATCTTAAAATCTGTGACACCTAGACTTAGTATTAATCCAACACACATAGCTCTTGGGACGACCTCGGTTTTACTGAATACTACACTACACACGACCGGGTACACTTCCCGTTAGTGCATTAGGGTAGACCATAGGTATAACGAGACATTATAAATATTAAAACTTGGTCAGTAAAACCTGCATCAGTAGCACTGTGGTAATTGGTGTTATACTAATACTCAGCAAGGGGTAACCATAAAGTCCAATCTTTTGGGCTTTCACCATTCATACATCTCAAATAGCATTCCAAACACTTATTCACCACTTCAGTATGCCCATCAGTTTGTGGATGGTAGGTTGTACACATTTTAATCTGAACTTGTAGCATCTTATATAAGGATTGCCAGAATAAACTCATAAACACCTAATCCCTATCACTTACAATGGTCTTTGGAAGACCATGATCAAGCCTGTAAATGTTGTCCAAAAACAATTGAGCAATGGTCTTTGTAGTATAGGGATGAGTGACTGCTACAAAGTAACACAATCACCAAAATAGTACTTTTACCCTGAGACTTGGGCAAAGAATCAATAAAATCCATTGAAATATCTTTTCATATTTGAGTGGGAACTAGCAATTTTAAGTAACCCAAGGTGAGGATAGATCAGCTTTGTTCTTTTGTCAGACATCACAAATTCTCACCACGTCCCTGACCATTTTCTTCATTCCTTTCCAATAGCAAAGGACATCAATCCTTTAAAGAGTAGCTTGGACACCATTGTGCCCACCTACTGCTGATGTATGGAAGTAAACCACCATGGATTTCCTCAATTCCTCATCTGCTCAACCACCTATTTTCCTTTTCTTCTCAACTGCTGATTAGTCCAAGTGTATTTAGTATTGGTTGGTACATTTGTTTGTAAGTCTTTGACAATTTTGTTCAGCAGAGTATTTTTTATCCATAGTGATAAGGATTTAAAAGGTACACTTTTGAGGGGTCATTTAAGCCCTTAATCGATCACTTTTGTATCCGTTAGTACTTAATTTCGTTCCTTTTCACTTTTTAGGTCTCGTGAAGGCAAATTGCTGGAATGACACTTGCTCAACTATAATGACGATGGCGACATCATGTGCTAATTTTGCAGGGGAGAAGTGTGAATAGACTACATTTGTTGAAGATTATCACTTGTTTAATCAAGAATGGCAACTCCATATGCAATTCTTGAGGGGGAGAAGAAGTGTGATAATTCTGCATGGTTGATTGACATATGAGAATATATGGTCATACGGCTCCAAACTCATGTAAGAACCGAGCTTCTTCTTATCGGGTCATCTTTACATGGTGTTTCTTCTATGAGCCGCTGGTTAACATCCTCTCGCGGACTGATGAGTTTATCGACAAGTGCTTCCGGTTAATGCTTCACGTGCACATCAACATGATGATTCCGAACAACCTTCTGTTCTTGTTTGATGTGATTGTTTGCTTGGTGTTACCATTTTGTGTGTTCGTTGCGGGCTGATTGCTAATTTCCTTGATGAACATCTTTCTGTTCTTGTTTGATTGGGAGGGATTTTAGTTAAGGGGATTTGCAAGATGTAAGTTAATTGGGATACTTTTTGGAGTGATGAAGATGTTAACTTTCTATTCCCCGATTGGACAATCTTGAAGAAGGTCGAGTCTACAGTCTGTTCTACATTTTCTGCTACATGTTAGAAGACTAAAGACGAGTTGCATTTAAAGATCTAAAGACTTCTTCTTAATTCAAGCATTCATTATAAAGATTGTCGGTTTAGGGGAGAGCACTAATTGGGGGAGGGTGAAATGTCGAATTTAATCCCCAATTAGACTTGCTCACATTCTACATCAGCAAGTTGATTCCCACAATATTATAAGTGCTCTTCTCAAAAGATTTCAAGTATTTGGGCTTATAATATGATTGATGATTCTGAAGTGTCAAAACCAGCAAGGGGGAAGGAGACACGTATCTAAACGCGAGTAAACTTGATGAACTTAATACTTCTAAGTAATTGAAGATATCCCGGGAAGACAAATGTTATTACCGCAGAGAAACTCAAGGTTTGACTCATGGCGAGTAAACTTGATGAACTTAATACTTCTAAGAGATTGAAGATATCCCGGGAAGACAAATGTCATTACCGCAGAGAAACTCAAGGTTTGACTCATGGCGTTTAGTGTTTATTCCAACTATGTGGGGGAAGAGATGTTAGAGAAAGTTTCTGAAGATATAAGAGGTACACAAGTGTGTGATGATCTCGATGTTATCGCAATCATCATGGGAGAGAGAATTGTGTACATTGGGGGCGCTCAGCTGTCTCACTTGAGGGCTTAATCAGTGATTCAGAGATATAATCACTTATTCCGGAGTTGACATCCGCAAAGATTGTCATCCGCAGAGACAATCAGTGATTCGGCCTGCTTCTTCAATGTTATCAGTTGTTCTCTCTTTGGGGAATGTGTGTACTTCGGGCCCTTGAGCTTCATACACGATCATCAATTAAGAAAGCCATTGTTTACCACAAACATTGGGGAGGTGTTTTCTCTCCGGGCATGATGTGTATTCGGGAGAGTTCTTGGATATTGGTGTACTTCGGGTTCTTGAGCTTCATACACGATCATCAGGGAAGAAAGCCATTGTTTACCACAAACATTGGGGAGTTGTTTTCTTTCCGGGTATGATGTGTATTCAGGATAGTTCTTGAGCTTTATTCTAAGAGATGGGCTGCATCAATTCAACTACTAGGGGGAATTGTTTTCTTGACACCTTTCAGAATGGATTGCTTCAGACTTCAGTGGAAATGGAATTTGAGAAGATTATTTAAATGTGGGATGATACGTTGTTGTTGTTCTATTGGATGATATAACCTCGAACGAAGAATCACGGTGATTATTCTTAAAAGGAGCAGCAGGATCAATGATAATGGTGTGCTTCTTGGTGCACCTGGCTATTGGAAGCTTGAAAGAAAGCTTTGAATCTGCTTAGCTAAAGGATTTTCGGTTTGGGGGAAGCTACCAAAGTATCACTTTCAGTCGGTTCAATTTCTCTCTTCTATTCAAGAGCCTTGGAAGCTTTGGTGGTGAATGTTTAAGAGATGACAATTTCTATCTTCTACAACGGGGCTGCTCGATATCCTTATCTCAGTACTTGTATCATCATCTTCTTAAATTATATCATCTACTCTATCTTTGTATATATTTTTCAAAAAACCAAATACAAAAATATTAAACCAGCAAAACAAAATAGAAAAATATAAAACCTTCAAAAACCCATAAAAATCAGAAAATTTGAAAAATACCAAAAATATTGTTTTATCAAGACATGTCTTCTGGTATCGATAACATCTGCGGTCTTAGAAATGTCATTCAATAATGGCACGGGACCATAGATGAAGTTCGAGCAGGAGGTGTAAATATTCTTTTTCAAAACATGTCACTAAATATGGCTTACAGTTATTTCAGACTGTAACCCGCACTTCAAAAATGGCTTACAGTTATTTCAGACTGTAACCCGTGCTTAAACCATGGTTTGCTATTATTTCAGATAGCAACCCGTTTTTCAAGAAAGGAAAGTGCTGCACTAAACCAATTTTTCAAATATTTCATGCACTTATCCTAAAACTAAACAAGGAAAGCATGTCGTCAAAAGGACTGCTGTTCCTACACAAATGTTTTTCCGTCTAAAATTCTTCAGAAAAATATTTGTTGTATTTCAAAATGGTGGAAAATGAGTTGCTTGAAAATCAATCAGAATCAGAGTTTTCGTATTAATTGAAAACTCAATCAATGACTACAGCGCTTTCAAACTTTTCAAAAAAATGAGTCATTGATTGAGGGGGAGAATGTTTTCAAATCTATATCATCTAACGGACTTTCTTAATTATCCTACGTGCTTAATTAAAAATGATATTTTCCTGTGTCGAAGGACTAGGAATTTAGGATATGATTGTTAGGATTAGATGATTAGAGTTTGATGAACACATAAAATACCATGCTTTATATGATACGATTGATATGTTGAATTGACTTTTATTAGTCGATTGCTGTTTGGGTGATGTCGACCACCATATATCTGTATGTGTGTTCACTAACGTATGCAGGTATATTCGTATATAAGAATGTTCCCGATCCGGATCCCACATATGAAGATGATTGGATGCCGAAAGGAAAGGGTAACTATATCTTGGGTTGACAAATGAAGAAACAGAGCTTAATTGGACTTCTATGGAGAGTTGGCATGGAAAAATGCAACGTAAGAGGTCTCACTGCATCAACAGACGGTTTTTCTTCATCAGCAAATGAAGAAACGGAGCTTAATTTGACCTCAGTTGGCATTATGCAACGTATGAAGTCTCACTGCATCAGCAGACGGTTTTTCTTCCAAGCCCTACAGCAACAACATAAGCTTCTCAACCACCTAACGTATCTTTGTGCAGGATAATTGTGATGATACCATTTTTTAAACAATCTTTAAGTAATATTGCTTTGAAAAATGGAAAAATATTGTTTTGAAAATAAATTGGACTTAATTTTAGAAATCACCGGACTTCATTTTATCAAAACTTAAGTCACTCAATCATCGACTACGGTCATCGATTGAGGGGGAGAGTGATTTATAATAGAATATTTTCAAACGATATTTCTTCATAAAAGTCCGTTTTGTACAAAATATGTGGTGATCTAAAGATTTAATGTTATGTCATGGTATGGTTTTCTTTAAAACTCAAAGATCTTACAAAATGAAATTTTTTTTGTTCTTGTTTGATTGTGAAATTGTTTTATTTTACTTAAAGATCTCTTAAAAACTATCATACCTGACACTAACAATCTTTAATGTCTTATATTGATCCTTATCCATCATTTTTCAAAATCAAATCTTGCCACGTCTTTCCCCAAAAAAATTTCTAAATGATTTAAATCAATCGGGATCCAAAATCTCAATTGGTTTGAAATTTTTGATCGGGGGAGAGATCGTGATTTAATTCTCAAATTGGTTTTAAAAGGGTGATTGTTTCTAAAGCACTCCTTCCTTCATGTGCCAAACGATTTCAAATACATGATGCACATGATTGTGGAGGAGCATTTAACCATAAACCAGAAGAGCTCTTAAATTAGGCACATATTATCCCATGTTTTCTAAACCTTATTAAATCACTTGGGATCCAAAATCTCAAAGGGTTTGATATTTTTGATCGGGGGAGAATTTGTGATTTAATATGAAATTTGATAAAAGGTGATCATTTGATTCAATGTGTTGGCTCTCTCTAATAGGTGCTAAACTCTTTCATATATTGATGCACATATTGAGGGGGAGCGAATGGTTTCTTAATGGCTTGTGTGATCGTAAATGTGCTTCAAAATAACTCTTTCCTCTATGTGATAAAATGATTTCAAATATCCTATGCACATATTGAGGGGGAGAATTTACCAAAGAAAATCAAATGGCTTTTTCCATAGAAATTGCGATCAAGAATTTATTTCATAAGAACTCTTGCCTCCATGTGCTAAACAATTTATAAAATCATATGCACATGTTGAGGGGGAGCATTTCTAAATAATCAAAACAATTAAGGTACAAAATTTTTTGATATTATATCACAAGTACCTTGATTGATTTTCTAAATGATTTTTCAATTGGTTTTGAGAAGGAATGAGCAATACCAAAATACCGACCAATTTATTTTATGCATGGTGTTATAAGGATGGTTAGGTTAGGTATTAGTTCCCACGATCCGCCAGAACCGGAGGGATCTACCCAGGGACAATCCACTAGTTAGTGTAGAAGTCCTTAAATATGATGAAAAAAAAAGGAGAAAAGTAAGATATGGGAAGAGTGCCGACTGAGTCTGAGCTAGTACTGGAATAAACCCAACAAGGTTCTAGTTATGAAGTCTCGGTAAGCACTGAAGGGGTTGAAGAATGAAAAAGAAATGAAATGAGAAAAGGGTGAAAAGAAATAGCCCTCCAATAATTCAACCTTAGGGCAGAAACCGGGTTCAATACATATTCTACTCGTGGTTACTAAGGTAAAGCCGGTATTGAAGACAAGACGTCATGGACCCAGTGACGCACTGCACTAAAATTCCCAAGCTACTCAAGTTCCTCTTAAAAGGACTTGTTTCATTCTCACGGGGAACCGACATTATCTATCGACTTTCTCTTAGAGATTGTTGATATAGAAGAAGGAGACCCTCTCCCTAGTCTCCGGCATAGGAAACCAAATATGAACAATCGAGTCTAGAGTCAAGAGATCATCCACAATATCTCATTAGGACACAAAATTAATGAAGACTTGTTGTTTCACACAATGTGGAAAGTAAGTATATATTGAGAGTCCTACGCATTATCCTTGTGGTATTGCCAGAACATCGGAGTGTTATGTAAAAGTATTCACGATGAAGATGGAAATCCTTCTAGAGCCAACATCAAACAAGCTTTTGGTGGGTGACATGTGAGATCTTCTAAAGATCAAACTTGTGACAACTGGATAGAAACGATGGGGCGATTCATTCTTGAATCAACCTTGGTCCAGGATAAGGATTGACGGATACCTTTGAAAAACCAGTCGTTGTGCTCAAAAGTTCTTTTCTATAGCACATCGACTGTGTATTAATGTTTTCAAAATAAAAAGGGTATTTATGATTGTAAATTGATTTCTTCTTCTAAACCTTCGTCGTATTGAAAAACTCTTTATCTTAAGCAATACGCGATTGTTTTCAAATCATTTTCTATCAATCAGTGAATCTCAATTCGCTGGTTCACTCACTCCGTGTTGTCTTCTTTGAGACGTTCCGGTTTGAGAACAGCTAGAGCAGCTGCGAAACCCTGTCAAGGAGATTCTTCAGAATTATACATGATCACATGCAGTACTTGTACTGATCAACAGGGAACCGTGGGCCGTGTACCTCAATTCAACAAAAGTGACCAAAGACACTTTCGTGTGTTTTATTGCTAACTGTTGTTTGCAGGTACATTTGGACGGTTGCAGCTGATCAAAATTGAGGAGTCAATCCAAAGCCGCATGCTCACAGCATCCACACTTAATTGAAGAAATCATGACTTGTGCTTATCTACATAACCTGGCTCTGATATTTCTGTACTATGCTTTTGCTACGCTGCTGCAAATATCATGAACCAGTAAAAGCTTCCGCTACTCTGATGAAAAGATGTCATGATCCAGAAAGTGTGAGCATGTCGGTCCAAAAGTCACAACATCACATGAAGGCAACACAACTATGGATGATCCAGAGAGATTTACTGTGGCTGATGATCTCAAAGAAAGCTCGAAGATCATCAAAGATGTGGATCAGTTAAAGGCCTCCACTAAAAGTACAAAACTATGCGGATGTTGAAGAATCGCTACTAAAGCACAAAAATTGCGAAACTTGAAGAATTGAAGTCTACGAGCTCAGAACTAAAGACAAAGAAAGAATGCTAGGATTCGAAATGTATTTCATGGGGTGACCTCCCTTAGGGGGAGATTGTTAGGAATTGGAAATTCCATGTTAAAGTGTCGGTCACCCCAATTATAGTCTAGCATATGTTAGCTCGTAGACTTGTAGTTATTTACGTTGTTTAGTAGTTTATTAGTTATTTAGTAGTGTAGATTAGTTTAGTGTAACATCGTGGAGGAAGGACGGGTCTTTACCCACTGTATACCTGATCCATAGGCCGTCAGGAGGTCGTTATGTCTGTAACTATAAATACCCCTTCCATCCTTGGAAGGGGTGGTGCTTCTTTGAATCTAACATTTTATATTTTACAAAGCAACTCTCTACCAAGAACACCCTCTCTCTACTTTCTCTCTCTAAAATGGTTAACATGTATTTCCATCATCCAAGACCACCCGAATCATCAACACAATAAATATTACAATCCTACAATAACAAATAATGTTATCACCAAAGTGAGATATGTATTATACAACATAATCATATACTCAGAAATATAGCAAGTAGCATGTAATTTCATTTAATAAAACTAGAGTTATGATATACATGACTCTAAAAACTAAGAAAATAAATGATACATGACTTGGAATTTCTAGACCAACTAACACTTGATACTAGGACACCACTAAAGTCTTCTAGCTCAAGTTTGTTTAGGTTTAATATCGTCGAAATGTTCGAGGAGGTGATAGAACATGAAACGTTGGTCTTCTCGTACTTCATGTATCAAACTTTCAACATGTTGACAATGATAACAATCTTTGTCATGGCTAGGTAATGGTGGTGGAAGAAATGAAATGGCTTGATCTGAAGGATCAAGTGAAGTGGCTTGTGGAGCTTCAAACGACGGAGGGATTGGTGGAGGCGCATTTGAGAATGGCTCGACCAAGAATGATGGTGGTGGTAGAGAAGTGTCAACTTCCATATGGTCGGGTGGTTGACTTTGGTGAATTCTCATAATCCAAATGAGACTATATGATGGAAATGGCGAAAAGGAAGCCGGAGCTAATGTTGACTCAACACCTTGATTTTGTACCATTATTCCTCCTGATCGGTGCAAAACCGTCAAGTTTAATTACACAAGCTAACCACTTGTGAATGGCTAACCGTAACAAACTTAAAACAGATCAAACACTAATGCAATTAAGATCAGAGGAATATAGGGAATTCCTGGGTCGTTAAGTCCCACGGAGGATGAATTGGTGTATAAACACTTTCAGATGATAGAATGATCACTAAGGATAGTGATCAGTAAGGTTTTAGATGGATAATTACCTAAAGAAAAGATTTACAAATTACAGCGACTTAAATGCAAATTAAAGGAAATAAAAGATAAAATATATTAAATAAACGCTATCACTATTTTTACAGATCGATGAACGTTTATTTTATAAAACAAAATATCTTAAATAAATTATATTAACTAAAACGTAATCCTAAATTATCTAGAAACGTATCCTAAAATGAAAACGAGCGTTACGTGTAAAAATAACGCTGGAGCGCAAGCAAAAACGTAAAATTTATGAAATAAAAGGCCTACAAGTGTAAAAACAATTTTTTTACGTACTATATGACAAAAGAAAATTTTAGAAAAAAGATTTATATTTTTTAGACTTTTATATTTTTTATTATGAATTAATTAAGATTTTACACTAATTAAATGTTTAAAAATATTAAAACTAATGAGAAAAATCTGAAACTTTTTTATAAAATACTTAATACTAATACAGATTTATGAAAAATAAAAAACTTGAAAAAGCTACTTAAAATAAGCTCGAAATAAGCTAACTACACTTAATAAGCTAAACTGGGTAAAATGTGTATAAGAGAGTATTTTGTGCAAACTCTAACAGTCAAAGACCCAAGGGCGCAATGGTTACAGGTACACTTTATATCACTCTCACAAAGGGCGCAATGGTTACAGGTACACTTTATATCACTCTCACACTTTATATCACTCTCAGGTTCGAGCCTGCCTACCCCCTTTTTGCAATTTTTTTTTTTTTTTCGAATTTTATTTTACAGATCAACTAAGCACATGAGATTAAGCATTTTTCTCAACTACAGCTTTTTACAAAAAACACTGATAAGCACTGAAACAGCTTATGATTTTGTCACAGTTTACACTTAAATGGAAATAAGCTCAAGTTTTAAGCTAAAATGATTTTTAAGCTATTGAATAAGTACAAGTATGATGGAAATAAGTTAAGCTAATGTAAATAAGCTAGAATAAAGACTGAACAAGCACAATAACTGATAATAAGCACTGATTAAGCTATAATTAAGCACAAATTCACACTTGAACACAGTACACTGTTTGATTTTGTAGGCAACTTCTAGCTAATTTTTAAGCAATTAATTAAGCTACAAAATGAAAATGAACACTTCAATTATCAAGTTGACCAATTAAGCTATTCAAAAAACCAATTTGCAAGGATTGGCTTTCACAAATAAGCTTGTGAGAAGCTTTTGAAAAATTGTAAAACACTAACTTAACTGGTTTGCTTGAACAAAGTGGACAGAAATGAAAAGCTATTGCAGACCAACTAAATAAGCTAGAAATTGAAATTTTAAACTTAGAATCTTGAGATAACTAGGTGAGCTTCTCAAAAAGCTAAGATTTACAAGCTGAAGCTAACTAATAAGCTCTCTAAGAACTTATGAACTATACTACCAAGTCTGTGTGCAGAGCATGTTTTCAAATGAGGTGTTCAACATAAGCTAAGTAAAAAGGACTATATAAGCTGATAAAAAGCAAACTAATATTTTTCTAATTTTGTTGAGCAAATAAATATTAATTTCCCAAAAGCACTTAAGCTAAATCTTAATGATGAACACACAGTAAAATTCTAAATTTTATTCAAAAACAGGCTATTGAAAAATTTGACTTTTTAATTACACTAACACTTTGACTTTTATGAACTTGAGATTGATTTATATGAATGATTATGTTATAATTAGCTATATTAAGATGATATTAAGCTACACTATCAAGTTTTAAGCTAATTTGATGAGTTTTATATCTTAAAATCCTAACAGTGATTGTTAAAGATGAAATTACAATGATTTTGACTTTTCTACTAACAAGGACTGAGTTTTATGCTTGAAATGAGCTATTAGTGACTGAAGTAATATGAATCAAACAATAACAACTCATCAAACTCCCTCTAAAACAGTTTTAACAGTAAAACCAAACACCCCTTATCTAGACTGTTTTCAAGCTTTTAACACACAAACAAGATTTTAATCCAAGAAAACCATTAATTCACTTACATTAACTGTTTTTAGACAGATTTAAACCAGAATTAACAAGATTAAATAACTATTTCTAGGAAATACAAATTTCAAAGAAAGTGCTTACAATATGAGTTTATGCACGAAACAGGAAACTGAGGATTGAGATCACACCCTATTGCTTCCCAAGAAGCTCTAAACCAACATTAATCCAAAATCAGCTCTGCATCAACAAGCTCTTATATTCAAACCAAGATTAGCTTCAACAGTTGACTTTTGTTGACTGATATTGAGATATGAGTAAAATCTGAGTAAGGGACTTTCTGAGTAAGTAATAAGCTAAAGGGAGCTTATAAAAGCTTATATAAGAGCTTATGATTGCATAACATCAACTATAAATATCATTCACATGAACTTGATATATTGAAATTCACACAAACTGAAAATTTGCATTAAAACTGAAATTAATAACTGCAAAAGAGTTATTGTACACTGTGAATACTTAAAACAGTACTTGAAAGCTTTAATTTACACTGGAAAGGTAAAATTAACTAATACGACACTACCTAAACTAATTTACACTACTTGTTTCTCCATACTGCTTCTTTTCTTCTTTTATAGACTTTCAAAAGCATCCTCACCTCTTTCTGATCATTTCCCACCATTGGATAGGTCAAAGTAATCACAACCTTTGATTTTTACTTTTTGGCGCCAAAAGGTCTTTGGGCAGGTTTTGTTAATTAATGCTTCTTGGGAGGATATGGAGGTGGAGGGGACATGATATACAGCTGGGGTGATAAGTTTGGTGAGGTGGAAAGGTTGGGAGAGGTGGAGAAACCACCTGGTTTCAGGTTTACAGGGGAGGAGGAGAAGGTGTACAGTGAGCGCGGTATTTATAATTTAAATGTGAGTTGGGCTTGGGTAGATTGGGCCACAGCTGGGTTGGTTTGTTTTGTTTTTGGACTTGGATAATTAACAAAAAGGATCCGTTTGGTATTTAGCTAGCACAAGGACCATTCATGTAATTTTGCAAACTGAAGGACTGAAAATGCAACTTTCCCAAAGTTATTACAAGGGTTAAACTTGTAACATGTGAATAGTACAAGGGCCAATATTGCATAAATTTCCATTTTTATAAGTCCAAGGACCAAAATTGTCATTTTTGGATTTTGAGGGACTAAAAGTGTAATTTCCCAAAAGTTTATCATAAGGACCATTCTTGTCATTTATTAATAGTACAAGGTTAAAATTTGATAATTTTCACTTTTTTAAATTCACCAAGGACTATTTATGACATTTTTCAAAGTTCAAGGACTAAAGTTGTCATTTTGTGATTTTTGAACTTTAAAGGATTTGTTTTGACAACTTTTGAATCTTATGGACCTTAATTGACTTTTTACAAGTTTTTGAATTACCAGGGACTAGATTTGACAACTTTTGTAACTTGGGGGACTAAAACTGCCAATTATGCAAACTTGATACGTTTTTCATCTGATTTTGGCATTTTTGCATTTAAAACATATAAAACACTTGTTTGTGATATTTTCATCATTTTGATGCATTTCTAAGTGTTTTCAGATGTTTTTGCAGTCTAGATAGTATAAAAATGATGAGTATTTAGACACTCATCACCTCCTAATGAGGAGAATGTTGTCGGAGGAGGAGGATGAGATGGCCTAGGAGGCAAATCCTCTAAATTGTAGAGGTGAGGTGATGATAGTGGAGATGTAAAAGAGATAACTCTAGGAACCAATGGTGATGGATTATTGGAGATGATATTGTTTGGCCTAGGAGGTATGGTGGTGTTTGGCAAAGGTAGTTTTGTGGGTACTATACTTTTAGGAATTGGTTTGATTGGTTGAGAGGAGATCCTTGCATTTGTTGGCTTGACCGGAGATGATTCGGTTGAAGAAATTTCGTGTACAACACGAGCAATTTTCTTGGGTGGTTCTTTGGTGGATAAGTTACTACTTGGAGTTTTCCTCATGATGAGATGATCTCAAGAAGTTTGCAAGGGTTTCTTAAGTGCTGAAAATGAGGGTGATGACTATGGAAGTCCTAACAATGTGGTTTATAAAGCAATAGATTTGGCAAGTGCATTCAAGCCTTAAGCCACTAAAATTTATTGGAATGTGGTGATTAACATGCACAAGAGTCAACTTCAGAGTTTGTACTAATCTAGGAACTCATTTAAGATGAGATGGAGTGCTTGAGTTAGAAAGATGAGCTTGAAATGATTGTTTTAGCAATATTTGACATAATCTATCGTCCGGATCCCACGGTTCCCTCCTTAGAGGGATCCGTCTAGGCTAATCCTAGGGATCCGGCTCTCAGCAGCTATGAAATAGTAGAAATGATGTTTCTAAGGTCTAAGATCTATATCATCATGAGTGTTTCAGTCCTCCTAAGTCTCTTAAATGAAGGGGTGCTTAAGTACTTGAAGGTAAAGAGTGATGTAGCTAATGATTGCCTTTTATGGAAGAAATTGGAACTTTCATGAGTACCAATGAATGAACAAGGATGACACTAAAGATGAGAGTGTAAATTGAAGCTAAATGATCCTAGAGATCAGATAGTGACTTAGATTAATGCTTTGGAGAATATCCTAAAGGCTTAAGATGGAAAAACTAGAATTTGATCAATTTCGACCAATTTTGACGTAAGGGTTATTATGATCAATTTTGCTATAAAATATTTCCAACGTTTAGATATGAGGGATCATGTGAAAAAAATGTGTGAGCTTGAGAGCGGAAGAGTAATGGATTTAAGTGAAACGATAGATCTACAAGCGTCTTTGAGTGTGACCTAGGTGAGTTATGTGTGAGTAAGAAGGATCTACTTAACTTGATAAGGACTTAATTTGCCTTAAGATAGTATGTCTAGCTTAGTGTAAGGTGTTCTAAGGATATGTTTGAAATACAATGCTTGCAATTGCATTTTCTGTTTGCCGGATCCCACGGTTCCCTAAATGTAGGGATCCGTCTAGCACAAACTTTGGGATCCGTCCATCTGCTAAGCAGAACCTTTACTAAAGGTATGCAATGATCTTGACAATGCATTATATTCCAAGGTTAGTTTAAAAGGGATTCTAACACTAAGATATCAAATGTAAGATGTTTTATTTCATGAAGGAAGTTGGATTACATTTGATAAAGCATGAGTACAAGAGGATTGATCCTATTTGAAATACTACTAGGTTCCTTGAGTGTTTTCGCTAGAGGGATCATCAAATGGTTGATGAGTGTTGGCGGATTCAGGAATGAAGAACGTCTTCATAAGGGAAATGTTCATCGGTTCCATCATCTTGTTCACAAGTACGTACAACGGACTTTGATATTGAGGATGAAAATGCATGACATTATGATAGAGGCGCGTCAAGAACATTCCGTAGGGAATGAGTTTATTCTTGGAGCCTTGTAGGTTTACAATTCGCCTTGCAAAGAAGTAGGCGAGATTGTATGGTTGTTGTGTTAGCAAACAATACATTATGTGAGCACAACAAGCGGGAAAGATTTCTCGATTTCCCCTAAGGCTCCAAACATTTTCACGTAGGATGAGTGCAAGGGGCTTGTACTCTTCTAGAATATCCCGTGTGTAGATGATGTTTGGATTGGAGTGATGGGGTTTGCATAATATCCGAATTAAGTCTTGCGAGGAAGGAATGTGAGAACAATACGGACTATTTTCTTCACGAAAGTTGAAGAGAGAATCAAGAGACCAATCTTCGGTGAAGGCACATTGTCCATGATTTGGAATTCGGAGAATTTGAGCAAATTGCCCAAGAGTCAAAACAAACTTTTGGTTTTTGATCCAAAACCAAAGGGATAGAGAACGATCCTCGTTACGAACGAGTTCGACTTGACAGAAGAATTCCAATACAAACCTTGGACATATTTTCTCGTTAATTTCGAGAAGACATTCTAGTCCTATGGCTCGGAAGGAGGTATTGATACCTTCTTCGAATTGTAGAGAGGTGTCTACAATACGTCCTTCATGGAAGTGACTGGTTTCGAGATTATTGAACCCACGGACATGATTGCCAGGTGTGTTGGGCTCAAGAGAGATGTTTGGAGTGTAGACGTTAGAGAGTGAAAAATCAAACTCATATACGTGCGACATAGTGAAACCTATAGAAAATATGAGTTAATAGAAAGTGATGTTTGTGGTCAACCAATGATTATCTAACGTTTTAACTAGATTTTATTAACAATGGTTTTTAACAAAAATGACACTTAACTCACTTATGGTTTTGACATTCTAGTGGAATATTACCTTTTAGAAGGAAAGTGGTTTTTAATTTGCATGAAAAACTGTTCTCCAGTAGTACAGTTCCCTTTGAAAAGGGATCCGGCTAGTGTATCTTCAGGGATCCATAGATATGTAGTTACAGAAACTTTGAAGATTCTTTGACATTGATGAAGAATCATCCTTAACTTTGTGTTGCCTTTGAATTTGATGAGAACTTCATTTGTGATGTTGTTGGCATGAGCATGTGGAGAATCTGCACGATCTCTTCCTCCCGCGAGCATCCATCAGCAGCAGTTTCCCAGGTACAGTCACGAACACCAATTGATCATTGTAATCTTTTCTTAAAGAATTGATTACTACAATTGTTCTACTAATGAATGTCTTGATTCCATTCACCTTGGTCAGGCGAATCAGCCGTCCTAATCCCTTAAGGGACAGTTGGCATTACATAGAATAAATTCAAGTAATGACCCACGTCTTCAGGATTCGATTCGTGAAAGGAATCTCTGTGGAAAACTAGAAGGGGGGGGGTTGAATAGTTTTGCAAATTAAAACTTCCTTTTAATCTATTTAGATCGACTTATGTCAATCTATTTGGATGTATGTGTTGGATGTTGATAAGCAAGCATATAAAGGTATGTAATGAAAAGATAAGATTAAAAAGCTCAAAACCACAAGGCGAGTATTTATAGTGGTTCAGCTACAAGGACACCTTCCTTGCCCTACTCCACTCCCCGAGTCACCTACTCGAGAGTTCGTAATCACTACACCAATCTCCTTATGGCGGAGAAGCCTTCACAACGTCGCCTACCCTTTTTCCGGTGCTAGGCTAACCACCGGGTTCTTTCACTCCAAGGTGAACCACACCTACACAACGTCGCCTACCCTTTATCAGGTACTAGGCTAAGTACCTAGTTCTTTCACACCAAGGTGAACCACACCTACACAACGTCGCCTACCCTTTATTAGGTACTAGGCTAAGCACCTAGTTCCATTGCAATGGAGGAACTACTACCCAACACTACACCAACGACTAATCTCAAAGGAGATCAACTTCTTTTTACAACATCATCAAGGATATCAATATCCTTGGATCTAGTACTAATCTATCTTGTACATCGAAACACACCATATCGAATATACATCTAAGGCACCTTTCATTAATGCCTTTAACTAGATATTTAAGACACCCTTCACTAATGTCTTGTGTCTTGACGTCTAAGCGCCCTTCACTAATGCTTCTAGTCTTGACTTCTAAGCACCCACCACAAGTGCTTATGATATGGACGATAGATATCCTTCACTAATATCTTCGTCTTGACACTTGAGACACCTTTCACAAGTGTCTTCAACACTTCTTAGAAAAGAAAAACAATCATCAACAAGAAGACTTCAGTAGTCTTGATGATGAGGAAGCATGGCAACTCATGGACTTGAGCTTGCTTGACTTCAAAGGTGGTGATCTTACCTTTAAGAGGAACCTAGAAGATCACACAAAAAGAAAACTACAAACATAGATCTCTTGGATCTGAGGTTAGAGAGTTTTTTAACTCAAGGAGAAAGTATGTTGGAAAGGGTGAGAAACAATGAAGAAATGGCTCACTATTTATAGAGGAAACATTCTACTGTTCCCCGGATCCCACGGATCCCTTCCACAAGGGATCCGTCTAGCGTAAATCTAGGGATCCGTGGGATGCTCCTCTTTACCCATGGGTATTTTGGTTATGGGTCATAGGTCATGGGTTGATCCATGGGTCTTTAGCTAGATACAATGTATCTCTTGAGTGCAATGCACCTAGTCACATAGGTATGGGTCAAAACCATGGGTTATGGATATTATCCATATATGATATAAGCATGATGTCATGCAACGGGTTATGGGTCAAGCTCCATGGGTCATGGGCTTTGGGTTGTATCCAACTACATTCAATGTATTTGGTCAATGGGTTATGATACTTAAGTTTCTACCCATTTATATTACCCAATATACTACATACTCGTTATGTGTATATTTTACCCAAATATGTAAACACTAGTTGTTGTACATATGTAATATTAAGTCATAAAATCACTTATATTTGTTTTAGTGTTAGGAATTAGAAAATTTCATGTTAAAGTGTCGGTCACCCCAATTATGATCTAGCATATGTTAGCTCGTAGACGTGTAGTTATTTACGTTATTTAGTAGTTTATTAGTTAGTTTGTAGCGTAGAATAGTTTAGTGTAACACCGTGGAGGAAGGACGGGTCTTTACCCACTGTATGCCTGATCCACAGTCCGTCAGGAGGACGAATGCTTTGTAACTATAAATACCCCTTCCATCCATGGAAGGGGTGTGGCATCTTTGAATCTAACCTTTCATTTTTATAAAGCAACTCTCTTTCAAGAACCTCCTCTCTACTCTCTTCATCTCTCTAATGGCTTTCTTATTTAATCATTGTCCTAGACCACCCGAATCATCAAATAACATAATATTCACGATCCTACAATTGGTATCAGAGCCAAGGTTGTGTTGTTCTTGATTATTCTTACGGTTTTTGCACTAGTTGTTGTATGCGGTTTATTCGGTTCTTTGATGCGGTTTTATGTGGTCATGTTGAATGTTTGTTGTTGTCGTTGAATCTGGTCTTGCATATGCTTTGTTGAGATGTTTCTTGAATCTGGTCTAAAATGGTTACTGGTTGGAAGCTTTTTGTGGTCACTTTTAATAGTTTTAGCAATATTTTAAAAAGTTCTTTATAACTGTTTTGTGGTCTAATAAACGCTGGTCTATGATTCTGAAAGCAGTCTTTTTTAAGCTGTTTGATACTGGTTTTTAAACGATCATCTTGTTACTGAATCTGTTTTGTGCAAGCAGTTTTTTTGTTTCCGAATGTCTCTACTGTTTTTCTGAGTTTTGATATGAGAGTTCTTGTATGCGGGTTGTGGACATTTCTTCTATGCGGGTTGAGCCTTGGTTTTTCTTTTGCTGCAGTTTGTCCTGATTCAAAGTATCACAAGTGAGTTGGTCTCTATAATCAATATGCGAGTTGACTTTTGAGTCAACTCAAGTCAAATGCGACTTGTCATATCATGTCCAGATTCGGTGAACTAGGAAGCGAGTTGGGTACTTGCATAAAGGATGCGAGTTGACTATTTAGTCAACTGCGAGTTGCTTACTAAGGTCAGATGCGAGTTGGTCAGAAGAGTGTTGGTCAGAATCGAGTTGGGTTTCTGGTCCAGTTTCAATGCGAGTTACTTAACTCTCATATGGTTTAATTGCACTTGCTTTTGAGCAAGTTGCTGCTGTTGCGAGTTGGGTCAAGAGAGTTGGGAGAGATGTGAGTTAGTGATGCGGGTTAGTGATGCGGGTTAATAATACGAGTTAATGATGCAAGTTAATGATGCGAGTTAGTGATGCAAGTTAGTGATGCAAGCAATAAACCTCAAGTTATACAGATTGTATTATCCGAATCTAAAGTTGAGAAAATAACATGGACGTTATTTCTTTTCTTTTGTTCGTTCAATGTGATTAAAGACAAGAATCTCATATTGATCGTGTTGCAAAAGGATAAACATCAAGACCATGATGGGTCTAGACACGATACTTTCATCACAGATCCATGAAGACTCAACCAAGACTCGAACTCAGACTCATAATCTCAACTCGTGGAACACAAAGACACTTCAACAATGATCTCAGGTGTGTTTCGGGGTTATTCAAAGCTACATCTTAATCATATCAAAAGTTGCAAGACCCTCGATAAAACCTCATCATAGATCTAATTCTAACTCAAGGAACTCTTCATTGATCTGTTTTTGAAGCTCAGTCTCATGTTTCAATATCCGAACACATTTTAACAATCAAACTATTAAACCACAGGGCTTATTGTTGACTCTCTTGTTCGTTCAATTCAAGAAATTCAACAATAACGAAAATCATATGTATTGATCTTAGACCGTCATTCGTGTGGTATATCAAACACTCAATGTTTTTATTAAAATAATCAAACGAATGGACTATGTCATCACAGATTGGTTTTAATGGATTAAAAACTCATTGGAATATTCGAAACTAAAGGTCAAGTGAGTTAACAAATCTATTACTCACTCTTCCTGGGTTCGTTTATTATTACCATACCTTGATCTCAGTTTGTTGACTTGTGATTTCAATCGACAAGAATGGTATATGTGTCAACAGAAACATCATAGATCGTATGTGGAGTTAACTCCAATTATATATCCAAATCAACTAGCACTAAATCATAACAACAATGTTATCTTTAGTCACCTTATTCAGTCAGGTCTCTAAACAATCAAAACACAAAACAATTAAATCGTTTTTAAAACATACCATTCGATTTGATTGGTTTGATCTTGAAGCCTAGTCATTGCTCATGCCATCCATGTGGCGTTGATGTCCATGCTCCAGCCAACCCTATGTCGAGCAAGAAGGTTTGCTTATCATGATAAGAGGGAGACGTACAAGGGTTTGAAGCTGATTTGTGGTGTGAGGTGCGGATCATTTTTGACTAGGATTAGGATTTGATTAATGATGTTTTGAGCTAATGATGGTTGTTGTGTTTTCATCAGTATATGAGATGTGGGAGGCATTAGGGTTTGTTAAAGTTATTTTTGTGACTGCGTTTGATGGTAAGGTGAGAAAGTTTAGGGTTAGTTGTGGGATAAGGACCTATTAATACCTCGAAAGTTTAGGGTTTGTGTGATTTAATGGTGGAGCGGATATTTCATGGGCCGATCAAATTATTATGAACCGGGCTGCATTGGACAATGGTGTGTTGGGCCGTATGAACTGAACAAGTAACATTGGAACTTGATCGTGAGCTTTTGGGCTGCATGAAATATGTTGGAACTTTAATGATATCCGACTTTTTTTAATGTTATATTAGCAAATATTTTGGATTACATCTTGGTTAAGTGCGGTATTTATTGGTATTTTGGCTCACAAAATTTCACAGAGGATACAAAATTCACGGCTTAATCTAATATTTGAAAAACATGGGCTTGAGCTTCTTGACCGGTGTTACTAATTTGGTATTGAGTTTAATGTTCTAAAGGCTCTACTTGGACGATTGGATTGTTTTTCATAGACCGGGCCTTGATTTTTACAAGTAACCAAGTTTGGTTTGCACACATGATTGGGTCAGATGGGCTTCTCGTGATTTGACTTATGTAAGATTTGATGATGATAATATTTGATCATGAGATTTGATAATGAGATTTGGTGTATGATGTGATTTGATGATGAGACTCGTTGGGTTATGCAATTTGATACTTTGATGTATACATTTTTACGAAGAATATTGTGTCACGGCTTGAAGTGTTTATTGAAAATGTTGATTACGGGTTGTTTGTTCGGTATTTCTTATTTGGATTTGAAGTGAGGTTTTTCGGGCGCGTTTACTTATTTCGTCTTCTTTCTTTCTACCCTTCCGCGAAGATGACTTGTTTGGGCATTTATAGAGGGTGATAAAGACTTGGCTATTTAGTTACGTTTGTGATTCTTTCGCTTAACCCACAACGTAACTATCAATTCGGTGTCTCACGCAGTTGAGGATACGTTAAGAGGTTTTGTACATTGGGTACACCGTTTCTTTTCACAAGGATTAGTACAAGCTTAAGTGACAAATCTGGGGAATTCTACTTCATGTTCAAGTTTGGTATATTGGATTTACTTCACCATGTGGTCACAACAATAGCCGACAGAATTTGTGGATGATGTGTCTACCAAAGTGTTTATTGGATGGTTGATGATGTTGGATAATGAACCGTTGATGAACCGCTGCATGTTCTCCTAAAACAGATATTCACTGAAACCAAAGCTGTCATAACACATTCAAGCTGACATTGTTTACGGTTTTGTTTTGATTTTGTAAAATCCCGCGAAAGAATCTATTTCACGATTTAAATCATAGACTTGTAAAATCCCGTGACAATGGAAACATCCTGGTAATTGTGAAGTGCATTTCCGGATCTATCTTACGGTTTATTCTTGGTTTTGTAAAATCCCGCGAAAGAAACTATTTCTCAGTTTAAACTATAGAATTGTAAAATCTCGTGATGATGGAACCATCCTGGAGAAAGGGAAATTGTAATTCTGAATCTTATCTGATGCTGGTGCTATGGTTTCTACTTCGAAGAAGGGATAAAAGGGTGTACTTCATGAATTGGGTGATTGTTTGGATTCTCTTCATGGAAGTTTGGTTATTACATGGTTTTACGGGGTTATGTGCTTTTAACCATGGTCGGGATGAAAACCATTATCATAGTTCACTTAAAACGTTAAAGGAGGCTAGATGTGAGCTTTTAATCAGAAGATGTGACTACAGAGTTAATTCACTGTTATTTAGTTGAGATTGAAGTGAAATATCACGGGCAAGTGTACTTAGTATCTGAAGGTATCGGGGATGGTTGGATGAAGATTCTTCAAGATCTTTGTTCGAGCTTATTATCAAAAACGAAGACTTGGAAATTTAGTTATTGTTGGGTGACTTTTACCTTTTCTTTTTACCACTTGGGGGAATTGGGCTCTTATCACTTTAAAATAACTATCACTTTAAGGAGTTACGTTGTAGTGCTCAGTGTCACATTCTATTGTGGATTTTCAAGAGGTGATGTACGTCTACTACTTGATGGTTGGTTGGATGAAGAGTATAGAGTACTTAGAGATTCAATGGAGGATGAAGTCTCGGCACCGCTCTTTGTTACATATGTGCAAGTTTAAGTCACGAGTTCGGGTTAGTTTACTTCAGGGATAAATTCATCATATTGGGTTTTCTCCATCAGTTGTCACAACAAAGAGCCTACTGGATGATAATGGGGTGATTACAAGTTTTGCCAAGAGATGATGAAAAGAGAGAGATTATGACGTTTGAATACTTTAGTTCAAGCCTCGTACTCTAAAGAAAAGAAATGTGTGCGTTTCAGTGCGCATTATCTTGGAAAGATGAGAAATCTTCTTATGACGTCTGTTCACATCATTTCAGGCCTCGTACTTCAACATTATGACGTTTGAACATGATGAGTGTGTAAATACTCATCATTTTTGGTCAAATCTGAACTGCAAAACATTTAAAAACACTCAGAAATGCATCAAAATACTGAAAATATCCCAAAATTGTGTTTTATATGTTTCAGATGCAAAATTATTGAAAACAAATGAAAAACGAACAAAGTTTGCATAATTGGCAGTTTCAGTCCCCCAACTTTCAAAAATGGCAAAACAAGTCCTCGGGATTTTTAAAAATGGAAAATATTATTTATGGCCCTTGGTTAATAAAGTTTGTCATTTATGGTCCTTATAATAATTTTCAGAAATTACATGAATGGTCCCTGGATTTTCAGAATTACACATTTGGCCCCTAGAATATTAAATGGATCCATTGCTAATCCTAGTCCAAAATCCATGTTAACTACTCCTTGGCCCAAGCCCAAACCCACGGTCAACCCAATACCCTAAAACCCGGTCAATAGTTAACCCTACCCCCTTTCTTCTTCACGTTTTCCCGCCCAAACACAAAACAGATCAACCAAATAAAATAAACCTTTCCCTGACATATTCGCTCAACCCATCATCTCCCACACCTTCCCTGACAACCCCACACCCTGCTACCAGTTACCCATCTCCCCCAGCGAAGAAAAAAAAAAAAAAAAAAAGTCTTGAATCTGTGAATTTTCTACAAGCAATTGAGCTCAAAAGTTGTTGAGATATAAAATTTAAAAAAATAAAAATACAAAGTTAAGTAGGTTGTTTAATCAGTGGCAAAAGGAAAAATTTCAGAAAAATCATTTGCCATGGCTGCTATTGGGTGAAAGTGGGTGATTTGGGCCACTTACTGTTCTATGCATAGGGTACTCTCCCCAACTCAAGGTCTGTCTCAGCTTATTTATAAGCTGTAAACAGAGTATAGTAGGTCAGAGATAGGGGCAAACGGAAGTCAGCTGGGTGGACTTCATTAATACATAAGCTCAAGGGCCAGTTCACTCTGTAGCTTATTCGAAATAAGCTCAAAAGTGTGCCCCTTGGCACTGTTCTGTTTCAATTCACCTACAGCAGGTTTAGATCAGTTTTTCCGTGCTTATTAGGTGTTCAAGTTAGCTTATTTTGATTCGTTAGATGCCTATTTAGTGTGTTAAGTTAGTTTGGATAATTATAGCTTAGGTAGTGCTTATTGGTAGTATTTCACAGCTTATTTGCTCCTTTTAGTCCCTAGGTTCCGTAGATTAGCTTATTGCCACAACTGCTTATTCCCCTTTTAATTTCAATTTTATTCCTTAATTTCTAGCTTACTATAGTTTGTGCTCTAGCATACCATCTTATTTTGCAATTCAAAACTGCTAGTTATTTGCTTTTTATGCTCAAAATTAAAAAAGGGGTGTTTGGTTATTGTTTTTGCAACGTGATTTTTGCCAAACTTTGTGGAATTTTCACGGATTCATTATAAGTCCATTTGAGCTCAAATTTGGGATACAAGATCTTTGGTTGGTTGTGAACATCATGGCCATTTTAGTTTATTTTTAGGAATTTTTCTAGCTAGCTTAATTAGTGCTTAAAGTAGGGCTTTAAGGGCCGTTTGGCGTGTTGAGACTTGAAATCTGGTCTCGAGCTTTTTTTCTGCAGCTTGTGCTTTTTAGGTTCCCATCAGTTGCATTAGCTCATTTTAGGTTAGATTTAGGCTTTAGTAGCTTATGGTAGCTTATAGTTAGCTTTTAGCTTATTTCAAGTGCTTATTCAAACTGCTTATTTGCCCAATTCAGCTTATTAGTGGGCTTATCTAACTTTTTATATTTTTCCTAGGCTTAGAATAATATTTTAGATTTTTCTGTAAAGTCTCATAATTTTTACTGTTCATTTGTTATTTTTCTTAATTTTAATTAGTTTAAATTAGTTTTTTAATTAATAATAATTATTTAAAAAGTCTAAAAAATATATTTTCAGTTTTAAAATAACTTTTATAATATTTTAGATTTTTCTAAGTCATAATTTCACTTTTCTAGCTTTATTTCATATTTTCTTATATTTTAGGGTATTATTAAATAGTTAAAAATAGTTTTTAATTAATAATAATTAGATAAATAGTTTTAAAAATAATTTTCTTTTTCTTAAAATTTTCTTTTATTATTAGAATTGTTAAAAAGTAATTTTCATTTTCATGAGTCTTTTAGTTTTCTGATTTCACATTTTTATTTTACACGTTTACGTTTGTTTTAGTTTAAGTTTTACGTTTTTAGGTTTTAATCGTTAAACGTTTTTTTAGAATAGAATTAAAATGACTTCAAAATCTTTATTAGATTTAATTTCCTTAGTGTAATCAATCATCACCCTTTTCCTGTTCAATATTCACCCGATCACAGATTCGTTGTATTTCAGTTTTCACACCTCGTTGGGACTTAACGACCCGGGGAAACACTAAACTCTCCTGGACTTAATTGCATTGCGTTCTCAAGCTGTCTGGCTTTTATTACGGTTGACCATTCACAAGTGGTTAGCTTGTGAGATAAAACCTGACGGTTTGGAACCGATCAGAACACAACAGTTCAAACCTCGTACTCTAAAGAAAAGAAAAGTGTACGTTTCAGTGCGCTTTATCTTCCAAAGAAGAGAAATCTTCTTATGACATTTGAACAAAACAGTTCAAGCCTCGTACCTTAAAGAAAAGAAAAGTGTACGCTTGAGTGCGCTTTATCTTTGGAAGAAGAGAAATCTTCTCATTAATGACCATTCTCATCAACATGCTTCATACTTTTTCCATGCGCTTTCAATTATCAAGTGAACCGGGCTACTGTTGATTGTTTTCTTATTCCACTTGCTCAACTTTAATGACGATGGCGACATCATGTGCTAAATTTTGCGGGGGAGAAGTGTGAACAGAATACTTTTGGATGATATTCACTTACTTTATCAAGAATGGCATCTCCGTATGCAATTCTTGAGGGGGAGAAGAAGTGTGAATTTTTTGCATGGTTGATTGATATTAGAGAATAAATGGTCAAACGGCTCCTAACTCATGTAAGAACCGAGCTTCTTCTTATCGGGTCATCGTTACATGGAGTTTCTTCTAAGAGCCGTTGGTTGACATCTTCACACGGGATGATGAGTTTAAAGACAAGTGCTTCCGGTTAATGCTTCACGTGCATATCAACATGATGATTCCGAACAACCTTCTGTTCTTGTTTGATGTGATTGTTTGCTAATTGGTATTACCATTTTGTGTGTTCGTTGCAGGCTGATTGCCGATTTCCTTGATGAACATCCTTCTGCTCTTGTTTGATTGGGAGGGATTTTAGTTAAGGGGGTTTGCAAGATGTAAGTTAATTGGGATGCTTTTTGGTGTGATGAAGATGTTAACTATCTATTCCCCAACTGGACAATCTAGAAGAAGGTCGAGTCTACAGTCGGTTCTACATTTTCTGCTGTATGTTAGAAGACTAAAAGACGAGTTGCATTTGATTTTCAAAAGACTTCTTCTCATTCATGCATTCATCATAAAGATTGTTGGTTTAGGGGAGAGCACAAATTGTGGGAGGGTGAAATGTATGATTTAATCCCCAATTAGACTTGCTCACATTCTTCAGCAAGTTGATTCTCACAGATATATATGAGCTAATGATGGTCTTCTAAAAAAGATGCCAAGTATTTGGGCCTACAATATGTTGCTGATTCTGAAGTGTCAAAACCAGCAAGGGGAAAGGAGACACACATATAAACACAAAGCGAGTAAACTTGATGAACTTAATTCTTCTAAGTGATTGAAGATATCCCGGGAAGACAAATGTCATGACCGCAGAGAAACTCAAGGTTTTACTCATCAAGGCTTTTAGTGTTATTATTCCAACGACGTGGGGGAAGTGATGTAAAAGAAAGTTTCTGAAGATAAAAGAGGTACACAAGTGCGTGATGATCTTGATGTTATCACAATCATCAGGGGAGAGAGAATTGTGTACATTGGGGCGCTCATCTGTTTTCACTTGAGGGCTTAATCAGTGATTCAGAGATATAATCACTTATTCCGGAGTTGACATCCGCAGAGATTGTCATCCGCAGAGATAATCAGTGACTTGGCCTGCTTCTTTAATGTTATCAGTTATTCCTTCCTTGTGTAGTGGTATACTTCGGATACTTGAGCTTCATACACGATCATCAGGGAAGAAAAATGTGAACATGGGGAGGTGTTTTCATTCCCCTCATGATGTGTATTCGGGAGAGCTCTTGGGTATTGGTGTACTTCGGGTTCTTGAGCTTCATACACGATCATCCGGGAAGAAAAATGTGAACATGGGAAGGTGTTTTCATTCCTCTCATGATGTGTATTCGGGAGAGTTCTTGAGCATTATACAAAGAAGCTGACTGCATCAATTCAACTACTTGGGGGAATTATTCTCTTGACACCTTTTGGAATGGATTGCTTCAGACTTCAGTGGAAAAGGAATTTGAGAAGACTATTTAAATGTGGGATGATACGTTGCTGTTGTTCTATTGGATGATATAACCTCGAACGAAGAATCACGGTGATTATTCTTAAAGGAGCAGCAGGATCGATGATAATGGTGTGCTTCTTTGTGCACCTGGCTAATGCTTTGAATCTGCTCAGCTAAAGGATTTTCGGCTTGAGGGGAAGCTGCCAAAGTCTCTGTTTCTCAAAGGCTCATGTTCTATCGTCTATTCTGAAGCCTCGGAAGCTTTGGTGGTGGATGTTTAAGTGATGACGATTTCTATCTTCTACAACGGGGCTGTTCGATATCCTTATCTCGGTACTCGTATCGTCATCCTTCTTAAACTATATCATCTACTATCTTTGTATATATTTTTCAGAAAAACAAAATACAAAAATATAAAACCATCAAAACAAAATAGAAAAATATAAAATCTTCAAAAACCCATAAAAATCAGAAAATTTGAAAAATACCAAAAATTTGTTTTTCAAGACATGTCTTCTGGTATCGATAACATCTACGGTCTTAGAAATGTCATTCAATAATGGCACGGGACCATAGATGAAGTTCGAGCAGGAGGTGTAAATATTCTTTTCAAAACATGTCAAAAACTATGGCTTGCAGTTACTTCAGACTGTAATCCGTGCTAAAACTATGGCTTGATATTATTTCCGATAGTAACCCGCTCTTCAAGGAAAAAAAGTGCTGCGCTAAACCAATTTTTAAATATTTAATGCATTTATCCTAAAATCAAAAAAGAGGAAAGTATGTCGAAGGACTGCTGTTCCTACACAAATGTTTTTCAGTCTAAAATTCTTCAGAAAAATATTTGTTGTTTTTCAAAAATGGTGGTAAATGAGTTGCTTGAAAATCAATCTAATTCAGAGTTTTCGAAATAAACTGAAAACTCAATCAATGACTTCAGCGCTTTTAAACTTTTCAAAAATTGAGTCATTGATTGAGGGGGATAATGTTTTCAAATCTATATCATCTAACGGGCTTTCTTAATTATCCTACGTGCTTAATTAAAAATGATATTTGCCTATGTCGAAGGACTAGGAATTTAGGATATGATTGTTAGGATTAGATGATTATAGTTTGATGAAACACATTATTCCCATGCCTTATATGAACTGATTGATATGTTGGATTGACTTTTATTAGTCGATTGCTGTTTGGGTGTTGTCGACCACCGTATATCTGTTTGTATGTTTACTAACGCATGCAGATATCATGGTTCATAAGAATCTTCTCGATCCGAATCCCACAAAATATGTTGAGTGGATGCCGAAAGGAAAGGGTAACTATATCTTGGGTTGACAAATGAAGAAACGGAGCTTAATTTGACTTCTATGGAAAGTTGGCATGATAAAGTGCAACGTAAGAGGTCTCACTGCATCAGCAGATGGTTTTCTTCATCATCAAATGAAGAAACGGAGCTTAATTGGACCTCTATGGAGATTTGGCATAACAAATGCAACGTCAGAAGTCTCACTGCATCTGCAGATGGTTTTTCTTCCTGCCTTACTGCAACAACAACAAAAGCGGCTCAACCACCTAACGTATCCTTGTGCAGGGATAATAGTGATGATACCATTTTTCTAAAACTTTGAAAAATATTGTTTTGAAAATGGAAAAATATTGTTTTGAAAATAAATCGGATTCAAAGTTTTGAAATCAACCGGACTTTATTTTGTCAAATCTTCAGTGATTTCAAATTAAATATTTTCAAACGATATTTCATCAAAAAGTCCGTTTGTACGTTATAATGTGGTGATCTAAAGATTTAATGTTATGTCATGGTATGATTTTCTTTAAAAATCAAGGTCTTTCAAAATGAAATTTTTTCTGTTCTTGTTTGATTGTGAAATTGTTTTATTTTACTTAAAGATCTCTTAAAACAATCATACCTGACACTAACAATCTTTAATGTCTTAAACTGGTCCTTATCTGTCATTTTTCAAAATCAAATCTTGCCACGTCTTTCCCCAAAATTTTCTAAATGATTTAAATCTTTTGGGATTACAAATCTCAAATGGTTTGAAATTTTTGATCGCGGGAGAGATCGTGATTTAAATCTCAAATCTGTTTTAATGGAATTAGTTTTAGTCCTTCAAAGGCACTCCTGCCTCCATGTGCCAAACGATTTCAATATATATAATGCACATGTTGAGGGGGAGCATTTATCCAAAAACAAGATGAGCTTTTAAATCCGGCACATTTTCTCCCATGTTTTCTAAACCTTATTAAATCACGTGGGATCCAAAATCTCAAAGGGTTTGATATTTTTGATCGGGGGAGAATTTGTGATTTAATAATGAAATTTGATAAAAGGTGATCGTTTTGATTTAATTGTGCAGGCTGCTCTCTCATATGTGCTAAACCCTTTCGAATCACGAAGCACATATTGAGAGGGAGCATTTCAAAAGAAAATAAACTATCGAGGTACAAAAGCTTTTATGTTTTAACATAAAGTACCTTGATTGTGTTTTCAAATGGTTTTCTTAATGGTTTTTGTGATCGTGGATGTGCTTCAAAAGAACTCTTTCCTCTATGTGATAAAATAATTTCAAATATCCTATGCACATATTGAGGGGGAGAATTTACCAAAGAAAATCAAATGGCTTTTTCCATAGAAATTGTGATCAAGAAATTATTTCAAAGAAATAATTTCAAAGAACTCTTGCCTCCATGTGCTAAACAATTTCAAAATCATATGCACATGTTGAGGGGGAGCATTTCTAAATGATCAAAACAATTAAGGTACAAAATGCTTTGATTTTATATCACAGGTACCTTGACTGATTTTTCCAAATGATTTTTCAATTGGTTTCAAGGAAGAATGAACTGTACCAAAAGACCGACCATTTTACTTTATGCATGGTGTTATAAGGATGGTTAGGTTAGGTATTAGTTCCCACGATCCGCCAGAACCGGAGGGATCTACCCAGGGACAATCCACTAGATAGTGTAGAAGTCCTTAGGTATGATGAAAAAAGGAGAAAAATGAGAATATGGGAAGAGTGCGGACTGAGACAGAGCTAGTACTGGAATAAACCCAACAAGGTTCTAGTTATGAAGTCTCGGTAAGCACTGAAGGGGTTGAAGAATGAAAAAGAATTGAATGAGAAAAGGGTGAAAAGAAATAGCCCTCCAGTAATTCAACCTTAGGGCAGAAACCGGGTTCAATGCATATGCTACTGGTGTCTACTAAGGTAACACTGGTATTGCTCATTCAATGAGCATTCTCCATATTATGCCTTGAAGAGGACTCAACAAGACGTCATGGACCCAGTGACGCACTGCACCTAACTTCCCAAGCTACTCAAGTTCCTCTTAAAAGGGCTTGTTTCATTCTCACGAGGAACCGACATAATCTATCGACTTTCTCTTAGAGATTGTTGATATTGAAGAAGGAGACCCTCTCCCTAGTCTCCGGCATAGGAACCAAATGTGCACAATTGAGTCTAGAGCCAAGAGATCATCCACAACATCTCATTAGGACACTAAATTAATGAAGACTTGCTGTTTCACACAATGTGGAAAGTAAGAATATATTAAGAGTCCTACGCATTATCCTTGTGGTATTGCCAGAACATCCGAGTGATATGTAAAAGTATTCACGATGAAGATGGAAATCCTTCTAGAGCCAACATCAAACAAGCTCTTGGTGGGTGACATGTGAGATCTTTTCTAAAGTTCAAGCTTGTGACAACTGGATAGAAACAATGGGGCGATTCAATCTTGAATCAAACTTGGTCCAGGAATGGAATTGACGAATACTTTTGGAAAAACCGTTCGATGTGCAAATCTTCTTTTCTCTAGCACATCGAATCTGTATTCATATTTCAAACTCAAAAAGTATCTCTGATTGAAAAAATACTTTTGGAAAAACCGTTCGATGTGCAAACTTCTTTCTCTAGCACATCGAATGTGTATTCTCTTTCATATACAAAAGGTATTTTTGATTGAAAATTGATCTTTCTCATAAAACCTTCGTCGTATTGCAAAACTCTTTCTTCTATGCAATACGCGATTATTTTCAAATAAATTTTTCATCAATCAGTGAATCTCAATTCGCTGGTTCACTCACTCTGTGTTGTCTTCTTTGAGACGTTCCGGTTTGAGAACGGCTAGAAAAGTTGCGAAACCCTGTCAAGGAGATTCTTCGGAATTATACCTGATCACAGGCAGTACTTGTACTGATCAACGGGGAACCGTGGGCCGTGTACCTCAATTCAACGAAAATGATCAAAGACATTTTCGTGTGTTTTATTGCTAACTGTTGTTTGCAGGTACATTTGGATGGTTGCAGCTGATCAGAATTGAGGAGTCAATCCAAAGCCGCATGCTCACAGCATCTACACTTAATTGATGATATCATGACTTGTGCATATCTACTAAACCTGGCTCTGATATTTTTATACTATGTTTCTGCTACGCTGCTGCAAATATCATGAGTCAGTAAAGCTTCTGCTACTCTGATGGAAAGATGTCATGATCCTAAAGTGTGAGCATGTCGGTCCAAAAGTCACAACATCACATGAAGGCAACACAATAAAGGGTGATCCAGAGATTTACTGTGGCTGATGATCTCCATAAAGCTCGAAGATCATCAAAGATGTGGATCAGTTCAAAGACCTCCACTAAAAGTACAAATCAATGCGGACTTTGAAGAATCGCTACTTATGCACAAAGATTGCGGAACTTGAAGAATAGAAGTCTACGAGCTCAGAACTAAAGACAAAATAGAATGCTAGGATTCGAAATGTAAAACATGGGGTGACCTCCCTTTGGGGGAGATTGTTAGGAATTAGAAAATTCCATGTTAAAGTGTCGGTCACCCCAATTATGATCTAGCATATGTTAGCTCGTAGACGTGTAGTTATTTACGTTATTTAGTAGTTTATTAGTTAGTTTGTAGCGTAGAATAGTTTAGTGTAACACCGTGGAGGAAGGACGGGTCTTTACCCACTGTATGCCTGATCCACAGTCCGTCAGGAGGACGTATGCTTTGTAACTATAAATACCCCTTCCATCCATGGAAGGGGTGTGGCTTCTTTGAATCTAACCTTTCATTTTTATAAAGCAACTCTCTTTCAAGAACCTCCTCTCTACTCTCTTCATCTCTCTAATGGCTTTCTTATTTAATCATTGTCCTAGACCACCCGAATCATCAAACAACATAATATTCACGATCCTAAATTTAGTGTTTTATGTGAAAATGTGAATATGTTAGAAACTATTAGTTCAAACCATTTACGTATTTTATTTGTTTCGTTAAAATGATTTTACGTTTGTTATCGACAAAACATTAGAAGATCGTAAAATATAAATAAACGTTTTTACGGCTTATTTGTATTAACAATCTCCTTAGCGGGATTTCCAGCACTTACAGGCTCGAACTTCGAGGGTGTTAACAGCATAGTGTGAAAACACATCTCTAATTCTTACAAAGACTGTTTCTGAAACTGGAGGCCCTCAAGAAGGCTAGCACGACATACCGAAGTACATCTACAGTTCAGGTGAGTCGCTGAAGTACACCGAAGCATCACTTCACGACTGTAGACCGTTTGAGACACACTAAGCGTAACCCATAAAGAATTACCGGAGTGACCTGCTGTCAGGGCTGTTTGATGTTGTCCCTGGCAGGAATTTCCATTCAATCACTGAGGATCACAATTGTGAAACCTCTCATAAATGTTCTGGCAGATTGCTAAGATCTGCGTAGGACTCTAGAATGTATCACTTGTGTCCTTATTGATGAACAACAAGCGATGAAATATCATGTGTTCCTATGAGATCTTTTGATGAATTTCGTGGCTCTAGACTCAATTAGTGCATTTTGGTTTTCCTGAGCGGAGACTAGGGAGAGGGTCTCCTTCTTCAATATCAACAATCTCTAAGAGAAAGTCGATAGATTATGTATGGTTCCCAATGAGAATGAAAAAATCCTTTTAAGAGGAATTGAGTGGCTAGAAGATTTAGTGCAGTGCGTCACTGGGTCCATGACGTCTTTGTCTTCAATACCAGTGTCATCTAGTGACAACCAGTAGCAGATGAATTGAACCCGGTTTCTGCCCTAAGGTTGAATATGGAGGGCTGTTTCTTTTCACCCTTTCTTTTACTTTTCCTTTTAATTCTTCAACCCCTTCTTTCTCCTTTCTCACATTACTCCTTTTTTCAATCATACCTAAGGACTTCTAATACTAACTATTGGTGGTGTCCTTGGGTAGATCCCTCCGGCTCTAGCGGATCATAGGACGGATTTCCTATCCTTAGTCACCTTATAACTCCATGACCGTCCCATGTTGCCATAAAACCATTTTTCTTTGAAAATCTCTCAGAGTGTTTATAATTGAAAATATGTTTGAAACACTCCAAGAGTTTTGTATTTTCAGAAACACTCCCCCTTCACATGTGCTTATAAGTTTTGACATAAATCTGCACAGTGAGGGTAGAGTTCGCACTTTTTGAATTGATCGGCTCATGATAGACAATTCCCCATGAGACACGGTTACATTGCCAAGTTAAAGAGTTCCATTGTCAGTTTTTAGGTGACAACTAGCTCTAATAACTAACTTGAAGATGTAAACACTCCTTGAAAAGGAGGTTAGACCCATGAAAATGCATGTCTATCACGAGTTTCTCGAAATGGTACATTACTGACTTTGATTCCTCGTCAATTCAATAGTTTCAACTGAGTCGAGCTCTTTTGAGATTCAAACAACGATCATTAAACTTTTTGATCACATATTAATCACGTCTTCTCCCCCTCAAAAATAGCATATTCGTGATATTTTTTATATCAACGGGTTAAACAACATTTTTTGGAATCTTTTGGGGAGACAAACGGATTTGATTTAAGCATGAATTTGGAATATTTTTGTTTTATACTCCCCCTTTAATAAAGCATAATCAATTAAAGGGTTTTAGAGGGAGTTGTCTTGAGCACAAAATATTTTGAAAGATTTTGAAAATCTTTTTGAACAATCTTGAAAAGGTGCTCAGGATGATGATGATTTCTCACCAGATTTTTTCTTTAAAAACACGAGTTTTGATTTGAAAATAATCAAAAGTCATCATTTTTGTCTGGGTTTCGTACTGAAGTATACGAAAGCCATCTTTTGAAGAAATTTTGAGGAACGACATATTTTAGAAAACATTTAAATAACTCTCGCTAGAGCATTTGTACATGTCTGTATCATTGTTGAATGACATTTCTAGAAACTTACAGAATATCGATTATACGAGAGACATGTCGTGAGAAGAATATTTTTGGATTTTTAATTTTTTATTGTTTTTGTATTTTTTGAAAGTTTTATATTTTTATATTTTGCTTTTGTTGGTTTTTTAAATTTTGTATTTTGTTTTTTTCAAAAATATTTACAGCGAAGCTTTTTGGAAAATCATTTTCAAGAGGATTCGAGAAGACGTTCTAACTCCTCAGGGGTTAGGCTTCGCATTCCAATTCGTCGAACTAAATCGTTAAACCTTTCTTTTGGAAGGGCTTTAGTAAATAGATCGGCGAGTTGGTAATCTGTCTTCACGAAGAATAATTCAACAGTACCCTCTTCTACGTGCTCTTTGATGAAGTGGTAGCAGACACGGATGTGCTTAGTCTTTGAGTGATGAACAGGATTGCATGATATGGCTATGGCACTTTTCGAGTCACAATACATAGGTATTTTATCGAAAGTAAAGCCATAATCTGTGAGTTGTGTTCTCATCCATAGAACTTGAGCACAACACGCAGATAGAGACACATACTCAGCTTCAGCGGTTGAAAGTACAGTGCAATCTTGTTTCTTTGAAGACCAGCTGACTAACGTTTCACCCAAAAATTGTGCTCCTCCTGATGTACTTTTTGCTGTAACTTAATCACCTACGTGGTCCGCTTCTGAAAAGGCAATTAGATCAAATCCGGATTCCTTCGGATACCAAAGTCCCATGTGAATGGATGTCTTCAAGTACCGAAAGATCCTTTTAACCTCTTTGAGGTGCAGTTCGGTAGGTTTTGCCTGAAACCGTGCTAATAAGCAAACAAATCATGAGAGAACAAATCATGCTCCGATATTTCTTCGGATCGGGTCGACTAGCAGTGAGGTACATGAGAGAACAAATCATGCTCCGATATTTCTTCGGATCGATAGGTTTCCCAAATAAATTGGCTCCAATTTTTGGTGAAGTTACCATCGGTGTACCGACCGAGTCACAATTATCCATACCATGATTTTTCAAAATCTCAGTTGTATATTTAGCTTGATTAATAAAAATTCCACGAGGGGATTGATGTATTTGTAAACCAAGAAAAAACTTTAGTTCCCCCATCATGGACATTTCAAATTTGTTTTTCATGAGATTTTCAAAATGTTTTGAAAGATTCGGATTAGTGGACCCAAAGATGATGTCGTCCACGTAAATCTGAACAATCAAAATGTCATTTTTTCATTTTTGTGTAAACAAGGTAGGATCAACAGTTCCTTTGGTGAAATTGTTTAGGATAAGGAAAGAAGACAGTTCGTCATACCACGCTCTAGGAGCTTGTTTCAAACCATAGATTGCCTTTTTGAGTTTGTAGACGTAGTCTGGATGTTCCATGTCTATGAAGCCTTCTGGCTGACTCAAGTACACTTCTTCTTTCAGAGTTCCATTCAAGAACGCGGTCTTAATGTCCATCTGATAAACCATGATGTTTTTGTGAGCTTCATAGGCTAAGAATATCCCGATTGCTTCAAGTCTAGCTACTGGCGCGAATGACTCTTCAAAGTCTATCCCTTCTTCCTGTCTGTATCCTTTGGCCACAAGACGAGATTTGTTGCGAATTACAGTCATTTCTTCATCCCTTTTGTTCTTCCATAACCATTTGAGATCAATGACGCGAATGTCAATTTGTCTTGGAACCATATCCCAAGAGTCATGTAGACGGTATTGGAGAAGTTCCTCCTGCATTGCTTCTATCTATGCGGGTTCTGCCATTGCCTCGCGAATGTTCTTTGGCTCTATATTGCTAATTGAGCAAAGGTAAATGCATAAGTCACAATCGGTGGCAAGTTGGTGTCTCGTCTGAATTGGCCGTGAAGGTTCACCAATAACTTGTTCAATTGGATGGTCTTTTGTCCACTTCAGAGTAGAAGGATACCGTTGGTTAAACGTATGCGAGTTAGATGGTTCTCGTAAGCTTGAAGATGATTCAGCTGATTCCGTAGCAAACGGGTTTTCAAATAAGTCTTCATCTAACGTTGCATCGTTCTGGTTTTGTGTACGTTCTTCTTGAAATGATATGTTTTGGTTTTGCTCATCAACTGCTGGTAAAACTGTTTCAAGAATAGGATTTGCAGAAGTCGATGTAGATGACATTGATGGAGTTGGTGCATTGGTTTCGACCGTGGTAGATGCATCTTCTGTTGGTGGTGGTGGATGATTTTGAGCGGGTGCAGCGGAATGATGGTTTGATGCATTTGTCGAAGTTCCACCATAGTATTCATCGAACATTAACTCGAAGAAATTCTCCCATTCTTGTTCATGAGGTGTGTCAGCAAAATTTAATGGAGCTCTTTGTTGTATGAGTCCTGAACTGATGTGTCCAGAAGTCTATTGGTTTGGTGCGGGTCCTAATCTGTTTTGATTAGAAGCCATGGGATTAAGCGCGGGTTCTCTCAGAAGCCATGTGTGAAAGTTCGTCAAAATTCACATTCATCGTCTCCATTATCTTCCTAGTTCTTCTGTTATACACCCTGAATGCCCTCGATTTTTCTGAGTATCCAATGAAGATTCCAATATCACCTTTAGCTTTCAGTTTTCCTAGATCTTCTCTGTCGTTCGTTGGATAGCACAAAGCGCCAAACACGTGAAGGTCAGAGATATCAGGTTTTCTGTTGTTCACTAGCTCATATGGGGTTTTATTGAATCTTGGATGGATTAGGGATCGGTTCTGAGTGAAACAAGCAGTGGCAACAGCATCAGCCCATAGAAATAATGGTGCACTAGAATAAATTAGCATTGTACAAGCAGCTTCCACAAGAGTTCGATTTCTTCTTTCAACTACCCCATTCTGTTGTGGAGTTCTAACAACTGATGTCTGATGTGTGATTCCAACATCTTCAAAATAAGTTCTTAACTCCTGATTAGTAAATTATGTGCCGTTGTCTGTTCGTACTACCCTTACTGGAGTTTGAAGAAGTACTTGAATTCGCTTCAGAAAGGTGATGATGTTGCCTGGTGCTTCGTCTTTTGATCTCAGAAACCTAACCCATGTATATCTCGAATAATCATCGACGATAACAAGAATATACTTTTTCCCATTTATGCTTTCAACTCTCATTAGGCCACATAAGTCCATGTGCAACATATGCAACCTTGCTTCCGAACTAGGTACGGGTTTGGGTTTATATGATGCTCTTTTGCTTTTTCCTTGTTCGCATGATGGACATAGGTGATCCTTGGTGTATTTGAACTTTGGAAGTCCGTTGACGATGTTGTCTTTGGCTAGTTTGTTGATGGTGTCGAAATTAAGATGGGATAATCGTCTGTGCCACAACCAGGACTTTATTCCAGATGCTCGTGTCATAAGACATATTGGTGATGAAGAGGCCATTTGGTTTATGTCGATAGCATACAAGTTTGTATCACGATTCCCAGTTAAGAGATCAGTGCCATCCAAGTTTCTAACAAAGCAAGCATTTTTCCTAAAAGCAACCTCTAAATCTGCATCACAGAACTGCCCGACTGAAAACAAATTGTGTCCCAACCCTTCGACATAGTAAACCCGAGTGATCAAATAATTTCCAAAAGGTAGATCTCCATAACCCATGATAGCTGCTACATGATCATTTCTAAATCGTACGGTTCCCATGAATTTCCAGACGAAATTGATCAGCAGCTTCAGATTCTCGGTCATGTGCTTGGAGCAACCCGAGTCAATGATCCAAAGGCATATTTCGATAACCTTCCAAGAACAGAACAAGATTTGTTTGGAAACCGTTTTGATTTTGGTTCCGTTGTGTTAGAGGTAAAATCCATATCACACTCATAGAAGTTTTCTACTGGGTATACTGGTGTATCACTCATTCTGCCATTCTGGAGTGTGAAAATTCTACCCGTTGGTTTCCAAATATCATCCCTAAAGTAAACAGTATGCTTCTTATCGATAGTGTAAGACCTAAATCTTGCAACTAGTCTTCCTATTCGTTTAGCATAAGTTCTTTTTGGAACGTTCTTCTTAACAGTCTTATCATTCACATTCTTAGAAACACAATCATCTTGAACATTAATTAAAGATTTCTTGCAAGTTAAACAAAGAGATTCAACACATTCATTAGACTTAGCAAGTTTCATAGGTTCATTACATTCAGATGAAATGTCTTTCTTATTATAAAGCGGTAAATTCCTAGGGTGGTCTTCTACTTTATTCTCTTTATTCAAGCTACTACTCTTAGAGGCATGCGAGACTCTATTGTTCCTTGTATTTCTCTTAGGCTTTAGTCTGCTGCTCCTAGAGGTGCTTTCCAGTCCTGTAGAAGGTAAGGCACACGCATTAGGATTCACATTTTTATCAAGAGAAGTGGTTTCGGCTATCCTAGTCTCTTTAGAGTGCTTGTTTAAACTTATGTCGTTTGTTCCATATGTTTTGGATGTGGAGGCAGACGCATTAGTGGTACTCATCCTAAAAAGGCCAGGTGCTAAAACTTTTGGATTCTCGATAACCGCTTTTTCATTTTCAACAATTATTTCTTTTTGCTTAGGCAAGGCTGGTGGAGTGACTGGTTTTGAAAAATCTTTTTTCTCATTGACTTTTGGAGGAGGCATAGAAATAGACATTTTTGGTTTGAAAACCTGTTTTGGAGCATTTTCTTTCTCCTCAGTCAATGGTTTTGCAATCTTAGTATCCACAACCTTTCCTTTTTGACATTTCAGCTGAGCCCTCAAAAAGATCATTTTGTTCTTGCATGTTCTTGTAGGCACGCTCATACGACAGTTTGTCATACTTGCATTCCTCAGTTTTTCGATCAAGTTGTTTAAAATATGAGACATTTTCTTTTTCAAGTTTTGCAAGAGCATTTTCATATTTTGAAACAATTTTGGAGGTCTCAGACTAGAGTCTTTCATGATCTTCAACAGAATATGTTTGTAAAACAATGGACATGATATCGGTAGTTATAACATCTTCGAAGAGAGAATCATTTAAATTTTCCAAAACTTTGATGTGTTCAACACTTTCATTAGCTTTCTTTACCACGGATTTATGGTCCTTGACAAAGTCAATTGTTTCTTTCAAAAAGGCTAGTTCAAAATGAATTACCCTTGCACTGATGTTATTCAGCTGAGGGGCAATTTGAGTTTCAAAAAACTTTTTCATTTCATCATCAAAACTAGAAAACCATATATTAGTTGTAATATTGGTTTTAGATTTAACAGTCTCTTGAAGTTCCCCAATTCTAGTTTTAACGTCATCTAAAATACTTCTAGCATCACTTGTGTTAAAAGGATTGTTTGAAGACATTTGTTCAATTTTCGAAAGAGATTTTGAGACAACTACAGGAGTTGAAACTGGTTTTGAAACTGGTGTTGACACACTGTTTGAAACACTGGGTGTTATGGAAAACTTTGATTTTTCTTTTTGAGGAACAAAAGAAATGCCAGAAAGTTTGTTCCATTTGTTATAATCAATTGGTTTTAGATCTGGGTTCTTTTGTTGCATTTTTGATCTACTCTCATCAGATAGTTCTAACGTTTCAAGAGAATTACGAACATTTATGGGTTCATGTAAAGCTTTTCCATTGTTCAAAACATTCCGTTCGTTCTGAGCTTTCTTGAGGAAACAAGGAGGTGTGTTACCTAGAGCCATTTTTTGAGTGGTATAAAAATACGGATTTGTTTGATTAATTAGCATATTGGTTGATTTGGCTGAATGACCCGTTGTAACAAGCAAATTTTCCAATTTTATGATTTTCTCATTTTTATCAAGAATTTCATCAAGAAGAGAATCTTCTCGTTTTGAAAAATCAGCAATCAACTGTTTCTTTTCTTTTTCAAGATCAGAATAAGTTGTTTTTTGTTTCGAAAGTTGGTTTTTAAGATCAGAAAGTTCCTCGTTTAAAGATTTTATTTTTAAGTTCAAATTAACATCAAGTGTGTTATATTTTATTTGTAATTGTTTTCTCTTAAAACGGAATCTCGATAACCAATTTCTAATTCTGACTCTTTGTTTTTGTGAAATTCAAAGGCTTTTGCATTCTCCTTGTACCTCTCAAGCTCAGCGGTCAATTTATCATTCGCGGCCTCAACATCGCGATTGACCTTTTTACTTTCTCAATTTCAATGCCACAATTATTGATTAATGTTTCAAATAAGGCACGTGTTTCCTCATCAGTCTCAGTATTTTGTGCCACACAGCCTCCATTAGGATCCACATCTGGAGTTTCAGAGTTAGTATTGCTACAACTCGGATTGTCCAGGTATGTATCATAAGTAGGTGTTGGTGTCACAGAATGATGTTCGTCATGAGTAAACACATTAAATATGACATTGTTATAGCATGGATGAATGATTGGTACCTCAGATACTGCATTGGCGTGATAAACAGGAGGTGCGTCAGAGTCAGTGTCGTACTTAGCTTCCTGAAGATTTGCCATGAAGATGCAGTTTGCATTGATGTCCTCTAGGTCTTCCAATTCATCCATAAGAGAAAAAAATCATTTTCCTTAGCACTCAACTGTAGCCCTGCTTCAGACTTCTGTGCCAACAATATTGCTTTCTGAAGATACGCAGAATTCTTCTTGTGAGGCTTAGTGGGACAATTCCTTGCAATGTGACCCACTCCTTGACAGTTGTAACACTTAACCTGATTACCCTGATTCACATTTCCATAGTTCCCAACGACTGGAGCTGCAACGTTCCCATTCTGATTACCCACTGCTTTATTCCCAACATTCTGTCCCATCTGATTTCCAACATTCTGACTCAACTGATTACCCTGATACTGAACCGCCTGATTACCCATGTGAAATCTAGTAGCATATCCCTGCTGATTCCCAATAACTCCAACCATTTGTCCTTGATGACCCATATTCAAACCCGGCTATGCAATTTGCCTGTTGCGAGTGTTTGATGAAATCCTCTGGTCGTTGTTAGTTGGTGTGGAATAGCGTCCTCTGAATGCTTTATTCAAAAAAACAAATGCATTTGACAAAGCCTCTTCTTGTTCAGTTTCATGGTCGGTGATTACTTGTTCCTGGTATTGTGGATATTGTTGTTGTTGAATGATTTGTTGTTCTAGAGGATAGAATTATTGTTGAGGGATAACAGCTTGTGGTTGTTGAATGTATTGCTGCAAGTTGTTGGTAGTGGAAGATGATGAAGCTTGTTGTTGTGTAGTCACTGGAGTTTGAGTCTTTGCAATTAGTGCCAAGGGATCATGATTCTTTGCCAATCTTTCTTTCCTAACTTCATTGACTTCTGCTTGGTTTTGTTTCAGAAAATCGTAGAGTTGATCAAAATTCGTCTGATGTAAGTCCTTTGTTTGGTTGACAATAGTGACATATCGTCCCCATTCTTCTGGAAGATTGTTGAGAAATTTGATGTTACTCACGATAGTTCTGAGTGCCAACTTGTATCTGATAAGCTCATTCATCAAAGTGCAAAACCTTCCATAGTAGGATTCGATGGATTCTCCTGGTGTTGATGTAAACTTTTCCCATTCAGTTAGCAGCTTGTTCTCCATGTCTTGTTTACCAATTTCTGTTCCATAACATAGTCGTCTAACACGTTCCCACATATCAAAAGCAGTTTCACAGCTGTCTACAGCAGCAAACATGTCTCTTGGCAATCCCAGTTGGACAATGTGAATTGCCACGTCATCTGCGTTGACTTGCATCTTATCCTCTTCAGTGTATTCTGATTCATATTGAACACAAAAAGATGGTGGGACGGGAGGTGTTGCATCAGGATTTCCAGGGTTTTGGACTGGTCGAGGCTGGAAGGGTCCATTCATAATGGATTGAATCATGAGTTTTCCATTAGGTTTGGTCTTGATGTAGCGGAGCATACGACTTGTCCATTATAGATATCCACCTTTTTCCAGCATAGGAGGACGGTTTTCGGCACCAGCTGCATGAATGTCTTGTTGAGTAGCCATTGATGAAGGTATTTTATGATAAAGTTGATGTAGGATCGATTCAACGATAAAGGAGTTGTGTTTTGATGAAGATTAAGCTCGGTTGTTGTAGTGAAAATTTGGTCTAAAAACTTAAAAACCTCAATAACTTCTGTTTGGAGCGTTTTTAGGACTCGAAGGCGTGTCATTCTCCTCGTTCTCACGGTCGTTTTGATGGGTAGAATGCTGAAAACGGAGTTACGATTCAAAAGTTATAGCCGTTTGAAGTTTTGCTCAAAATCTTACTCGTAAACCTGTTCTTAAGCGTAGGATTCAGTGCTTATGCGTAGACTTCCTTATGCGTAGGATTCCTTAGGCATAGGATTAAGCTTATGCGTAAACTTTTCCTTACGCGTAAACTTAGGTTAAACGTAAGCTTATGCGTAGACTAAAATCGTATAAGTATAGTACCTTACGCGTAAGAATTAACTTATGCGTAGAATGCTTACTCGTAAGTTTTTAGGCTTATGCGTAAGTTTAGGTTTAAAACCAAAATCCTTTACACTCGTCCAAGTGTAAAAGATATCCACAAGTCGAAGTGTTCCACAAACTTATCCAAGTGAGGCAACCACTGAGTCACCGTTGTTGCACGAAGAAACGTCACCAAATGCTTAAGCGTAGGTATTCCACTTCTTACACGTAGACCTTACACGTAGGATTAGGGTTTTGACTTTTCTTATGCGTAAAAACTAGGGTTTTGACTTTCTGTACGTGCAATGCTTACGCGTAGAATGCCCAGATTTTTGCAAAGACACTAATTTTCACCCAAAAACACGTTTCCAAATGATTTCTTTTGCACAAACTTCTTCCAAAACACTTAAAGATCAATAAAGACTACAACTTTAAGCTTAAACCCACATAAAAATCAAATCTTTATGCAAAAAGCTTGCGTTTTTATGTAAAAAACGAAACTTGTTGGAAAAGTTTCAACAAAAAACGAACACAAACACTCCTAAACCATTGTTAGGCGATTGATACCAATTGTAGGACCTTGTTTTTCTCAACCTTATCACGAATACCAATCTTAACACACAAGTTACACGTGAAACAAACACGTTACGCGTAGAGAAAGATGAAGAAGAAAGATGGTGACTTGAAAGATAATATGTATGTCGTGTATGTGTAGAGAAATATAGATGAAAACAAGAGCTTCTATTTCAAAGGAAAAACACATACAAACACACTCAAGCACGCCCCTCAAATGACCATTTGAGGGGTATTTATACTACAAGACAAAACGCCCTAATAGGCTTGGCCATGGGCTTCGTGGATATGGGTTGGACTTGGATTGGATTACAAATGATAAAAGGCTAGCGTAACTTAACTAATAGCCATTTAGCTTAGCCCAATCCACGAGCCCGTTGACTATTCTATCACGATATCTAACACACGTTACAAAGTTCCTAAACGTGAATGACCATCACTTCTATTAAATATTATTAAGGCTAACACTAAAAGTTACAATATTTCTCGTTTTAGGCTTTTCTAGTGCCGAATCGAATAGTGCCTACCAAAAAGAGTTAAAACTCATACGATAACTCGTTCAATAATGAAATAAACCATAAAAACCAATAGACAATATAAAATCAAGTCATGGTTGATAAAAATAGTGATAAATGCAAAACTCGGTTTAGTTTAACGTAATGCGGTTACCTAAAATAGTCTCCCTAAATTGCCAGTTGTCACAGCCTCCCAGCCTCAGAAGAAACCCGCCCCGGGTTTCACTCCGAGTTGCTTGATGTCATGAAAAGCTTAGGATACTTCCTACGGAAAACGTCCTCACGTTCCCAAGTGAACTCTGGTCCATGTCAGGAGTTCCAAAGAACTTTGACAATCGGAATACGGCTATGCTTCAGCCGTTTAATCTCACGATCCATGATCTCAATCGGTTCCTCAACGAAATTCAATTTCTCATCAATACGGATATCTCTTCAGGGCACAACTATGTTTTCCTCCGAAAGACATTTCTTAAGATTGCTAACATGAAAGACATTGTGTACACTACTCAATTCCGATGGTAGCTCCAGGCAGTATGCTACCGGTCCGATTCTTTCCAGGATTGGAAAGGGACCAATATATCGGGGATTGAGTTTTCCATGCTTTCCAAGGAGAAACCTTTAACATAACCCGATCTCCAACCTGAAATTCCAAAGGTTTACGTCTCCTATCGGCATAACTCTTTTATCTATCACGAGCGGTTTGCAAACTGTTACGAATCTGAACTATCTTCTCAGTGGTTTCTGGGACAAGTTCGGGACCTGTAAGTTGACTCTCGCCAACTTCAGTCCAACAAACAGGAGAACGACATTTTCGGTCATACAGTGCCTCTAATGGAGCGGCCTTAATGCTAGAATGATAACTATTGTTGTAAGAGAATTCGGCCAAAGGGAGATGTCTCTCCCAGCCTTTTCCGAAATCGATAACACAGGCTCTAAGCATGTCCTCTAAGGTCTGAATGGTTCTCTCGCTTTAACCATCGGTTTGAGGGTGATAAGCAGTACTCATATCCAAGTTTGTTCCTAACGCTGACTGTAAGGATCTCCAAAAGTGGGATGTAAAACGGTTATCTCAATCGAAAATGATAGATACCGGTACTCCATGACGCGATACTATCTCCTTAAGGTACATTCGAGCGAGCTTATCGAGACTATCGGTATCGCTAATGGCTAAGAAGTGAGCAGACTTAGTTAAACGATCAACAATTACCCATATAGCGTCATTGCCGCTAGCTGTTCTTGGTAATTTGGTGATAAAGTCCATGGCAATTCGCTCCCATTTCCATTCTGGGAGTTCGGTTTGAACTAAGAGTCCTAAGGGTTTCTGGTGTTCGGCCTTTACCTTAGAACAAGTCAAGCACCAACTGACATACTGAGCTATGTCGGCTTTCATGTTAGGCCACCAGTAGAGTTTCTTAAGGTCCTGATACATCTTATCGGCTCCGGGATGAATAGAGTATTTTGATTTATGCGACTCGTGCATAATCAACTCACGGATTCCACCATGAAGTGGTATTCAGCTTCTGTCTTTAAAGCATAAGGTTCCATCGGAACGCTTCAAGAAGCCGTTTTCACTTTCCACCATTCCATGAAGATTCTCGTAAGGACGGTTCTCTTCCATCAATGCCGCAGCCTGGGCGGCTAAGATTTGAGATGGTAGAGGCGAAACAATGGTCATTCCTAGGTATCGAACGAGTAATGGTGGAATGTTATCCTTACGACTAAGTGCATCAGCCACAACATTAGCCTTACCATGATGATAACGAATCTCACAGTCATAATCACTAAGCAATTCTAACCAATGACGTTGTCTCATATTCAGTTCCTTCTGATCCAAGATATGCTTCAAGCTCTTATGGTTGGTAAATACTACACACTTGGTTCCATACAGATAATGTCTCTAGATTCTAAGGGCAAACACTACAGCACCTAACTCAAGGTCATGGGTGGTGTAGTTTTTCTCATGCTTCTTAAGTTGTCGGGATGCATAAGCAATCACCTTCTTCCGTTGCATCAAAACAGCACATAAGCCTTTATGCGAAGCATCGCAGTACACGACAAAGTCTTCGCTTCCTTCAGGCAAAGCTAGGATGGGCGCACTACACAACTTCTCCTTCAGAAGTTGGAATGATTCTTCTTCCTTTTCTCCCCATTCCTACTTAACGTCCTTCTGTGTCTGTTTGGTCAGCGACTTAGCTATCTTGGAAAATCCCTCAATGAATCTCCTATAATAGCCTGCTAAACCTAGAAACTGGCGGATTTCTGATGGGTTCTTAGGAGCTGCCCATTCCTTAATGGCCTCAATCTTAGCTGGGTCAACATGAACACCTCGACTATCTATCACGTGACCTAAGAATTGTACGGACGGTATCCAAAATTTACACTTAGAGAACTTGGCATACAGCTTCTCCTCTCTCAACAATCCTAAAATGAGCCTCAAATGCTCTTCGTGCTCCTCACTACTCTTAGAGTATATCAAGATGTCGTCTATGGATACTATCACAAACTTATCCAGATATGGCTTACATACTCGGTTCATGAAATCCATGAAAACCGTTGGCGCGTTGGTTAAACCAAACGACATCACTTGGAATTCATATTGTCCATAACGAGTCCTAAACGCCGTCTTAGGGATATCCTCCTCTCGAACTCTAAGCTGGTGATAACCAGATCGTAATTCGATCTTAGAAAAGACACTAGCTCCTTGGAGTTGGTCGAATAGGTCATCTATTCTAGGTAACGGATATCGGTTCTTCACCGTCAACTTATTCAATTCCCTATAATTGATACACATCAGAAACGATCCATCCTTCTTCTTCACAAACAACACCGGTGCTCCCCACGGTGACGAACTTGGTCGAATGAATCTCATCTCTGACAACTCTGCCAACTGTTTAGACAGTTCCTCCAATTCTCTTGGAGCAAGTCGATAGGGTGCCCGGGCTACGGGTGCAGCACCGGGTATCAACTCTATTTAGAATTCCACTTGTCGGACAAGTGGAATCCCTGGCAGATCGTCGGGAAATACATCCGGAAATTCTCTAACGACGGGTACGTCATTAAGGTGTCTTTCACTCTTCTCCTCGCTTTTCTTTTCAGAAATTCGAGCCAAGAAAAGACAACCTCCTCTATCGATGTACTTTTGGGCCTTAATACAAGAGATGATGCTCAACCGGGAAGGACTTCCACAGTCGCTCCGATCTCCTTGTATGCTCAGAACTTTTCCGCCATACGTTAAACGCACGATCTTCTCATCGCAGATGATGTGTGCACCGTTCTTCGACAACCAATCCATTCCGATAATGACGTCAAAACTTCCCAAGGTAACGCAATAGGTATATGCTAAACGGGCGGTCTAGGAAACTTAAGGTACAACCTTGAACTACGTTGTCTATCTTCTCCCTATTTTCGTTAGCTAATTCCACATCGTAACTAAACCCTAGAGGTGTTTGGGAGATTCCTAGTAATGGCATAAAATTGGTGGATACAAAACTCATATCCGCACCAGTATCAAACAGTATGGAAGCATAGCGATTATTGAGAAGGAACGTACCCGTAACTACGTTACGGTCCTCACCAGCTTCTTTCCAAATAGCATACACACGCGCTGTTCCCATGTCCCTCTGCTGATTCCTAGCACCATGGTTTCCCTGGTTCTCCACAACCTCACGCTTCACAGGGTTTAAGCCATTATTTCCCACACCTCGGTTAACAAATCATCCTACATTATCGGGATTTCCTCTCATCCACGGCTCTCGGCACTCATTCTTGAAGTGTCCCTTCTTTCCACATCCAAAACAGGTGACAGTGGCCTTCCAGTCCGCTCCTTGTGCAGTTTGAGCTGCAGCAAGTGGTCGGGACCTATAGTCTTTGGCCAAGTGTCCTACCTTAGAGCACTTCCTACACACGTTTGGGAACAGTCCATGGTGGTGTCGGTTGCAACGAACACACATGGGTCTACTACATTCATAACCTTTCCTTTCTCCATTTCCTATGGCGAACACCCTGGCTGTCTCATGCCGTTTGTTGCCATTCCCTTTAACAACTTCGTTCATCTTCCTCTTATTACTCCTATCACTCTTACCCTTGTCTCCTACTTCTAATACATAAGAGTCCATCAAACGCTGAGCCACAGTAATTGCCTCATGCAAATTAGCTGGCTTCGCAGCGATGACATCATTTCGAGTAGCTAAAGGCAATCCATCAGTGTACCTCTCAATCTTAAGGTCGTCAGTGCAAACCATATCAGGGCAAAGAAACGATAACACTTGGAAACGACGATTGTAAGTCGTCATGTCAGTACCCTTAACCTTATGGTTCCAAAACTCAATCTCTAACTTCTTAACTTCATTCCTAGGACAGTAAGTCTTGATCAGGAGAGTCTTAAACTGAGTCCAAGTCATGATATAAGCTACATCACTTCCTACTGATATGTGATAGTTGTTCCACCAGGTCAACGCTTCGTCCTTCAAGGTGAATGTTGCATACTTAACCTTACAATCCTCATTACAATTACTAACGGCAAACACAGATTCAGTTTTCTCTAACCACCTAGTTAGGTAAACTACTCCCTCAGTTCCTCCGAACTCGATGGGACCACAGAATCAGAACTCTTTGTAGGTACAACCTCGAGTTCGATTCAGTATTGGGGTTCCACCAGAGGTGTTAGAGAGATTAGTCTCAGCTAGCAGTTCAGCGACACGCTGCGTCACTAGCTGGTCAATGTGGGATGGGTTCACAGGTGGAGGGTTTTGTGGAACAGGACCATTCTCAGCACGGTCGTTCACATTCGGGTTTCGTACAGCCGGGTTATCAGTGTTCAGGTTCTCAACAGGTGGAGTGGTCGAGGCCGGACGACGACCTCGACGGACAGGGGCAACCTCAACAGCAGGGGTTGTTCGGTTGTTCCTAGACGGGTTTCGTCTTGTTGCCATCATTCTGAAAGCAAGAATAACAGTTTCATAAGTTCACAATTCACGCTCTAAAAGATAGAGTTGGGTTCTAAGGATCACCAAATAACGCTCGAATACATAATCAAGGTCAACAAGGATAACGCTATACCAGAACAAAACAATCATAGACCAAATCATAACTAAAGGATGCACGTTCCAATAACCATAACTCATAGGTTTCAAGGTGGAATACATGAAAGGATACAAGGAAATTAAAAACGATCCTAACAACGATACCAATAAGATAATTAGGATAAACCTACATCTCGAACCAAGTACTACTTAGTTTCAAGATGGTACAAAGTCATGAATCTAACACTATCTAGTCACGACTACGGGCACTCCTAAATGATCTCCAAACATCATCCATCACTCTCCATAGTGAAAAAATCCCCAAACGCTAAGAGTCGCAATCTTTCCTAAGATTCACGACCTCCTTCTCCAACCCGTCGACCTTGCGACGAAGCGCTTGGTCTGCCTCTAAGGCTGTCAAGCACTCTGCGTGCCGGTCTCCTACCTGCTCATAAAGTCCCGTCAGACCCTCTCTCAGGGCCATCGACTTCTTCTCTATCTTAGTCAAATCTATCCTCAAATCCTCTACACTAGTCCTCGTCACTCCGTCTAATCGATCTGACAACCTACTGAGACTAATATTCTGGGATATAATCCCCTCCCACATCAGACCCGTCTCACCATACTCCTCGGGCTCTGAAGCAATCTCCGATGGTATCTCAGATCCTAACGGGCTACCTATCTCAGGTGAATGTGGAGGTGAATCAAAATCAAAAGGCTGTCCAGGAGAATCAGGCTCAGGAAAAGGAGAGCCTGGTCCTGGAGAATGTGCAGGACTTTGCAATGGAGGAGTACCCTTTTCTGTGATATCCTCATCATCCTCCTCCTGAGGATCCTCATCCTCATCTACATACTGCTCCTCAATCTCATGCTTCTCCTCGACCTCATGCTCCTCCTCGCCCTCATCCTCAGAGGGAGAGTCCATGAGTCGGAGTCTCTGTGTGGGTGAATCCTGAGGTGGTACAGTAGGGGATCTAGGTCTTCTAAGACATGGTGATGTTGGTGGTGATGACAGAAGAGAGTGGGCTGCTAAACGGATAGGTGATGATGGTGGTCTCATGGACATGCGGGCAGTACTATAAGCAAGCCTAGGAGTCTGGGCTCGTGCTAAGACCTAATGTAAAGTGAGTTTCCTAGATGAGCTAGGGCGATCTGATGATGATGAACTAGAGTGACGGGTAATCTCATAGGGATCACCCTGCGCAACTGTCATGAGAGTCAATGCTGGGGAACTAGCAACATCAAGGACCTCCTCAGACACATCAAAAGCTAGTGAAGGCATAGTCTGTGACAATGGCATAGGGTAGGTATAAGTGTTCAAAAACAACTAGTTTTAATAAGCGCATCAACTCAACAAAAACATGTATCACATAATGAAAGTTTTAAAAGTAGAGGTACCGCATTACTCAAAATGTGCCTTTAAATACAACATGTAAGTTCAGTTCTATCACATAATCCCATATTAAATCAATCGAGTTCAAAATCTCAAAATCATAACATATCGATAATTCAAATCAAATCCGTAATATCTCGATAATCGCATCACATTTACCCAAAATCAATAATCATATCCCAAAATGTATCATCTCATAAGTCAAATCGTAGTTCATACCATAATCAAATAAGAAGCTTCGGCTTGGCAAGCGGGCGTGCGTGCGTCGGTCGAGGATCAATTTTCTTAAAAGTGGTTATAGTTTAGGGTTTATAAAATACCTAGTTCTCTATAACCTTGAGCTCTGATACCAATCTATAACACCCCCAAATATCGGTACAGCGGAAGACTTAATCAAGTTTTTGGGGCGTTATGATTGGATTGGTATCTCACACAAGTATAGCAAACAAGATAGTCATTTTCATTCAAAACCAATCCCAAATTTAAATATTTAAAACATTAATCCAAAAGTATAAATATTAGGCCCAAAACATGATTTAATAAAATAGGTCCCCATAATTTATCAGAGTCAAATATGATCCTTGAACCATGCCTTCTTGCCAAGCTTCCACCGATCACGTATTCCAAACATCATTCAAATACCTGAGAAAACATGTTAAAAGGTCAGCTTACGCTGGTGAGTTCATAGGTTTAAATTCAATAAAATCATAGTGGACTTGTAGGAGTTGATTTGCTATGCAAGACCTAACAATATGATACACCAAATGATTCCAAAACACTAGCTACATGTTTATTTAAGTGTTAATTAGATTTAATCCCATGTTTGGACCAAAACCCCTAAAATTTACAATATGGTCGAGCCATATTTATACCATACGTGGCTTTACAAGGCCAAAACAAGCATGACCCATGTTCCATTTACCTTATTCAAGCCCGATCTACAATATTTGATGAAAACCCTAAAAGTACGAATCTTAATTTGAAGATTTGAAGGTGTTATTGTAGGCTTTTGTGAGAGATTTTTATATGGATAGAAAGAGGAAAGAAAGATCTATCTAATGGTGGTGGAGGTGTAATTTCACTTGCCGGAATTTGGCCGGAAAAGGGGCGGCCAAATGGTAGTGGTGGTGGTTAGGGTTTGTTCTTGAAGAGAGAGAAAGAGATTATAGAGAGAAAGGTGTGTGTGTGTGTGTGTGTGTGTGTGTGAATTTTAGAGAGATAAAGTGGAAGTGAAAATGAGGGTGAATAAGGGTATATATATTTTGGAAGGAGGGACCAAAATAAAAACTATTTTGGGAGGGAGGTGGTCGGCCTTGGGTAAAAAAGAGGGGTCGGAGTCGCAAATTTTCGTAAACTATCTCGTTTACCCATTCCCGAGCTCATATATTGTCCCCCAAGTGTCCCACGACGTTCATTCGACTTTCTAATATCGTTATTTATGGTTTTCCACAAGTTTTGACTATTTATTTGTAAATTTTCGAGTTACGGTCTAAAAGTTACAATATTTCTCGTTTTAGGCTTTTCTAGTGTCGAATCGAATAGTGCCTACCAAAAAGAGTTAAAACTCATACGATAACTCGTTCAATAATGAAATAAACCATAAAAACCAATAGACGATATAAAATCAAGTCATGGTTGATAAAAATAGTGATAAAGGCAAAACTCAGTTTAGTTTAACGTAATGCGGTTACCTAAAATAGTCTCCCTAAATTGCCAGTTGTCACAATTCCTATCAAGTAAGATTTTTTCTCATTTTTAGCTTCCTCGTAGTCTATCCCCCTTCTTCGTGACCTTTGTTCGTAACCCCATCACTTTTCATCATAGAAGGTGATAATCAATCACCACTCATCAACCCACCACCTAATGACTCGCCAGAGGCCGTACTCTTGGTGAATACTCAAGACCAAGCCACCTAGGCTATAGAAACACCATTGAGCTTCCCGACCAAGCCCAAACTATGGCCCTTCGATCCGACACCATCCGGTTGGTGCAAAACGGATGTGCATTCCATGGACTTCGTTCCGAATATCCTAATCAGCATCTTAAGGATTTCCTTAAAATCGTCAATTCCATCGACCTCGATGCTACAACTCGAGAGACCACGCGCTTGCGTCTCTTCCAATTCTCTCTACGGGACCAAGCTAGTAATTGGCTTGAGCAACTTCCCGCCGGCTCCATCTCAAGTTGGGATGATCTCACCTCTCGTTTCCTTGCCTAATTTTTCCCACCGAGGAGAACTACTAAGCTTAGGAATGAAATCTTGACGTTCCAACAACGTCAAGGTGAATCTCTCTACAAAGCATGCACTCGATTCAAGGACTTACTCCATAGAGTCCCTCATCACGGCATTGATCTTTGGCTTCAAGTCCAACTCTTTTATGATCATGTCAATTTCCCAACTAAGCGATCCATCGACCAAGCGGCCGGTGGAAAACTTAGTGATCTCACCACGGAAGAATCATGGGGTATAATAGAGGACCTTGCTCTCTATGACAACAAAAGTTGGAATGACCCCCGTGAGTTGCCCAAAACCGTAAAGGAAATCTCCTTCGTAGGATGATCGATCTTGAAGATCAAGTCAATTTCCTAATGAGCTCCTACAAAAATCCTAAGTCTTCGCATCAAGTGAACAAAGATCACTCTACCTTGTGAATTGTGTAGTGGTCCCCACGACACTCGTGATTGCACAAGACTCCCCGAACAAGCTTTTGCGGACTACGCCTCAACGCGTACCGACGGAGCAGAAGAGAAGTGGTACACTTTCAAGCCCGAACAAAACAACTTAGGAAACTCATATAACCCCTCATGGAGGAATCACCCTAACCTTAAGTGGAACCAAAATTCAAACCCACCCCAAAGCTCATCTAGTCCACCTAATAGGTTCGACCCTCCAAACACCGGGAACCCCACTAGTCTTGAGGCAATTGCGTCTAGATTCATGTCATTTCAAGAAACACGACTGACTAAGCTTGAAGCCGATTTCAAGCAACGACAAGGCGAGATGACAAACAAGCTTGACGCCCTCTTAAAAGCCTTCAATGACCGGGAAGTTGGAGCGCTCCCAAGTGATACTATAAAGAACCCAAAAGTGAATTCGATTTCATCGACTACATGTTCTTGTTCACCATGGGAGAGTGCGCATCCATTCCCCTCACACCCAATGGTCCACTCGGTAAATGCTATCAACAAGGGTTCCAAACGATCCCAAAAGAGGTACCAAGGCTCGCACCATAGGTACAACCCACTCTTGAGAAACCCGTCAACCAAGAACCCAAACCTAATCTAGAGGAGGAGTACAAGGAACTCCATCAAGAAAAACCGGTTCTTGAAGTCTTAGCTCATGCACCTTATGCTTTAAAATAAAAATATGAGCGAGAACTAAAACTTGGAAAACATGGGTCCGCGTTTGTGCAAAATAATTTACCTAAGAAGTTAGACGATCCTAGGCTATTCACTCTTCCGTGTAGGCTTGGAACCTCCAAACCTCTCGATGCTCTAGCCGACTTAGGATCATGCATCAATCTTGTTCAGTTGTCCCTCCATAGAAGCCTTAACTTAGGTAAGATAGAACCAACGAAAACTATCTTAGGTCTAGCAGACGGTAGTATTGCATATCCGGTAGGGATTGTGGAAAACTAGAAGGGGGGGTTGAATAGTTTTACCAATTTAAAACTTCCTTTTAAATATTTAGATCGACTTATGTCAATCTATTTGGTTGTTTATGTTGGACGTTGATAGATAGATATATAAACGTGTAATGAAAGATAAAGAGTAAAAAGCACATCACCACGACACAAGTTATTTATAGTGGTTCGGCTACAAGGACACCTTCCTTGCCCTACTCCACTCCCCGAGTCACCTACTCGAGAGTTCGTAAGCACTACACCAATCTCCTTATGGCGGAGAAGCCTTCACAACGTCGCTTAATCTTTTTCCGGTAAAAAGCTAAATACCGAGTTCTTTCACACCAAGGCGAACCACACCTAACACAACGTCGCCAACCCTTTATACGGTGCTAAGCTAACCACCGAGTTCTTTCACACCTTAGGAGAACTAATCCTATCACAACGTCGCCTACCCTTTATAAGGTATTAGGCTAAGTACCTAGTTCCATTACTATGGAGGAACTACTACCCTTCACGACACAACACCTAATCTCAAGGAGATCTACTCCTTGTTACAACACCATCAAGGATATCACCATCCTTGTAAATAAACAAGTACTTATATGTATAACGATCCTCATCGATTATACGACCTAGGCATTCTTCCCAAATGCTACCTGATTTTATTCTTCGGCATCCTTCACTAATGCCTTAGACACAACGCTTGGCACCTTTTACTAATGCCTTAGTCTTGACACCTATAGCATTCTTCACTAATGCTCTTGACACGAACGATAAGCACCTTTCACTAATGCTTTCGTCTTGACACTTTCGGCATCCTTCACTAATGCCTTTAACTCAACATCTATGGAGAAAGGAAGAACTATCAACAAGAGAACCTTAGTTGTCTTGATGACTAAGCATTGCAACTCATGGACTTGAGGTTGCACGTCTTTAAGAAGTGGTGATCTCTCCTTTAAGAGGAACCTAGAAGATCACACAGAAACAAAAGACAAACTACTTAGATCACTTGGATCTGAGGTTAGAGGGTTAGAGAACTTGGGGGAAGTATGTGTGTAAAGTGATGAATAGAAAGGAAGAAATGGCTCTCTATTTATAGAGAAAATTCTCTACTGTTTCCCCGGATCCCACGGATCCCTTCCACTTGGGATCCGGCTAGCACAAAGCCAGGGATCCGTGGAACGCTCCTCTTTGCCCATGGGTATTTTTGGTTATGGGTCATGGGTTATGGGTTGATCCATGGTTTTCATTCTAGATACAATGAACTTGGTTAAGTGGTATATATAAAACCATGGGTTATGGGTCAAAACCATTTGCTAGTTTTTACCCATTTAGTATATACTTGTTTTTACCCATTTTAGTATACTTAGCTTAAGTATATTCTAACCCAATATGTAAACACTAGTTGTTGTACATATGTAACATAAAATCACTTATACTTGTTTTAGTGTTTTATGTGAAAACGTAAGTGTGTTAGGAAAATATTAACTCAAACTATTTACGTATTCTATTTGTTTCGTTAAAATGATTTTACGTTTGTTATCGACAAAACATTAGAAGATCGTAAAATATAAATAAACGTTTTTACGGCTTATTTTTATTAACAGGGATAATAAAAGACATGATAGTACACGTAGGAGAATTGACTCTTTTGGCGGATTTCTATGTGCTAGACATGAATAAGGACCCGACATGCCCATTGTTAGTAGGAAGTGGATTCTTAGCTACCGCTAGTGCCATCATTGATTGTAAGATGTCTAAAATAGTGGTAGGAGAAGGGAGTGCTAGGTCAATTTACGACGTCAAAAAGCATATTTACTACAAGGAAGAGGAAATTCCCCATGAGATTAGGTTGGATAGAACGCCATCTAGATATGGACCTTGGATTAATAAAGACTTCATAGGTCCCCAATGACCTTTCTATCTAGAGGAAGCCTTTGCTAGTAAAGCAACTTTCCATGAAAAAGAATTGGCTAGGGACATGGAAGTGAACCCGCTCGAGGACGCCTTAGTGTTTAGGAAGATGACCGAGTTCCTAGGAAGCTTGCCCGTCAACCTTGTCATGAATAAGTGGAAAGTTGAGAGCGATAAGCCTAAGCATAAGTGGAATTGGGATAGACCACCTAGTGATGGTAATGGAGAGTGGCACATTAGGATAACGATCTATGACCCCGATGGAGAGAAGTTTGAAAAGGCATACCGAACTAAGCGTACCACTAGGAACTTAAATGATAAGTTTGATCCTTATGATTCTTGAGGATAAGCTTACTTACATAGGTACGTAGGGGCACGACTTCGAGTCTAGCTACAAGACTCATAAATAAATAAAAGCGCTTCGTGGGAGGCAACCCATGCTTAATTGTTTGCTTGTTTGTGTATCGTATATCTTTTATTGATTGTTTATTCTCATGTTTGAATTTGTAAAAATGTTTTATTTTGTCTTTAACCTCGTCTTAATTACATATAAAGGTATTTTACAAAAGGGATAAGTGTAGGGAGGATTACACACGTTTTCAAAAAGAACGTGAACATGAGAATTACGATTATTAAAAAGATATGCATGTGTGTTTGTTAGAGTCAAATGCTTGTATCGAGTCATAATGGATGTTTTGCATGAAATTTTTCCAGATTCTAAAGATATAAATTTTCCAGGATTTTTTCCAGAAAATCGCATACCAGTTTCTGTCAGGATAACCTGACGGCGTCAGGAGGAGTAGAAACAGCTTCTAACTTTTTCTCGTTTTCTGTGCTACTTATAAATTTTTGGAATTTTCCAGGTCTTAATTTTCCAGAAAATCTGTAAACATCCATTCCACAAGCATTATATCCTAGTTTAGTAGAGTCATATATATTGTTACCGCCGATTTTACGCGAAGGTTTCGGTTGTTTTCTTCAAGTGTGCAGGTTTTATTTATCAAAAAGAAGATACATAAGATTGGATGGAGCTTTTCACGCATACATTCTTCTTGGAGAAGAATTTAACCACTACTTCACACGGATTCTACCGAGCTAATCAGAGGAGTATTAGTTTCTTTCATTTTTAATTACCTTCCATTATCATAACTTTGATACTTTCGGGGAACATTGGAGACAATGTTCAGTTTAAGTGTAGAGGGGAAAAATAAAACGAGAACTTTGAAACTATGTTTATCCTTGACTATTTGCCTTGTCCAATTTCATTTGTGTAATAAACCATGAGAAATATCGGTTAGGGTAAATTTGGCACCAAATTTAAAAATTTTCATGACATGTAGGAGTGGGCTATTAGTCTTAATAAAGCGTCTCATGGATAGAAAGTTATATGACTAGCACAAAACCCTTTACCACTTAAATTCCACCCAAAATGTGAGGATCGCCCTTAGATTTGTAGAAATTAAAGCATTCCTCTTTAATGCTTCGAATGTGTACCGGTAGTATAATAGATTCTAGAACTTGTTTTTTGATGCATTCCGAGATCGCTAGTGAGACTACACTTGTGTAGTTAGGAATAACTAAATGATAAGAGGCATTAGGATAACCTTTGTTTGATACCCGTATTATAATTACTTCTTCCACATCGGTTGAGTAATTCCCCCACACCCTTGCGTTGTACTCATCTTTAGTACACGATACCCCTAGTTAACTCCTCAGAGCCTATCCTTTTCGCGGTTATCGTTATATTTCGGTTTTTCGGAATATCAATGAAGAGCATTGTTTACAATCCACCCCCAAATGTACACCCAAATCGCCTTAGCCTACCTTGTATGCACTCACTTTTAGTGCATTATTGTTATCATACTAAACCCTTAGTTCAATTATCTATTTGCTTGCATAAGTTGCTAAGTCGAGTCATATCCTTTGTACACAGTTTTGGGACGATTGGGACTCATGGGAAAAGTTAATTTTATGAAATAACGGGAAGAAACGTTAAATTCAAATTCCCTTTATTTACGTAATAATGTGCTCCAAGTGTTTTGATCTTTTCAATTCGGGTCAAATTAGTGTCAGAATAATAAAAACTCAAGTGTAGGGATGTGCCTATAAATCCCTATTATTTTGATGTTATCTTAGAGGATGGTAAAGTAAAAGTGTATGAAAAAAAAAATAAAAAAAAAAAAAAAAATGATGAAAAAACATACGGGCTACCATCCTACATCTATCTTTAAATTTATGTTTGTTTTCAACTTATCTAGAGTTTAGAGTGTCGATTCTTGGCTTAGCAACGCCATTCTTCTCATGCTTGTAACATATAGATTTTTGACTTGCCACCACTAAATCACCTATCCCACCAAACCCTTTGTTTCCCTACCGTAAGCCTAACGTTACAACCCTTTAAAAGACCTCTTGGATAGTTTTTCCTAGGTGCTTACGCCAAAGCGATGGAGGTTTGATCTAGTCTCAAGCCTATGGTAATCTATGTACTAGGACCGGTTAATGAGTGTTTATCTTCCATTTCCAACTTGATATATTTAATATACAACCGAGAGATGAGAGTATCCAAACACTACTTGTGAGGTGCTAGTATGTAATTTCCGTGCTTGTTATGACTTTTGCGGGGCTTATACGTATTGTGAATTGTTCTAAACTAATGCTTCATGACCCCTAACTTATAAATTAATTGGCTAAAAGCACATTTGCTTGAGGACAAGCAAATACCAAGTGTAGGGATATTTGATAAGGATTTAAAAGGTACACTTTTGAGGGGTCATTTAAGCTCTTAATCGATCACTTTTGTATCTGTTACTACTTAATTTCGTTCCTTTCCACTTTTTAGGTCTCGTGAAGGCAAATTGATGGAATGACACTTATTCGGACGAAAAAGCGCGAATATATGAAGAAAATGGCCAAAGTCAAGAATCAAACACTCAAGCTACTGGAACAGAAGCTGACGGCGTCACAGCCTAATGGCGACGCCGTCGCAACACGTTTTGAGACAACTCAGAAGCCAAATTGCTATTTTGCACTTGACGGCATCAAGTTTTAAAGAGTAGGGCGTCACAACTCAAACGGCCTAGATTCAGATCCCGGCGGCGTCAGAAGACGAAGCCGACGGCGTCACGAGCATAAGGTGACGCCGTCACAGAGTTGACGTGGCTAAGACGAAAACCTAATGGCGGCGACCCGACGGCGTCACAATTAAAGAGTGAAGCCGTCGTATATTGTAACTCTATATATAGAATTCGGATTTTCTGTATTTAGGGAGGTAGTTTTGTGGAGTAAAACCTAAACCGAACTTTTGATGTCTTAGGCAGTATTTTAGGGTTCCATACCCTATTTTACAACAAGATAAGTGATTTACTTCATTAATTCAATTATGTCTTCAATTGTTTGTGTATATGCTTGCATGTTTTCCATGTCCGGCTAATTTACTTGTGTGTTTGCTTAGATCTATGAAACCTAGGTATTGAATATTGATTGGTTGTCTCTTATCTTAATTGTGATTGACCTAGTATTGCGATAGGTCATTCGTTGTGTTTTTAATGCTTGAGTAATCTTTGTGAACATTAGTTTATAATCACCTAGAGTTATTGTAGTCTAAACATCCAAAGGTAACCTTAGAGATAGTTTATGAATCCTAGAGATTTCGTAGGCAATAACCTTAAGGTAGTCTCAAAGAGTTAGGGAAAAACGCATACCCTACGACCTTAGAAGACACAACGCGTTAAGAATAAGGGCGTGACAATTCAACCATCAATAGGAGATAACTAGGGAGTAATAGCATCTAGGTAAACACATCTTTAAACTATCATACGAGCACACAACAATAGACATAGACTACACTCACCTTAGCTTAGATAATTAGATAAGTAGAGTAATCGGTAGAAATACCAACCCCCCAAATCCAATACCCTCAGATTCGTACCTTTCAATTTTCTAAAAAAATATAAAAAAGATAAAATATAATCTTCCTCAACCTCAACCTTAGCGTAGTAATTTCTCACTAGCATTCCTATTCCTCTAGAGAACGATATCAATTCCCGAGGCTTACCCTAATACTACACTACCACGATTAGGTTCACTGCCTAGGGTGTTAAAAAACTTGATCGACGAAAAGGAAGTTCATTTGACCCCGAACACGCGTTGTACGCGTATCACATAGCAAAGTAACTGCATCCATAAACTCATTAGAAGTCACAGCAGTCAAAACAACAAATAATTATTCTTGTCTTTGGATAGTTGACATTACACCAGCAACCACATTCTCCTTCCTTTTCTTATACTTTATCTTATAGTGATCCTTCCCTTTTTTATACTCTATCACTTGTCATGGACTTGCCTCGATAAGGGTCTTTCGTGTGTCATTTAGTCCCGACTAAGTCAGCATTTCTTGAACACTCATCGAAGTGAAATGAGGATATACTTTGTACAGAGAATTTCATTTATATCCTTAAAAAAAATCTTCAAAATACATCAATATCCTTCCAATACTTATAAATTCACAAATATGTCCAAATATATAATTTAATTAACACTACTAAATATCTTAAATATATTATCTTATTTTGTATATATTGATTAACACATCAAATTACAATTATACCCCTTGAATCTTAATCAAGGAAAATAATGACTTTCCATTTATAGGTCATATCATCTTTTTGTTCTTCTACTTCTATCGCAATGTTTAATCTCCATCTCATGACTCAATCATGAGACATATTATAATTGCAATTTGTTTCTCTCCTTTTTTTCATATTTTAGTTGCAATTCTTTTCACTCTTTTATATTTGGGTTTTATTATTATTTTCGAAAATTAAAAAAACAAACAAAAGCAGAAGAAAAAAAATGTATTTCTTGATTTACTTCTTAAAATAAACACTATTATTTTGAAGTTTGTTTCTTCTTTTTGAAATCTATATTTTGAGGTTTATTTTGCAAGAGAAATAATAAATCCAGTGGTCATTATTGGTATTCCTATGAATCATAATTTGATTTTCTTCAGTGTTCTTACTTTGAGTAAATATGTTCTTCATTTTAATTTTTAATTAATTTAATGAATGTTGAAGAGAAGGGTAAAATAGTCTTAGTTATTATTTAAATAGAGCTTTAAATATTTATCCACTTTTTTATAGTTGTATATTTGGACATATGTGAGAATTTCTAAGTTTTAAAAGGATATTTATGTAATTATAAAATTTGCAATGACATACTTTGTATTGTTTGATAGAACTTTACAAGAGAAATACAATTAATTAAAAGATAATGTGGCCAAAGGAGGTCTCCTCTATTTATAGTACTCAAACTAGAGCAACTATATAAATTTTTCAATGTGGGTCTTTTGAGAATATTTTTGCAAATTTCTAACATAGGAGACTTCTAAAGTTTCCAGGACCTTTGTAGTGACATATTACTATATGGTGTTGGCTGCTCTTGACTGAATCTGTATCCCATTGTTCTCGTGTTTATTGGGAAACATGGGCTTACCATTCCATTCCATTCTCACCATTCGATTTTCATTCTCCTAAGAGAGTAAAGAAAGTTGGAGAATGTAAATTATGTAAATTAATAAAAGGAAACATTCACACTACCATTCTCTTGTGAATCAAAACACCGCGTAAAAGAACGGGGTGTAAATATTCAACTACACGTGCACATTGAGTCGCATATTGTCAAATTCACATTGAGTCACACATTGAGTCGCACATCTACAACTTCTAAAACAATCATAGTCATTCTTGGTTCCTAAAATTGTTCTGTGTTTTTTCTTTCTACACGAAGATTTGTTTTTTAGGCATTAATTATGATATTTAAAATTATTATGTTAACATTTAAGTGTTGTTGTCATGGGCGGAGATAAAGGGGGCATAAGAGTCAAGTGCCCCGTATCGAAAAAAATTGTAGTGTAAAAATTTTTTTTTAAATTTGCTTTTTTCGTAATTTGCCCAGCTTAAATAGCAAAGTGTAGTTTTCTAAAATTTATCAAAATATTCTCCTCGACCAAAGATTTCTGACTCTACCCCGTGTCCATGTAACTGCTATAACATTTTGGAGTTTTTTTATCACACCGTAGTTGTTTAGGAAAATAAATACATAAATGTTGTACTTCTAAATTTATTTACAATATAAAACATTTTGCTCTCTTTCCTCGCTTGCACATAGAAAACTCAACGTAACACTTGTTCTTTTCCTTTCCCGATTAAACCAAATAAATACAATTATCAAACCAAATAATATTGGGTATGTTTCATGAGATCCCGCATGTTCAAATATATGGATATCGTTTCAAACATGATTCATCTTTTAACTTTAGCAAAAAAAAAATTGTTCTCAAACTTTCAAACCGTCCAAATTAAACTAACTTTTGCGAATTCGATTCGTAAAATAATTCACCCGATATGATTCAAGAATAGGTGAAACCGAAGTTACAAGATTGACCGAGATGTTACACCCAAATCGACTTTGCGGCCTCTCAATTCAGTACTTGTTAGGCTGTTAACATATAGTGCCCGTTCAAGTTTTAGTTCGTATAGTTGTGATAGTCTCTAATCATAAAATCATAAAGTAAGTTTTTATCTCCTACTTAAAAACCTCATGAATAACCAAGCTCGAGATATCATCTTCCTAGAATAATCATCAAATCGCAAACTTGTGCCACTAATCTTTTAACAACTGGGAGGAAAGATTCCAAAAATTTTGCATGCAAAACACAAGGAATGGATAAAATCTTTGTATCTTAGATGTTGAATATATACGTAAAAGAAAAGAAAAGGGATGATACATTATATTGTACTTATTTTAGAAAGTACCACCTTCGTGTATATATTTTTTAAAATTACAATTATCTAACAAAAAACTCAACATTTTGATTGTAACGCTACGTCTATTTACTACGTAATGACGTGATGGTATTATTTGAATTTTGTGTTAATTTGTTTTTGATAATAGTGGCGATTAAAGTTTAGTGTTAACGATTAACGTTTAGTGTTTAAGGTTTTTTGTGATTATTTGGTCCTAAAATTCTGTTCTCATGCCAAACAGAGATGCAGATTATCTAGTTCATTATTACACTTTATCATGCAGTCTTCCCTCTTAAGGTCATTGTTTCTATGCTATTTCATTCTCTTCGCTAATCAATTATGCAAAGGAAAATGATTCTCATGTCTAATTTCTATGCCTAAAAATATGACTAAACAATTCATTGTGTGATATATGAATTCCACTAATTCTTTTTTCATATCTACTATTTATTTAACCAACTGTTTCGATCTCTTTATTAGGCATAAAATTAGTCTTATATGTTAGCCATGCCAATCATCACTCTTATGCAAATCAATATATCAAAAATGATTTCAACTAAATAGTTTTAAGAGTGAAATGTCTGAGTTGCCCCGTTACATGTATTTTCAAGCAAAGAGTATAGTTTAAACTCATGCACACAAAGTTAAATTAAGAAAATCAGGTGTGTCAGTTAACAAATAAAATAAACCTCAGATAAATCCATAATTATCATGTGAAACACAGTTTCACCAAGTGGTTCTCCCTGTAAAACAGGGTCTTGGATTCACTGTACCTCATACATTTGGATTATTTCATCATAGGTAAGTTAATTTCCAAAACAAGTCAAAATTATAAATTATAACAAGTAAAAGCTCAGATACAATAACAGCTCTATCAATCAAGAATTTTCAGAAACAGAACTGGCTTAAAGCTGTGTAATTTAATCATCATAGAAATTATATTATATATATATACTAAAGACCATTTTTGAACGGGGCAATTATATATTATATTATATATATATATTATATATTATATTATATATATATACTAAAGACCATTTTTGAACGGGGCAATTATATATTATATTATATATATATATTATATATTATATTATATATATATACTAAAGACCATTTTTGAACGGGACAATTATGAATTTATTAAGGCCTCCGTTTTCATCAAATTCTTTTCCTTATTGGTTCTTGATTATTTGAAAAGTACACAACAGGCTAACAGTGGCCCGTGTGCCACTTTCTCATTGGCCAAAAGGAGTTGGATGGTTTCCTGTTCAACCCCATTTTCCCGTAATGACACCCCGTAACAACAGTAATATTTGTTTAAGGTTAGATTTTTCTAGACTTCTCACAAAAAAAAATCCACCGCCTCTCAATTTATCTTCTCCAAATTTCTCACAGTTCCTTGAGAATTCCATACCCTCATTTTTATCATCCATCTCATAGCTACCAAAGAAGAAACTCTTCACCATAAAATAGAAACCCTCATCCATAGCCTCATTTTTCGAAACCCACAAACCGCTCACACCACAACACAAATCCAAAACCCATCAATCAATTGAAATTTTTAAACCTTTTTTCGGATTATTTAGTCTGGATTATGAATTGTAGGTAAATGGTAAAAGGTGTGAAAGTTCAATCAAAACAGGTTAAGCAAGATGGGAATTTATATTTTCAGAAGAATCAATTAGGTGCTGCTATTGATGGTTATACAGAGGTATATGCATAATTTTTTCAATTTTTTTGTTAATGTATATAAGGTGTTTGATGTAATGTTTGAACGAGTTTTTGGATTTTTCAAGCCATTTTACTTTGGCACATGAGGTGGTCGGTTTGGGTAGGCAACACACAATGGAAATGTTACCTGATGTGTATTATTGGGTTTGGGTAGGTAAAACCTATTAGAATTAGGTTTATTCCTCCTTCCTCCCATTCATCACAAATATACGGTTGACTAAAAATGTTGCAACAAAATGATGATTTGACTAAAAACGCTTGGGTTGTATTAGGTTGAATCTCATAAGCTATTTTTTAGTTTAAAAGCTTTTTATGAACATTGTTTTATTATAGATGCATATATGTGATATATAAACAGTCGTTCCGTTTTCAGTACAACTCTGCACTATCATGGAACCTTGACGCTGATATCAGGTTTGCTAATCATTAGCAAGATACATGCATTACTTCTTTATTATCACCGCAATATTATAAGTATGTGTTTGAACTTATTTAGGGGTTTTAAGAAGAATGACACTAAGATGATTATGTCGAAGGCTTTATCACTTAAGCAACTACAAATGTGGGGGTATGAATTCTATTACTAAAAGTTGATTCAACAACTCTTCGTTTTAACATACATTTGCAACCTGTTATTTTTTTAATCTGACATATATTATATGTGAAGGTTATTTATTACAACTTACTTGGGCTAAATGCGATGGTTCCCAAATGGTGAAAATGAGTTGGATTGATGAATCGCTTACTGATCACGTATGGAGAACCACAATGCTTCCACAATCACCACCGATCACACAAATCTGAAGCTTCAATTTCTGTAAGTACGACACTTCACATATGCTACATGTAGAGTATACTTAATACTTTAAGCTGTATTAACCTGTCATAAGCTGTTGGTATTCTACATATAGACGATATAGCGAGTACAAGTGCTGCCCTTTCACGTGAAACATCATATTGCAAGGGACGGCCTACCATCACGACCATGTCAAGGTTAGTCAAGTACAGGTACTGCCCTTTCACGTCAAGGGTAGTCAAGTTATTCATAGACCATTCGTTGGGCCTGCTAACGCTTACATATACCTTTTTTTTTTTGCTCAAACATGCCATTCTTCTTATTTCTTATACACCCACGTCCATCTGGACAAACAAGCTTAAATCACGTGCGCCTTTTTTTTATAATTATTATTTTGGTTATATTGAATTGGTGTTTAATTTTACATTTTGAAATTTACTGTTTTTTTTTGTAGCCAATTGTTGTTATGATTTTGATTTTTTTTTGCCATTGCAGATTTGCAGACATGGTTGGCGCCTGTGACTCATGGATTTGAGGACCTGAATCATATAAGATGGTAAGATTTTATGAGTTTTTGCTGGAATGCCGTCCACATAAATTAATAGAATTGTAGATGGTTACTTGAATTAATAGTATAAGATGGTCAGCTTTATGAGGTGCGGAATGGCGTGTACATAAATTAATAGTATTACGACTTAAGAGTGGGTAATACTTTGTAAATGTTTATCACTACGGTCCACTGAGTTTACATTTGATCTTAAAATAGAATTGTTGTAGTTGACTAAACAGTCAGCTTTTGCAAACACAACTTCTTATAGATCAAAGGAACATTGCTACATGATAATACTTTGTAAATGGTTATCTCTAAAATTTGTAATCTTTATGTATTAACGCTACAATTTTAGACTTCTTTCAAAGTTAGCCTTATCGAGTAAGTGACTTGCCACTGATTGCATTTTGATGGTCCTATTTGAATGTGATTAGTGTAGTGAATGCACGATTCTATTTTGTAGAATTTTTTCCCCTGACCAGATAAGTATCTTATAGTTCGTATAACACAACTGATAATGCCTTAATGGTTTCTCAACTATGCAGGAAATGAGATCTCCAACGAAGCTCAATCTAAAGAAGGTGACACTTTTGTTTCATCACTTTACAGAATTACTTATTCACTATTGTAATTGAATAGTAATTATACTTATGCTAATTTCTCATATGGTTATTAGCTTATACACCGGTACACTTTGACCACAACTTATACACATCTGATATAGTTGGCCTTTATTTTTTAGGTGTTGTTGCAGCCATTGTGGGCATTTGGTACTGTTTCTATATTTGCAGTTCTGAAGGTCATTTTTCAGTGTTTGATTAAAGATAAAACTTACACCACGATGCGCTATCGCGGCAAGTGAAGCGAAACCGAGGTCGAAACTTGGGTAATAATTAAAGCCACTTTTATATTGTTGTTAGATGACTTTTACGATTTATAGGTTGAATGCTAAAACAAATAAAGATATTCTTGAATTAAACTTTGATTGTCTAATTGGCATGTTACTTTTTTTCCATATAAAGTTGTCTGGTAATACATATTGTTGGTTGGCAACATAATCTGTTCTCAAACCGCTTTCGTGAGGAGTTACGCACGTCAAGTGAAACTGTTACTACAAATTCGTCCACGCCAACTACCGGTAACAACCAAATTTATTGTTATAGCAGCCGGGTTTAAACTTTTAATTATGGACTATTTGGCGAAAACCCGTTGCGTTTATTGTGGAAAGCTTTCATTAGAAAAGTAAAAGCTTTACGAAAGTGGGTTGTGGATAGTAGTTCTAAAGAAGAGTTGTATATATTCGATTTCGTAATGTTTATGTTTTGTTGTAATTGTTCACAACCTTTAAAGAAAATCGTTAATTTGATTGATTTTTTTTCTTCTGCTTTAGGAACATGATTTTAGTGAACTTTTATTGCAAGTTATTAGTTTATAAGTTAAATATGTTTTGTTTTCCACATCCTGTACGCTTATGACATAAGATAATTTTGTATAGGTGGTCATAGGAACTCATGATGTGTTAGAAAACTCGATTATACTATATGTGGTTGTGTTTCTGAATTTGAAGCTGGTTACACAAACTATCCAATCCGACCTACTTGCCTCCAATCATTACCGAAAAGGGTTTGATCACTTATGCATTTGGTGGAATTTGATTTTATACAAGGAAATCATTTTAAATGAACACAACGGAATGTACGAGAAATATGGTGCTCTTTTTAGACTATATAACCACGTACCATGACAAATGTTCTATGCAACGATAAAGCATCCCCGCAGCAACGCGCGGGCAAACTTGCTCGTTTCTTGTAAATAAAATATCATGTTTGATGAGTAACGAAAAATACCATGTTTGATGATTACAAAAAAATTAAATAAAAATGTAGCTTCGTTTACTGAACCTTATCCATCATAATAAAATCAAGAGGTTCACCCAATAACAATGCCCAGCTCTATTTCCCTGATGTTTACGGGAGACTAGTTCACTTTTTTTGGCAACAAGTCCCTGCTTTTATACATCAGGTTACAAATACATAAATTATATTGAAAATTTGTTTATTAATAAAAGGGAATGTAGGTCTAGTCCAGGCCCCCAAATCATTAGTAATATCAGTGGGAGCAGACATGACGACCTAAAATTGCTTAATTTTCGTGCACATTACCATGCTTCCTTCATCGTTAATATTATCCAGAGCATCGGCTTATTGTGCACGGTAAATAATATAAGTAAATATAAGTAAAAAATGTTGTGCTGTTATTTAACTCCTGTCTCGTTAATGTTACAAAAGAAGAAGCTGATAGACAACACATTAGTATGTGAGTTATTTCAGACTCCAAGCCCGTTACATAATTCAGGCAAAGAGTATAGTTTAAACTCATCAAATAAACATATAATTATTAAGATCCCAAGTTATTAATAGTGAAATGATTACCTCAGTTAAATCCATAAATTTCATATGAAATACAGTTTCACCAAGTGGTTCTCCCTGCAAACAAGGTCTCGGATCCACTGTACCTCGTACATTTGGATTATTTCATCATAGGTAAATAAACTTCCAGAATAGGACTTAAAAATTGGAGATTATAATAAATAAAAGCTCAGATAAAATAACAGCTCTGTCAATCAAGAATTTTCAGAAGCAGAACTGGCTTAAAGCTGTGTAAATTTAATCATCACTGCAATTTTTATATAAATGCATCAACAAAAACCAGTATAATAAGTAGCTTAACAATTCAGCTTAGCATAGTATATTTCACACAAATCAATTTACAATGTTAAAACTAAAATCATTGACTCATACAACTAACTGGTACTTATTTGACCTAATAACCTTACATAAAAGCCCCCCTAAATCATTAAAATCATACAATAAACTTCTCAAAAATAATTAAACAAATAAGATACAAATCATAAATAAACCTCAGACAAATCCATTAATATCAAGTGAAATACAGTTTCACCAAGTGGTTCTCCCTGTTAAACAAGGTCTTGGATCCACTGCACCTCATACATTTGGATTATTTCATCATAGGCTAACTAAATTTTAAACTGTAATAAAAACTAAAAGCTCAGATAAAAAAACAGCTCTATCAATCATGTATTTTCAGAAGCAGAACTGGCTTAAAGCTGTGTAATTTAATCATCACTGCAACATTTATATAAAAACAACAAGTATATAAAATAAGATATAAATCGGCTCATATTAAGAAATTCAACCATTTTTATATCCTTTACTTCACTGATTGCTCTCAGAAGCGCGGATAAATCATTCAAGTCATTGCCGAATATTAATAACACAAAAATAAAAATGAAACGAAACAGCAAATCAAGACCTTAAAGTAAAAGAAAGTAAACCTTTAAAACGGTGGCTAGAAAAGTGAGGGAGGCTGTGATGGATTTATGGAGCTGATGCGATGCGATTATATATAGGTCAAGTTAACTCGTTTTTATCTAGGGTTAGAAACTGGTTGCTATCTTGGGCCGGCCCATTTGACTAACGGTCACATTTTATCGGCTCCTTTTGAGAACACTCTAATCTAGGGGTTAGCAAAACCGACCGAATCCCGAATCCCGTCCCGATCTCGAGTCTCGAATCATGTTAGTCGGGCTTGTCGGGGTCGGGAGTCGGTTTCTGTTTTTCGGTTAGTCGGGTTTCGGGCTTGTCGGGATCGGGCCGGGACGGGCCGAAAACCAAAAAACAACAAATAAAACCGATCAAATCCCGAATCCCGTCCCCGATCCCGAGTCCCGAATCATGTTAGTCGGGCTTGTCGTGAGTCGGTTTGTGTTTGCCGGCTTGTCGGGATTCGGGTCGGGATCGGCCCGATGCTCAGCCCTACTCTAATCTAGGGGTGTTCATAGGGGTGAGCGAAAAAACCGTAAAGACCGAATAAACCGAAAATCGAAATCGAACTGAACCGAAAATAACCGAACCGAACTAATAACCGAACCGAAATTGCTAAAACCGAACCGAACTACTAATTCGGTTCTCGATTTGGATATGGATTTGGTAGTTTGAACCGAAAACCGAATTCATATAAATATATATATTTAAATATATATTTATATATTTTTATGTATATTTATATATAAATAAATACTATTAAAAAGTTATCATAATATAATAAAACACTTTTTGTGCTTGAAATATATTTTTTTGCTAAATATCTATGTAATTATTAATTTATTTTTTTTAATAGTGAAATTCGGGTTATTCGGGTCAACCCAAGAACCGAACCGAATTAGAATTCAACCGAAACGAACCGAAAATCGAAGTTGAATTTGGTTTGGTTTGGTTCGGTTCTCGGGTTGACCTAAAAAAAAATTTAACCGAATTAACCGAACCGAACTAACCGAACAACCCGATGACCGAACCGATCAACACCCCTAGGTGTTCATCGGTTCGGTTATCGGGTTATTCGGTTTATTCGGTTCGGTTAGTTCGGTTAATTTTTTTTTATGGGTATAACCGAAAACCGAACCGAACCGAATTTAAATTTGATTCAACCGAACCAAAAACCGAACCGAATAACCGAAAACCGAACCCCTATAACCGAAAACCGAACCGAATAACCCGAATTACATAATTTTAATTATTTTTTTATTTAATTATATATATTTTTAGCACAAAATATTTTTTTCAAACTTAAATCATGTTATATTTATACTAAAAAAGAGTTTTAGTGATTTTTTTTCATATATATACATAGAAAAAATATATATTTTATATGAATTCGGTTTTCGGTTTTCATTGCCAAAACCATATCCAAACCGATAACCAAATATTTAGTTCGGTTCGGTTTGGTTTTGACCAATTCAATTCGGTTCAGTTATTTTCGGTTCGGTTCGGTTCGGTTTCAGTTTTCGGTTACTGTGGATATTACCCAATCCGTGAACACCCCTACAGTCTAATCTTTCTAAATTTAAAATTTTTGACAAACAGTTTTTTCAGATTATACGTTTTTTGTGACAATAACTTTATAAAATCAGAAATTTTAGGTCATGTTAACTTCAAACAATCACGAACTATATTATGTTAAAATTATAATAGTTTTAGATCCTTGTGTACACACGGGGTTTTGGGTTTAATTTTTGTTAGAAAGTTTTGGCTGATCTATACGTTGTTTATAAATTGTATATTTTAACTTGATATTTTTTTAATGCATTATCTTTTAATTTGTTTTTGTTACTTTTAATATTCTACCAATATGCAAAAACTGACAGCAACTATATACATTTTATCAGCATGCAACAACTAAAGACATTTCATAAGACACCCTTCATCAGAAACCCATCATGTAGAACTCTTCGTCAGAAATACCTCATCATAGACTTAGTTAGCCACGCCTTGGTCAACAACAACTTATCAGAAACCCATCATCAATAACTCTTCGTAAGAAACTCTTAGTCAGCACAACTCATCAGAAACCCGTCATCAGCAACTTCTCATCATAAACTTAAACTCAGCTATTATAAACAAAAAAAATCAACTTTTTGATAACATTAACCCGTCAGAAATGTAATAAAAAGTAATTCTTAGACATACCATTTCATTTTTTATTGTATTAATTTTTATTTCATGGGGTACTTGTTTGAGAAAAGTATTTAAAATTATATTCTAATAACTTGGTTGATTTGTATCGTATGGTTTATTGATTGTGTTTTTGTCAAAATCAAATACTTGCTGGTATATTACTTGAGTTATTGATTATATCATAAAACATCGTCTATTTACTTGCCTATATGCTAAACTTAGCCAGTAAACTTGATTGCTTGATGAACTCGTAGCAGCATAAACCATAGCAAACTAATTACTAAAATCCAAGAATACAAATTTCATCACGGTTATGAATTAAACTTTATAACGATTGTGATTGGGAAATTGATATGACAATCGAAATCGAGGTGATTAGGTGGAAATTATACACAAAATAAGGTGTTATAACTTATAACTTGCAAAGTAAAAATATGAACATGTAACTTATATTGTTTGATGAAAATGGCACGCAGGCATCCAAACTCATATTTGCAACCCTCTTGTACTAGATAGTTTATATTTTTTAAAGTTGAGGAACATGGACGTGGATTTTTCTTAAACAACAACGTCGCAAATAGCTCAAACACAAAAATCAATCACAATATTAACTGATGAAACATAAACTTTGTGATTTGTACCTATCAATATTTGCTAAAATATTAAAATTTATGTTTGCTTTACTTACATTTTCAGTTCACAAATCATGTTTAAATATTATAACATAAGAGGTTTAAATTCTTTTATCTTATCTTACTTCTTACTCCTACGAGGCATCATGGCCCGTGTGAAGCTTTGTTCACGGTAAATCATTGGTTTTGCGATGATTATGCGTATTTTGTTATGATGCTTAGTTTCGATCCGGGTACTCGACTAAATAAACGAAGTTTGTTTAAGTAAGTTTTTATTAATAGAATTGTTTCAAGGAAAATATATCAAATACATGAGTGACTTTCATCATCGTAACACAAAACATGTTTTTTCAAACACATAGTTTATACTACACATAACTCAGGCCTTTTTTTGTCTCTTACACCAAAACTGATGTACCTGCTTCGAGTTTTGTCTTTCATTTGTAACAATTGCAGCGTTATATCTCTAAATGGTATCAGTTGATATAGACATCCTGTAAATAAAATGTGTAACCAAGTATTATAAATGTTACACCCCGTTGCCCAGTTTGACTAAAAAATTAAAACTTTTCGAGAAAACAACATGACCCAAAATTGATCTTTTGATACTCTTTAACGAATTGACAACAATCTATTACAAACCAGCCTTTAAGACTATTTTTAAATTAAACCATACTCAATTACCTTTAAAATGACGGGTGGCACGACTTCTAATAATGTACGGTTGATTTTATACGAAATAAGCAAAATGGACAAAAACTACAAAACCCTTCTTGTGCACTAAGGAACCCCCCCCCCCCCCCCCCCCCCCCCCTTTATGTACACTACAACCCTCTTATGCATTAAGGACCCTCTCATGTGCACTACTACCCTCTTGAAGAACCCCTCTTGTGCACTAAAGACCCCCTCATGTGTACTATTACCCTTTTGTGCACTAAAGAACCCCTCTTGTGCACTATTTTCTCAAAATTACCCGTAACACCTTTCAACATTAAATCAACACTTTACCTATATTTAAACACATGTAATTGAAATTAAACTGAAAATATACCAGATACATTGTTTCCCATAATTTTTGACCCGTTTGACCCAAAATGAGTTAAAATAAACCTTATCCCAAACACCAATTTTTTTTACATAACCTTTTGTGCACTTTTGGCCCATTTTCTATAAAACAACCTCTATAACATGACATAACATCAAAACTTCCATAATTTATTAACACAATATAAACACATAACAATTTATAAGCATGGTCTCAAGACTCGCGGAAACGTACTGTTAATACAAATAAGCCGTAAAAACGTTTATTTATATTTTACGATCCTCTAATGTTTTGTTGATAACAAACGTAAAATCATTTTAACGAAACAAATAAAATACGTAAATTGTTTGAGCCAATAGTTTACTAACACACTTACGTTTTCACATAAAACACTAAAACAAGTATAAGTGATTTTATGATACATATGTACAACAACTAGTGTTTACATATTTGGGTAAATATATACATAACTAGTATGTATTATAATGGGTAATATAAATGGATAGAAACTTAAGTATTTGACCCATTGACCAAATATATTGAATGTAGTTGGGTACAACCCAAAGTCCATTACCAATACCCATGGAGCATTACCCACAACCCATTGCATGACATCATGCTTAAGTCATATATGGATATTATCCATGACCCATGGTTTTAACCCATGACCTATGGACTAGATGCATTGCATCTTGTAGATACATTGTATCTACTTGGATACCCATGATCCATAACCCATGACCCAAAACCCATGGGCAAAAGGGAGCGTCCCACGGATCCCCAGTAATACACTAGACGGATCCCTCAAGTGAGGGATCCGTGGAACAGTAGCTAAATTTCTTTTATAAATAGTGAGTCATTTCTTCCTTTTGGGTTGCCACTCCCACACATACTTTCCCCAAGTATTGTAACCTTCTAACCTCAGATCCTAAGGATCTCTCTATGTAGTTTGTCTTTTGTTTTTGTGTGGTTCTCTAGGTTCCTCTTAAAGGCGAGATCACCACATCTTGAAGTCAAGCAAGCTCAAGTCCATGAGTTGCCATGCTTCGTCATCATCAAGACTACTGAGGTTCTCTTGTTGATACTTCTTTCTTCCTCCATAGAAGTGTTGTGTGCAAGGCATTAGTGAAGGATGTCTAAAGAGTTAAGACGAAAGCATTGGTGAAAGGTGCTTAACGTCCGTGTCTAAAGCATTAGTGAAAATGTTAAAGGAGTCAAGACGAAGGCATTAGTGAAAGGTGCCAAATGTCCGTGTCAAGGGAATTAGTGAAAGATGCCTAGAAGTCAAGTCAAGTGGCATTAGTGAAGGATGCCAATGTTGTATACTCGATGAGGTGCATTGATATACAAATAGAGATAGGTTGTATCCAAGGATATTGATATCCTTGATGATGTTGTAATAAGGAGTTGGTCTCCTTTGGAGTTAGGTGTTGTGTAGTGTTGGGTAGTAGTTCCTCCATTGTAATGGAACTCGGTACTTAGCCTAGTACCGGAATAGGGTAGGCGACGTTGTGTTAAGGTGTGGTTCTACCTTGTGGAAGAACCCGGTGGTTAGCCTAGTACCGGAAAAAGAGTATGCGACGTTGTGAAGGTGATAACATCAAACAGTCTTGAATATTAAATGTCAATTTCCCCCGATAATGCTTGTAATTTATATCATTTATATGGATACCATTGTTTTCCACTTTCAGGTAAATTACGAGCATTGGAGCTAAAGACACGCGGAATTGGAGAAATATCAAAGATTTATCTTAGTATGTTGACTTTGAAGAAGTTACGGCGTAACTCATCTCTCACATTACGCCGTAACTAAAGCGTGAATCAGAAAACCAACTCATTAGAAGATTACGGCGTAACTCCCTCTAAAGACTACGACGTAACTTATTAAGTCAAATGAGGTTCCACGCCGCTGATAACTACGCCGTAACTATTTCATCAACTACGGCGTAACCAAGTAATATTGAAGATACGGCGTAACCAGCAGATCTAGTGCAAATTACGAAGAAATTGAAGATTACGGCGTAACTATTATATTAGTTACGCCGTAACCCATATCTGGCCTATAAATACCCCACGATTTCCAGCATTTCAAAGCATCTCATTCCACACACCACAACCAAAGAACGTGGGAATAAGCCAAAGGCATGTCTAGAGGAGCATACAGAGCTGTCTCCAAGGGAGAAATCACTCCCCTACGATAAGCATTAGCATTTTATCTTTTCTTTACTTTCGATTCATGTATTTCGTAACTTTGAATATTGAATTGATTTGTATGGTTAATATGAGCGGCTAAGCACCTCTTGGTGCTGGCCTAGTTATGATTCCTTAATTGTTTTGTTTGTGTTTATATTACTTCCGTATAATTATTTCTAAGTGTATGCATGCATAGTTTATTGGTAGCTACCCTTGTTTCGGTAGTTTTGAATGGCGGTAGAGGCTAGTTGCTTAGGAGATATGACCAACTGACCCTAAGTGAGTAGACTGAGACGGGAAAGGTAAGATATGACCAACTGACGACCCTTTCTACTTGTGCGATTTGACTTAATGATCACCTACCGTTTGGATGAACTTAAGAATTAGGGGGTGAGTGTTTAAGTTGCTAACGCCCGGGCACTCAAGATTATAAATCTAGCATGTAGCGGTACTTAATGACTTGGCTTAGGAGACCAGGAATGTAACACCCCCAAATTTGTCTAGCGGAAGCATACGTGTTATTGGGGAGCGTTACGGAGTTGGTGAATCATAACACAAGTAATAAAGAACGGAATACATACTCCGTTTGATTTCATAAAATAGTTTTAAAACGTTGTCTTACAACATAATTTAAATAAACGGGTACATCCCATTAGATTTAGTGGTCCCAAAGTAAAAACATCATTTTTGTGTAAAAACACTTCTTTTGTACTACTACAACCATACATCCGCTTCTTGCCTTGCCTTCATGAACATAACTTAAACACCTGAGAAAATATGCTAAAAAGGTCAGCTAAAAGCTGGTGAGTTCATAGGTTTAAATCAAAGCAGTAAGTTTGGACCATAATCAAAGTCATATAATCATTACAACGAATATAATGATATATGGATGAAAGTCTATTACGTTAGCTCTAAGTTCATGCAACCGATACTATGACAGTTTCTGTATGCTAAAAGATGTCATACAATATAGGGGCCCATAGCAAGTGTTTTGTCCCTCAACACTTGGTTCCGACATGGTATACGTTTCGCTTTGGCCTAAGCATGGCCAACCGAACGGAGGAGTCACCCTCAATAGATCTATTTATAACATTCGCGTTTCCCAATGGGGAATTGACGGTTCATGAAAAGGGCATTCTCTAGGGACATAAGGGCTTAGGCTAAACCACGTAATATTTATCATGTTATAGTTTTGGTCCATAAAATGTTTTGCATATTTCTCACCCCAAAAGTATAAAACAATTTATCAAGTAAAAGTGGGGCTATGAAACTCACCTTAGTAAATGTGCAATCCAAATGTGGGATTAGTGATGGTTGTGGAGCGGCACCGACAAGCGACCTAGATAAGGAGGGCAATGTTTTAGTCCATTGTTTTAAGTATTTTTTACTTAAAGTAATTCAATGGTTTTTATAACGATGTTATTACAAAAAAATACGTTTGTAAAATTTGTTAAAATGATTTTACTAGTAAGTATACGAAGTATATATACTTTTCATTTTGACATTAATATGGTTTTATTATCCAAAGTTTGATATGAAAATAATTACAATGTTCCACTAGTAAGTATATAAATGTGTATATACTTATTTTAGTTGACGCAAAATGGTATCGTCGAAACTAATATTAGGTTGTTTATTTTCTAATTGTATTTATAAAATATTTACGTTAAAGTTGAAAACTCTCAAATTTATTAGGTTACAAAATGATTTAGTGGTCCTTATTTGATTACCAAAATTTGTTCTTAACATTTACAATTCACGACTAATAGATTGCTTGGCATAAATATGTTTATATCTAAGTTAGAAGATTTGAATACGCGGAGATGAGTATATTTTATGTTTATAAACTAAGTGTCTCGTTTTTATTTTTGATGCTCAAGTTGAATTAATATTTTCGAATGCTCTTGCTTCACAGTGGGCTGCGGCCCAGCAGAAAAGAAAACACATGAATTGGGCTTTAAGCTCCAAGTCCATTCAAATACTACTAATGACAGTGGCTATAGTTGGGCTGTGGCCCAAAGGTTTGCTGGACATGGTTTGATAATCATTTCAAAAACAGGAACATGCTAAAATGTGAAGCTATGGGGCGCATGATACAAGGGGTGATCAAGGATGCATTTGAGGTGGTCGCAACGAGTTTAACATGAACATATAGGAACAAATCAATACTTCATAAATTGACATCAAACTATATGCATCGCGCTAAAGGAGGTTAATGAGGCTAGGAACATGTCGAGTACTACTCGGCTTGGCCTTACCTCATTTATGCAAGTTCGACACCAACAACGACATCACAACCAAAGCACACTCGGATTCGTCATCGTTAGTACTAGTATACTTGTAACCTTAACCCCTTTTAAACTTCCCTTATTTGACCGAAAACTAATCAACTCAAAAATTGTAAACGACGACTCGCGTCTAAGACAACATGGGTTGTTTATTAACACCATGGTTTTAACATCAAGTACCACACATTTTTGGTCTAAATTTTACAAACTCAACTTTGTTTTCCTTGTTTCTTAGACTCGACAGCAACAACAAGAATGAGACCCAAATGACCAAAATCAAGTCTTTACATGAGATTTTATCTATTCATTAATAACATAAAAACTTATTAACACTTAACCACTAATCGACTAACCACTTCAAAGTTGGCATGACATTCAATAACAACAAGAAATTCGACAAGACCAAATTTGTTTAAACATTTTATTGATAAATTTCTTTCAAACCTAATATCATAACACATAAACAATACAATAATAAATTTAAACAACCTTAATTTCGTGGGTGAAGGCGCGAGGAAACGAAAGTCTTTCTTGGATTTTAAACAAATGAGACTTGAATTAGCTCCAAAATACTTCCAATTGCAAAACCCCCAAATCAATTTTTGAAAACCCTAATCTTCACAACCCTAATTTTTGGTAACAATTGAAATTGAAACTGTGATTGGGGTTTTTGCATCTCCACTAGAGATATAGAAATAAATTGAGAAGGACTTTGGATAACTTTCTCCTTTGGCGATTTGGGTTGAAGCCGAAAATGGCTAACATCCAAAATAATCAAGCGAATCTTAAGGTGGATTTGTTGTAGAGATTTGCTTCTCGCTTGAGATTCGTTTTGCTTTTTCTTGGATTCCTTATAGCCGCGCATCAAAGGATTTGGGAAGAAAAGAAATCTTACATGAAGTGAGTATGAGAGATGAAGAATCTTTGGACTTGAGATGTTGGTTTACTCTTTTTGGAGAGAGAGAGACGCCTAGGAGAGGGATTTTCGGATTAACTGGACATAAGGGAGGTTGAAGATGAGAAGTAAAATCTTTCCTGGTCTTTCTTGGTTCTTGCATTTTGACGTGGGAAGGAGTGAAGACAAAGGGGGTTTTCATCCTTTTATTTTAATACCCATGTGTACATTTAAGTAAGTAATTAAAGGTTTTACTTATTGTGTAAATCTTGGAAAGGTAAGTGCATTCATTATACTTATATACATAAGTTGTCTTCTTATAATAGTTGTGGTTCAAGTGCAAGTGTTTTGAATATTTGGTGTCCCGTGGCTTTACGTTGTGACCGAGGTGTCATCGTTTGACAACTTTTATAACGTAGTGTCTTATTGTTACGTGCCTGAAATATTTTATCTTTGTAATATTCCAAGTTGCTGACATTTGTTAATTGTTTTAGCGAGTCCTTATCATAGTGTCGGTACGCGTGTAGTGTCGGTCACTGGGAAGAACGAGATAACCTCTCGTCTTATAATTTAAATTATAAGACAAAATAAAATATTCATAAAATGATATGAATGCAAAAGTGGTGCAGTTACCTATTGTATGCGAGTTAGCTACTCAAATGATCAGGCAAAGCTTATGCATGCTTAATAAATTTGGCTTAGTAAAATGAATTACTAATTATCAGTTAAATTTTGGTGAAAATTTACCGTGTGTCACAAGGAACAACTGGACTTATGAAGGGACACCTGACTTCTCCAGTGGTGGCATCTTTGCTGATAGGTTAGGGCGAATTGACCAAATGATTTCCTCTCTAATTTGACCCCACCTGAAGTAATTGGAAGTAAGTAGACGTTGACATTACTAGTTAGGAGGAATAACTAGGTTAATACCACTCTCCTCTATTGATTAAACCTTTGTCTTTTATCTGCGTTTATCTGCTTTCGTAGTTAATTAATTAATTCCTTATCGAAATCATGTTAAAAACTGTGACACTTAGACTTAGTAATAATCCAACACACATAGCTCTTGGGATGACCTCGGTTTTACCGAATACTACACTACACACGACCGGGTACACTGCCCGTTAGTGCATTATGGTAGACCATAGGTATAACGAGACAATATAAATATTAAAACCTGGTTAGTAAAACCTGCATCAAGTTTTTGGCGCCGCTGCCGGGGAGTTATTTTAGGATTGCTATTAAGTCTTTCATTTTTGTTTTAAAATTTTCTATATTTCTCACGATCATTATTTAAGTTTTCAGGTACCATGGAAGTTGTTAACATTGATGACCTCACTCTTGAGGAATATTTAGCATTAACAAGGGAAGAACAAGGAATAGGGATTGTTAGGCCGGTTATCGCATAAGACGCTCAATTCGAAATCAAACCTCAATTCATGAGGGAATTACGTGCAAATCCCTTCTCTGGAAGCATCATCAATGATGCCTATGAACATATAGACAACGTAGAATACATTGTCAGCCTATTCAAAATTCCGAGAGTCTCAAACGATGCTGTCATGTTACGAGTATTCCCTATTTCTCTTACGAGAGCTGCTAAAAGATGGGTTGATCGATTACCTGCCGGAACAGTCAACACCTGGCCTATCCTAAAAAAGTATTTCATTCAGAGATATTGTCCTCCATCAAAGACTGCTAAGCAATTAGAAAAAATCCATAACTTCAAGCAAGAAGGTGATCAAACGTTATACCAAGCTTGGGAAAGGCATAACGAATTATTATACAAATGCCCTACTCATGACCTCAACAACCAACAAAAGGTGAACGTCTTCTACAAAGGTCTGAACATCTCCTCAAGGCAAATGATCGATTCTCAGGGGCCGATTCCTGGTATGACGCCCACTTTGGCTTTAGAAACTATTCAAAAGATGGCAGACCACTCTCACAAATGGCATAATGGAGGGAGCAACCGAAGTAAGAATGGAGATATGGAAGGTCTTGCAACAATAAACAACAAATTAGAAATTCTCGGAAGAGACATGAATAAGCTCAAGGAAAATGTGCATTCCATTCAAGTAGAGCGAAATGGAACTCCACCTACTAAGGAATGTTCCTCCAACGAGGAAGTTAAAAGGATCAGAGAAGTTAAATATGGAAGTGAGAGCCCTTTCAACAATTTCAATAATAACGGGCCCAGGTATCGAGAAAAATCCTCAGGATTTTACACAAGAATAAACAACAATCCTCCTAGACCAAGGCTTGAAGAAATAATGCATAGGCACATCGAGGAATCTACAAAAAAAGGAGATAAACTCAAGGAATGGATGGTCAAGGTGAAAGAAGATACCAACATGAACATACGGAACCAAGATGCTGCAATTAAAAACCTCGAAACACAAATTAGGCAATTAGCTAAAAACCTTGAGACGAGTAATGCTAAAGTTATTGCCTGCAAAGCCATATTTGCGCAAGATAAAACAAAGAAAGAGCAGTGCACATCCTCTATCACAAATGATCTGTCCGGGATTAACTACCTGAGAGAAGATGATAAATCGGAAGATGACGAGGTCCTGCCAAGCCAACTTCTGGAGAAACAACAATACCAGGAAAGTTTTCTTCTTCTATGCACTATTGGTAATATTAAGATTCCCGCATTAGCTGATTTGGGGGCCGGGGTAAACCTTATGTCTACCACTTTGTTTGATAAAATAAAACTTACCAATTTAAAAGAAACAACAATGATGATAGAAATGGTTGATTCCTCTAAAGTTGTACCAAGGGGAGTAGTGAATAATGTGCTTTTAAAAATTGGAAAATTCTTTTTTCCCACTGATTTTGTGGTAATTGACATGGGGAAGCGGGAGGCTTACAACTTAATTGTTGGAAGACCTTTTCTGGCCACTTGTAGGGCTCAAATTAAGGTTTTTGAAAAACAAATTTCTTTGGGAACTGAAAATGAACGAATAACTTTCAGTATGAAAGAGAATTTAAAACCAAAATTTCAAATTTCAAATAATGTTGATGTTGTTAATGTTCAATCACAAGATCCTCCTCTACATTATGATCATGCTGGAGAGAATGTTGATAATGGCAAGTAGAAACAGGGAAAGATTGTCCAGGGCATTAAGGAAGCTCCGATTCCAAACAAACATTTCTGCAACCCGATATTAACCAAGGAAAACGAATCGATTACTGCATGGCCCTTGTGTAGTCCTTTTCGAGAATCTGAAAGAAAGGCGAACGAATGGATATACCCTCACAAGGGTGAAGGACATGATATTGAATTAGCATTTGAAGATTGGTACAAAATAAGATTTGGGGACTCAAAAATTAATAAGGGATTGGTTAAGCAGTACAAGTACAATCGTCTTACTAATACAATAACTAGCGGTGAAAGATCAAGCATAAGTATAACAAGTAGTCTTATAACTGAAGATGATGACCGGGGAAAATCATGTAATGAATGGCTTTCACAAAAATTTGGAACAAGTGGCATCGGTAATACTGCAAGAAAAAAGGGTTTTAACAAATGGATGAATGAGTGCTGCCAACGAGTGGAGGAAGTCGGGCAAGCCCAAAGGCCCCCATAAAACCCCGCGGCTCTGAGTCTAACTTAAAGACTCGTAAATAAAGAAAAGTGCTCTTTCGGGAGACGACCCGAATTATCCATTTCTTTTGTTTTATTTCCATTTCTGTAAGGTTTTGTGTTTGTAGCAATTTTTGCAGGAAACGAGGAAATGATTGCTGCTGTAGTTTGCTGATCTGACCATAGTTACAACGTAACTCATCTCTGTGATTACGCCGTAACCAACCCTTTGCAGCAAAATTTTAGACGCATTACCAATTACGGCGTAATACCATCTCAGTGTTACGCCGTAGCCACTCGCTTTGCAGCATATGTCAGGTTTTGCCATTTACGGCGTAATTCCCTCAAAGAGTTACTACGTAACCTTCCTCTACTTTACTTCTTTCATTTTAAAACACAATAAATTTGTATTAGTATTTTAAATAAACTTTGTGGGTGTGTTCCCTGTAAACCCTCACGAGACTTCACTCGTCCACTTAGGGACACCAAGTGGTTTAAAAGGCTTGTTGCATATGCTAAATGCAACCGTGATTCCTACGAAAATGAGTTAGGTTTGTTTTTCATTTTTCATTATTTTCTTTTTAGAATTATGCTTAACGGTAGTGTGATTTCCGGGATTGAAGTTTGTTCATGATGCTTATACGAAGGCACGTCTTTTTTTCATGGGCCTTCTTCCTTTTTGGAGCAAATTTCAGGGAAGTTCTCGCTCTAATTCTACTTTTCTCTTCACCTTTATTTAAACGCTTAATACAAAAGGGACTTTGTACAATTCAAGTGGGGGGACGGGAGTAGAATTATCTCTTGAACTTTGTTTTGCCCTCGTTTTTCTAGTTTATTTTGAAAAATTATGCCATTTTTAAAATTTTGACATGTTTTTCTTAACCTAACTAGATTAGACCTTAGCCGAGCATATACAACCCTTGATTTTATATGGTGAGATTAGCCTTATCCGTTTCCAATATTTTACCCCAAATCCACCAAATTATGAGTGTGCCGGTAGCTTGTAAACTTTAGAACTTGGCCTTTGCATCATTTCGAGACTATAGACGAGGTATGTTGAGTTAGCTCGATGTATTTGGACTTTTTAGTTTAAGAAGGCAATATTATAGGATTATCACCCAAATAGCCTACCATTGTGTGTCTATCGATTAGCCACCTCGACTTCTCGACCCTCATGTGAAACCCTTTTGTTACACTCACCTTTAGTGCAAGATACCCCTAGATACACCCATATGAGCCATTCCTTTCATTTTGTTAACCCAATATATTGTTTCGATACACCTATACACCTTAGCCTACCCTGTAGTCTTTATTTGTGATTGGAAAGTCATCATTGGCCTAAGTTCAAGGTTCAAGTGGAAAGGTTCGGAAATCACGCTGTCGTCAACGACATATTCTTGAAGATCATTGAAGACCCCTCGAATTCCCTTTGTTCATCTCAAGTGGGGGGATATTATGTTTAGTTGTTATTGTTATGTTGAAAAAAAATGATTCGGAAAAAAAAAAGTTGTTATGTTATTTAGATATTGTAAAGTGCAATGTTATAAGCACTATGTTATGAGCTAAATATAGATTTAGTATCGAGGAGGCCACCTCGGTCACATTCGAAGATTGGAGTTAGTAATTATGCCAACAGTTGGAGAAAAGGTAGTGTGCCCATCATGACGTCCTCTAATGACACATCTACCTAGTATTTCATGATCCGGTTTCTTGACTTCAAAGCTTGAACTTTGGGCGGACGGTAAGTGGTGATGACTTGGTAATAGATTTAGACTACCTGCTTGATTTTTATTTTACACCATTTATATATCCCATGTCTTATCCTACCCTTTAGTCATTAAGCGTGTCTAGGTGATGCAGCGAGCAATCTTTGGTGTCTTGGCCATGGATTTGGTCATGTATCATTGATTTTTTCCACTTCGCCGTGATATGTTAGTAATGACGAGTCACCCCTTACCCTTTGTCGTGTCTACCCATATTGCCTTCGAGAATTGTTTAGCCTTAACTCTAGTGGTGGAGATTTGTGTAACCGCCAAGCTTATGATAGAATACATGCTATGACTGTGCAATTGAGTGATCACCCCGAAATTGACACTTAGAATAGTTAAGAGATTTGAGTATTTCGTTCCCATTTCGTGAGGTGTTCGGCTTTGTTTTATTCTAGCATAAGGGATTTGTAAACTTATATTTTCCAGGTTTTGGGAGATATCTTTTTAGGAATCTTTCTAATAAGGTCTACTTGAGGGAAAGTAGAGTTCAAGTGGGGGGATATTTGATAACATCAAATAGTCCTGAATATTAAGTGTCAATTTCCCCCGATAATGCTTGTAACTTATATCATTTATATGGATTCACGCTTGTTTTCCATTGTTTTCCACTTTCAGGTAAATTACGAGCATTGGAGCTAAAGAGACGCGGAATTGGAGAAATTGTGGAAAACTAGAATGGGGGGTTGAATAGTTTTGCCAATTAAAACTTCCTTTTGATCTATTTAGATTGACTTATCTCAATCTATTTGGATGTGTGTGTTGGATGTTGATAAACAAGCATATAAAGGTAAGTAATGAAAAGATAAGAGTAAGAAGCACAAAACCACAACACGAGTATTTATAGTGGTTCAGCTACAAGGACACCTTCCTTGCCCTACTCCACTCCCCGAGTCACCTACTCGAGAGTTCGTAATCACTACACCAATCTCCTTATGGCGGAGAAGCCTTCACAACGTCGCCTACCTTTTTTCCAGTGCTAGGCTAACCACCGGGTTCTTTCGCTCCAAGGTGAACCACACCTACACAACGTCGCCTACCCTTTATAAGGTACTAGGCTAAGTGCCTAGTTCTTTCACTCCGAGGTGAACTACACCTTCACAACGTCGCCTACCCTTTATTAGGTACTAGGCTAAGTACCTAGTTCCATTGCAATGGAGGAACTACTACCACACTACACCAACGACTAATCCCAAAGGAGATCTACTCCTTTACAACATCATCAAGGATATCAATATCCTTGGATCTAATGCTAGTCTATCTAGTACATCGAAACACACCATATCGAATGTACATCTAAGGCACTTTCACTAATGCCTTTGACTAGATCTACAAGACACCTTTCACTAATGTCTTGTGTCTTCACTTCTAAGCACCTTTCACTAATGCTTCTTAGTCTTGACTTCTAAGCACCTACCACAAGTGCTTATGCTCTAGACGATAGATACCCTTCACTAATATCTTCGTCTTGACACTTGAGACATCTTTCACTAATGTCTTCAACACTACACTTCTTTGAAGAAAGAAAGGAATCATCAACAAGAGGACTTCAGTAGCCTTGATGATGAGGAAGCATGGCATCTCATGGACTTGATCTTGCTTGACTTCAAAGGTGGTAATCTTGCCTTTAAGAGGAACCTAAGAGATCACACAAAAACAAAACTACAAACATAGATCTCTTGGATCTAAGGTTAGTGAGATTTAACTCAGGGGGGAAGTGTGTTAGAAAAGGATGATCAACAATGAAGAAATGGCTCACTATTTATAGAGGAAAAATCCTACTGTTCCCCGGATCCCACGAATCCCTTCCACAAGGGATCCGTCTAGCGTTAAGCTAGGGATCCGTGGTACGCTCCCTTTTACCCATGGGTATTTTGGTTATGGGTCATGGGTTGAACCATGTATCTTTTAGCTAGATACAATGTATCTTTGAGTGCAATGCACTTGGTCACTTGGGTATGGGTTGATCCATGGGTTATGGATATCATCCATGTATGATATAAGGGTTATGGGTCAAGATCCATGGGTTATGGGCTTTGGGTTGTACCCACCTATATTCAATGTATTTGCCCAATGGGTTGTGATACTTAAGTTTCTACCCATTTATATTACCCAATATACTACATACTAGTTATGTGTATATTTTATCCAAATATTAAACACTAGTTGTTGTACATATGTATTACTTAAATCATAAAATCACTTATACTTGTTTTAGTGTTTTATGTGAAAATGTGAATAAGCTAGAAACTATTAGTTCAAACCATTTACGTATTTTATTTGTTTCGTTAATATGATTTTACGTTTGTTATCGACAAAACATTAGAAGATCATAAAATATAAATAAACGGTTTTACGGCTTATTTGTATTAACAGAAATATCAAAGATTTATCTTAGTATGCTGACTTTGAAGAAGTTACGGCGTAACTCATCTCTCACATTACGCCGTAACTAAAGCGTGACTCAGAAAGCCAACTCTTTAGAAGATTACGGCGTAAATACCTCTAAAGACCACGACGTAATTTATTAGGTCAAATGAGGTTCCACGCCGCTGATAACTACGCCGTAACTATTTCATCAACTACGGCGTAACCAAGTAATATTGAAGATACGGCATAACCACTTATAAAGTTACGCCGTAACCAACAGATCTAGTGCAAATTATGAAGAAATTGAAGATTACGGCGTAACTATTATATTAGTTACGACGTAACCCAGATCTGGCCTATAAATACCCCACGATTTCCAGCATTTTAAAACATCCCATTCCACACACCACAACCAAAGAACGTGGGAATAAGCCAAAGGCATGTTTAGAGGAGTATACGGAGCTATCTCCAAGGGAGAACTCATTCCCCTATGATAAGCATTAGCATTTTATCTTTTCTTTACTTTCGATTCATGTATTTCGTAAATTTGAATATTGAATGGATTTGTATGGTTAATATGAGCGGCTAAGCATCTCTTCCGTATAAAGTTATTCCTTAATTGTTTTGTTTGTGTTTACATTACTTCCGTATAATTATTTCTAAGTGTATGTATGCATAGTTTATTGGTAGCTACCTTTGTTTCGGTAGTTTTGAATGGCGGTAAAGGCTAGTTGCTTAGGAGATATGACCAACTGACCCTAAGTGAGTAGACTGAGACGGGAAGGGTAAGATATGACCAACTGATGACCCTTTCTACTTGTGCGATTTGACCAACTGATCACCTACCGTTTGGATGAACTTAAGAATTAGGGGGTGAGTGTTTAAGTTGCTAACGCTCGGGCACTCACTATTATAAATCTAGCATGTAGCGATACTTAATGACTTGGCTTAGGGGACCAGGAACAACTGAACTTATGAAGGGACACCTGACTTCTCCAGTGGTGGCATCTTTGCTGTTAGGTTAGGGCGAATTGACCAAATATTTTCCTCTCGAATTTGACCCCACCTGAAGTAATTGGAAGTAAGTAGACGTAGACATTACTAGCTAGGAGGAATAACTAGGTTAACATAACTCTCATCTATTAATTAAACCTTTGCCTTTTATCTGCTTTTATCTGCTTTCGTAGTTAATTAATTAATTCCTTATCGAAATCATATTAAAAACTGTGACACTTAGACTTAGTAATAATCCAACACACATAGCTCTTGGGACGACCTCGGTTTTACCGAATACTACACTACACACGACCGGGTACACTGCCCGTTAGTGCATTAGGGTAGACCATAAGTATAACGAGACAATATAAATATTAAAACCTGGTCAGTAAAACCTGCATCAGAAGGCTTCTCCGCCATAAGGAGTTGGTGTCGTGTAGTGATTACGAACTCTCGAGTAGGTGACTTGGCTAGTCGAGTAGGGCAAGGAAGGTGTCCATGTAGCCGAACCACTTTAAATACCCGTGTCGTGGTTATGTGCTTCTTACTCTTTATCTTTCATTACACATTTACATATCCATCTATCAATGTCCAACATACACATCTAAATAGATTGACATAAGTCGATCTAAATATTTTAAAACGAAGTTTTAATCGGTAAAACTATTCAACCCCCTTCTAGTTTTCCACAATTGGCATCAGAGCCTCGTTACCAAGTTTCTTAGAGTATGTTGTACTTTAAAAACTTGATACGATCCGTGTATGTTTGAAAACTACAAAGAATTATTTTTTTTCTAAAAGTCACGTTTTAAAAATCATCATATTGTTTAATGTTGGACAATGATAGAACGTTCTAATACTTTCCTTGTTAAAAATTCTCCATACTTGGATTTGGGCATACCAAGAAGATTATGGAGAAATTCTCTAAATACTTATTTTATTAAAAAGAATATTTAGCAAATGTATGAGCTCTAATAAATTACAAATATTTTTTAATAGTAGTATGTTTACACTTTCTTAGTAATTACTAAAGTAGTTATCTATATTGAAATCATCATCAAGAATAGTATTCTTCGTTGATTTGTATAGACTACACTACAAACTAGTAATAATGATATCTCGGCTATTCGAGAGCCTTGATCATTATTCCTCACAAAAGGACTATTGACATTTCATCTATGTCAATGAGTATCCATGTGAAATTTCTTATATTATGATAAAATGGATTTTATCATAATTTTTGAAAAACCTCCCAAAGAATTATGATTTATTCATAAAAAAGGAACCTCGTCAAATAGGATTAGTATTAAACCGTCAAAACCCCAAACCACAAGTTATAGAGCTTAAACATCGACCTTAGGCAATTTAGAACTCCAAAACCAAAGTTATCAAGGAATACTTAAGCTGAACTTTTGCTGTTATGCCGGATCCCTGCGTTTGAACTAGCCGGATCCCTAATGCAAGGGATCCGTGGGATCCGTGCAACAGAAGACAGCATAAATTAGAAATGATCACTGTGGAAGTTCCACTATCACTTTCCCCTATCAAAGACTCACGAACAAAAACCTAGTTACTGTTCACATGAGCAAATTGATCATTTCCTTCAAACAAAACAATCTCTTGTGTAAAGTATAATTTTCACTACATTGATATTTTTATTCTTTGATTCCTAGTAGAGGTGGCAAAATGTGCGGGCCGGGCGGGCATGGGCACGGGCTAGAATGAGCACGGGCTTAAACGGGCACGGGCCAAACGAGCTCATGTTATAGAAATCGCTTAAAAAAAGACGTAAAACGACGAAATAAATTCCTTAAACGTAATATCTTATTTATATTAAAAAACTTAAATATATTATATAAAAAAATTTCTTTAAAACGATCGTAATGTTCTATAATTGAGAAAAAAAATGTGCCCGTTAGTGCCCATTTAAATTTTCAATGGGCTATATGTGCCCATTTAAAAAAAGAGGGGGCTAAATGTACCAAAATCTTTTAAAAAATTGCCCATTTAGCCAATCTTTTTGTTTTTGGGCACTTTTTGCCACCTCTGGTTCCTAGGATTACAATTTTCATCTTTAGAAGTTGGGTTCAAATGGGTTTGTCATAATTTGTTACCACATTGTTTTCTAAGATAATCAAAATCAAAGAATTAACATTGTTAATACAAAATAAACTCATTCCTTGAATTCAATGAAGATGTTTTGAGTAAAATTGTGATCAAACCCTTTAGGCTACTATTCACAATTAACACCACATTGTGGTTTTGTTGTATAGGAACAATCATGCCTAGTAACCGACAACAAGATTATCATGATACCGCCCACTACATCCTAATGTATCATCGAAAGGATGGACTTAGCCCGGAGGATAGGAAAGCTTTCAAGTTGCTCGAAAAGAGGCTTTTTTATGAAGGTCGTGTGGTAGAACCATCATTCCTTGCTAACACCAACATCCGAGAAGTTTTTGAAGCAATTGGCTTTGATTGATGCCTACAGACAGGGACGCCATATTACAACCCATCAAGATGATGCCATTTGGTTTTAGGTCTAAGTTTAGGCCTAACTTTAGGTCCCTCTATCATTTCTCTTATAACCTTCTAATATTTGCACTTCCAAACCCTTAAGTCTTATTCCAAACAAAACATTAAAACACTACAAGGTAAGCTTTCGATTAATAAGTAATAAGCATACAATATATAATCATATGCATCATCACATTAGCATCATAATAATCCATAGTTGGTCTCATAGCTATCATTACATGCTTTTTAACCATCCAATCCTTGCGTGAATAAGAGTATAGCAATAAAGATCATAACATGACGAATCACAACATATAACAATTAACACATACCCTCGTTAATCTTTAACATAGATTAACAAATACCTTGACAACATAATCCAACTAAATCAAGTCTCAAGTGATTCTATACTTCTAGCAAGGATCCTTAAGCCATCGACCTTTAATTACAACACATATATGATAGAAAATATAAAACACACGCTATATCTTAATTACTTACCTTGGCTTCCATGGCTACTTAAACCAAGAACATCATTATCTTCTTCCTTCCTCCATAAACCATTTTCATCACAATATCTATTAATAATTTAAAGCCATGACAATATGATAGCGTATTAATATTAATGGCCCAATCCCATTAATTAAACTCTCGGATCAAGCCCATCACCAAAGCCCAATCAACACTTGATAAGGGTCCGACTTAAATCCCAGGCCATGTAGAGCCTGAAAAGATCTCTCAGACCTGACCAAATAAGGACAAAGCTTCTGCTCCCCAACTGTCCTTAGCGGTTAAGATGTACCATATGACATCGCACAGTAGAGATGCACGGCAAGCACCACTGCGAGCTAAAGGACGAATGACATATGTCCTTATTGTCTGCTCTCAAAATGATCAACACTTGGCACCCTGGCAACCGTTGATCACTCCCAAAAGGTTTATCTCTAAACCCTACAAGCCTCTCTATAAAAGCGAAGCAATACATAACATCACATAAGTTTTCACATACTTGGGCAAATACCGACTCACAACAGTGCATCATGGTTCTTGTTTAAGTGTTACCCGAGCTTCTTGATCAATATCAATCTCATCAGGTCCTTACCGTTCAACACGGGAAACCAAACAACAAAACCATTCCCATCTCATATCTAAACCGATTTACATACCATACGTAAATATGGCGCCATCTGTGGGACAAGTTGCAATATGCCATTTGTTGTATTAGGGTGGTGAGGGTGAGTTGTTGTGTTCACCTTTTTGCATTTGTGATTTCTTTGGTTTGTACCTAATCATGATCTGATGTTTGTCTTGCAGTGATAGATGTTTCCTCACTTCTTGCATTGGCGAATGATGCCGATGTGACTATAGCCTCTGAGCCTGTCATCTAGGTAGATGATGATGTTGTTGCTCATCCTCCACCTATTTCACCAGCTTATGAGCCTGTGTTTGACCATGTATTGGAGGAGGCGAAGGATGATGAGTCTTTGGCTGACCGCTTGGTTCGTAAGAAGAGGGTTCGTAGCGATAATGAGGCTGGTGGGAGTGGGGTTGTTTTCGCTGGTAAGGAAACTAACCCCTCGTCTCCCGTGCCTTTAAGTGTCATTCTTTTGATGATTGTGTATCCTATTTCAGAAGATGAGACAGAGGTGGTTGAGCAGAGGACCTCTTCAAGGAGGAAGTCTTAGTCCAAGAAGTCCAAGGAGGTCTTCCAGACTGAACTCATTTGATTATCAAAATTATGATTAAAAGTGAGTATTTATAATAATAAAATCTATATGATAAATGTATTACTCAAATTTGGTATATGATAAAGTATAATATTTAATAACTATTTAGTGTTTATGATTATCAAAATTATGATTAAATAGAATATTTCAAATCAAATCAATAAAATTGTATAAATTTGAACATGTTTTGTGATAAGTTGACCTGAACTCATTTGTTGAGAATATTCAAAAGAAACCAATAACAACAACTTAACTTAACCGACACAATTTTCATAGTGAACCCGTTTGTATATTTTTTAACCTGTGACATATGTCGTGTTCTTGCATAAATAAAAGCTTGAGTTTTAATAGTATAAACAAGACCCGTGCATCGCATGGGTCAAAATGCATAGTTATTTACTTATTTATAAAAATTAAGTTTCATGTAATACATACAAGTATTAATGATTATAATACTTTTTACAAACAAAACAAGAATTATATTAGATAATCATATGAATTGAGTTACATGACATAAATGTAAGTATAATGCTCATAATCTATTTTCGTTACAGATACAAGATAATTATAGACACAATAATATAACAAGAGTTTAAACCAATTATATTTTTTATATATTAAAGTTGAGTTTCATTTCATAAATTTAAGTATTAATAAGGGTTTGAGTCGTAAAATAGTAACGTCTTATTTCAAATGTATCGAGTTAGTACGTGTATTATTTTTTGTTTTTTTAATGTAACATACTTTTATGTTTTGTTCCAATCTAGTACGTGATAATTACTTGACATACCTGAAAGTCTGACACATGTCACCATTTATAACGTGACACGTCTTCACCACGTACTAGATTGGAGCAAAACATAAAAGTACGTTACATTAAGTGGAACAAAAAATAGTACACATACTAACTTGGTACATTTGAAAAAGTATGTTGCTATTTTACGACCAAAACCCTATTAATAATTACTAGCAGGGTACCCACGCGTTGCCGCAGCGGGTACCCTAAAATAAAAATTTTCGGTGAATCATGTAATAAATTTACAGATATTAAGAATTTCGTTTAGCCCGTGCCCATTCGGGCTCGAGCCCGTGCCCGTTCGGGCTCGAGCCAGTTTGGCCCGCGCCCATTTTTCCCGTTGCCCGTTTGAGTTTGAATATTTATATAATATGCTTTATTATTTGTATTAGTGACATTTAATGCAGGGTAGCTGCCCGTTGCGACGGCGGGTACCCTGAAATAAAATTTTTCAGTGAATCATGTATTTTAGTTTATTATGTTATTTTTGATAATAAATTTACGGATTTCAAGGATTTCGTTTAGCCCGTGCCCGTTCTGGCTCAAGCCCGTTTAGCCTGCCCCCATTCGGGTTCAAGCCCATTTGGCCTGTTGCTCGTTCGGACTTGAGTATTAGTATAATGTGCTTTTTTATTTGTATTTTTATGTAAATGTTGTTTTAATAAATGTATTAATTGTATTTAGTGACCAATTAATTAATTATATTTAATGACTAGTTAATTAATTGACTATATTAAATAACATTAATGTGGTGTTTTGTTTTCTTAATATGTGTATTAAAGTGGTGTACGCTATGGTTCTTGTCTTGTATGTCTGAAAATTATAAAGTGTTGTACATTATGCTTCTTTTCTTGTAAGTCGTAAAATTTGAAGAAAGAGTCATCCCTATCTACACTACTTATAATGCATCTTGTATCTTCCCTTCTATTAATTTTTTAAGATATCCTAATATAGAACTTTTAAGCAAATACAAGTAAAAAAACATAAGTTACAACTATTTGAAGCACAAATAAAACTAAAAAAACACTATTCAACATATACAATTAATACACTATTTAATTTACCCCTTCACAAAAATATACAACCATTTAACCACAATGTACAATCTAATCAAACTACTAAGCCAAGCACTTAAAAATAAAGCCATTAGGCTGCCCGCAGTGGTCGATCGACTGATTCCGTCGCCATTGCGTCGACCGAGTCGCTGCCATTGCAGCATGAGGGTCGAACTGGGTTGGTCGGTCCAAAATTGACGAAGGGTTCATCCCCTCAACCGATAACTCACTCGACTAAAAAACAAAAAAGTGAACCGTTGCATTATTGAAAAAACATTTTTAACTTTGTAAGATTTTCTTTTTTTGGTTTGTTAGGCTACCCACTGGTCACTCACCAACTCACAGTAATAACAAAGATCTACCTAGACTCAAAAACAAAAAGGAAACTAAACAAGATCTCCGTTATTATTATTTTTAAACTAATTGTTAAAAAAAGTATGGCCGCATAACATCACATTACCAAAAAATTCAGTCACAGAGTACCCGCTACTGCATTACACGAGTAACCTGCTAGTATTACATGTAATATAAATAACAATATTTTACAAATAAAATAAGAACTATGTAATATATAAGATTGAGCTTCATGTCATAATGTAAGTATTAATAATCAACTTGTTTATTATACCCACTTTAAGATGATATTATATAATTATGTAATTGACATTCAATAAATACCAAACATTTCATAATTAACATTCAATATACGCCAAACATTTCATAATTAACATCACTTATCACTTTTAAAATGATTATAAATATATAGTTATGGAATATGAGTTCATTAATTGTCATTTCTTATAAATTTAGAATGCTTAAACAAAACCATAAGGTTATATTTAGTAAATCTCTTTAATGAATTACTTGTTATGCAAATTTCACTGTAACATGAATAATATAAGTTATCTGATACACAATTATCATTCTCGACCACTATATAAGATTCAAATGTATAAAAAAATACCAAACCTATCTTGAAATCTTAAACAATCAAGTCATGAATCACAATGGAAATTGCTTCACTTTTGCTCTCTTTATTTTAGCTTGTTACTTAGTTACACCTAGCTCGAGTTGCTCGGGACTTTTACGACCGTGGAATGTTTCTATCACAAACTTCGTTCCTGATGATATTGTGGTTCATATAACCTCGACTGACCACGATCTCGGAAAGCATACAATTTCATCTAATGGGTATTATTATTGGACATTTTGTGAAAAGGCTTTCGGCTTTTCGCATTTTACAGGTAACTTTTTGTGGGGATCGAAATTTCAAACTTTAGCTTTGGCTGATCGAGAAATCCTAGAGTTTTGTGAAAGTGATAAGACTTTTCATCAGGTATGTTATTGGATGGTTAACCCTGATGGATTTTTTGTTACGGGTTTTAGTGACCCACCACAAGGTTGGGTGAAAAAGAAGACATGGTAATAAAGTTTGTTAGCCTCTTTATATTATCTATAAGTCAATGTACTACAACATTAATGAAAAATATAACAAAGTTATGTTGGAATGTGTTATGGGTTTTATCTTTTTCAACTTATCTTTATTTTATTTTTAACAATGCTACATGCCTAAATACTACTACAACACACAAGCTAAATTAGTTAAAACATGATGGTTGATCGTGGCTGTACTGAGAGTCGACCCTGAACTATTGCCCAATGATCGCTCCACAACTCCACTGTCCTCGTGATTTGTTCATTTTGGCATAGAGAGTTAAAAACTATTATTGCTCTGAATTTTTGCATGAATGATTTATGATAATAGTTTTTGATAAAGATAGTTTTGTTATTAGACAAACCATAATGACAATTTGGCAACCATACATTATTAATTTATGATAGGCATGTTATTGATTATATAAACTTATAATATTACACTAGCCGGGTATCCGCGCACAGCGGCGGCGATAAATATAGTTATATGTGTTTGCTTACCCGTTTAGTGAATTCGTTTCACAACACTTCGAATGTATATGTGTTAGTTGTAAGTGTTTGTTTGGGTTACCCGTAACTTTCCCGTAGCTTTTCCGCGACATCATTATTCCCGCATATAGAAATATCCTCGCAATCTCTTACGCGTCAAACACTACCTCAAAAGTATATGATTTTGACGAATCAAGATTATATTGATTGACATAAATGAAATAAAGGTTAAAGTTGTAAAAAATTGAATTAAAATAAAATAAACCCATTAAAAATATAAAAACTAAAAACTCATAAAAATATATCAAAATGGATGTTGAATTAAAAAGCAAAAAATTTTAGAAAATATGATGAAATTAGATTATAAAAAAAATAAGTAGATAAAAAGATATTTTAATTTAAAAATAAAGATGAATTTTTAGTTGAGAAATGACACATATCATTTTATAATTGGAGCTTTTTATCTTAATTTTTAGTGGTTAGGAGTTAGGTTTGAAGTTTGTTAGAAGTTAGGCTTGGAGTTTGTTAAGAAGTGACACATGTCATCTCATGATTGGAACTCCTTATCTTAATTTTTTGTTAGAAAAACTCTTTCCATAATAAGCAAGTAAAAAAGTCTGAATTTTTAAGCATTCTAATTTTAGAATGCCTAAATGCATTATAAAGTAGTATAGATTATTTGTTTATGATATGATATTACAATGTAATTAAAGAAGATCTACAATGTTACATTATTAGATAATAGTAAGTTAGTAAAATCAAAAACATATTAAAAGTTAAATGTTTTCAACTTAATTATTAATATTAATCATTAATACTAACATTTATAGTTTGAAACTCAATCAAATGTTAGTATTTATTACTATAAAATAATGGTTATAATATATATTTTATAAATATATTTTAACTATATAATAATTAAATATAGTGTAAGTCATACTTGTTAATATCTCGATCTAACTCTTAAAATATTTTGATTTTACGATCTAAGTAAGCAAAAATGAGTCAATCTTTCATAGGATCTTAAAGGCATAGGATTGCAAGTAAGATTTTGATCTTACCATAAGATCATAATATCCCGATCTGATTCGATCCTACTTCCCTTATTTAACTAACTAATAAACTATAAATGAATTAACTTTGTAAGAGAAATACAATAAAATATGTGTGGATAATTATAAATGTTTTATAAGAATAAAATATATCGATATTTAGATTAAACAATTGAGCGCCCTTAATCGCCAATTATATACTTTAGTAGTTTAAACTAGAGGTGGCAAAACGGGCAGGTCGGGCGGGTACGGGCTACGGGCCAAACGGGCTATGGGCCAAACGAGCGCGGGCTAAACGGGCACGGGCTAAACGGGCACGGGCCAAACAGGCTCATGTTATACGAATCGCTTTTAAAAAGACCCAAAACGACAAAATAAATTCTTCGAACGTAACTATATTTAAAAAATTAAATCTAAGTTTTTCTTTAAAAACAATCTAATGTTAGAGAAAAACATGTGACAATTATGTCCATTTAACTTTTAAATGGGCAATACAGACAATACATGCCCATTTCAAAAAAAGAATGGGGTCCAAATGTGCCTAAATATTTTAAAAGTTTGCCCATTTAACATATTTTTTTTAATTTTGGGCACAAATTGCCACCTTTAGTTTAAACCATTACGTGTTGCATTTCCACATTATTATAACTTTGATAACTCTTATTTTTTCATGAATTTGCTATAAAGTCAGCTTTTAATATGAATTACTAGACATATATTATATGTCAGGATCTTCGGATCTCGATATGATCTTATGATTCTAATCTTGCAAAGACAAAAACGATCTATAGTAAGATCTCGATCTTGACAGCTTTGATGTAAGTACTAATGATTGTAAATTAATGACTATACTCTATAATTTTGTCAATATATTTTATATAGAATCTATAATCTTCTAATATATAAAAGTGGAGTTCCATGCAATAAACGTATGTATTAGAGTAGTAATCTATATCTATACTACTTGTAAAGCATGTTGACACTTCCCTTCTATTAATTTTTTAAGACTTCTTAAAATAGATTTTTTAGCAAATACAAGTAAACAAACATCATTTACAAGTATTTGAAGCACAAATAAAACTAAAAAGTACAATTCAACATATACAATTAATACATAATTTAATTAACACCTTCACCAAAATATACAAACTCATAAAGCTAAAGGTACAATCATCATAAACACAAATTTTTAATATCAAATAGTAATCCATGTAATTAAAAGGTGATGTGAAAAGAGAACATGAGCCTAAGACATTCCCAACGGGGCAACAAGGTGTATTTCGTTTTATGGGCTCAAGCTATGTTCTAACCAAAAATTATTCATAATAAAAATTGTCTTGGTTGAAAGTCACTATATGTATGTGTTGATGAATACATTAATTGTATATGTAGCTTAATTAGTTGTATTTGCATAAATTAGATTTATATTATCATTCATTTGTACGATTATTGTTAGAAAGAAACGTGTAACCGAACAACATTTGTTCATCACAAAATAGTCACAGGGTACCCGCCGCCGCATCGCGCGGGTACCCTGCTAGTTATAAAATAATGATTGTCATATATATTCAGAAATATGTTTTATATATCTACAAAACAAAAGGAATTAAATTTATTTATGAATATCGGGTTTAAAATTAAGTTTTTTGATATAATATATTCTTTCAAAGAAATACGTTTTGTTTTCAAGAGGCACTTTATTTTCCATACTAAAAAATCCTTGCATACTAAGGAATAAATCCCCACATTCCATCTAGTTTGATCTAATGGTGGGGATTAACCTAAGATTTAATACGTATAAACCTAAGTCCATGTTTTTTCTTGTCTTTTTCTTTTCTTTTTATCTTTTTTATTTATTTTCTAATTATTTGTCTTTTTTTTAATCACTTTTCTTATTTTAACTTTTTTTTTTTCGTTTTCATCGGTTTTCATACGTTTTTTGACCGTTTTTTCCGCTTTTTATACGTTTTCGTCTGTTTTCATACATTTTCGTCCGTTTTCATATGTTTTCGTCCGTTTTCTTACATTTTCGTCTGTTTTCTTACCCTTTTGTCCGTTTTCATACGTTTTCGTCCGTCTTGTTACGTTTTCGTCAGTCTTGTTACGTTTTCGTCCGTTTTCTTACGTTTTTTTTCCGTTTTCATACGTTTTCGTCCGTTTACATACGTTTTCGTCCGTTCTTTTACGTTTTTGTCTGTTTTCTTACATTTTCGTCCGTTTTCATACGTTTTTGTCTGTTTTCTTACGTTTTCATTTGTTTTCTTATTTTTTCGTCTGTTTTATTAAGAATGTGAAATATTAAATTCATACCAAATGTGATAAAAATTTAGTATTTTACGAAGTATATATGAAAGAAATGATATTAAACATCACTTATTATATTATTGTGATGGTTCTGTTCATTTTTCTTATTTGTGTTTTTGAAAATATTTAGGAAGATTTGTGTGTTTTATGATAATATGAAATATTAGAATAGGTGTTTAACAGATTACAAGAGATGTTATGAAACTTTTGTTAGACCTGTGGTGGATTTTTCTATTTAATGGATACATTGTGCATGTTTCGATAGTTTTTATAGCGGGATTTAAAAATATCTATGGTTGAATCAGCAAAGTAAAGAAGCTATGGTTGAAGAAAGCACACATCTTTATAAACAAACTGAGTAAACTCAAACACCTGTGATATCATATCACCTCACTTGTGATATCACATGATATCACAAGTGATATAAACTATGATATCACAAGTGATATAAACTATGATATCACACATGCTATTACCGGTAATATCACACATGATATCACAGGTGATATCACCGGTGTTATCACACACGATATCACATGTGATATCACATGTGATATCACAAGTGAGGTGATAGGTGATATCACATGTGATATCACAAGTGTTTAAGCTTCCTCAGTTTGTTTATAAAGATGTGTGCTATCTTCAACCATAGCTTATTTAGTTTGCTGATTCAACCATATATATTTTTAAATCCCGCTATAAAACCTATCAAAACTTGCACAATGTATCCATTAAATAGAAAAATCCACCACAAGTCTAACAAAAGTATCATAACATCTCTTGTTTTCAGTTGAACAACTTTTCTAATATTTCATAATATCATAAAACACAAAAATCTTCCTAAATATTTTCAAAAACACAACCATCACATTCTTAGTTGAGTAACACAACTGATAACACATACATGATGAAGAATGTAATACTTTTTATCTTCCTTACAATGTTATATCACTAGAGATAAATACGTGTCACTTACAAATATCAAAATGAAAATGTCTGAATACGGACAAAAACGTATAAAATCGAGTGAAAAACGTATAAAAACGTAGGAAAACGGACAAAAACGTCTGAAAATGGACAAAAACGTATAAAAACGGACGAAAACGTATAAAAATGGATGAAAATGTCTGAAAACAGACGAAAACGTCTAAAAATGGACGAAAACGTAAAAAAACGGATGACAACGTATGAAAACGGAAACGTATAAAAACGGACAAAAATACATGAAAACGTAAAAATACATACGAAAACGTCTAAAAACGAACGAAAATACATGAAAACCTAAAAAAACAGATAAAAACGTATGAAAATGGACGAAAACAGACGAAAACGTATGAAAGCATTAAAACACGCTTGAAAACGTATGAAAAATGGACGAAAACGAAAGAAAACGGATGAAAACGTATGAAAACAAACGAAAACGTAAGAAAATGGACAAAAACGTATGAGAAAAAATAAAAACATAAGAAAACAGACGTAAACGTAAGAAAACAAACGAAAACGTATGAAAACGGACGAAAACGTATGAAAACGAACGAAAACGTCTGAAAACATACGAAAATGTCTGAAAATGGACGAAAACGTAAAAACAGACGAAAACGTATATAAACGTATGATAATGTACGAAAACGTCAGAAAACTTACTAAAACGGATGTGAACGTACGAAAACGGATGAAAACAGACGAAAATGTCTCAAATCAGACGAAAACGTAAAAAAACGGACGAAAACATATGAACACGGACGAAAACGTATAAAAACAAACGAAAACGTATGAATACAGATGAATACAAATGAAAACATATGAAAGCGAAAAAAAAAACGTGAATTAAAAAAAAAAAAAAAAAAAAAAAAAAAAAAAAAAAAAAAAAACACACGGATTTAAAAAAAAAACTGTGAATTCCAAAAACAAAAACAAAAAAAAAGAGAAATAAAAAAGAAAAAGAAACAAAATGTTAATAAATAAGAAAGATAAAAAGACAAAGAAAAAGGAGATAAAAAAACATGGACTTAGGTTTCCATATTAAATCTTAGGTTTATCCCTCCATTAGATCAAACTAGATGGATGGTGATGATTTGTCCCTTGATAAGCACCAAAATAACAGTAAGCATTTGAAAATTCCTCTTGTTTTCAATTATATTCAAAAAAATCAAGGACAAAAGATTCTTTACATACCAAGGGATCAATCTCCACCATTCATTTTTATTATATCTAATGGATGAGATTAATCCCAACAATTAAAAAAACTCACTTTCGATCATTTTTTTTCAAATATAAATATCTTTCAAACCGTTAATCGTCAAGCGAAAAAAATATATACCATTACGACGAACATTTAATTATCATTCTATAGATAGGCACTTTGATATTCTTTCGACAAAAATTTTTTTTTTCGTGTTTTTCACGTTTTTTTCGTTTTTTTACGTTACTGAAATTTGCATGAAAAAATCGTATATGATTTAACACTAATTTGAATAGCACATGTGATATTAGTGTTAAATCATATATGATATGTATATCATATGTGATTTATCATATGTGATTTATCATATGTGATTTATCATATATGATTTAACACTAGTATCACATATGATATTACATATCCTATGTGATTTAACACTAATATCACATGTGATCTTCAAATTAGTGTTAAATCATATATGATATTTCATTCAAAATCCAGTTTCGAAGAAAAACGAAAAAAGAAAGACGAAAAAACGTGAAAAAAACGATTTTTTTTCTTTTTTCGAAAGTATATCAAAGTGCCCGTCTATAGAAAGATAATTAAATGCTCGTCGCGATAGTGTAATTTTTTTTTGCTAAACGATTAACGGTTTAAGAGATATTTAAATTATAAAAAATAGTTGAAATAATAAAATGCTTTTAATCTCAGCCATTGATTTTTTTTAGATTGATGGTGGAGATGAGTCCCTTAGTATGTAAGAAAAATTTAGTATGTAAAATAACTCTACTCAATAAATATAATTGAAAACAAAACGTATTTCTTATTCAATAGATATTTCGCACGAAAAGAATAAGTAGAATAACCTTGAGCTAATGTCTAGTACAATAATCTTACTATTTCTAATTTGGGTTAATAACCTATTAAAGCATCATACTTGTCATAAAAAGCAGTTCGACGTAGCGAACAAAAAAAATAGCCCTTTTGGCTATTTGACCCGACTATTTTGTCCTTTATAGGCATTTTACCACTTAGACAACCGGTATCCGGTTCATAACATCCAAGTCAGCTACCAAACCACATGCACTCATTTTAACACACAATTAAAGCATCTACCTAACATCCAAGTCAGCTACATAACATCCAAGTCTTCTCCAAATACTGAGATCTCTCAAACCTATTAAAGCATCTACCTTCTTCTCCGGCGACAAATCTCGCCGCAAGCCAAACATCAACAAAAAACCCTCATACACTTCCGACAACGACAGCATCAAGAGCAGTGACTCAGATGAAGAAGTTTATGATGCTGACGTGGAAGGGGAGGGAGTTGAGGAGGAGACGGTGGGGGAGAAGAGGAAGACGGTAGCGGAGGCGTATTTGGAGAAGATGAGGGAGATGGCGAGGAGGGAGATTGAGGAAGAAGGGGAGGATGACGATGAGGAGGGGGTGATGTGGAGGAGAGGGTTGGAAGGATGTTGCATAAGCAGCTGATGGATGACACAAAACTGCTTCTGCTAAGAAAGTAAGCAAGTAGACATAAAAATAACCAATTCCAAACACCCCCGATTGTTATAATTGATTATAATGTGAACTGCTTGTAGCCAGAATTGATAATACGTATACTGAAAATGTAATATGTAAATTAAGCTATGTTATGTTCATAATCTAACCTTACTTTGTTTTAGTGGTGATGATTGATTGATGTGTTTGTAGCTAGAACCTGTAAGTTGTATTGCAATGAATGTTATGGTTTTTCCATGGATGTGAGTGAAACTTATTAGAACAGAGGGTATGAACGGATGATAAGCAAGTTACGATGAGGAAGTAATCCGTGACTTGTATATTGGATTGGATGTGCTGGTATTAGTTTGGGTAAAATCAAGTTATGTTTGCTGTATATGGTGGGAACGTTGACTATTCCCATGTTTATTTTGACTATTCCCATGTTTTGTGTGATGTGGAGTTTTAACCGGTTAGTTTGGACTTTACCTGCTATTATGGGTACTAAATGTATCATAGAGACAAAATAGACAAGTTAAATGACCAAAAAGGCTATTTTTTTTGTTCGCTACGTCGAACTGCTTTTTGTGACAAGTATGATGCTTTAATAGGTTATTAACCCTTCTAATTTCTTAGCATATTCTAACAACTCGTCACTTTTCTGTTAGTTTTATTATTCCGTGATATGTGTTGTTTACATATTTATTACTAGCTTCATGACCCGCCCAATGGGCGGGTACGCTTCATAAAATTGTTTGTCGAATTCTAAGCGGACGTACATAAATAATGAATAATGGCATACATTTATTCTATGAAGATAATAATAATAATGAATGCATAAAAAGTTATGAGACAGTAGTAATTATGTTCTAACACATCTAATTATTTCATAATGAGTTTGCAACTTTTAGTTATACTGGACCATTTCAAGAATATGACAAGTTTAGTATAAAAAAGAAATTTATAACAATCAAGACGAATCAAATCTTAATCCAATCATTCCTATAAACATTATAGCAAAAACTATTTTTCTGCAATTGTTGAAATCAACTCCACTTTTGCACTCACACAGTTGTTGCTCCCATTTGTCTTCAAAATTCTCTTACCCTGCAAATTATAACAATGGTTATAGTATTACATACAAAGGTTATAATAAAACATACAAACAATTAGGTGTGTGTGTCAACATTAATCACAATAACGAACTCCCATTTTAATAATAATAACCTAATTTTAGAGTTTTGACGCATGTATAAGAGTACACTTTGGGCACATTTCAGCCACTTTAACCCATTTTGTGTCTAACTGTTACTATTTATTTGAGTAGTTTGACGACCATGCGGATTTTGGTAGCATCACCGTGCGACAATATATATAAAAAACTATGCATAAAAACCGATTTATTATGTTTGTAAGAGGCTAGATAATAAGGTTACTTTAAAGAGCGCCCATCCACAAAGCTCATTGCATAATCAGGTACCTGCCATTATTAATAGAATCAGTTTCCAGCTGACAAAGGTTTGGGTGAACCAAGTCCCGCAAACCCAAAAAACTGACTATGTAAACTTAGAAGTGCATTTTAGAATAAAACGTGAGATTGTAATTTGCGTTTCTGAGTTACGTAGCTCTTAATGCATTTACTTGCCAAAGTCACGTAGCCCCATTAGTGTATTTACTTGCCAAAGTTGATTTGGTAAAATAGTGTTGTTACAATACATATATTAAGTAGTTTTCTAATAATACCTCCAACACAACTACGAAAAAATGATATACATGAATGCATAAAGCTGGAAACATTATTTAAATTATAATGCATGAACTTACAGTGCATATTCAAAAGAACCATTTGTTGATCAACATTACCTTCACCGCCAATAGTCTTGTAGTTGTAAGTTCACGTACCACATTCGCCACGTCCCATAGTTGCCAAGCCCTGCCTTGTTAGCTGAAGCGTATTTTCCATAGCTTAAATTAAGTGTGTTACTATTAGAGGTGGTAATATGGGCTTGTTGGGTAATTGCCAAAATAAGTTCAGGTTTAAGCATGTTATTTTTAGTACGGGACGTGTTGGTTGACTTACAAACACTTTCTTTCCAACCTTTAACTTTCTATAAGTAATTTACGTGTTAACCATGTTTCCAAAAAAATACAGTGTTATCACCATAAGAATTTAAATTTTTGATAAAATGATTTATGAAAATTATGTGCGTTGCATATGAACTATGGATGACCCATTTGACCCAATTGAGATCAATACAGCCTAGACCCGAAGTAATTGGGTCGAAATTTGCCATCTCAACTAAATATAAATTGCACAGAAGTGATACAAAATGTAATTTTGTACCTTGTAGCCACGAACCTTGTGTATTGCTTTATAATAATTTGCATCAATGGGCCTTTTAGCCACAGGTTTATGGCTTTTGGGTTTGTTTGTTCTTGGTGTGTGTTTGTTTATCGGAGCCTGTGTATCCTGTTAAAAGACAATATCAAATAAGAATGCAATAATGTGTAGATGATGGAAATACATGGAATTTTGAGATAGATAAAAGAAATCATAAGTGCCTTGATTATGTTCATTAATTTAATAGCACAAAGAAACAAACAAATAAACAAATAGGTATTGGCCTCGTCGTTGCTCTACTTATAAAAAGGACCTTCCTTTTTTTGTAGTTCTTTTTCTTGTTCAACACTATTAGAGCAAAAGTATGTGGGCGATTTATGCACAACTTAAATACGACAATCCATTTATGTCAGCTTGACCAAGATGAACAAAGATATTTTTATCTGGTTATCAAGATGAACAAAGACATGTTTGAGTTTGTTGGAATCAATTGAGCTTATGCCATTAAAGCTCTCATTTATGCATGGAACTCAATTTTTAAGTATACGAGACTTTACGAACCCGTGCGATCTACACATGTTTTATATAATTGTTCATCGCGTAATGTTTGTGTAAACTGCCGAGTTGTTAGTATGATGGCGAGACTCAAATATACAACAATCTATAACTCAGGTTGTCTCAAGAGAATTCGTTGATTGTTGGAAGATTTTTGTTGATGTTTAGGTAGATGTAACTATTTTGTTAAGTTTATAGTTTAGTTCTTATTGTTGTGTTTCTTTACTTTTTTCTATGTTTCTAGTATAAGTTTTATACAATGGGCTTATAGTATAATGGGTTGACCCGTGCAATACACACCGGTTGTATCTAATTGTTCATTGCATAATATCTGTGTAGATTGTTGAAGTGTAAGTAAAATGGTGCATCTAATTGAGACGTGTTGCGTAACGTTTAGCTAAATAGTTATACAATAAGCTGATTTAAATGAAGCATAAACGTATACGGATCTATAAAATTAAGGTTTAACAAAAAATTGGCAATAAAAAATAATCCCCGTAGTCACATTTGATAAAAAGTATCAATTCTAGCCGTGTAAAAATTAACCGACCCGTAAGAATTTGTAAGTCTAAATTACCACACTTTATACCAAATAATTATCAAAACATTTGTTTAAATTACACAATTTCATCTAAGCATTGTTGTTCAACTTAATTCGTATGATAAGTAGCTCATGTCTTAAATATTTTCAAGCCAAAACCAATACAATTCATTCCAACCCAGTCCAATATGAATGATATACCCGGTCATCCAATCCAACCAAAATGATAAAACCGGTATTAAATAGTTACCCTAATCCTTCAGATATCATAGGGTTATGAAGCTAGCATCGAATCCTGGCTCCGCCGTGTTTTTATTTTTTTTGATAATCCTTCTTTTCTTGTGGTGTCTTGTATTGGTTTGTTAAAATATGTGGGCAAATTGTTTGTTATATGTAGTCAAATGTGAAAAAGTCATGGATCATATGCTATGTATAAGAGTAGTCACCATTTTACATTAGGTACGTATCATGTGAATAACGTGTTAATCCTTGTGCTACACTTGTAAAAGCAGCCAAATCCCGCACAATCATCTCAAAATTGACACCATTTATAACAGATTAATTTAATAGCTGAATGATAAATAATCAATGTCAATGCCTGCTGCCCCTACTCACTTTCTGAAAAAGTAAAATGTTTCGTATCATAATGTATATTGGAACGAAACTAATCACAGCAGAATTGTAACACTGCTACTTTTGGACTCTGAGAACTAAAACGTTGATCATTTCAGACATTCAGGATACAAATATTGATAAAAAAGATATCAGTGAACATGATTACTTGAGAAGACTGCATCCATGAGGTGTATAAGGACTTGTATTTAGAAAAGAGGATCAGCAGCCCATAATTTACAAACTATGCTAGAACATATATTGTTAGCATGTCATCAGATTGGCTCTTCACAAATATTCACATATATGACTTTAACAACATGACGTTCATGTTTAATGGTATCTGGGATATTCTACTGCACTTTTTTCCAAAAACATGATCAAGCTTAACTTGAAGGCCTCTACTCAGCTTAAATATTTTGTCGCCTGAACATCTATTCATCATTGCATTGATGACTCCAAACAATTTCAATATATAAGTCACCTAAGCATAAAGCAGAACCAGTGGGCACTTTTTTTTTCGGGAAAGCTGATAAAATATTTTAGAAAAAGAGCTCCAATATGGAGCCCAAAAATACAGAAAAGAAAGAAAACAAGAAAAGCTAAGCCAAATTACAACCAAGAGCCAAACACTAGTAACGCACACATAAACTGTTGTATTACTTTGTTTCGTGGTAGCCATCAAAATGCAATGATGCAACCAAGAACCAAATGGATCTCTTTCGATCTATAGATTGTATGAAATACCATCAAAGTAAAAAAACATATATAGGAATATACAGGAGTAAAAATAAACTATTGTGCAGTCATTCAACTCCAATCTCGTTAATATTTCGATAGAAAGAGCTGATAGACAGCAAGTTCATCTCCCGAGTTTTTTAAGACCCTAACCACACTTTATGAATTTCAACAAATAAAACTATCTTAATAACATCATACACAAAAAAATGTATTAAAAAAAAAAAAAAAAAAAAAAAAGAAAAAAAAAAAGAAGCCTCAGCTGAGTACAAATATATCATGTGAAATACAGCTTCAACAAGTGGTTCTCCCTGTCAAACAAGGTCTTGGATCTACTGTATTTCATACATTAGGATTCTCTCATCATCGGCAAATAATAGTTTCAAACTAAATCTAATTAAATCAAAACATTTAAACATTTTGGGTATAGTTTATTTTATAAAAGTGTTTGGTAGAGTACGTGTAGTTGTAACAATAATGTGTAAAATGACGTAAAAAGGCATAAATATTCAAATATAAACCCTTTAAATAAGTTGCATGGGGGTATTTAAGTAAGGGCTTGTTTGTTTTTAAAAAAAAATGTCTGACTCGCTCTGACATCTTACCAGTCAGACGCGGTCAGACCTTTTTGTTGTTTGTTTTTTCATAGTCAGTCAGACGTGGCAAGACCTTATAAATCTGACTGGGTAAGAGGTGGTGAACAAATCTGACCGCCTCTTATCAAAACCCTTTCATCAACAAATCCTTCCTTTCATCAACAAATCCCAAACCCTTTCATCATCAAAACCCTTTCATCATCCCATTCATCTTCAAAACCATCACCCCGATGTCGGCCACCTCCAGCGTCGGCCGACCGTCTCTCACCGCCGCCTTCTTCTCCACCTATAGCCGCCGTCATCTCCACCTATAGCTACCATCTTCACCAAGGTATGCTATTTTTTTCTCTTTACCTGCTTTACTTGTTATTTTTTGTTGGTTTTAAGTGATTTTATTGTTGGGTTGGTTATAAACTGATATGGGTTTTGTTTTGGTCAACTATAAGGTTGGTTTTAAGTGATATTCTGAGATTGGGTTTTTTGAGGTGTAAATATGAAGATGGGCACATCTGTTTTGTGATAGTCCATTATTTAGCAATGAAGGGAAATAAACAATTTTCTTTGTATTTAGGACAATAATGGTTGTGCGGTTTTGTCCATTCAATGTGCATCTCTTTTCCTGCTGATATTAGTTGCAAGTGCATCATCCCAAAAATTGATATATTATTGTGAATATTGGTGTGTATGAAATATCGGCGTGTCTTTTGCCAACATTATAGTCGCCACTCTCTGGAATATTGGCATGTCTTTTGCCAACATAGGCCTTTAAGTTCATAGACGTGACAGAAGAGAGAGAGCAATACTTAGGGCCTTCATTTATTCGGTTTTTCACCTAGTTTGCAGATAAGTTGAATTCCCTTGGATAGCCAATTGAAACCTTCCCCTGTTGTCTTCAGTTTGCACACAAACAAGTTCCTTCCCCGTGCCTTTATACTCCATTGAGTTCTTCCTTCGCCTTTCATTGTGCCCAGCTAGACGAGCTAGAACACCATCTGTGAACTAGCTTCCCCTGTTGTCTTCAGTTTGCACACAAACAAGTTCCTTCCCTGTTGTCTTCAGTTTGCACACAAACCTGCACATGGTATTTGTTTAGTTGTTTTGAACACCATCTGTGAACTAGCTAGAACAGATACACAACATTCCACATAAAACAACTGTGAATTAGTTATAGACCAAAAATCACCAGATATGTTGATCACTATGCTGCTTAAGCTAAAAAGCAACCAAGGTTTTCTAAGTGGCGATATGATTTCATTTATATACATGTCGAGTTCTAAATCCTGCTCGAAAACTATAAAAGTCACATATTGTCCTAATTTCAAAACTAAATTGATTTTATGAATGCCGCTCTTTCTCCAGATGCCATTATTTAAAAGAAAATCGTTATTATGTAGTTTGCCGCTCTTTCACATTACTTGTGCATTATAAACAAAACTAGGATACAAACTGATTATGATTAAGGTCGTATTTTTTGCATAATTCTGATATTGTTTGTGTTAAACTGTTGATTATGTAGAGTACCGAGTCTTCTGCAACTATTGGTGGTAGTCGAGGGAAGAGAAGGACACATAAGGCTACTCCTAAACAACCGTTTAAGCTCAAAACCGAGGTTTGCATATATGCCCACTTCTGTCTCTTTAATTTATAAGTTGCTTGGTGCATTGAATGTAGTTTAGGGCCCTTAATTAACTACAACAGATTAGATCATTAGAATTGTGAAACTATCATCAGCTTGCTAAAAAAGGTAAAAGTATTTATCAGCTTGCTAGCAAATGGACAAATTGAATTATAATGTGTTCTGTCTTTTAGGAATGATAAGTTTTTTTCAAGAAGTGATATATCAGTTGTAGACTTTGTAGTTACGTTTTACACTTTAATGTATGGTTATGGCTATGGTTTTGTGGATGAACTTATGAAAATAGTTGATAACGTAAAAGGGTTATCAACTTATGGCTATGGTTTTGTGGATGAACTTACAAAATGTATTATTGTGTTGTAGACTTTGTAGTTACGTTTTACGTTTTACAGTTTAATGTATGGTTATCAGCTTGCTAGATATTTTATAGTCTTTTTTTCCTACTTTCTTGGACACCTGTTACTATTTATATTTAATACATGTGTAGAACTCTGTTCATACCTGTACTCATCTTCAAGATCTGGGACTTCAGAGATGTTGGATTGGGGTAGATGACGAAGATAGAAAGTGCTCTCCAGTTTTCACAAGCATCGTTGATCAAGTTCAACGTTGTAGCTCTTTCCTCGCCGTTAAGCATCGTAGGACCCTTTGAAAAGTTATGGTCCGCATATGAACATGGGTCTGCATCAACTCTTTACTTCCGTCATCATCCGGGTGAATTATGATTCATCATCACTATCTTTTCTGTGTAAAAAAATTGTTAGCTGCTATTGGAATGGCGTTTAAATTATGCATTCTGAATGATCTTTCATGCTTATTATATTTTGCGTAACTTACTTGATTTTCTAAAATTTGCATTCATAGTGGTTCTTGCATGTTTTCCTTTCAATTTAGGGACGACACATGTTTATTATCGCATCTTTTCGTCTAAAACTAGTTAAGCTTTTAACATACTGAAGTCTTAACATATGCATTTATAGTGGGTTATTAAAGCTTTTAACTTACTTGATTTACAAAAATTAGTACATCTATTTTTTTAAAACGAATATTATCTAGAATGTCTATCTCATTAAATGTTGCTGTTGATGGAACCCTCATACATGTTGTTGTTCCATCTCATAAACAGAATGTATATAGAGCAAGAGGAAGAGGTGATTGTTATCAAAATGTTTTGGCAATTTGTGATTTCAACATGATCTTTACCTACATTGTCGCTGGAAGGGAAGGTACAACACACGATGCGAGAATACTAAATGAAGCTTTAGTAGATCCAGTTTTTGAGTTTCCGATTCCCCCTGCAGGTATTTAAGTTTGAAATTGTAATATATATGAAAACTTAGATATCAAAATATCCAAAAATTAATATGTTTGTTTTTTTACAGATAAATATTATTTATGTGATGCTGCTTATAAGCACACGCGTGGGTTTATGGCTCCATACCGCAATGTCCGGTATTGGTTAGGAGACTTTCGTCGGAAACGTGCAATGAGCTGTAAAGAAAAATTCAATCACGCTCATGCAAAACTTCGGAACGTAATTGAGCGGGCATTTGGAGTCTTAAAAGCGCGTTTTTCAATCTTGAAGAGTATACCCAAATTTCCTTTGGTAACACAAAGAGATATTAATATTTCATGTTTTGCTATTCAAAATTTTATTCGAAAAGAGGATCTAAATGATGATTTGTTCTCTCAATACGATCAAAGTGACGTACATGATAACGAAAATGTACATGATGATGATGACGGTGATGTTGAAGTTGTTCAACCAATTGGGAGTGACGCGGATCAACAATACATGATTAACTTACGAGATCAAATCGCGGCACAACTTATGCAAAGCTAGGTTTTAAATTGTTAAGTTACTTAATTGTTGTTTCATTGCGTTAAGCTTATGTTTTATTTTAAGATGATTTATGTAATAGTTTTATTATGTTAAACTTTGGATATGTATTAAGATAATTTATTTAATGATTTATAATTGTGTTAAATCTATGATAAAAATGTTTTGTTTCAAGTTTATACTATCTACTTATTAATCGTATTTGCAATAGTTTAATATATACTTAAAAAAGGGAAAATTAAAACCATTCAGACAATTATAAAAAAAACAAACAACACATTTTCATTCAGATTCAGACATTATAGCCACATCTTACTAGTAAGATGTGGTAGTCAGATTCAGACATAAAACATCTAAATGAAACAAACACACCCTAATTCTTTATTTCCATTGCTCTTAAAATGCAGTTCCAAAGAGCATTTAGAATTTAGAGTTTTTTTTTTTCATAAATGCTAACTGTTGAGCATTCCAAACAAGCATAAAACCAATAACGCTAAATGCTAATTGTTCAAAAATGCTCTTTTATGCTTGCTACAAAACACACCCAACTCAAATAAAAAAGAACCTCGGAGCAGATAACAACTCTATCAATCATGAATTTCAGAAGCAATAAATCTGTCAGCGTAAACACAAATTAATAAATTCAGAGACTGATTATCAATCGAGCAGAAAGAACTCAAAATAACAAACACACCCAAACCCATGTTCAATGTTGTGCTGCTGCTTGGCTCCAATCTCGTAAATATGACGAGAAGAAGCTCATAAGACAACACATTACTCTCTGAGTTCTTGGTGACCCCAAGCTGGTTGGTACAATAATCCAAGGCAAAGAGTCTGATGATTTGAACTCATCAAATGTCAAATCATTTTAAAAAGATTTCAAACCTCAGTTAAATCCGATAATATCATGTGAAACGCAGCTTCACCAAGTGGTTCTCCCTGTAAAACAAGGTCTTGGATCCACTGTATCTCATACATTCAGATTATTGCATCATCGGCAGATTATATTATGACTTTGAAACTGCATAATAAAAGTAAAACCTTTTGATTATCCAAAGCTCAGAAAAGAAACAGCTCTCTCAATCATGAATATTCAGAAGCAGAACTGGCTTAAAGCTGTGTATTTACTCATCACTGCTAGATCTCAGCAAAAAAATATGGTGGTTTTAAAAGCAAACAAAAACTCAAAGTAACACACACCCTAAACCCTGTCCAGTGTAGAATTGTTTATTAACTTCAATCTACTTAATATTAGACAAGTTGATGTGCCAGCCCATTGCTATCCGAAGGCCCCAGTAGTACTCTTTAAAAAATTACAACCAAGAGCCAAACACTAGGAATGCACACATAAACTGTTGTATTAAATCGTTTGGCGGTAGTCATCAAAATGCAATGATGCAACCAAGAACCAAAGAACGCTTTCGATCTATAGACCGTATGAAATACCATCAAGTAAAAAACATACATATTGGAATTATATATGAGTAAATACAAACTGTTGTGCAGTTATTCAACTCCAGTCTCGTTAATATCAATAGAAGAAGCTGATAGACAACAAGTTCATCTCCTGAGTTTTTTTAGACCCTAAGAACATTTTATATATTTCAACAAATATAACTAGCTTTAATAACATCATATCCCCAAAAAATGTATTAAGATAAAAAATAAAAAAATAAAAATAAGCCTCAGCTGAGTACAAATATATCATGTGAAATACAGCTTCAACAAGTGGTTCTCCCTGTCAAACAAGGTCTTGGATCTACTGTATTTCATACATTAGGATTCTCTCATCACCGGCACATTATAGTTTCAAACTAAATCTAGTTAAATCAAAACATTTAACATTTTAACTCGAATAAAAAAAGCTCAGAGCAAATAACAACTCTTATCAATCAAGAATTTTAGAAGCAGTAAAGCTGTCAGCGGAAACACAAATTAATAAATTCAGAGACGGTGATTGAGCACAAAGAACTCGAAATAACACACACACGAAACCCTGTTCACTGTTGTGCTGTTGTTTAACTCCAATCTTGTTAATATTACAAGAGAAGAAGTTGATGAGACAACACATTACTCTCTGAGTTGTTCAAGACCCCAAGCTGGTTGGCACAATAATCCGAGGCAAAGGGAGTCCCTTGAACTTAACTCATCAAACGTCAAATCATTTAAAAACTATTTCAAACCTCAGCTAAATCTGATAATATCATGTGAAACACAGCTTCACCAAGTGGTTCTCCTTGTAAAACAAGGTCTCGGATCCACTGTATCTCATACATTCAGATTATTTCATCATCGGCAGATTATACTAAGACTTTGAAACTGCATAACAGACTAAGAATATTCAGAGCTGACATAAAGCTGTGTATTTACTCATCACTGCTAGATTTCAGCGAAATAAATGGTGGTTTTGAAAGCAAAATAAAAAACTAAAGTCTGATAACAAACACACATACAAACAAGCAAAATAAAACTCAATACACAGTTCAAGAAAAAACCAAAATAATAAATCTAGATAGATAAGAAAAACTAAAAATAACACAAACCCTAAACCATGTCCAGTGTAGAATTGTTTATTAACTTCAATCTCATTAATATTAGACAAGTTACTGTGCCAGCCTATTGCTATCCGAAAGGCCCAAGGAGTATTCTTTAAACTCATCAAATCAGATAAACTTAAAATATTAAAAAAGAGCAAGTAAACTTTCATTAAAAAAACACCTCCAAAGAAGGAAAGATACATCCAAGCCCAAATGACAGTGGGCAAAACCGAACACTACTAAACCAACACACCTTGATTAGCCATCACCTATAATAAAATCAAAACCACTAAATCATTTATGAAAAGCGTAACAATAAAGCTCAGCACAATTCGATTATATCATGTGAAATACAGCATCAACCAACTAGTCCTCCCTGTAAAACGAGATCTCAGATACACTATACGAACCTCATATACACTGATTTTTCATTATTGTCAGATTATAACCTAAAACTGTTATTGTCGCTATACACAAAAGCTAAAATTATAGGTGACGTAAGACAGAAAATATTGAATTTTTCATTATTGTCAGATTATAACCTAAAACTGTTATTGTCGCTATACACAAAAGCTAAAATTATAGGTGACGCAAGACAGAAAATATTGAATTTTTCATTATTGTCAGATTATAACCTAAATACAGCATTACTGAATGTAAGACAGAAAATACTATAAAAAAGGCAACTTACATTATATTTTTATATAATATAACCCCACTAATGATAAAACTAGTTGATACACAGAATAAACTAATCCAAACACCCCCTAAAGTCCTAATACCAAATCATCATTTAAAAAGAAATCATAGGAAAATAATAATTCAAATTAAAATAAAAACTATAATAAGTAAAAGCTCAGATAAAATAACAGCTCTATCAATCAAGTATTTTTAGAAGCAGAACCGGCTTAAGGATTGGGAGACCTAAAAGGCATGAATAATTTTGTGCATAACTTATGTGTCATTATTTGATTGGATTGTAAAGAAGGGGGTCGGTTAATACAACCAATGAATTATTGCCACACATGTTTAGGCATAACTTATCATTTCTCTATATCAAAACCCCTAAAACTATTATATGAGTTACAACTTAGATTTATATAATTTCAATAAATCACAATTCTGTATAAGTACTATGGCAAACTTGGTGGACTATAAAACGCAGATTAAAAGAATACATAAATTAAAAAAGTTAGAATAACAAAACCTGTGAATAAAGTGATACTCATCTGAGAGGCTGTGATCGTTAGAGCGAACAGATGATGTGATTTATACGTTCTTCGTTTTTTTAGGGTTCTACTGTTGGACTAGTAGTTGCGTTATTGGGCCGGCTCAATACGGTAACTAGGACATTCTAGAATTTACAAGTTTGTCAACTTGTTATTCTTTTTTTTTCTATTTTTACAAATGATTTTAGACTTTTAGTCATGGTGAAACTATCGATTTAAGTAAGACTGAGAGGGTTGGTGGTGAGTTTGGATGGTGAATGACCCACTCACGCGTGAGTTTCAAAACAGATATGGCAGGTTACGACAATTTTGCATGTGTATGATGAGTTGCTCACCATAGTGAGAATTCTAAAATTGTAGGCCTCAACTTTAAAAGTAATTTTTTTTATTTGTTTTGTTAGTGTGTGTAGAATATTTAGCGGAGTATATTTTGTATGAAGTGAGTATGTTAATCAAAGGTGAGGTATGGTGACTAAAACAGATTTATGGTATGGTGAGCGGGAGTGAGTGAAAGTGAGAGAAGAGAGAAAGTTGAGCTGGCGGTGACTGACTCTCCCACCATTGCTTTCAGTCTAGCTTTCTCTATCATCTCACTTCAACTCACTCCCACTCACCATACATCTATTTTGGTCACTATACCTCCCTTTTAATTAAAATACCTATTTTATACAAAATATATCCCACTAAATACTCTCCAGACACTCACAAACCAACTATTAAAAGTTCGGTATAGAACTAACTTTTTCTAAAGATCAAACGACTAGATCTCAAGCGTTCATTCTATATCAATCCAACGGTTGATATATTTTGCCATTTTATATTATTTCTTTACTGAGGGGCATTTTTGTAATAACATCTTCTCATTTACTCAATTGAGAGGGTCAGTTACATCTTCTCATTTCGTGACACATATACACACACACACACTATTTTCACACACCAACCACCCCCAAACCATGGTAACGAAACCCTAACCGTTATTCTTGATAAATTGATCAAAATTAACGCTATACAATGGACATATGAGACGAATTAGCACTATCTAAAGGTGATCCGTTGCCCCAATCTTCTTCGTTTTCGTTTTCTGATCAAAATAAGCCTCGAAATGTTGATTATGATATACATTTGTTTTTTTCTTCATTTTGGTGCTTATTTTGCTCATTTTAGGATTTTTATGTTTGTTGCTTAATTTTGTATATTGTCGGTTGATGTTGCTTATTTTGTTTATTATTTGTTGCTTATTTTGGATATAAATCAATAGATGTTGCTTATTTAGGTTTTTGTTGCTTTTGTGTTGCTTATCAATGATGAATCACATGTGGTTTGGTTCAATAGTGGTTATGGCTGTCAAGCTGCAATATTTGGCTGCTCTTTAAGTACGATATGTTTAGTTATGTTGGATAATGTAAAAATTATAAATCTAAATGCAATGAAAAAGGTAGGGAACTGTTGAAACTGTTATTGATATGATGAGATTGAACATTTGAGGATAGCTCTCTAGGATTTGTGCTAACAACTGTACAAGTTGAGCTCACCTAATATTGTAGTGTGATAACAACATCAAATGACTTGTAGGTATCTTCATAAAGCACCTACGTCACGAACCGAAATCACCACTTTAGCTCTAGGCTACATCATTTTTTTATTAGCTGGATACATGTTTTATACCGGAGCCAAACATATTGTTCAAGTTGAAGACGATTTTGATACAATGCAACAACTTAAAGTCCGAGCAGAAGTTGCTTATGTCGCCAAATCACAGGTTAATCCCCAGACTAAATAACATTTACGAGTTCTAATATAGTTTTTATATATATTAGTAGAAATTTGTAAACTATATACTAAATAGATTATTATAAATAAATTGAAATATATGTCTAAAAATGGCAGTTTCTTGCTACGGTCTCACATGAAATCCGACCCCTCATGAATGGCATCCTTGGTATGTTTTTTCTTGTTTTCATTTCATTTTTATGCACATTTTATATAATAACTCTGTTATATCTAAAAACGGGCCAACGGGTTTCAAGAATGCTTGCGTTACTTCTAGACACTAGTCTAAGTTCAACACAAAGGGGGATTATGCTCAAACAGCCGAAGCTTGTGTGTGGGCTTTGATTACATTAATGAATGAAGTGCTTGACCGCGCTAAGATTAAGGTCGGGAATGACAATAGTAGAGTCATGTGTAACAATCGTGGGACCATAATACATGCCTTCGCATCACCGAGTTTCAATATTGATTCAACTTCTACCAGTAGATTAACTTAGGAAGGGCGTTTGATGAATGGAGTGAGATTTCACGTTCGACTAATTCACACTTTTCCTCATGTTCTACTGCACTGGCGGATGATTTGGAACATACGCCATATTCAGTAAGTGAAGTTCAATCAGACAACGGTGCGAAAACTATATTCAAAGAGGAAGTTCATAATCCTCCACCTTCGAGTTTCATAGTATTTGGACTAATTTCTTTTTGGCATAGTACTAATGGTTGTAGTTTGAACAAGTCGTATGGTTGAAGTATGAAATGAATTTTGAACAAGTCGTATGGTTGAAGTATGAAATGAATTTTGAACAAGTCGTATGTTTATTAACTATTATTTTGCTGAATGTTTTAACATGTGTCTTTTTATTTTTATTTTTTTGCTAAATGTCATAATCTCATTGTTGTAGTATGGGCAATTTTTACATCTAGATTCTAGATCACATGTGATTTGTTTATGAATCACATGTGATTTTTTTATGAATCACATGTGATTGTTCTGAATCACATATGATTTTTTAGAATCACATGTGATTCACATAATGTAACTTGACAATCTTATTTATGGTTGATAAGAGTTTTGGTGTAGTATTTATGGTTGTTGTCGTAATAATATGTTAATGGCATTCTTTTGAAAGAACATTTTTATGGTCATAATTTGTTTATCGTAGTTTGGACAAGTTGCAATAATCTTGTTAGAATTATATAATGATCTTTGAACAAGTCGTATGTTTATTAACTAGTCTTTTGCCGAATGTTTTAGCATGTGTCATTTTTAATTTTGGCAAATGTGATAACTAATGGTCATGGTCGTAACTTGGACAAGTTATTAGATAACTACATGTGATTTTGAAAGAATCACATGTGATTCATACAAAATCACATGTGATTCACACAGAAGCACATGCGATTTTGATAAGAATCACATGTGATTTTGACAGAATTACATGGATTCACACAGAATCACCCGTGATTTTTTACTATGAAACATAAGTGTTTTTAAGAATCCGCTATAACATAAAAAAAATTCAAGTGAAAATCTATATATTTGAATTAAGAATCCTTATAACACTTTTGCAGAAGTTCCAAAAAATATGAAAAATCCATAACATCCTTATAACGCTTTTGCAGAAATAAAATAAAATAAAATAAAATTGAAAAAAAAAACATGAAAAATCCAAATGTGAACAAAATATGAAATTCAAGAAACACTTTCCAATTAATTTGCCATTTTTGCATTGAATTTTGGATTTTAACAGACATGTTGTCTTGGTGTGCTTGCTAGTCTTCTCTCCATAACATCCACATTTCTTTTTTGGCTTAGATCTAGCTTGAAGTGCCATTTCTCTTCCATTCTCTCTACGTACTCTTTTAATACCACCATTTTCCATACATGTTTTTGTTTCTTCTCAATGCAGGTGATATTATATCTCTGCTCCAACGCCTCAAAATATACTTTTCCGAAATCATTTGAATATCATGGTTCTTCAAACCACAGAATGCGCATCGACAAAGAAATCCGAACCGAAGAAAAGGCCTACAAGTATATTCTAGTGACACGTCTTCAAGAGAACGTAGAACCTTATTGCAGAACAGAAAAGAAATAAATTTAATACTTTTATGCTTGAATCACATGTGATTCCATGAAAATCACATGTGATTGTTATAACAGATTATAACAGCTAACAAAATTTAAAAATTGCAAGTAAATTACCTTGTATTCTGCTACACTCTCATATTCCGTACCTGCTCTTTTCCTTTTTCCTGTATAAAGTGTCCTATAAGCAGTCGCATTCTTGTCTCTAACCCTAACCATCTCACAAGGGTGAGCAATCTTTGCATATTGAAATAAGACAATGCAAAAGCTAATGAACTAACCTATTACTCCCAACTGTACAATTATAAATCTATTATTCCCAACTGTGTAATAATAAAATATGTACAAAGATGCATATTCCCTAAGGTTATTAAACAATTATAGCAATTTGTTTTTGGTTTTTTTTTACCTCCTACAATGTGATAACAATAAGATGGGTGCTTACCTCTCATATGAATTACCTGTTACAGAATCACATGTGATTTTGCTTCAGAATCACATGTGATTATCACAGACGAATTTCATCAAACACATGGTGTGCATCTTGATCATCAACATCTTCATCCATAACCTAGAATCTAGCACACGATTTTCAGCATCCATAACATGAACATCAACAAAATTTGTTTCGGTTAATAGATTATCATCCTTCTTTTACAAGATCTCTTGTGATTTATGGTTCAATCTATCAAAAAATCGATCAACGATATGAGATTTTAAGCGATTAACGATCAAATTGAAGGTGTAATCTGATTGAAATTAGAGAAATCGAAGTGTTATTTTATGTTGATTTGAAGGTGTAATTGAGAGTGTATTTGTGTGTGTGTTTTTGCCCTAATTGTTTTGGGGGGAAAAAGAAGGCCGGTTATTTTTTTTTAGTTATGTAGTATGTCTTTTTTGCCCTTGATGTATGACCATGTGATTTGATATCAACCTTTAGATCAAATTGAAATGGATGGCTTGGATGTGTTCATAGGATATATGGAGAAGGTTGGATCTATAGGGATCTCAACTCTTAAAACAATATTGGGCCCCAAATTTGTTGGTGAGTAACTCACCAAATTAACACAAATTGGCCGTGAGTTATGTTATGTGTTTTGGTTGGAAGGTGAGTGAGTCACTCACTATGAAGCAAACTCATCATCACTCCACATAGCCTAAGGTCATAAACAACTTATTAACACTCACAAAACGTTAGAGGAGGGCAACATAATTACAAAGACTTTTTACATGTTAAAATAGGATAACGGATCTATACAATTCATAAAGGTTTAAGTTATTTAGCCTATGTGAGAATTAAGAGTCCGTTAAAACTGAAAATTAAGAGTCCAGTAAAACTTTGAATTTCTCTGCAAGAGTGTTTTTGCACGACGAATTTTAATTAAAGCAAACCCGGTTCCTAAACCGCTAAATCACTTATGTTGCGGCTTGAATTACCACGGAGGCTTTAGTTTGACTACAGTCGCTCCCATTAATGTTTTGGTATACTCTAAATAATTTTGAAAGTTGGTATTTGGACATTTTTGCTCCTCTATTTTTATTTTATTTTTCATTAAAAAGCCATTTAGTTATTACTCTATATCAAGCATAAAGAATGTAAAGAAGATAAAAAAAAATATGCTACAAAGCGCGCCTAAGGTTGGATATTTTGTATGCTTTGGTTTCATAAACTTGCATAACATTTTTGAAATTTCATAATAGGTGCGATTGAAAATTTGATATGACAATCAAGATTCGAGGTGATTGAGTGAAAATTCTACACGTGTGAATATGATAACGGTGAAACTGGCTCGTAGGCATCAATACTCAGTTTGCAACCCTTTTGTACAAGATTTTGTATATTTTCTAAAGTTGAGTGAGTCGTAGAGGTGGAGCCGAGTTGAACCGAGCGTGATAAAACCCGAGCTCAATTCTATTAGAGAATAAGATAAATATAAATCATTTATTTTAAATTTATCTTATTGTTTATTAGGTTCGAGAATGGCTCGATGCGTTTTTACAAGCTGAGTCTCGATTATTTTTATGATAGTTTTGAACGAAATAAATCTCAACTTAAGCTCAACTTGCTCATTTATATATGGATATACATATACATAAGTAGGATGGGGGATCTATTGCAAAGTGGGTAAAATTAAAAAGTGTAGAAAGCCATTCATAGCGTGACACGTGTCCCCCACTCTAAATTATACATAAAATCCGTCCAGGGGTAATATGGTCTTTTGACATATTTGTTTTTTTCCACCTCAAATTTCAAACGCACATATCTCTTAAACCACAAACTTTTAGAAAAAACCGATTTCACCATAATTTTTAAAATTCGATTCTCTTTAATTTGGTATAAATCTTTTTAATTATTTAAAAAAAAAAAATTGACATATTCATTGGGTCATATATATTTTTTTTTGATATTTTTGTTATTTTCGATGTTATTTATTACCATAAAAATTACCGAATCATAAAATACTTAAAACACAAAAGTTTTAGATTTTGATTCACTCTTTACCCAGGAATTTGAATCACTCAAATTCGATATGATATGAGTGAGATATCACACGTTAAATATGTCGTTTTAGTTATATTTGTTGCACACAAGGTGTTTGATGAAATGTCTAGCTTAGATTTTTAGTGTTAAAATTGAGCTAAATGAATTAATTTTTGTCCCACAACGCATCATTAATCATTTTATTAATGAAAAACTCAAAAAGTGATGATTTTTAATAGTTAAAGTTGTTAACTATTAAAACTGGTGAACCAAACTGATGAAATGATGAACCAAAACAAAATTGATGAATCAAACCAAACTGATGAACTGATGAACCAAACCAAAATTGAAACTATGATTAATGAACCAAACCAAAATTGAAACTATGATTAATGAACCAAACCAAACTGGTGAACCAAACCAAAAACTGATGAACCAAACCAAAACTGAAACTATGATTGATGAACCAAAATAAACTAATGAACCAAACCAAAACTGATGAACCAAACCAAACTGATGAACTGATGAACCAAACCAAAACTGATGAACGAAACCAAAATTGAAACTATGATTAATGAACCAAACCAAACTGATGAACCAAACCAAAAACTGATGAACCAAACCAAAACTGATGAACCAAACCAAAACTGAAGCTATGATTGATGAACCAAAATAAATTGATGAACAAAACAAAACAAACACCAACATGTTAAGCTGAAACTATGATTGATGAACCAAAATAAATTGATGAACTATGTTTGGTTTGGTTCATCAGTTTTGGTTTTATACTTTTTTTTCAACAATTTTGGTTTGATTCATTAATCATAGTTTCAGTTTTGGTTAAGTTCATCAGTTTAGATTTTATGCTTTTTTTTAAACAGTTTGATTTGGTTCATCAGTTTTGGTTTGGTTCATCAGTTTATCAGTTTGGTTCATCAGTTTTAATAGTTAAAAACTTTAACTATTAAAAAACATCACTTTTTGAATCTTACATAAATAAAATGATTAATGATGCGTTGTGGGACAAAAATTAGTGCATTTAGCTCAACTTTAACACTAAATATATAAGCTAGACATTTCATCAAACACCTTGTATGCAACAAATATGAGTAAAACACCATCTTTAACGTGTGATATCTTACCCATATGACATCGAATTTGAGTGATTTAAATTTCTGGCTAAAGAGTGAACAAAAATCTATAACTTTCATGTTTTAAGTTTTTCACGATTCGACATTTATGAAGGTAAAAAATAGGGCCGAAATTGAAAAAAAAATAAAGAAAATCAAGAACTATTGATATGTAAAAAAAAAGTTCGAAATATTTATCAAGATTTATACCAAATTAAAGAAATCGAATTTTAAAAATTGTGGTGAAATCGGTTTCTCATAAAAGTTTGTCGTTTGAAAGTTATTTGCGTTTGAAATTTGGGGTGGAATATAAGAAACGGGTTAAAATGACAAAATTACCCCCTAACTGAATTTAATAAGAAAAAAAAATGAAATGAATGGGGGACACTTGTCACATTGTGAGTGGCTTTCTAGTCTTTTTAATTTTTCTTACTTTCTAAATGATCGCTCCTCTAAGTAAGTAATATACAATTATATGTTTACAACGTTAATTGACATGTATTATAGTTTGGGCTCGTGAGCCTAATCGAACTTTAGATATAAAATTCGGGCTCGAACTCGTTAAAGCTCTACTCGTTTAAGTTTTTATCGAGTCCGTCTCAAACTTTTAACTAGCTGTCTGACACATTTTATAACCTTAGTGCTTCCTAGTGTTTTGATGGATGTACATGGACAGGGGCTTTTTTTTGTTTGTTTTTTTTTTTTTTTTTAAAAAAAAAAAAATCACAAATAGCTTAGAAACAAGTAAACAACCATCAATCACAAATTTTTTTTGAACAACCACCATCGATCACAATTGATGAAATAACAACATTCATACCCATCAATATCACTAACCTTCTTGAAATCAAGTTTGTCTTATTTATATTTTGCGTGTACGTACATATCAAAGTCGTTGCCTACAAATCATCTCAAGGACTCAAACAAATAAATATAGCATATACAAGAACACTAAAAGCAAGGATTTCAAGAAGAAGATCCTAATATTGATCGTTTTGTTTATTCAAATCAGAATCCTAAGATCGGTCAAAATCGGAAGAGCTTACTTAAATGTTCAAATGTTTTATATGTTTAGTTATTCGTATTCAAAGCTGATTATATGACAAATTCATGAAGAATGAAGAGATCTCAAAGTTATAGTAATGCGAAAAGGCTAGGAGTGATGGTTTAAAATACTAGAATATACAATCCGTGATTAAGGACACTGAATCTTTTAATCTAAACATTTGTATATTTACTTAAGATCCTATTCCTTTTAAAATCCTATGAAAGGTTAGACTCGTTTTTCTTAACAATATTGTAAAATCGAAAGATGTTAAGAGCTATATCCAGCGTATGACTAAAAGTATAAACAATACATACATACATATATGATCCAACAAAATATGTCTTTGATATATATGATTTTAAATATCATAACATGTGTGCGTTCATCATACATAACAAGTCTAGATATGATAAAAGTTTTAATCATAATTCAATATCCACCATAAAACCAAACATAAAACACATCTACCGATCAATCCTCGTATGTTCGGCACTCATCGGTCTCGGGGTTATCTTTGCAGTAAGTCTCCAAAGGGTCCTCATCCTTCTTCCTGTCCCTAGCATGGCTCGAAGCTGCACTCAGCTCCTCAACCTCGTCCCACGAGGCAATACATTCGCCACTAGCCGGGTCCTCGGCACATGCCTCCTTTGCATGCTCGATGCTTTCGGCTATCTTTTCAGATAGACCCTCGGGTGCAGCCATAACAGGCCTCAAGTACATACGTCCAGACCTCATGGGGGTGGTGTTGTACATCTTTAGGCATGTTGATTTTAGGATTTTTGGTGAGTCTGATGATGGGTTGGCTGAGAAGACTCTTGGGATTGAGAGGCTAGCACTAGATATTGTTGCCATTGTTACGAAAGGATTGGGTATTGTGAATGGTGGTGTGATGGGGTGTGGTAAGATATATAATTGGTTACGTTAATGATTTTGGAACACTGGTTTCTTATCATCTCTTGGCCACTCATAGGGTTACACGTATGTTGCAAGTATGGAGATATTTTTTTGTAACTTTTGTATCTTCACGTATTTTTCTTTGTTGAGGCCGAAATTTACGAATTAAGTGGCCAAAGATTTTCCTCGTGTTCTGAAGTGTTTATATTGAAAGACAACAAATGAAGTGCACGAAACCAATTCGATTTTTATCTTTCTTAGAAGAAAAGAAAATATCAATTTTTTAGAGGAAATAATCAAATTAAAGAGTGGGTTCATTATCAAACAAAACATGTGAGTTGTTAAATTACTCCCACACAACATGTAAATATGAGAAGAACATTAAAAATTCACAAATAAGATATCTCAATCATTTATCATTATGGGTCTGTTTAACGAATAGTGTTTAGAAGTATTTAGAAATGGTGAACATTAAACGTTATGACTTTTAATTCTTGTTTAACAAACATCAAGTAGGTTTATATATATGAACGGAACAAAACCCCAAAATAGGGCAAACAAGAAAACCAGCCAAGCAAACAGACTCAAACAAACAAATCAAAAGGCTTAGATATCCAAATATCCCAATTAGCAGGCTTAGCAGAAAGGCGGGCAAAAACCCAAGTCTTGGTTAATCTTTGGATGCCCGGGAAAATGTATTCCTCCTTACACTTTGAAATTGAATCCACGGTAGCATTCACGATCCTATTCCTCCACTTCCATTTTGCCCATAAAGAAATTTGAAAAACACTTGAAGAACTTTTCCAATTTCGGATTACCAACCAAATCAATATTTCCACTAGCCATATCAGAGATCGAAAAAGATGAGATTCTAAGTTCCGCCAACTCCAAACTTTCCTCCAAATGGGAAGGGCGAATGAGCATCTAATAATACAATGATCCAAGTCTTCGACATCTCGCTCGCAGAAAGGACATGCCAATGACTCCAAAACAAAATCGTGAGAAGAAAGAGTTGAACGGGTAGGTAATCTATTCAAAGAAGCCCTCCAAACGCAAATGTTTACCTTTCGAGGAATCCAAGAATTCGAGAAGTGGTGGTTGCCAACACTATGATTAGCAAGGGTTAGATTTTGAATTCTATTAGATAGGATACAAACTTTGAACATGCCTGATCCATCTAACGCCCACTTCCAAGTATCACTACCCTCAACCAAAGGACAAAGACTGCCAATAAAAAGACGTGAGGGATGCAAGGTCGTCAATGGCTCTCCCTCGAGGAGGGAAACGCCAAGACCAATTACAGGCCCAAACGTTATTCACCAGCTTCCAACGATCACTTATGCTACAATCCTTATGAATCTCGAGAGCAAAAAGTCTAGGGAAAGACTCCATGAGACGTATCCCGTTACTGGACCAAGGATCTTTCCAAAACAAAGTATTTGCCATTTGAAACTTTCTGTACAAAAGAAGCTTTAAAGGATGTATCAATACTATCGATACTCTTACCAACATTGATGACATCAGGTCATATACCACCCGTCCCAATCTGATTTGCAGGAGAATTAAAACTATTATCAGCCCCGTAAAATTCCTTAATAACAATATTTCAAAGCGCCTTATCCTCCGTAAGGAACTTCCACTTCCATTTACCTAAAAGCCCAAGATTCTTCGGCAAAAGACAACCAATGCCGAGGCCCCCAAACTTAGGTCAAGAAGAATAGTTTTCCATTTAACCCAATACAACCCGTGTTGAGATTCCTTAAAACCCCAAAAGAAACGACATCTAATGGATTCAAGGATATTGATGACCTTTAGAGGGGCTTTGAAGAGCGAAAGATAATAAACGGGAAGGCTTCCAATAATAGACTTGATGAAAGTAAGCCTCCCACCCATCGACAAAGATTTAGTTTTCCAGCATGATAGTTTATCTCTAAATCGGTCAATAACTACATTCCAACCATCACATAATCGCATTCTCTTCCCAATCGGGAGGCCGATATAAATAAAAGGAAGAGAATCATGAGAGCATCCAAGCGAAGAAGCCAAAATTTCAACATTAGCAGTATGAACTCCAATACCCATAAGCGTACTCTTAGAAATGTTTACTTTGTGACCCAAACCCAATTCAAAACATTTATTTATTTTTTTGAAATGCTCTTTTTTCAACGCATCATGAAGTAACATTTAAGAGCGTTAAGTAAACGTTTTTTATAAAAAATTACAATTACTGCTCACTATACTACTCACCATTACAACTTACTGCTACTGCTATTTTTATTTCTGCTAAACACAACCTCTATAAGCTCAAATAGAATAAAAATATATACTTTAAGACAATTAATCGTTTTCTTATACCTTGATGCGTAAACCATGCGGTCATAGCGAAAGAACTCTTCCACTTCATTTCATTGGAGTTAAACAAACATTATTGCATAATGAAAAAACATTTATCTAGTGTTTAGTAATTACTATTCTTCACAAAAAAGTGTTTAGTAATTACATAAAACGATCAACAAATGCACAATTATAAAAGGTTATTATAAAGCCTCTTATATTCCTTCATCTCACAATCAAACATGAACTTTGATTTGACACATAATATGATAGATAATATTTACTAGGCAAATAAGCAAATTAAAAATGATAGATTTTCAAAAACTAATGCTGCATTTTTTTCAAATAAACTACTATTATCAAGGGCAAATGGCACAAAAAGGTATCAAAGTTAGGGTCCATTTCCAATTAAGGTATTCTACTTTTTTTCTTGCATAAAAAGGTACCCAACTAAATTTTTTGGCGGATTTGGGTTTTTTACTAACGTTCGTTAACTCCCTTCGTTAGTATATTACATATTTGGTCCCTGATTTTGTAGAGTCTTTTTATACATCATCCCTCCTCCTCCACCGTCCACCACCACCCTCCTCCTCCACCAACACCGTCCGCCACCATCACCCGCCAACACCACCACCGTCCACCACCACTACCACCCGCCACCACCAGAAAACTCACAAACCCCGTAATAACCCAAACCCATTTCCAATTCCGTACAATCACCCAATCCAAACCCAAACCCAAACCCAAACCCAAACCCAAGTCCAAAACCTCATTTCGTGAACTCAAATCCCATCTCAAATCCAATGGGAACTGAAGGAATGTGGGTCAGGATTGCTATGTTGTATTCCCAAGGTGGTATGGTTGATAATGCACTTAAGGTGTTTGATGAATTGCTTGAACGAAAACATCATTTAGGTTTGGAGGTGCGGAGTGCACACCTACTTGATTTTAACAGACTTGGCTAACAAACTACACCTTTAAGTTCCAGAAGCTAAAAACCAGAATTAAATCCAAATTCAAATGACTCAAACAATTGTGTAAGAACTGACAGAATGTGGTTCCATTGCTTCAACCCAGCAACTTTGCACCACTAGCAGCCCTACCAAAAGATTTTTTTGATTTTTTTCCTATTGACAAAAGTTAAATAAGCTAGTGAAATTGCTATTTTTATTTTTTTTTTAATTTTTATAAGAACTTAAAATGACTTAAAAAGCTATGCTAAAACTGACAAAAACTACTTTTTGGGACATTTTGACTGCTGAAGTAACGAAGCAGAGTTCCTGCTGAAGTAGCGAAGCAGTGTTGCTGCTGAAGTGAAGCCGTGCTTCTGCTGAAGTAATGTCCAAGGTAAGCATGGGCATGTTTATGGGCAAAACATATATTTTAGTTAGATGTTTGTAGGTTTTCCCAACCTCAGCATCACAACTTCAGAATCAAAACTTCAGCAGATTCACAACCTCAACAGATTCCGAAAATTGCTTTTCTGAGGAATTTTTGACATAGCAACTTAGTGGAAATAAAAAATTTCCAAGCTGACCCCAGCCAGGGGCTCTGCCCCTTGGACCCTGCCAGGGGCTGCCGCCCCTTGGACCCTGCTACCAGGGGCGCTGCCCCCGGACCCCCGTCCCTTATGATGAAATTGGTCAAAACAAGTTAATCCAATTACACTAAAATATCCAACAAATGATGTATTATTATGATGAAATTGGTCAAAACAAGTTAATCCATTTCAGAACTGACTATAGAATCAGCCAAAATCCCATGGTTTTCGTTCAAGCATTTCATCAAACACCTTAAGTGCATTATCAACCATACCACCTTGGGAATACAACATAGCAATCCTGACCCACATTCCTCCAGTTCCCATTGGATTTGAGATGGGATTTGAGTTCACGAAATGAGGTTTTGGACTTGGGTTTGGGTTTGGATTGGGTGATTGTACGGAATTGGAAATGGGTTTGGGTTATTACGGGGTTTGTGAGTTTTCTGGTGGTGGCGGGTGGTAGTGGTGGTGGACGGTGGTGGTGTTGGCGGGTGATGGTGGCGGACGGTGTTGGTGGAGGAGGAGGGTGGTGGTGGACGGTGGAGGAGGAGGGATGATGCATAAAAAGACTCTACAAAATCAGGGACCAAATATGTAATATACTAACGAAGGGAGTTAACGGACGTTAGTAAAAAACCCAAATCCGCCAAAAAATTTAGTTGGGTACCTTTTTATGCAAGAAAAAAAGTAGAATACCTTAATTGAGTTGTCGCTCTATGGATATAAAACTACGTCGCAATGTCATATGTTTTTCTTCTAACAGCCCCACCGGGGTAGCGCGAGAGGCTAACAACCCCACCGGGGTATGGTTGTGGCGCCATGGTGCTTTGCTGGTGGTATGGCGCAAAGCTAACAACTAACCTCATTGTGAGCTATTAGTCCACCCTTGCTATGGTATGCCTTGTGCGACATCGCGCGAGATTTTGGCAATACATCAAGCTTGTACTTTGGCTACTCATGTTTACGGTCTCATAGTATCATAGAAGATAACTATTTACGGCCTCATGTTCTACTAAAACAGTGTTATTATGGAGTCTCTTTGTCCAATTTGATGATATTGGAGTTAGACGAGTTAGTAAAGTTGCCAATTTAGATGATTGGTTTGTTTCTTTTTCCACAATATATTTTATAAGATGCTAATATACCGACTTATAGAAATCAGTCTTACGACCAATATGTAAGAGATAAATTGCGTAACATCAAGATAAGAAAATACATGACGACATGGATTAAACCCCTGATCTCGGCATTATGTGTTAAGTTACATTCTGCGACGACTAAAGTACCAATGTAAAGGTGAAGGGTATGGGACACGGGAATAATGAAAGATTCATTTTTTCTAGCGGCAAATAAGAGAAGACAACACAATTCCTAGCGACAAAAGATTTTTTTATCTCTTTTGCGGGACTTTACTCCCGAATGTATGAGGAGAGAGAAACTCATATTTTTTTTTTGTCTTATTGGTTGTTGTGAGTGTGTATGTGAGGTATTTAAATGGTAAAAAAAATAACACTAATGCTACATCCACTCAAATTCATCCACAAAAGAATCACACACGTTGAGGTGGCGCGAAATGATTGGTTTTTTGTGGGAGTGGCTCCCACAAAAAACCAATCATCCGGCGCCACCTCAGCGTGTGAGATTCTTTTGTGGATGAATTTGAGTGGGTGTATCACTCATCAAAAAAAAATAATAATAATGGAAGAAAGAGAGTGTGATACATTGGTTGAGAGAAAGTTGAAGAAAAGATGAATGAAGTGTTTTTTATAATTTGGAGCTGATGTGGCGAATAGAAAACTTATGATCATACCATCCGAACTAAGGCTAGGCGCAATAAGATCGGTTGAGTGAGGGTCGGAGGAGGTCGTCCTTGTTGTTGGCTTACCGGTCGCTGTTGGTCGAGAACTCGACCTAGGTCGAGTGTTTGTTTTGTGTGTGTGTTTAATTAATTAAAATGTATTTTTGTGGGGTATGTTTTTTTGTAGTGTAAGTCGTCTTATTGTATCTAAAAAATCGTTTGTGGGTTAAATGAGAGAGAAAGTTGACGTGACGGAAAAATTGACGGTCGATGAGATGAGGTTATTACAGCATAAGTTGAGATGAAATTGTTACTCGTATGTTATGTCGAAAGAGATGTGATTTGCATGACTCAAGTCTGTTTGTTCGATTCGGGATCTCCACATAAACAAGTTATTGAAATCGGATATTTTGCGTAACGGATTTCAGCAAATGACGACATAATTTTCACCACCCACACAAAAACACAATAAAGAAACCAATACGCAAACACCATTTCCCATTATAGAATTCACTATTACATCACACACACTAAAAAACACACACATAATAAAAAGATTCGATTACCAATTATTTGATGACAATGCGATTGCACAAAGTCTATCATCGCTTCTCTCTCCTATCCCCATTTCTCATTCCCCCTTGTTCAACTCCCCCTCCTTTTCTCCGATCAAAACGCTGTCGTATCAATAATCCATTCATTAAACCTATGTCTACGTCATCGTCTAGGCTACGTAATCTTGTACCTGTTGGTGCAGTTGGTACTGAAGATGCTTCTGCTACTGGTGGACCTAATGGCTCTGCTGCTGCGTATGATTATAGTTATAACGATGATGATGGTAAACTCATTATTATCTGATTATTTTCTTTCGTGTTTTTTTATACAGTGTGCTCTCTAACCAAATGGTTGTGTGTTCAAGTTCAAGTTCTCCTTAACATGTGTGAGATGGATTTGTCGTATATATATTGCGAGGCAATTACTTGCGCCTTTAGAAAAAAATAAATAAAAGAAATTTGGTGTAGCTATAGTATAAATACAACTTATAACATATTTAACTTATATATACTCCTTCCGTCGTCGTTGCATAATAAGGGTGTGTTTGGCAATAACAGTGGCTGTATTTTTTCATAAAAATGTTTGGTAACGTAGTTGTAATTATAATGTGTAAAACAGCTCCTAAGTGTCCACCTAACTCTTTTGTGGTTTGATTGTCCCTTAATATAAGTGCCCACTTCCAAATTTTAAACAATCAAAACACTTGATGTGATATCTTATTGGATACTTTGTGTCAAGCAACTTATTATGGGACTGAGGGAATAGCTTTTTTTTTTTTTTTTTTTTTTTTTAAAGATAACTTCCACTTTGGGCTATATGGAGTATATGTTTAGCAAAACTAGTAGCGTTAGCAAGTAGCTGCCAGGGTAGCGGTAGTTGTTTGTTTTATAAAAGTGTTTGGTAACGTGGCTGCATTTGTATTTTGTAATTATAACTGTAAATATTACTTAAAAGCTAAACACTACTTTTACTAGCGTTTCAAGTAGGAGCGTTTCGAAAAAGGTTGTCGCAAAAGACAACACATCTCAAGTAAGTCATAAGTGTGATATTTTGTGTGTGAATGAAATATAATTACTGATAGATTGCCATACAGGATTTCTTGCAATGTGTTCAGTTATAGCTGATAACCTGATTGACTTATTGTGCTTAAGTAGAGAGATATATGTATCAAGTTCAGAAATTGAATATAATCCATTTTATTCGTGCGTTTAAAGTAAGAGGGTGTTTGGAATTGCTAAGTTTTTCTGTTTTATTGCTGATAAGAAGCTTGGAGTAGTTGTCTGCTTGTTTCTTTTTAAGAAGTCCGGACGTCTGCTTATTTTGGGGTTTAGCAGGTTGGGTAATTGCTTTTATGAAATTATGTTATAATGACGTTTAGACTCTCATATCTTATCCACGAACCTTTAAATGAGCTTTCTCGATATTTTACATCTACTAATTTTCACAGTTATTTACCGCATAAGCAAATCTTAACACTATTTTCTGAAGTGCTTATATGCTTCAAATTAGAAGCAGAAGCAACCCCAAACACCCTCTTAAAAACAGCTTGTTACACTTCATGCTAATTTGCTATTAAATTTTCATACCTTGTGTTTTCTACACTACATTCTTCATCTTAATTGCAAAAAATTACCACTTTACATTGACATTTGATTGCAGAGTTAAATAACGGCATATTTTTAACATTTATATGCTTGGATTATATTCTTAGCACAATCTTCTGAGTCTATAATGGACTAAACGTATTTTGTTCTTTTGAATGTTGTAAAATCAGAGCTAAACAGTGGATACCGTCTTCCACCACCAGAGATTAAGGATATTGTTGATGCACCACCACTTCCCGCTTTATCATTTTCACCATTTAGGGACAAAATATTGTTCCTAAAGCGAAGATCTTTACCTCCATTGTCTGAGCTGGCAAAACCAGAGGACAAGCTTGCAGGAATGCGTATTGATGGGAAATCTAATGCACGTAGTAGGATGTGAGTGAAGAGGATGCTCGTCATGCTTTTTGTAACACAAGTCACTTTTTTGTACTTTTATGGATAGTCGAATGAAGAAAAATCGCTTGGTTGTTTACAGGTCATTCTATACTGGTATTGGGATCCATGATTTAAAGGATGATGGTACATTAGGCCCAGAAAAGTCGATACATGGCTTTCCAGAAGGATCTAAACTTAATTTTGTTACATGGTAACTGCCATCATGTTTGATTATTTCCTTTATTGTACCATAGCACTGTGCTATTTTACCTATGTAGTGTTGTTAATTGATTTCATTTCTTTGTTCTTTATAAGGTCACCTGATGGCAAGCATTTAGCCTTCAGCATTCGGCAAGACGAGGTAATGGCCAACATATATTACTGAGTGAATTACATAATTGGTCCTTGTGGTTTGTTGAAAATTGCAGAAAATGTCCCTGTGTTTTTTTTTTGACGCGTTTCGTCCCTGTGGTTTACAAATCTTACGGATTTTGTCCCTCGTCCAAAAATGTCCGTTAAGTGTCTTGCGTTGTTAGTCCTTCGTTAGTGCAGTCCGTTAAGTGTTTTGCACTGTTAGTCCTTCGTTAATAAATTTTGCACTGTTAGTCCTTATTTTTTAAAATATAGTTTTCCCCAATTAGTCCCTCCGTTAATAATAGTTTTCACCCGTTTTTGTCCGTTTTTATCCGTTTTCGTTCGTTTTTTATCCGTTTCCCCCCGTTTTTTTACGTTTTTCGTCCGTTTTTTACGTTTTTATCCCTTTTCGTCTGTTTTTTACCCTTTTGTCCGTTTTTGTCTGTTTTTTATCCGTTTTCGACCGTTTTTTTACATTTTTATTTGTTTTCGTCAGTTTTTTTTTAAGTTTTTGTCCGTTTTTGAAAAAAAAAATATCAAATTAAAAAAAAAATTGAATAAAAAATTTCAAAAAAAATTTTTTGAACAAAAATATTTTTTTTCAAATATTTAAAAAAAAAACGGACATTGAAAAAAAATTTCCGAAAAATATTTTTTTTCAAATATTTTTTTTAAAAAAATCTTAAAAACTTTCCGAAAAATATTGAAAAAAAACGGAAATATTTAAAAAAAAAAATATATATTTTGAAAAATATTTTTTTTATTCAATTTTTTTTTTTGAAATTTTTTATTCATTTTTTTTTTAAACGGACAAAAACGTAAGAAAAACAGATAAAAACGTACGAAAAACGGATGAAAACCGATAAAAACGTAAGAAAAATGGACAAAAACTATATAAAACGAAAGAAAACGGACGAAAAACGTAAAAAAACGGGGGAAAACGGATAAAAAACGAACGAAAACGGATAAAAACGGACAAAAACGGGTGAAAACTATTATTAACGGAGGGACTAATTGGGGAAAACTATATTTTAAAAAATAAGGACTAACGGTGCAAAATTTATTAACGAAGGACTAACAGTGCAAAACATTTAACGGACTGCACTAACGAAGGACTAACAACGCAAGACACTTAACGGACATTTTTGGACGAGGGACAAAATCCGTAAGATTTGTAAACCACAGGGACAAAACGCGTCAAAAAAAAAACACAGGGACATTTTCTGCAATTTTCAACAAACCACAAGGACCAATTATGTAATTCACTCTATATTACTAATAATGAAACACAGTTGTAAGTATTTGGTAGTAAAACAAAGATGCATCAACTATCTTTGATTTTCGCTTAGTGTGTTGCTAGTCAAAGTTTTCCTTGGTAACTCTAACCCGTGTGAAGAATTGGGTTGAACAGGTGGAAGATGTTGATAGTAAGCTAAGATTATGGGTTGCAGATGTGGAAACAGGAAAAGCTAAGCCTTTATTTCAGTCACCGGACGTGTTTCTCAATGCAATTTATGACCAGTATGTACCATTTTGTGTAGAGTTGCAAAATAAGCGATTCGGGTGGGTTGGGTAATGGGGTAAGACAGGTTTGGGTCAAAGGGTAATGTTTTAGTGCTGGTTGGTTTGACCCTAAAACATATTATAACATTCGCGTCCAAAATTAAAAATAATGTGCTAATGTTTATTTGCCTTGGTAAGAACGACACTAATAATCCAACTCTTTTTATTATAGTAACAATTTAGCAGTTGTGTCCCACTTGAAATCACTTTAAATGACATTCAACCCGTATGACGGTTTTGTCCATTTGACCATTTTATTTAGAGGGTGTTTTGAATTGCATATTTTTAGGGCTTATTGGCTTATTGCTTTTTAACAGAAAAAAGCACTTTTGAAGTGCTTGGATATTTACTGGCTTATTGTATTATCTGCTTGTAGTTTGATGAAATAAGCACTGTCTAAATACTACATGGGCAGGTATTTATTTTATAGTGCAATCCTGAACACCCCCTTGGTAAATTCTTCTTGCTTAACCCATCATAGATATAAGATAACCCAAATTAACCCACTTGAATGGGTTGAAATTTGTTAAAAAAAAAGAAAATAATGGGTTGAGATTACTACCTGTACTGGTTTGAAATTATACAATTTAACTTTCCCTACAACTTTTTTATAATTATAACCATTTTCTTCTGACTTCCAGGTATGTGTGGGTGAACAATTCAACTCTCTTGGTTTGTACAATCCCAGAGTCTCGAGGAAGCCCCCCCAAAAAACCGTTAGTGCCTGCGGGTCCCAAAATCCAATCCAATGAGCAAAAAACCGTCGTTCAATCACGAACCTACCAAGATTTACTCAAAGATGAGTATGATGAAGATTTATTTGAGTATTATGCCACATCACAACTTGTTTTGGTGTCTTTAGACGGAGCTGTCAGATTATTCGGCGAGCCAGCTTTATATACATCACTAGATCCATCTCCTGATGAGAAATATATTTTACTTAGTTCAACTCACAGACCATATTCTTTTACCGTGCCAAGTGGGAGATTTCCTAGAAAGATTGACTTGTGGACAGCTGATGGAAAGTTTTTAAGGACACTTTGTGATTTACCCGTTGCTGAAGACATTCCAATTGCAGCTAATAGTGTTAGAAAAGGCATGCGTTCCCTAAATTGGAGGGCAGATAAACCTTCTGAACTCTACTGGTATGTCTTCTTTCTGCTTAGAATAATATCACGTGGTTGCAGCTCCTTCCAAACTTGATTACCTAGAATAGATTAATAGATAATAAGGTAATCGGAGTTAGTGTCACTTTACCCAAACGCTAAATGTCTGACCATCTGGTACTAGAAAACACAATAATTAAACAATCACTTATGAAATGCAATGCCAAACACCCCCTAACTCATTAAGTAATTGTTTGGTTAAAGGGTGGAGACACAAGACGGGGGCGATGCTAAAGTAGAAGTGTCTCCTCGTGACATAGTCTACACACAATCTGCTGATGCCCCTCAAGGTGAAGAGCCAAAGATCTTCTTTAAGCTCGATCTTCGTTATGGGTAAGTGTATAATCAAACCCCCTCCCAAGACACACACATTAATGATACTACATATGAGGTAGGTTTAAAAATGGCACATTTTTAATGTTTGCAGAGGAATAAGCTGGTGTGATGATTCACTTGCATTAGTATATGAATCTTGGTACAAAACACGTCGTGTAAAAACCTGGTTGGTCTCCCCTGGGTCCAACGAGACTCCGCATTTGTTGTTTGATAGATCGTCTGAAGATGTATACTCTGACCCTGGTTCTCCTATGTTTAGAAGAACTCCTGCTGGGACTTATGTTATTGCAAAGTTTAAAAAGGAAAATAAAGAAGGCACATATTTATTACTAAATGGAAGCGGTGCTACACCAGAAGGAAACATACCTTTCCTCGATCTCTTTGACATGTAAATGATTCATTTTCTATATATTATCTGTAAGTGGCAATATGGGCGGGTCGAAATATGAGATTAAGGGTCGAAAGATATGTGGTTCGGGTCGGGTGCCTTGGAAACACTTATTGTCTAATAGTTTAATTTAATTTTTATGAATATTTGGTGTATCAAAAATGGTTATAAAAGCTATATTTGTTCAACGACAATCTAAAGTTGGAATAAAATTTAGTAGGTTTTATGCATAAAAAATACACTTTGGGTGACTTTGAACCTTTTTGACTCGTCTTCTTCTAAGTCAATTTTTAAATATAACTTTATTTACCCATTATAATTAAACACAACCCGAATTAACCGATTGATAAATATTTGGGTGCAATTGCCACCTCTAATATAATCCTTTTGTCTCAATGACTTTCTTTCACCAAAGTTTTCTGACATAACTTATTTCAGAGAAACGGGGGATAAGGAAAGAATATGGCAGAGCGACAAGGAGAAATATTTTGAGAGTGTTGTGGCTTTAATGTCTGACCAAACTGCGGGAGATTTGTATGTTAATGATCTAAAAGTGTTGACTTCTAAAGAGTCCAAGACGGAAAACACCCAATATTATTTCCAAAAATGGCCAGAAAAGAAATCATGTCAAATCACTAATTTCCCACATCCGTACCCTCAATTGGCGTCATTACAGAAGGAAATGGTGCGGTACAAGAGACAGGATGGAGTTCAACTCACCGCAACTTTATACCTGCCACCTGGCTATGATGCGTCACGAGATGGCCCACTACCTTGTTTGGTTTGGTCGTATCCTGGAGAGTTTAAAAACAAAGAAGCAGCTGGACAAGTTCGTGGGTCTCCTAATACATTTGCAGGCATAGGTCCAACATCACCACTGCTTTGGTTGGCAAGGAGGTACGCGTGCATTCTTATTAAAATTATGTCTCTTATATATTCGACACTTCAGATGTGTTGGTATGTTTGAATTAGGGAAGTAACATAATGGTCCATTTCAATGGAATGAAAAATAGTCTGTTTGTTTTGTCAATTGGAGTGAAATGGACCTTTTGTAAAGGAATGCGATTCCTTCCATTTTGCTGATTTCTTTCCATGGGGAGGGTGTCTTTTTCCCCTTTCCATCTTGGAGTGGAATGAAAAGCAACATATTATCACCCTTATTAAAGTAATCTTCAATACAATTAATGCTTTTATAATATTTTTTCTTACTTCTTAAAAATTTAACCAGACCATATACGCTCACGCTATAATCTTAGTTAATGTTTTATTAAGCGCTTATTATGTTCCATATCCTATTATTTATAAGTAGAAAAAATTAACTTTAGTTAAATTATAAAGTTAAGATAACATTAAATTACCCAGGAATTTGTATGAAAACATGTTTCATTTCTACAGGCATGATAATGGAATGTAATGATCCATTCCATTACCTTGCTGATTCGGGGATTCCGTTACCTCGTGTCCTCGTCCATTCCATTCCTTTGTCAGTTGTCATTTGAGCAAACCAAATAGACCCTTTTCCCTTGGTATTTGAGCGTTCCTGTAATTTTTGCAGGTATGCTATATTATCCGGGCCAACAATTCCTATCATTGGCGAGGGCAAGGAAGAAGCAAATGATAGGTAATTATTTGTAAACGAATATATACATTTAATCATTTATAGCTATACCACTGGTTTTCACATTTTACTGACCACTATGAGTAATGTTATTGTCATCAGCTACGTTGATCAACTTGTTTGGAGTGCAGAGGCTGCAGTGGAGGAAGTTATCCGACGTGGGGTAAACTCTTTTCTTCTTACCCTATTGGAGGCAACTGTCTAAATTCTCTTTTTTTTCAGAGATTTTATTATTGTAATTATATAATTTTGATGATCACATTTAAAACATTATCTTTAAAACGTACAAAAGTGGTTGCCAGACAAACCAATCCGATTCAATTTAACACTAGAAGTACTCAATTTGACCCATTACCCAACTAACAGATTTGTCAATCGTACCACCCTACTTGAGATCATTTCATGTGTCTGATTTCATTGTTGCTTCTTCTAAAAATGAAGGTGGCTCATCCAGACAAAATTGCAATTGGAGGACATTCTTATGGGGCGTTCATGACTGCAAATCTGTTGGCACATGCCCCTCATCTTTTCTGCTGTGGAATTGCTCGCTCAGGAGCTTATAATAGAACGCTTACACCTTTCGGGTTTCAGGTAAGATATTGCTTTCTTTGGCTATTGGCAATGTAATAAATTTAATGATTGCTTATGGGTATTTAATATATTATCTGCACCAGAACGAGGATAGAACTCTCTGGGATGCTACTGATACCTACATCAAGATGAGTCCTTTCATGGCTGCCAATAAGATTAAGAAGCCCATCTTGCTTATCCATGGAGAAGAAGACAATAATTCTGGAACTTTAACGATGCAGGTATGTTTCACATTTTTTCTGCTTTAAGAAAATACATTATCATTTTGGAGTATCAACTTGTCAAGTATTATAGAAAAATGTTATGTATACGGGTTACAGAATGATCCAATGGGACACAAAGCTGCTTTTTAATAACTCAGATTTTGAAAAAAAATAAAAATAAGTACAATGGCTAATACGAGACAAATGAAAAAGTAAGTTGGTATTTATTTATGCAACAAACCATACATATTATTTTATCTTTTCATTGTAAGATATGTGACTTTGGATGCAGTCGGATCGTTTCTTTCAAGCTTTAAAAGGGCACGGGGCCCTGTCTCGCCTAGTCATTCTTCCATTTGAGAGCCATGGTTATTCATCACGGGAGAGCATAATGCATTGTCTTTGGGAGACGGATAGGTGGCTACAGAAGTTTTGTGTTTCCAACTCTTCCGAAGCCAGCATAGAATCAAAACCTGACGAAAGCAAAACTGTAGCCTCTGGTGGTGGGGCAGCTGCTGAGCTTGAAGACATTGGAAATGGAGTTGATGGTCTTCATTTTAATACAAGATCATCACTATGGTAATTTCTACTTTTACTATTTAATGTCAAGATAAAACCTCGATGAAAAGCAACCGCAGATTATGTGTTGGCCTTGAGTAAATTTAGAGGTCGCAGTGTCAACTCTTCAATATAAACATGGGTCCATTTGTGGCAAATTTTTTGTTATCTCCGGTAGGTCAATTGAGTAAAACTTTTGAAAATTGGCGTGTAGTTGATAGGTGGATCCATAGTTGTCCAGAGTAAGCTCCAATCGCTTTATTCAGACACCTAATTTGATGTAAATAGTCTAGCTTTCGTCACCATAATTTATACATTATTTTTCTTAAATTCCAAAAAAAAAGTTTGGCTGGTCAACCCGTCCCGATTTGTTTTAAAAGGTGTATTTTCGGCAACAGTATTTTCATTACTGCATGAAATGGTTGTACTATGTGAACACATTTGCTCAATGTTGAAAGGTTGTGCTCCGACTGCTCACGTCATACATGTGTATGGCTTCTCTGGTGTAGGTCAATACCAGGTTAAGTTATATCGTCTTTTAATATAAATGTATTTCAGATATATGCTGTCTGGAGCAACCATTGATAAAGGTTGGACGTGATCGGGTCCATCATCATATAAAGGAACTTGTTAGCTGCGCCACAGACATGCCACAGCTCAGCTCCTGAGAAACATGCTGGCCCGATGTACAATATAAAGATGAAGGGAAGGCTACTGTACCATCCCTGTATTCTTGAAACGAAATCAAATTTGATATGTGAATTGGATACAGGTAACTAATAGTGCGACATGAAAATGTCAATAATTGAAATATTTTTCTAGAAATGAAATTCATTTGGCGATATATGATACCGTTGGCTGCAAATTGTTAAGCTTTTCTGGATACATTTGGCGATATATGATAATTCTCTACTTTGTGCCTGATAATTTCACTTTGTTTAACGACTTAAGTTATTCTTAATGAAGTCCTATCATCAAGCAACGAAATCATCATCTTTCCGTTAAATTTGCATGGGTACTAGACAACTATTGTATGAACAGTTTGGTCTTTTTAGCATGGCTTTTTAACCCAGCTGCTAGTACAAATTTGGAATGAAAATTTTCAACATTGTATTTTCGAAGTCAGACAATACTTTCGTCAATTGTCATTCACATGTTTGAGATTTTGAGCATCTTACTTTTTGAAATATAACATTTTAATTTCAGTTTATAATTTGAAATATACATAAAGAGTGTAAAAACAGCATAAACAGAACTTACAATTGATAAATCATAAATGTATTAGTTTAACTTCAGTCACGGATTTGGTTTAGCGACAAAACACCAGAAGTCAAATCGGAGAACATATTAAAAGCATCTTTCGTTACTTCCTATGCTCCGAAATTGTTAGGCTACCTACAAACCAACTTAAAACTCATGACACTAATGACGAGTTAGCTTTTTTTTCTCTATACCAACTTCATCACCGACTTAATTTAATGAAAAGACCAAAGACGTTATCGAAATATACCTCACAAAAATCAATTAAATAAAACATCAACCACGCAAACATTTCACATGACTCGGTCATATTTACGACCGAGTTTTTTTCTTGACGTAAGACGTGTCTAACATGGGTGGGGTAATGGGGAAGAAGCGTCTTATTTGGAGGTCGACTACAAGGATGACCATGCATTACGACCCGCCTTATGACTCGACATAAAACACTTTAATGAGATTTTTGTTTTTCTGTTTTAATTAAATAATTGAGATAACTATATTTTGGTCTTTGTGGTTTGCAGGGTATTTCACCTTTGGTTCAATTTTTTAAAAAGTTTCAGATTCAGTCCAAAAGTGATACGTTCCACTTTCAGTCCATTTTAATAACGATGTTAGTTCCGTTTGTTAAGTCCAGTTGTCAAGTGGCCATGTTAGTCCTTTATACTAACGGTCATTTGCAACGTTAATCTTTATACCAAGGATCGTTTGCAACGTTTATCATGTTAGTCCTTTATACCAACTATCGTTTGCAACATTAGTCCTTTATACCAACGAACGTTTGCAACGTTAGTCTTTTTATATATGTCTTTATTTATGTTTTTATATATGATACATAAATTTACAAACGATCGTTGATATAAAAGACTAATGTTGCAAATGATCGTTGGTATAAAGGACTACCGTGGCAAACGTTGCAAACGATCGTTAGTATAAAGGACTAACGTTGCAAACGACCGTTAGTATAAAGGACTAACGCTACCACTTGACGACTAAACTTAACTAACAAAACTAATGTCTTTATCAAAATGGACTGAAAGTGAAATGAAACTATCACTTTTAAAAATTTGGACCAAAAGTGAAATACTCTGCAAACCACAAGGGCCAAAAAAGTATTTAACTCTAAATAATCTTTTATATAATAAAGGAATTACATTATTTCGGAATGATTTTTTCAATTCATTCTTATTGAAAAAACAATTGGGCCAATAGGAGAGCTCGATTTCGCCACGTAAGCAAAATCGTGTGATGTGATTGATTAATAAAAGTCAAAATTAAATTGATTTTGGTCAAACTTTAATAAATTTGGTGGAGAAATTTAGTTGATAAAAAAAACACATAAAAATATAGGTGTCAAATTTGTGAAAACAAAAACTTAAAAAAAGATGAGGTAATTAATAAAACTTTAGTGGTTGAATTTTTTAAAATTATATGGAGTTAAGTGTAATATTATAATACTTACATATTTTTTAATAACTTTAGATTATAAAAAAAATTCCCCCTTATACTTTATACCATTTATACTTTATATCTTAAAAAATACAATGTATATATTGTTTTAAAATAACAACATATAAATTTGCATAAGCTTATAAGTATCAATTTTTTCACTATATACGCTCAATAAGGACTTATTTATTTCATTTTTAAAAGTTTAACCTATGTGGACACGAGTTTACATTTTAATATGGCTAACTTACTGAAAACGAGAATATAATTATCAAATTGTAAGCACGAGTTACTTTAATATAAAAATAAATATATGCGATTGTACTTATAACAATAACTCATGTAATTCTTATTTATTTATATAAGGATATCTAGAAAAACATTTTTAAAAAACTTTAATGAGTATACTTTAACTTTATCAACGCTCATTATGTGCTATTAAACTTGCATCATGTGTACAACATAATATCAGTAGTGAAATTTAAATAACAACATCAACATCTTTGTCAGCTAAATAAAATTACTCCCTCCGTCCTATTTTATAAGTCCATGTTTGAAAAGTCAAAGTCTTTTTTCTCAGAGTTTGACTGTAATTATTTTTTTCATGTTATATAATACTTGATGAAAAGAATACCAATGAAAATGCATTTAAAACAAAAATTAATTCATATATTTTGTATCAAGTATTATATAACACAGAAAAAAAATAATTATGGTCAAACTCTGAAGAAAGAGACTTTGACTTTTCAAACATGGACTTATAAAATGGGACCGAGGGAGTAAATCTTAAGTTACCTAATAGAATTTTTTACAATTTTTTTACCAAATTCTAATGGATATTAATGCATAATGAAAAACTCGTGTATAAGTATTAGTTGTACTTATATCACAATTTTCATGGGCAAATTCTTATATATGTAGATACTGAATTAAAATGTTAAAATAAATTTGATTTATGTGTGAACTTCGTGCGTGCACGAAACTTATAAGTATATAATTATATGCAATTATCTTTAAAGATACAATATTCAGTATTAATACAGACTATTTTTTTTTTTTTGTCAAAACCACGTGCGTGCACGGGTATTATATAAGTGTAGGGTATCATGGCTAAGTCACTCTTCTTCATTTGGGCCCCACATGTGTCACATCATTTCAACACACTCATTTAAAAATACCCCACATTCACAACTAACTCAAACTTCTTCGCTTGAGCCCCACCCATCTTTATTTTATTTCTTTTCCATATTTTTCAAACACAATAAAATTCATTTCATTTAAATAAAAATACAAAATACAATAGTAAAAATAAAAAAACATACATCCCGGTCAATCTTTCTCTTCAAGCCTCAATAAAAAAACGTACATGCACAAAGGTTTTTGTTGTTGTTAGCATGGACAAAGAGTTAATGATGATGATGATGGTCAAAATGGAGAACAAACCCATATCAACAAATGGATCATATTCCATTATCTGAACCATTTTCATCAGTACATGCACAAAGGTTTAGTGCTAGTGAAGTTGACCAAAATTGTTCTTCTTTGTTTGTCGTATTCATATCGGGGAAGTGGCGAATTGCAAAGTTGCGAGCCACCATGGTGTGATGGCGATGGGTGGCGAACTCCGGCGAAGCCTCCACGTTGAACTGGCGAGTGAATTTCGTCACGATACCTTTCACTCTAACTAGTTTTTGTCTACACTAAAATACTATTGTTAATATTAACAAATTAAATCATTTATCAAAAACTATCAATAACGTCGGAACATATCTTATATTAAATTGTCATAGCTATCGATCCTTTTCTTTGAAACATAATTATTTATTTTTCCAAATCCCACGTAACATTTATTAGACATCTAAAATAGAAACAATGCTAACAGTCAAGTCATTTTCCCAGTAAACTTTTTCAGTGAAGTTTTTTGTAACTCAATTATTTATAATCATAATGTAAAATTTTTCTCTTGGAAAGTTGGAATGCATGATGATACCATTTTTCAACAATTTTGAAAATAATGTTTTGAAAATGGAAAAATATTGGTTTGAAAATAAATCGGATTCATAGTTTTAAAATTCAACCGGACTTTATTTTATCAAATCTTAAGTGAAATTATCAAACCATAAGTTGACTAAAGAGTTTTTGTGAATAATCTGGTTCGGGTCTCGGCTCGTGCACACTTCAGTTGATGCCTTACTGGGCTAGGAGAGTTGCCGTAGCTATTACTTATGAGGTGAACAATGATTGGTGCCAAAAAGCACCCTGGTGGGTCATGTCCGGCCAATTTTTTTTATTATTAATTTTTTTTTCATACGTATGATATAAGCATCATGTTTTCCAGAAACAAACTTGAAGAATAAGAATAATACTAGCAACTTAGTAAGTTATTGGAAAATTACAAACCAAGAAATTTTGGGTCTATAAGTCCACTCTTGCAATCCAAATTGACCAAGCAATCAAGCATCCAATGTCGACCATGACAAAACATTTTGTTATATTATTATACAAAGAAGTCATTAAAGTTTGCGATAAAGTTGTTTTAAGTCATTAAAGTTTTAAAGTTGTCATCCTAGTTACTGAACTTATAAAAAACATACATTTCTATAATTTCAGTGTTAATCAGGTAACTTGAACGCACATTTTTTGATATGTTAAGTAACGTAAATGTCGTGTTTTTACAAGTTCAGTGATGTTTACGTATATATTCTTATATAGGTTCAGTAACTTCAAAATGACTGTTTTAAAAGTTCAGTAACCTGGATGACAACTTTGAAATTTTAATAACTTAAAACAACTTTCGCGCAAACTTTAGTAATAACTATTTTTATCTCAAAATAAGAGTAAGGGTGCGTTTGGTATCCCACTATGGGAATGAGCCTATGACTATGCAAGTGATTAAAGGTGTTTGTTTAATATGAGAGGGCCCACCACTATGGTAATGAATGATAAATATAATTCATACTCCATATACATGAAAGGAGCTAGGTATGAATCTTTTATAAGTGAGGGACCCACCACTACTATCAAACTCATACCCATTATCATTCAATGCAACATACCAAACGCACCCTAAATTCACTTTTTCTAGTCTTGTACCTTTCGATAAACTGCAGGGCCCGGTATCTATTATTACTTACAGTAAATAGTTAATGTGATTTATTCAAAATAATGGAGTTCGGTTGCTTGAATAAGTGGTATAAATAAATTTATGGACCCGTCCCTTGAAAGGTAATTGGAATATGGTTTGAGAAATTCTAACGGAAGAGCGGGAAGTTTTCTTACATTATTGTCACATCATTTATACAATTATGCTACAAATTTGCATTTTGTGCTATAAATGACGTGACAATAATGGAACGAGATGATTTATTGATTATTTTTATGCTCTACTTTCTATAGATTACGAACATTGTCTTTGAACGCTGTTAATTTTTTTTTCCGTACTTGGTATATAACGAATTTACTTTTTACCTCGAGCATGTAATTGACTTGTCATTTGATTCTTGTACGGAAGTCGGCGAGAGACCAAATATGAAAGCCAAATATCTCTAAAAATCATATTCATAATTAGTATCTTCCACAGATAATATAAGACAAAAAAGGGTCCGTAAACTTGTTCAAAATTATCGCCTTTGTCCAAAAATTGAGATTTTCGTCGCCAGTAGTTCAAACCTTAGGATTTTGAGGCCAAACTCGTCCTTTGACTCGTAATGCTTAGGTCAACGTACGGTTTCAGTTACATAATCGAGGGTATAATAGACCAAACACATTTTCACTATACCTTAGTTAAATCTAACCCAACCTTGTCTCCTATTATTGTTTTCATGCATTAGATGTTATGTACCATTGTGTTTGGTTTTGTTGATACAAATGGGTGATCGTTTATGCTGATTATACCATGACATTTAAACTTCGAAGTTTGACTTTATAAAGGTCAACTGACAAACTAATATGTACACACAAAATATAACCTATAAAACAAACAAACACATATTGTAACACTAGCTGGGTACCCGCGCACAGCGGCGGCGATAAGTATAGTTATATGTGTTTGCTTACCCTTTTAGTGAATTCGTTTCACAACACTTCGAATGTATATGTGTTAGTTGTAAGTGTTTGTTTGGGTTACCCGTAACTTTCCCGCGACATCATTATTCCCGCATATAGAAATACCCTCGCAATCTCTTACGCGTCAAACACTACCCCAAAAGTATATGATTTTGACGAATCAAGATTATATTGATTGAAATAAATGAAATAAAGGTTAAAGTTGTAAAAATTTGAATTAAAATAAAATAAACCCATTAAAAATATAAAAACTAAAAACTCATAAAAATATATCAAAATGGATGTTGAATTAAAAAGCATAAAATTTTAGAAAATATGGTGATATTAGATTATAAAAAAAAATAAGTAGATAAAAAGATATTTTAATTTAAAAATAAAGATGAATTTTTAGTTGAGAAATGACACATGTCATTTTATAATTGGAGCTCTTTATATTAAATTTTAGTGGTTAGGAGTTAGGTTTGGAGTTTGTTAGAAGTTAGGCTTGAAGTTTGTTAGAAGTTAGGCTTGAAGTTTGTTAAGAAGTGACACATGTCATCTCATGATTGGAGCTCCTTATCTTAATTTTTGGTTAGAAAAACTCTTTCCATAATAAGCAAGTAAAAAAGTCTGAATTTTTAAGCCTTCTAATTTTAGAAGGCCTAAATGCATTATAAAGTAGTATAGATAACCAACCAGTTAGCAAGTTGACTTATAATAGTCAAACGGGGATACACTGTCTGATACAACATGAAATTGACATAAACTAAAGATTAAGTGTATGATACAAAAGGTTCTACTGATAATTGACAAAATAGAAAAGTTGATGCAATTTCTACTGAACAATCTTCAATTGATGAACCTTCTAATGATCTACATACTGGTACTGGATATCCTTAAACTAAGCAACACACAAAACATCAACCTTAAACTGATGATCATACTGCTACTGTGCCTAAAAAAACAAGTATCAAAACACCAAATATTCAAGTTAGATAAGGTATAATTGCAGTATCAAAATATAAAACAGACGTCATGCAATTCAACATTGAACCCTCACCTAGGATGGCTTTTTGGCAAAAAGAGCAAGTATGCAGTTGGTAATCCTTTCACTGCTTCTAAATGGTGTATTAACACCACTAGCCACAACACCACAAGGACCACCAGCATCACCAGCCTTGTTTTCACCATCAAAACCTGGAAACTCAACCATTTTAGCCTTTCCATTCCCATCAAAACCTCGCTTAAATTTTTTTACAACTTCCTTACCCTTTTTCTTTTGCAAAACATCCTCTTCCTTAAGCAGCTTTCCGTTTCCCTTATTTTTCTCCCTTTGTTATGAAAAACACCTTCTTCCTCTTTGATAACAACACCACCTTTCTGTGTTTGCATTTTGGTTACACTCCCCTGCATTTTGTTCCTATCTATCCCCTTCCATTTACGTCGAGTCCTAAAGGTGTTGGACTTGTCATTCGAAAGTTAGCATCTTGCTCTACCCAACCCACAACCTCTAAACCTATGTTTTTTAGGTAAAATTGTGCTAACTTTTGGGGCTTGTGAGCAGCAAAGATATCAACGGACTCATGTGTTTCATCATATGAACATCATCATCTATATTAATCAAATGCAAACCATTTTTTAAGGATTATTTAGGATCATAGAAAAACAATGCCCATTTTTGTTCATTAATCTCTAATAATACATTATCAAGGCTAATACTAAATATATCCCTATCACCGGTAAAGGCACTCACATTAATTAGTGATCATCCTTCATACCTTAGTGGGCCATAAGCAAATAACCCATTCTAGTTAATTTTGAACAAGACCTCACCTTCTTCTTCACATGAGTATCCTTAAAAGTTGACACAAATATGCTCCTTTCATCCATGCTTTGAGTTGATGTGTGTTTGAGTAGGTGTGTTTACGAATGTGGTTGAGTGTTTATAACCACCTATAGGCTGGTATTGAATTTTAGGTCTAATTTGGTTGGGTTTGTGTTAATTGGGTCGGGTTATTAGGAGAGTCTTTATATTTTCAGATCTTATTAGTTGGGTTTATTCGGGGTTGGAAAAATGACAAGGATATAGAGCTTGCCAACGGTCTCCCTCGTTTATAAGAACTTGCCGCCGCTGCTAATTCTTACGCGATGTTTGATTCCATTGTTGTTTACTATCAGAGAGAAAATGACAAGGATATAGAGCTTGCCAACGATCTCCATAAGTCATTTGTTGATTTGGTTCAGGTTATAAAAGAAACACACGAGTATATAACTGAATTGAAGGATATCGTCCTTCGGTTATGACGTACAAGGTTCTACAAGATCTTCACAAGGTTCAAAGGAAAAATCTGATCAAGATGTTGGATATAAAGAATGTGATTAAAGAAACCTATTCTCAGGTGTTTGACAAGAACACTTTCCTTGATGATCTTAGGAGGACTAAGTGATTTTGTTGTCTTTTAGGCTTTTGATGGTGTCTTTTGGTCTTTTGATGGTGTATTTTAGGAATGATATGTAATTATGTACAGTTTAATTATGAAATGAATGAATATCTATTTTATACTCTTGTGTTTTTTGTTGTTTTTTTGTCTTTTCCTTTTTGATTGTTTTGTGATTGTTTTGATTGTGTGATATTGTTGTTAGATGTTTGGTCCTTGCATAAACAGTGTATTTTATATGTGGAGAAGGATTTCATCCCATAACATTTTCTCACGACAGCATAAAGTTTAGGAAAGCATTTATTCTTTGGGTACTTTGACCACAATTTTACCCAAATTCGATTTCAAAACCCTAAATTGTTAAATCACTGAAATTGCTTAACGATGGGTAAAAGTAGATCTTATAGACAAATTAAATGCTCTAATTGTCATACTGTTAGATATAATAAGACTAGGTGTGACAAGGAAAAAGTACCAATACCGGCAAAGGAAAAAAAGGTACGAGGAAGAAAAAGGCATTGGGATGGCAGAAGGCAACAAGTATGCTCATATTTAATTTGAATTGATTACATGTATTACAGAGGTTCTTGTGTGTTTACATTGAAGTTAATGTATGAGTCTATAACTTTCATAGGGATGGATGAAGAGGAGATAAGGCGTACTATGGAACAAGAGTATCTTGAAGCTCTTTTGGATCAAGAAGAAGAACAAAGAAGGTTGGATCAAGAAGAAGAGCATGCAAGGTTGGATGAAGAAGCATTCCAACAGTTTTTTAAAGAGGAGAGAATGCAAAAACAACTTGAAAATAAAAGAGAAAGACAAGAAGCTGAAAGGGAATTTCAGGAAAAGTTAGCTTATGTGGGCTTCTAGTAGAGTGGATGTAGCTTATTCGATCACATGGTGGTCGTACTAGCTTGAAATAGTACAATTTTCAAATGCTCAATGTTTTGCCTCTATTTTAGTATGTTTGAATCATTTATGCTGTCATTACTTCCATCTTCTTGTTCAACAACAATATCGTTCCCCAGTATACCCTTTGTTGACTGCATTATATAATACCCCTTAGTTCTTCAATTCTTTATCACATCAATAAAAAAGCTACACAATGGATGAAGAAAATGGTTGTCCAATGATATGCATTGACTGTTGGGTTGAAAGTGAAAACATGGCTGAATTGACCTTTTTTGGAAGACGTCTACCTTATATAGATTTCATGTGGTATTGTTGTCCAATGCATCTTAACAGAAGGGAAAACATAACTGATACTGGTACAGGTGGTGTTAGAAGGGAAAACACAACTACAGCTGGTAAAGGTGGTGGTGTAGTGGGCCTACATATTTCAGCATCTAATAGAGGTGGTGGTTCAGTGGGTATAGGGGTGGAAGGGTGACTGTAACAAATCCTGATGAAATTCATGATTGTAGGTCTCTACAACCCATTGACAGTGATGATGAAGAAAGTAAACCAGCTGCAAGTCAAAGACCAAATGGACCACGCCCAAGTCAAACACCATGTGAAGCACTTGCAAGTGATAGAGCAATTGAATCACCTGCTAGTCAATTAACTAAGTGAATCACCTGCAAGAAATGCCATGTTGTATTTGGTAATAAATGTAACTAAACTGATATGTAGTATCTGTAATGTTATAACAATGTAGTTTGGTTACTAAATTTTTGGTATTTGTTGACTTTTATAAGTCAAAATGGGTTATTCCAAACAGCCCCCTAAAATGCATATGCAATTACAAACAAGAAACCCAAAATAGAAATGCAAACAAAAGATGTTTTAAAAGATCCAAACATCAATTTGGTTGCAATTTTTTAGGTATATGTTGACTTTATAAGTCATAATGGGTAATTCCAAACACTCCCATAAATATATGCTAACACTTAACTCTTGATAATCAAAATATTTATAACAAAGCTTAATTAAATCCTCATGCCCAAAATATACATACCAACATTAATTAAACCATAAACAGCAAAATATACATCTTAAAAGTCATTGTTTTGAGTAACCATCTTAAGTAAAAAAAATTACATCTTGCATTATATCGCCAACTAAAAAAAACAGGTGAGCTTGTTGATGGGATACTTGAGCTTCTTAAAGGGAGACTTAAGCTTCTTAGGGGGAGGCACATACCACTCATTCATGTTTTTGCTTGAGCAACCCACAACCGCTCCAAGACCAAGTACTACATTTGTAATCCTATCTTTACTTTTTGGACTTTTATGAACAAGGGTGCTAACAGGCTATGCAGTGGAAGTGGAAGGGGATGCTTTCAAAGGGGAAGACTTTCCCTTTCTAACCCTTGATATGGAAGCATTAGTCTTAGAAGACAACAACCGAACATCATCATCAAATGAGTCTAAAATTATGATGACATCAACCTCCTTTCCCTTAGAGTTGGTGTCTGGAAAGATAGCCAAAACAGAAAGACATTAGAGTTTAGCCATTACTATCATACTTTGTAAACAGTAAGTCTAACCTTTCGCAACATTCTGATTCCCATATTTTTGCCACAAATCTTCCAGTATAACATCAATAGTTTCATATTCTATATCCCACTTTTTCCCATACTTAGTCATTACATACTCAATCATATCCTCAGAGACTTTTAGTTTGCTATAATCCTTATTTTTTGCAGACTCTGACATTGCTTGGATTTCTTGCAAAAAAAAGGGTTATTTAGGGTCACAAAAAAGACTGTTAAGCTTAATATTTCAATCACACAAATACAGAACATTAAACTAACTTTTCATCACTTCAGTTTTTTTTGCAAATCTGCATAAATCTTCAAACATCTCATCAGACATTTCATTTCTTTGTAACCAATTATCCCCATATTTAGACTTCACATACTTTACAATATCATCGGTGACTGCTGTTATACTAAAGCCCTTGTCTGCCATTGTCACAGTTTTGTTTGCACAAATTTTGGTAGATAATTGAGTGTTACGGTTTTCCTAAGAATGTGTGTGATTGATGATCGAGTTTTTGTTAAGTATTATTTCTATATGTCATTTGTTTGGTGAAGATGGAGTTAAATAATAAACAATATAGGGTATTGGTTCGCGCGCAAAATTAAATAGCTTATTAGGGAAGAAGAAACGATCAAGTTGCATTGTACTACTAAATATAATTTTTTCACATTTGGTCCCTAAAGTTGAGTGTTGGGTTAAGATCGGGTTAGATTTAACTAAGGTATAGTAAAAAATGTGTTTGGTCTATTATACCATCGATTATATAACTGAAACCGTACGTTGATTTGAGAATTTTGGGTTAAGGGACGATTTTGGCCTCAAAATCCCAAGGTTTGAACTACCGGCAATGAAAGTCTCAACTTTTGGTTAAAAGCGATGGTTTTGAACGAGTTTAAAGACCAACGGTGTATTTTTGTCTTTATATAACTATGATATAATTTGATTATATAAAGTTGCGTAAGATTTCTATTAAACAAGCATTTGTAAGTTCAAACCTTGAAAAAAAGAATACATAGTGGCTTGCTAAAAAAAAAGGTTTTTATTAGAGGCCTTTTGAGCTGGCGGTACGTAAGTGACACAACTATATAAAGATTGAAGGTTCAAGTCTCATTTGATACATAAAGATAGAATTTGTGATATAATTGGAGTACGTTGTAGTAATTAGCCGTTGAAACAAATGAAGACATATCTATATCTATATTACATATAAAAGAAAAACAGTTAAATCTTGAAAAGTGAAATGTTGAAAGTCAAATGTGAGGGAAATGCATGGTGTAATTAATACTCTTATTAAAATACCCTATTACTTAAGAGTACAATAATTTATTCACATTATACAACCAATTAAAAGCATATCTACAAAATTAAAAACAACTAATTAAAACACTCCTTACTAAAAAGTAAAATAAAAATTTCACAATGTACAACTTAAACAAGCTACAATATAATACAAAATATAAAATAATTAAACACACTAATTAACGTTATTTTTAAAACACCCTAAAATGAAAAGTACATGTTATTATACACACTATACAAATTAATAAAACACAAAAAGCTTCATACAAGCTAACAAGTTGATGGTACATATAGTTTTGAAAATCAGACCGGACCAACGGGTTCAATCGGGAACCGGTGTCGCCACCGGTACGGTTAACCAATAAAAGCCATTCGAAAACGAACCAGAGAGGACCCGTTGAAACCGATACAAACTAGTGAATCAGGTCTCATCGATATCTATTTCTCCGGTTAATCGTCAAAGGGTACCCGTCGCCGCAACGCGCGTGTACCCTTCTATACTATATATAAAGGAAATAACCAAAAAGTAAAAACTGAAAAAGAAAATGTTGAAAACATGTGTTTCAAAAGGAAACTATTAATACATATCGAAAACCGGGTTGTCCCGGGACACTTCAAACCCGGTGGGTTGACCCGGTTTAATTTGACCCATTTTTTACCTAACACGTCGGGTTGACTCGGTTTAAATCGACCCGTTTTTCGACCGGAACGGTTCAACCGGTTGAACCACCCGGGTCGAACTGGATTTCAAAACATTATGTTCAATCCCCAAATCTTCAAACTATTATTATTTTTCGTTTATAACCCATAAACTTTTTTTTAACACAAAACAATCTGGCACTATAAAATCCCATCACTATGAACGAGTACTCGTTTAGTTTATATATAGTGAAACTGTGAAGGCCCTGCAGAGGCCTCTGTGTCCTGCAGAGGACCTCTTTTTTTGCTATATCAAAAAAGGCCTCCCATTTCGCTACCAACTGGTGGAGAAATGCTTAAAGGACACGTGTCGCTACCCCATTAAATTAACGTGCGTAAGTAAAAAAAAAAAGCATCTCACATAAAATTAGTAGCGAAATATGACATAGTGGGGACACCGGCTGACAGAAAGTTGAAAAAGCAACCATTTCACATAACATTGGTAGCGAAATGCTCTCTCCTCACCTAGGGAAGGAGCAAAATTGAACCTGCAACTATTTTTGAAATGACTATTCGATCTATCCGAATTATTAGAGTTTGATTCAATGTTTGATCTTCATTTCGAGTGATAAAGGAGTGTGTTTTTGTGTTCGTTTCTCCCTTCCGAAACTTGAAAAAAATTTGCGTTTTTTTTTTTTTTTTTTTTGGGGGCTGCCTGTTGTGTTGTTGTTGTGTTGAAGGCAGTTGGTGGTGAAGGCAGTTGGTGGTGGTGGTGTTGGTGTTGAAGGCAATTGGTGGTGGTGGTGTTGGTGGTGGTGCCGGCAGTTGGTGGTGGCACGACAGGCTGTGGTTCTCATTCTTGGGTGGTTCGGTGGTGGTAGTGGGTAGGTGTTAACGTGTTTGTTTGTTAATATGGCACTTGTTGTTCCGGTAAATATTTATTTTTCTTCCGATATCATTATTTGGTGTTTTATGCTTATTGTGTAGTTAATAATATATATTGTTATTTTAGGATTTTGCCGTTGACCTTACCTGTAGAAGTAAGCTTAGATTGGTTCATTACCTTAAAAAAAAATTGCGAATACCAATAAGGAAGTATTGTTTAGGCAGACGTGTTTCGGATGGATGTTTGACATAGAACAAATACGAGAGTCATGTATTTTATTACATTATATGAGTTTATGTCAACTTGAACCTCAACCGGGAGACACGGAAGTCGTTCCATTGAGGTATCGTGTAGGAGATTTTGAGTTGAGATTTGGTAGAGAGGAGTTTTGTTTAGTAACTAGCTTGAGATTTGGTGTTGATTTTCAAGACAAATATAAAGATCAACCTACTCCTCTTAGGAGACGTGTTTTTGACTCACGTTATGATGGATGTTCGATAACTGTTGGAGTGTTGAATGAATTTATTTCTAGCGATGCCTTTGATAAGCTTGTCGATATCGATGCCGTTCGTGTCAGTTTTCTAGGGTTGTTGGAGATGGTGTTGTTAGGCCACGAGATTAAGTACGTAGTTCCCCCATGGTGCATGGCTTTAGTAGATAATCTTGATGCTTGGAACATATATCCTTGGGGTTCGTACGTGTGGCCGACATTGTACAGTCAGTTAGTTGGTGCAGTAGATTCACGGCTTGAAGCTTTTTTTGTGAAGCCACGACCACCGCCTGACGCTGACGGTAAGGTAAAGAACCCTAAGTATACGCTGATCGGCTTTACATGGGCCTTTAAGGTATGTATATATATATATATATATATATATATATATATATATATATATATATATATATATATATATATATATATATATATATATATATATATATATATATATATATATATATATATAATTTTAGTTTTTGTTGTTTATGTATATATATAATGTTAAAGTAATTAACCAATTATTTTTTTATAGACGTGGATTTTGGAGACTTATCTAGACACGGCACTAGATTTTTTTAATCGTCACGAGCTCCATCCGAGAGTGTGTGCATGGCGTTACAAGCGGCCATTTAAACGTTGTTCCCTGGATAGTTTATTGGTGAGTTGTTATTTAATCATGCCATTCAGTTTTTAGTTATTCATAACAATATTCGTATTTGTTGTTATATAAATTTTAGGTAGCGGAACCTACATTAAGACTTGTACCCGATGCATATGAGTCTGAAAAGGGTTGGTTCCGTGATAGCATGGCATTTTTTGGGGGGCGTAGTATTAAACCACCACCAATACCCCCACTTTCAGACCAATATAGCCATGACGATGTTCCAGAATTCGTTTATCGTCATTTGACGGAACTAGAGGATTTGACAAAGGCTCAGGCTGCCAAGATTAAGGAACACGACACAATGTTCCAAAAAATATTTGGTTTCTTTAGTGGATTTAGTGGTTTCCCGAACGCGCATGTATGTTTTATTTGCATATTTTTTTGTTGCTACTTATTGGTTTTAAAAATTACTAAACATTATAATATTGTATTTAGGCTTTCGCGCCGGCTGGAGCTGGAAGTAATTGGAACCCGAACGCACAGGTATGTTTTATTTGCATATTTTTTTGTTGCTACTTATTTGTTTTAAAAATTACTAAACATTATAATACTGTATTTAGGCTTTCGCGCCGGCTGGAACTGGAAGTAATTGGAACCCGAACGCGCATGTATGTTTTATTTGCATATTTTTTTGTTGCTATTTATTTGTTTTAAAAATTACTAAACATTATAATATTGTATTTAGGCTTTCGCGCCGGCTGGAACTGGAAGTAATTGGAACCAGAACGCGCAGGTATGTTTTATTTGCATATTTTTTTGTTGCTACTTATTTGTTTTAAAAATTACTAAACATTATAATATTGTATTTAGGCTTTCGCGCCGGCTGGAACTGGAAGTAATTGGAACCCGAACGCGCAGGTATGTTTTATTAACATATTTTTTTGTTGCTACTTATTTGTTTTAAAAATTACTAAACGTTATAATATTATATTTAGGCTTTCGCGCCGGCTGGAACTGGAAGTAATTGGAACCCGAACGCGCAGGTATGTTTTATTTGCATATTTTTTTGTTGCTACTTATTTGTTTTAAAAATTACTAAACATTATAATATTGTATTTAGGCTTTCGCGCCGGCTGGAACTGAAAGTAGTTGGAACCAGAACGCGCAGGTATGTTTTATTTGCATATTTTTTTGTTGCTAATCATTTGTTTTAAAAATTACTAAACATTATAATATTGTATGTAGGTATTTGGTGAGGCTGGTCAAGGAGATGGGGGGTTTCCTACCCCCCCCCCCCCCAGTAGTTCTTTCTTTGAGGGGGTGTCTCACCACCAGTCGCCACAGGTGGGCACGCACGTATACGACCAGCTGACACCTCACTCTAGGACGTCTATGCCACAACAAGGATTTGTTCCGTGGTCGGGTAACAATGCGCAACAAGCTAGTGCATCACACCCCCCGTAGCTAATCGTGTGTTACCGGTAAATTTATAACCCACATAAGTATATATATTTTTTTCATTTTTCTACTATAATACTTGCATGTATATTTGTTCCGTGTTAGGGTGCTATTAATCGAGGAAAGAGAGATGTTCGTCCTAGCCATTATTTGTGCAGCCCGTTTGGTCGTTTGCCAGACACGACTCCTATTCCCAATAAACGGGATGGTAGGCTTAAGGATAATGCCATTTCATCAAATATCAGCCCGTTAGATCTTGGAAAAGCTATTGATGAAGGAGACGATAGGGTCAATGATGATGAAGAAGACAGGTATAGAGTTGAGTTTTTACGGGAAAATTATACCGGAGAGTACATTTCGTTTTATAACGTTGACCCTGCTAAGGTAATCATAAAACTACGTGAATATTCTTGAAATTTAACAATGATTAACAACTTATTATTGATATTACTTTTGGCTATTTAGGTTAAGCGTACATTATATGAAGACTTAGAAACTTTCCTGAGGAACCCTAAACCCATATACCTGGACTGTCATGTGATGGGTTTTGCGTGTGAGACAATTTTTTGGCGTGAATTGCTCCCTTTTTGTTCCAATGTCCCAAGTAATGGTTGGCTTGCAGACGATGTAAGTTTATTATTACATTTTTATAATGTATTTGAATAGTTTTTTTTATAGAATGCTTATAAATAATTTTAATATTTTTTTGATATGAACTAGCATATGAATGCATGGACTGAGCTTCTAATTCGTCAGAGGCCAAATGGTGCTCCCTGGACAGTAGCGAAATCAACACTTGCATCGTATGCTCCAGGCACTTCTCTCTTCTTACTTGTGACAGATAGTGCATTACATGGAACGATAAGTGGGAGGACACGTCCGTGCCCATCCTGGGATGAGGTACAAGTGGTAAGTATTTTTTTTTAATGATTTTAATGCGTTTAGTATTTTAATAAGCTATTTAATTGTATGTAAGCTAATGATTTTATCTTTGTAGGTGTATATGCCGTTCCATGCCGAAGGCAACCACTGGGTTCTAGGTGTCGTAGATCTTCCGAATTCTCATATTTCTGTTTTCGACTCGATGGATAATAAGAGTAGGTCGGGTAAGTTGCGACGACATCTTGCTGGATGGACTAAAGTCTTAAATGAAAGTTTACAGCTCCAAGGATATTTTGGCGTTACCGGACGACCACATTTTAACTTCTCATTCTCTTATAATGATTCAAAATGGTTTCCTGCTCCGCAGCAGTCAAATGGTAGGGATTGTGGAGTAGTTGTATGTTGGCTTATGCATCGATTTTGTACAGGTAGGATCCCACCACCGGTTATTAGTACCCCTTCACAGTATTTTAAGGACTTTAGATTTGTTGACCGTTTGTATGATTTGTTGACCGTTTGTATGATTAGTTGACCCGTTGTGAGAATACTAGAGAGTGTGGATATGATTAGTTGACCGTTTGTATATGTATTTCCATCTATGGTTGACGAATACTAGCGGATGTAGATATGATTAGTTGACCATTTGTATATGTATTTTCAACCGTTTGTATATATATTTTTATCTAATGAAAGTTTGTGTATGTTACATATCACAAGATATTTGACAAGTCGATAACTAAAGTTTTGTAGATGAGTTAAATGAAAACATTAGATGGGTTAAATAAATACATAAAAAAATACAAGATAAAGATGATACAAATTAAAAATGAAAGTCTAGCAGATGGGTTAAATAAAAACATAAAGAAATACAAGATAAACATGATACAAATTAAAAACGAAACTCCAATTTAAACATCACTGATAAACGGTATCCTTGTGGTAAACCTCAACAATGTTTTTCAAAGTGATGTTAAGGTAATGGTTATGTGGTTTTGGTGTGAACACTGAGACGTTCTTTAGTATCAAAACAGCACCGACACCGATAGACTTGACGTAACCCTTATCCTCTTCTAGTACTTTGTGATGAATTGAACCAGACATTGTTCCTGATGGATCTTTGAGTGTCACAGTTAGGTCACCAAGCACATTTGGTGTACAAGACTTAATGACGGCTACAACCAGTTCAAGCTTCCCTTTTTTACAAAAGGTTTTCATATCGCCTAAACAAGCATCTATCTTGATCCCAAAAGCATCTAGATAGCCAAGCGCGCTTAGCCATGGGCCACGCGTAAAATGATCATCTTCGGATGCATCCTCCTCTATTCTCCTGACATACTCTTGGGTTGGCATTACAGACGAGGGGCCTCCTTCCGTAATGTCAGTATTTTTTCGGAGCTTGGCCATTTGAAGAATACCCGCTGGACCTGGTATTATCCTTGTGTGTGCTATTGTACTTGCATTTTCCCTGGGCTGATCAATGTACAAATGTATTATACCATCAGCGGAAGCACAAGCACACGTAACAAATAAAGTAACGTCGTTGTTGTCTTTAATCTCCGTCGTTGTATCTGATGGGCTTAGCCTAAACGACAATCTGAGTTACGTATTTGCATCCAACTCGAGTTTGTTCACCAACATTTCAACCATTAACGAGTAAGTGATGTCACTGTACATAATGACACCACTTTCCTTGCCATTGAAATGTAATTTAGATTTGAATTTCTGGAAATTAGACGACATTTGTATGTTTGTTGGGTAGATGTATGTTAGTATATAGTTTTTGGTTAATTCTTATGTTTGTTAAAATTCTTTTTAGATGTTGTATATATAGGGTGTATATCACATCATGTTTAACACGAAATATGACAACTTTTTGTCGTGTTTTAATAATTATACGAAAACTGTTACACATGTCAGTAATAATATAGGGACATGCAAAATTATCTATAACTCACATACATGTTTGCACGAAATATGACAACTTTTTGTCGTGTTTTAATAATTATACGAAAACTGTTACACATGTCAGTAATAATATAGGGACATGCAAAATTATCTATAACTCACATACATGTTTGCACGAAATATGACAACTTTTTGTCGTGTTTTAATAATTATACGAAAACTGTTACACATGTCAGTAATAATATAGGGACATGCAAAATTATCTATAACTCACATACATGTTTGCACGAAATATGACAACATTCAATAATTGTATGACAACTTTTTAGGCTTGTCAGTAAGCAACTAAAGTCAATGACTTTCTATAACTCACATACATGTTTACACGAAATATGACAACATTCAATAATTGTATGACAAGTTTCAATAATTATATATATATACCCATTCTTCATTCTCTAACTCATCAAATGTCAACATTTAACAAAACTACATTACAATTCACTATCAACTACAACGGAAACTTTACACTTAACCCAATAACATATCAAGATGGTTCAAACATCAATATAAATGTTCCACAATTTGGGTTTCGAGATATGGTTAAGTATCTAGAGAGAAAATTACCAACAAAGGTCAACTTTCTATATTACGCATTGCCACAAAACCAAAATTTAATGGGGCTGAAAGCAATTGAAAGTGATTATGACATTGGTGTTATGTACGACATCGCAAAAGATGCTGCACAACTCCAAATTTTTGTGTGTGAGCATCTGACAGATTTAAGTACAAATTTGATTCCAAATGATGGTTCTATGGAAGAAGCATTTGCAGGTGTAATTTCAGAAGAAACAAAACTAAAGCGTCAAGAGCGTGTCCGTTATATACATGAAATGGTTCAGATAAAAAACAAACTGGAAGAGCGTGTACACTTTAAACGTTTGTATAATAAAAAAACTAAACCTACTACACCATATACTCAAACCATTTTCAATTTTCCTGTTCACAACAAGGGTCAATTTGTTTGCTATGGCGGAAAACTAACGTATGTAAATGGTTGGAAGATGAACATCAACATTCCAAGAATGAAGCTAGAAGAGCTGAAGCAATATTTGTTTAACATCGTTGACATGAGTATTCATGCACTTTTTTATGAAGTACCACACACTGGCATTTCAAGCACCATAAAACTAAGAAACAACTATGATATGCATGTAATGTTTGATATTTCTGCAGCGCTAGGCAACTTGGAAATCTACATTGACCATGGCGGTGTCGATTTTAATATTGAAAAATATATATTGCCAAATGCTACTTTGGCAGAAATGATGGAGCATGTGATAACAGAATACACAAGTGACAGTGAAGACGGAAACAACAACATAACTCAAGCGGATTATACTTGTGGTTAAATGGTTGAATGGGCAGAAAAAGAACTCTTTCAGAATTAGGATGCTAAAGCGGATCCACGGCATAATGACATATGAAAGAATCATTGGTATTCATAGTCATAATAACTCAATATGTGTATGATTTAAGATTCTCTTAATAATATGTTTTTCTTAATAATATTTATTTCTTCACTACAAGCACAGAGTTTGGAAAACAAACACTTCATTGATGGTGGAAAAAATTAAACATTCATAATACAACGAGATCGCTCAAGATAAAAATACTAAAACTAAACCACGATGGTATGATTTGGTTCATTAAGAAGAATTATGGATTCTTTATATGGGCCAATGAAAAATGAACCACCATTCGCTTCAATACCCATGTCTTGCCACAATTCAGAAGCTCGTTCGTACACTTGTAGCGAGTGAGCTATCTCTTGGTCGATCTTAGCTTCAATAATTGGATCATCATCCTTAGTAAACCCAACTAATTTTACCACATTCTCTATTGGGTATGGGAGAGTGAATAGCACTGTACACGATGATACGATAGCACCATTAATTTCTAACACCCATGCACATAAAACTTTGTACCCATCTGCTAGGAAACTTCCTGAAATTACAATAGAGTTCCGTAGCTGGGATATATGGAATGGAGGCCCAACCATGCGTCTTATCTCTTCTGGTATGCCTACGTCGGTAAATTGGTGACTAACCAAATCAAATGAAACTACCATATAGCGTTTGTACAAAATACCATCATTGAAAAGAAATTTTTCATAACCAAGCCAGTAAATTTTACCACCCACTACTGCTTGGCCAGACCTTTTTAGTCTAATCCCTTCTCGAGGCAAAAGGTCATTTTCAATATGGTTCCAGCGTCTCGAACTCAAGGTATACACTGACACGTACCATGGCCCTTCACCGTATAACGGGTAATTAATTTTTAAAATTGTTAGGTCTAAATTGTCAGGACGTACACCAAAACCGATGACCATTTTTGGTGAATCTGGTTGATTCAAGAAGCTAGAGACTAATACCCCTATAGATCGTTTTATTGATGGGTTCCAAATAACGACCATCATGTTTGAACCATAAGAAAAGCACCAGACACCTTCAGAAGTAGCAATTGGCTTAAGAGTTGGAAGATGAAGAGTTGTATCTAGGTGCGTGAAAGCTAAACTTCAATTAACTGAAAACATAAAACCTACATTACCTTGCATATATGTTAAATTAAAACAACACATATCCGTATCCCGAAAGCCGTAGCTACGGATGAAGTTGGAAAAGTCTATTGAAGACCTCCATCTCTTTGACACAGTACGAAATTGTAGTAATGACTTAACTGGAAGTCTATTCATGATATCAACTTGCAGATCGAAGGGTATGTTGTCCGACATTTGATTTTGATGACAATGGATAAATTACTAATTGATTTTGAATGACAAAGTAGGCCTTAAATAGGGTTAAAACCGTGTCATACACTTGTCGTTTCTAATCACATAATAATATAAGCGAAATATGACATGAATATGACTTTTCACAGACTTTATAGAGACACGGATGTGACTAGTAAATAAACTTTTTTCTGATCACATAATAATATAAGCGAAATATGACATGAATATGACTTTTCACAGACTTTATAGAGACACGGATGTGACTAGTAAATAAACTTTTTTCTGATCACATAATAATATAAGCGAAATATGAAATGAATATGACTTTTCACAGACTTTATAGAGACATGGATGTGACTAGTAAATAAACTTTTTTCTAATCACATAATAATATAAGCGAAATATGACATGAATATGACTTTTCACAGACTTTATAGAGACGTGGCTAGTAAATAAACTTTTTTCTAATCACATAATAATATAAGCGAAATATGATATCAACGATGTATTCATCAATGCAATACAGACTACTTAGCTCCCTTATAGAGACAAAGATGTTACTAGTATACAAACATTAGATAGGTTAGTGGGTCACATTATATAAACCACGTTGTTGTATTCAAGAAAATTGCATCTTTTTATCTTTTGTTAAATCCTTCTATACCTGGTCAAGCGATGACATTCAAAGTCCGACTACACCATTATGGAAGTTTCACTTCACCACCTGGAAGAAAGTTTGTAGGTGGTATAGTTGCTTGTGTAGATCCAATTGTTTACGAAACTTTTTCGGTCAATCAATTGAAAATAATCTTAACCAATTGCTTGGGTTATGATGAAAACTCCCCAGCCTTTTTTTATTTAAAGAAACCAAATTGTAGTCTTGATTTAGGACTCGAACTATTAGCTACTGCAATCGAAGACCCCGAACGTATACGAACGTATACTCAATTACAGCAAAACCAACTACATGTGTACGTATCACGGGTGGAGTTATCCCCACTAGTTGTACCCGAGGAATGCAAAAATGAGGGTTTCAAGAAGAAAAAACAAGATAAACCTTCATGTTCAAAAAAGTTATTTGACTAGTGACTAAGTCTGGTTATGTTCAACTTGCAATGTCACTCTATGCTACTTTGTCTTTTTATCGAATGAAATTTAGTTGTTCCTTCTTTCATTCATATAAAATGCTAAAGTTCTACATTGTTTGGGGATGGTTACAAGTAGTTTGCAGTGTATTTGAATTTGTAAAATTATAGTATTAACATTTTTTCTTAAATAGAGTGATTGCATTAAAAAAAAATTATCACATAATATTATACACGAAATATGACTAGAATATGACTTGTCAGAAATTTTTTTTAGAGACACAGATGTGACTAGTAAATAATCTTTTTTTTATCACATAATTGTATACACGAAATATGACATGATAGAGACTACTCAGGGCCCTTACAGAGACAAAGATGTGACTGGTATACAAGAAATATGACATAACGCTATAAATAACACATCCACGAAATTGAATGTATATACATCTTCACAATACTTACAAAAAGAAAATGGCCTTGAATTTACATAAATTCAAATGTATGTTACATTACGGTGAAATAAAGCGCGGTGTGATTATGGATGATGATATAACATATTCAGGGTTAGTTGATCTGGTGGTGAATAAGTTTAAATTGAAGCAAAATGTCCTAGTAAATTTAAATGTGAAAGTCCCTTCAGCTGACTTTCTACTCGATGTTACAGACGACAACGAGGTAAACTTTTTTGTTCAATGTGCTTTAGAGTCTCCTGCAGAACTTGTACAGTTGTATGTTTCGCAATCTAAAACAATGGAAGAAACAACAACTCTTGGTTCAACTCAGCAAGTGCCAGAGTTTTATAATTTTTTCCCTACAATGGTAGAAGAAAACATCGGCCCATCAAATGATTTTCAAAACAATGACTATAACTATAAAGATGAGGCAAATTTCACAAAACCGGGGTCATCATGTGCTTTCAGTTCTGATAACGAACAGGAAGATGATGACTCAGGTTATAAAGATGAGGCAAATTTCACAAAACCCGGGTCATCATTTGCTTTTCATTCAGTTGACGAAGAGGAATATGATGGCTCAGGTTATAAAGATGAGGCAAATTTTACAAAACCAGGGTCATCATTTGCTTTTCTATCAGATCACGAAGATGATGAAAATGATTGTTTTGATGAATTAAATAAAACCAAACACCCCGGTAACCATAAATGGCCGAATTTTTTTGAACATATCCCTGAAGTTCCTGAACCACCACTTTACACGCCAAAACCTATGCCTACAAAGGATTATAACAACAAAACTGAAATAAAAATCAATAAGGTTTTTTTAACTAGGGCGGAATTAGACTTGGCATACATGTTGAAAGCTTTACAAGATGGTTATGAATTTGTTTCGAAAAAAACTAACCCTATAACTTACAACATAAAATGCTTCCATTATGCACAATGTGCATGATATATTAATGCCAGACGTTGGCCAAATTCAGATGTTTTTCAAATTACAAGCATGAATGATATTCACACGTGTCCCAGAACCCAAACATATCCTAACCATCGAAATGCAAACAAAAAAGTAATTGCTCACATTATGAAAGATAAATTAGAAGATGGTAGCCGTGATTTGAAAGGGAGAGATATACAAAAAGATATCATGGCACAATATAAAACATCTATATCTTACCAACAAGCATGGAGAGGGAAGGATTATGGGTTACAATTGTTAAGAGGTTCACCATTAGAATCGTTTGAAATGCTACCGTATTACTGTCACAACTTAGAAAAAAAAACCCAGGGACGGTCACACGTATCAAGAAAAGCAATCAAGGGGTTTTCGAAATTTTATTCATTGCCATTGGTGCATCGGTAAGTCTTGTTCAAATTTTTTTATAAGTGCAGGCAAAAACAAGTTTGCTATTATAATTTTAAAAATTGTTTATACGCAGTTGCGCACGTTTGTGAACCATCTTCGCCCACTACTTATAGTGGACGCGGCGCATTTAAAGGGTACTTACAAGGGTACAAATTTGCAAGCCGTTGGGATGGACGGAAACAACCAAATTGTGCCTATTGCTTACGGAATATGCAGAGGGGAGACTAGTGATTGTTGGTCATGGTGGATGTCAGTACTTAGAGAGTGCATCGGCGATAACCCCAATATGATTATCGTATCTGATAGGCATCCTGCAATAGCTTCGGCAGTAAGGAATGAGTTTCCGTCGGCGTTTCATGGTATTTGTTGTTGACATCTAATGATGAACCTTTCCTTGAAAAACAAAAAAGTTAAAGGTCTATACTGGGGCATATGCAAAGCGTATACTCCCGATGAGTGGCAACGACAAATGAACATACTCCTGGCTGTACAATCTGAAGCACACCGAAAGCTAATGGAGGCTGATCCTAGACGCTGGTCTCGAGCACATTGCCCACGTAGACGTTACAATTATTGTACATCTAACAGTGCCGAGTCTGTTAATGCATGTACTGTATTGTACAGAAAGCTACCTGTAACAGTGTTGACCGACACGTACCGAAGTATGGTTCAAAAGTGGTATTTTAAACGTCGGGAAGCTGCAGGTATTTATTGTTTAAAACTTAACGTACTCAGTAATCATTTTGAAAAATATATTAGATAAGTTATTTAATTTAATTTTTACATTTTTTGTGTAGCAAAAATGAGGTACGACATCACAGATTGGGCAGCGCATAAGGTGGAGAAAAGAAGAATGAAAAGCGTCAGTTGGGTTGTACACGGAATTACTCAATTTCGGTATCAAGTTTATGATGGCCAATATAACCGTGAGGTGAACTTTACGACCGGTGAATGTGAATGTAGGAAATGGCAAATTTCCGGGATACCTTGTGGTCACGTTATTGCTAACAGATTGTGTGCAATATGTACATGACTGGTTCAAAAAGGAAAAATATCAAGCAACCTATGCAGAGTCAATTCAATTTGTTGGAAATTTTAACGAATGGGAGTATCCAACCCATATACATCCTCTTACTCCTCCAACAATGGACAACCCTCAGCCAGGTCGTCCGAAAAACACAGACCGTATACTATCTCAAGGAGAAGAGCCAAGAACTATACACTGTAGCAGGTGCAAACAAGCGGGGCATAACCGTCAGAATTGCAAAAAATCATTTGTCCCAGATCCACCTAATCGCAAGGGTAAACAAAAGCAAGGGGAATTTCCAATTAATGAGCAACATGACACTGCACCTTTTTATGACCAACATCACCCGTTCGATCAAACTTTTATGGGAAACAATCAATTCTCATGGCAACCATTTGGCCAAAACACATACACTAATCAACAATTTTGGCAACCATATGGTGACAACACATACCACACAAACCAATACGCTTCACAAACTTACCACCACAACCCATACCCATCTCAACAATATGCTGAAAACACACACACATCACAAACATATGATCAACATAACACACAACAAGATTTCAACCTATCTCAGCAAAACCAAACGCAACCACTTGAAAATGATCTTCAATACCAGTCTCAAGTGTATCAACCATACACTTCCCAGCAACACAACTCTCAACATCTAGATGATCAACAAATTCAGGATTCAAATAGTTGGTTTAATCGGTTTGGTTTTTAATAAGGTAGAAGTTGTATGTGACTAGTTAACAACTAGTAGTATGTTTTGTTTTTTCTGTGAATCATGCTTTTCATTCTCAATTATCCAAGTGATGTCTGGTCTGTCTATGTATTTGAATTTTACAAGTGATGTTTGTATTGAATAGACATTATTTGAGCATGTGTTTTGTGTAAAAATAGTTTAAAGTAACAAATTTACAAGTATATGAGGCAATAATAACATAACGTTTTTTATAATGACAATATCTGATACATTTTGTTTTTCTGTGAAATCTCTAACTTTATAACAAAAAAAAATTTATAACAAAAATTAAATTACATTTTTATAACAAAAAAATTTATGTCAAAAAAATTAAGTTCATTACATTGGTATCATTGTGTACAAAAAAATTTATGTCAAAAATTATGGCATAAATTATGTTATCCCAATCACTTTCATTACAACTATTTTATAATCTTGTTCATGCACCTATATTTATTTTGCTCAGGTTAATCCTACCAAGTTCCTTAAATATGTAAGCATCACAAGAATATTGGTAGCAAAATACTGCTGGGGCCCACGTTCTGAGCAGGAGACCCCACTTGTCGGATTTCGCTACCAATTTTATGTGAAATTCTTGTTTCTCTTTCTTTGTGTCAGCTTGTGGCCCCACGTTCTGTCCCTCAATGTCAGATTTCGCTACTAATTTTATGTGAAATGTTTTTTTTTTTTTTTTAATTACGCACGTTATTTTAAGGGGGTAGCGACACGTGTCCTTTAAGCATTTCTTCACCAGTTGGTAGCGAAATGGGAGGCCTTTTTTGATATAGCAAAAAAAGAGGTCCTCTGCAGGACACAGTGGTCTCTGCAGGGCCTTCACAGTAATTTTCACTTAATTTTCACTTATATATATGTCTGTAGAATCTTATCCTATATAAAAAAGTTAAAATTTAGAATTTAGTGTTTGATAACTTGTTATACATAAAATACAAAACAAATCTCCAGTCATTTATTTAAGTGTAGTAATTATCTATATTAACTAAAAAGCGGGGAACACATGTGCTCATGCCATGTGTCCCAGCATTTATTGCTAAGTTTCGCAACTTGGCAAGAATGGCCCCTCAGGTTTAGGTGTCGCTGCAAACTAAGTCCAAACATTAAATGCAAAGTTTCACAACTTGGCAAAAATAGTCCCTGAGGTTTAAGTATCGTTGCAAAGTAAGTCCGAACATTAAATGCAAAGTTTCACAACTTGGCAAAAACAGCCCCTGAAGTTTAAGTGTCGCTACAAAATAAGTCCTTAAAAGCCAATCCCGCTGCATCGCGCGGGTTTCTACACTCGTTATATTTCTATTAAATGGTGCAAACACTTTCTTTAAGCACATCTATTATATAAAGACACCAAATATCACACCAATCTTGTTTCTATATTCCTTCGCAAATGGCCTCCTCCTTTTGCTCAACAAAATTCTTCTTCCTACTTTTTCTCACATCAGCCATCCCAATAGCCATAATAATCTCCCTAGAATCAACACCACCAACAACACATCATTACCAGTTTCACAGTACAGGTTGGTTTAGAGAATCTAGCAAGTGGGATGATGTGAACAACAGGTTCATAGTATCTTTTACTGACAGTGGTGGTTTAGGTGTTGTGAATGTTCCTAAGGATCATAAGAGTGAAGATGTACTTGAAGAGGTGGTTGTTGTGGGAAAGGATGATCTTTATGGGAATGGGACATGTGGTGTTTTTATTGACAGGCCTAGGAACAGGGCTGTTGTAGCTATTGCTGATGTGTTTGGGAATAAGTATAGTGCTGTTGCTGCTTATGATTTGACTTCATGGGATCGTTTGTTTTATACTCAGCTTAGTGTAGCAGGTTTGTTTTTTTTATTTTTTTACATTTTTTTTTCTTTCTAATTATGTTGTTAAACTGTGCTCTTTTAGAAGGGTTATATCGGGTTTACAAGGATACTTATAGCACATCGAAAGCGTTAAGTCATTAAAAATTAACCTATTTATATTTCATCCTCACTCACACAATACAAATTAGCAACCGGCCTAGAATGCTCCTTTCACCTAATAAGTCATTTTTAACCTTTGCTCCAGTGCATTGTAGATGCTCCTAGTTAGGATTGCTCGTTGAATATCTTTTTATTGAAAGAAAATAGTTAAGTATATAACAAAATATTATGCTTATTGCGTTTTTTTCTATAACAAGTCTTTAAGGTGATTTAGGGTGCGTTTGGTATCCCACTATGGGAATGAGCCTATGACTATGCAAGTGATTAAAGGTGTTTGTTTAATATGAGAGGGCCCACCACTATGGTAATGAATGATAAATATAATTCATACTCCATATACATGAAAGGAGCTAGGTACAGAGGCGGTACCACAATGGGGGCAGTGTGGGCAGCTGCCCCCACAAAGTTCACTCGAGTAATGTCGATTGATAAGAGAATTTCATTTTGCCCCCATAAATGGGTAAATAGTATAACTGTGAAAATTTATCCAATTGTTGCATCATTGTCTAGTGGTTAAGGACCTTTGCACTTTCATGGAGATATAAGGTTCGATTCTTGTGCTACTCTATACTTTTGTGAATTTTTGTTATCCAACTTTTAATTTTTGCTTAAACTACTTGTTTTAATATTGATCATAAAAAGCAAGTATGTGCTAAATATTGTGCATATCATCATCAATTCTTAGTTTTGGTTCTCGCATGCAAACAAAACTAAAAAAAAATCACTTTCACTAAAAGTAAAATCGATTTCATTATGGCAACAAAGGTCAAGTAACTGACATGACCCGACTGGCACCCACTTTTAACTTTTGCCCCCTCTTGAAAGTTTTTCTGGTACCGCCCCTGGCTAGGTATGAATCTTTTATAAGTGAGGGACCCACCACTACTATCAAACTCATACCCATTATCATTCAATGCAACATACCAAACGCACCCTTAAACTATATATGCTCTTAATTACTATTCTATTCGAACTATATCTTTTTGTTGAAACAAAATCGTTAAGTATAAAAACAAAATATAATGCGCTTATTGCGTTTTTTTTCTATAACAAGTCTTTAGGGTGATTTAAACTATAATCATGTTTGCTTTCAATTACAAAAAAGTTGTGTTCAATAAAACAATTATGTGAGTATGCTGTACGCATATAAGTAAATTTGTTTACAGAGAATTTCATTTATATCCTTACAAATTTTAACGTATGTCCAAGAGTCCTAAGTAATATATAAATATATAATGTCAATAAAATTTCTTAAAACAAAAAACTCACTGGTGCTATTATGATTTCTTAAACATACAACATTTGTAAATTATATGCAATTAATGCTAATTAAGTTATGTTTGGTAAGGTTGTTATTACCATTACTTTATTAGTTTAAAAAGTAATAGTATGATGCATTGATTTGTTTTTTGCTCTCACCAATGAATTTGGAGGGTGAAATGAAATAGTTGGTGTTGACACATAACCCTCTTCATCTTTGTGAACAAAATTCCAACTACTACAACTTTTAGGTGAAAAGGGAGACAACTTAGCAAATAACGTAGCAATAGCCAATAGCATGCATCATAAATATAACAGTACGTATCTTCACACGGCAACAAAACATAGTGTAGTATCCACTTTTTAATGTATAAAACTATAAATTAAGTGTCACTAAAACTTTTATGTGTTTTCTCATATTTTAAAAAGTGTAAGTAGAAGTCCTTCAAGCAAAAGTCTATTTATAGTGACCAAAAAAAATGTGAGTACATGTTTTTTTGCCTTTTGTGACATATTTGTTTATAAAAGATGTCATTAAATCTCAAATATGTAAGTTTTAGCCTTTAGCCTACACTTTTTAAAAAGTGTGACATTAAACTCTGTCACTAAATGTCTATTTAGGCGCTGATTCTAATTTGTTGGAGGGTATATATACGTGGATAAAAAATGAATGATATACTTTCTAGAGTGATTGTAATTCGACAGTTACTCTTTATATGGTGCATGCATTTTATCGTCAAATTCTATCTATATTGTATTACAAAACTGTGAATAGCACTGGCAAATGCCAAATGAATCTGACAAATTAAATGCTACTTTTAAATAATTTTTTTGAGAAAAGAGTGCCATTATATAAAAAAGAGCCTTTGTATGTTATTTAAAGTAGGTAAAAAGTTGTTTAACAAGATTCCCAAATTAATTATTCTAGTTTGTATTTAAAAATTTAAAGTCTTCCTTGGTTGGCTCACTCAACAAACTAAACCTTGTCTATTTTGTTGAGAAATTAGTGGCACATGTTGCTTACTTTTGACTTTGTTTATACGTTGTTACTAGAAGTCTTACAAACCTGTTTGGTCTTTTGGGTTATATTAGGTGGTGGGAAAAGCTTTGCAGACGATGTAACCGTTGATGCAGAAGGAAATGCATACGTAACAGATGCCAAGGGTACTCAAATATGGAAAGTTAGTGTAGACGGACAACTTCTATCGACCATAAAGAGCCCGCTATTTCACGCTAAAGAGTGGTACAATGACATAATTACCCTCAACGGGATCGTCTACCATCCAAATGGATACATAATTGTGGCTCACACAATCACTGGAAAGCTGTTCAAGGTTGAAATCAACAATGACAACAAAATCACAGAGGTTAAACTTGAAGGTAAGCTGAAAATTGCTGATGGGTTGGAACTTTTATCGCCCACTAAGCTTGTTGTGGCTGGAGCTAATGGTGTAAAATTAGTTGAGAGCAACGATGATTGGATATCCGCTTCACTCATTGGAAGATCACCTGTGCTTACCCATCGGATTGCCACTGCAGCATTGGTGAAGGATGGGAAGGTATATATCAACCATGCACTTGGTATGGGGTTCCCAAAGAAGAAACATGTTTTTGTCGAAGCTGCATTTTCTTAGATCCTTGTTTTTTTTACTCAAATATTGATTTATGTTGTAATCTACGATTCTGTCTAGGCAAATAAGAAAACTCTTTTTCGATGTACGCGTGGTATTATTGAGTTATTGACCATTTCAAATGAGTGTCTAATACACTTTACCATAACTGTAGTAAATACATTACACACCATAACAGCACTACCACTTCTCGTAACTATACTATGGAGAGGCCAGGAATGCTCCCGGATTATTATTTTATGCTATCTTTCTATTATTCTATATGCCGTATAGTCCATAACTTATATAACATACCCAGTTCCCACCTCCTGGAAATGGATAACGGTGACAATGGATTGTCATCAGTATATTAATGCTTCTTAGCTCGACCTTGAGGGACTAAAAAGTCGTCTCGGTCGGAACCATCAGGCTTCCGAGCCCATACAGGTGCTTGGTCAGGCCCGTAGCGGTAATCATAGAAGAGCTCCTCACCAGCCTCAATACGTTCTTTGGCAAATATGCCAACCCGATGATCACCAGCCACCATCATTACCTTCACAAACCAACAAGTTAGGACAGAAAAAAACCCTTTTAGCTTGGATTTAGGCAGAACGAAATTACCTTTGCATAACAGTTGGGATTTGACGAGTGGTTAGCAAACTTCAATTTGTCCCCCTTGCGGTAAGCATCAAGCACAAACTGCAAACAAGGAATGTTCATTAAATTAGACAACTTTTAGTTTTCTTATTTTCCAAAGGGTTATTATTTAAAAAATTTCATACTTTCACAGAAAATGATGTTTTCTAAAGTAGTTTTGTGGTTGATTTGGTCCTTTTTAAGTATGAAAGTGTGTTCTAGTCCCTCAAAATTTGAATATATACAAACTTGAGAAACGTAATTGGTAAATCACATATCATCCATGAAAATATTTTAGGGACATAAACACGTTTTCGTTAGAAGTATGTAGGAATTAAAAGTGGGTTCTAGCTTTACTTTTAGCATTATAACTTAAGACAATTCATATAATATGTATCTAGAACTGCAAGTCGAAGAAGTTCCAAATTTGAACAATCAACTAATAGTGAATGCAGACAAAACAGAAACTATACTTGCCTGATCATTCAAGTCAAAAAGAAAAGATGAGTTGGCACGATCGTATATTTTCCCTCGCTTATCTGCTTCTCGGTGCGAGATCAATTCACCAGTGTACTCTCCAAGATAATCATTTTTGTTGACAGGGTTCTTAAGAGAATAAAAAACTAATTAGCCAAGTTGGAGGAGACGGATCCAGAATGACCAAACAGACGGTTAACATGATACCTACCTTCAGAAATGCTCCCCAACCAGCAACATCAGATTTAGCCAAGAGAATCTGAAGACAAAGTTCAGAGCTATAACAAATTTATATATATACAGAGAGAGAGAGAGAGCACTCGATATGCTGAAACTTGATATCGCTCACCCTTTGCTGCTGCCTTAAAAGAAGCCTCATGTTACCACATTGTCCTTCTCCTCTTCTCGGGGGCTCTCCTATTGAAGCATCACCACAACTGCAAGATGTCTAGAGTTCAGTACGGAGGATAATAGATGCAGTTTAAGAAAGATAAAAAAAAGGCGGTAATTTAAACAGGTGTATAGGTATTTCTTGCAGTTTCATTGACTGTCTGTGATTCAGACTGAACTCCTTTAGTTCACAACCTTACTGTTTGACTTTAGCCTCTGGGTTCTGTATGCTATCAAACATGTTTTGAATCTAACTTGACAGCAAGAGACCATGCTCTCATATTCATTGAAAAAGAATGGACCGTCTTGTTTACACGTAAATAAATAATGAAGCTCTCTTACCTCACCCAGCAATTTCGACAAACATCTGGGTCGCATTCACGTCCAGCTGCAAAACATGGGCATTGCCGGCTTCTGCACTGACTCTTTGCACAGTGGCATCCCCTAAACCTGTTCTTGCAGCTTTTCGAGCACCTAAAAAGTTAGGTACAAACATCAGTGAAAGCTCACATAATCCTCAGATCTTTCCAAAATGGAAGAAGAAATAATGGAAGTCATTACATGAATGTAGACTATGATCTATACCAATAAACGTTTTTGTGTTGAAGTACACATACCCACAATATTTTTCACAGCAAGTAGCATTATCTAAACAGGGGCATTCCTTTCCACACATAGGTTTGCATTCACATGGAATATATTGCTTGCAAGACTGGTTCTTCCCATCAGCAATTCGTCTCCAGATTGATGGATGCCCAGCAGACTTCCATGAATATTTCAGCTTTTTTGCCCTACCCTTTTTGCGAAGCAATCGTGACCTCGCATGCATTTCCCACTCCTAGAGACATACAACAATGAGGAATAATAACTTTATCATAATAAGCTCATTTTTTAAATCAGTATCCCATAATGCACATTTGAGAAAACATCTGTTTAAAAGATAATATTGCTCGATAACTATTGCGGTTCTGAAATGGAAAGACTTGAGGGGTTGAAGAATCATCAAGAAGAGAAAATCAAACCTTAGGATCTCCATCAGCACTCTCATTGCCGTCTGACGTAGAGCATGCAGTATATGATGTTCCTCCATTATTATACATATAATTGGCTACTTCTATGCAAGTTTTTAAGCCAGAAAGTAAGTTCCTGGCTATGAAGCAACTGCAAATATGAGGTTACAAAAAACCAAACAATAAAGAATAGTTTCGTAAGTCATGTGATGGAGGGCAGTAAATTGCACACAGATATCATTCATGTCAATAGTTTATTTCAGTAACCTAGTTTTCAGGCTGAAATGTTCACAATGAATTGAGAAAAGACATATAGTGTTTGAATAGCGAGATCTAGTACCTGTTTCTCCCAAAAATCTCTAATCCCTTCATATATAGTTCTTTTTCAAGTGGCTTCCATTCAGTATTTTCAGGAGGACCCTTAACTTTTGTTCTGTGTTTAGTCACATTTTCTGAAACAGAGAGAGAAGAACTAAATGGAACAGCAGAGCTAGTTGCTTCATCGTTGGAGGCCATTCGAAGTTCATCTTGATCCACATTTATTGCTCTGTTATTTACGTTGTCATTTGAAACTTGAGTATCTTCAATTGTCACAGAAACTGTATCAGGTATTGTCAACCTTTTCTGTTTCTTAAGGGAAGATTCTTGTTGGTCATCAGTACCATGGTTTGGTTCTTCTGACGTTGTGGTTGTTTGTTGGGACACCTTGCGCTTTCCTGTATTGCCATGATAGATTTCACCATCATCATACAAAACATACAAGTTAATATATAAAAAAACGAACACTTGAAGCCAACACTAAGGACCATCTGGCAAAAAATAATTAAAAAAAAAAGAAAAAAAAACTACAGGCATCTATCCTCTGAGCAATGCTTGGTTTAATAATCACCTGGATCACCACTGATCTGGATCTTGTGCGCATCATCAGAAGTTCTCGCGGTTGTCTCACTTGCGTGATCTAGGTGATTGGAATGCTTATTCACAGTTTTATTCTGAAATTACGAGGCTTGTATTAAAAGAGGATAAAGAATAATTGTGAAGATGTAACTCTGAATTTTCATTTGATCAGCGGGAATAGTTATGAGCAGAATATGGACCGTTTGATAGATCTTGCCATCACAATATAAAAGAATTTTACCACTTCCAACACTATCTTATGTAAAAACCAAGCAATTATAGTACCAAAGTGAGAACCAAACTGGAGTCAACAGAGCTAATTCCTCAAAAGGCTTGCCAGATTGGCTAATTATAAACGGTAACAAGAATAAATCCAAGATCTGATATACTGCAAGATGTATTATTAATGTCTTTGTTGATCCCACAATAATAGTTTTGTATTTCTACTTAAAGATGACAGAGCTGGAAGTAGCTATGTTTTTGTCATTGTGATTCTTAAAAGTCAAGATGAGAAGCTCAGTTAAGCTAGCAGGCTATATAATGGTTAACAAATACCACCTGAGCAGTTAAAAAGAACTGTACCTCTGCATTTCATATAACAACAGAACCAACTATTTTAGTTAACAATGCTAGGTGTATGGAAAGGATTTGATATGCGATACCTGAAGGTAACAATGATCACTGCAAGGTTTCACATTTTCTTGGGACTCAAGAGGGTAGTATTGTCTTTCAGTCTGTTTATGATGCAAATGGATGTGCATTAATGTTGCAAGCAGTAAACTTCACTACAAAAGTGTAATGGTTCTAAAAGCACATATGCTTACAGGAGAAATAACAGTTTGAGAGTAGCCATGAAGACGGCAATCGAATACCTGTCACATATATAGGAGAAATGAACATACAATTGACCAAATACAATAAAAGATAACAAATGCGATAACAATTAAGAATATGTACCAAACACCGTCTGCAAAAGAGATTATCAAGAGAATCTAAGGAAGCACTAAGGCTTTTGTCCAGAGATATGCTCCAGTCATGCTCATTGTCTGCAGAAATAGAGCCATCTTTGAGTTTGTTTGCTTCATTTTCTGTCTTCATCGTGATAAATGCCTCCTGCGTCACATCAAAACAACAGAAGAGTAGACTTCAGCAAGTATGTAAAAAAGTGGTAAAAGTAAGACTTGATATGGACAACATGGTTCTATATGAGGATAAAAGAGTAACTTAGGTACATGGATTTCTGAAGTACTTCCACCGATATATTGCGTCAAGATTTTTATAACTTCCTCACTTGGCTCATAATCCTGAGAAACCATCCTGCAAGATTCAACACGTAAAATATGTTTTATTACAATATCAACTACATATATTATGTGCTCAATGTAGTGCAAACGATGAAAGAAATCCAAATATAAGCCACAAATGTGTTACATCCATGTGGATAATCCAGGTCATGCAATTACAAGTCATAATGAGGCAAACAGTTAGATCCATGTAAGATGCAAGGAACATAAAAAGAAAAAAACTGCTAAAAAGTGTTGAGATTATAATAGTTCCTTGCACTACTATTCCATGGGATTTTTGTGGTAATGAGAAAGAAAAAAGCATAGAAGAAACATAGAAATAAAAAACACATGTCATAGAGCAGCAATGTGACAAGGGGGGAGATGAGATCTTTGCATATAAACTGGTAACATCTTTAATGATGCCATCAACCCACGAACAGAACAATAAGAAAAACTATAAAACCCATTTAACCCAGTTTTCAGTTTCTGCAGGTATGCATGTTTCAGAGCATTTATAGTACTTTATTTAGTAACTATGAAACATAGTATGCATATTAGGCATGAAATTTTTTTGGTATAATCATAATAGGATGAACAATCTTTTAAATGCATCGAAAACACAAGTCATCGACATTATTAACTTAGATGGATTGTTTTCTTCAATGCATTTTATCATCTGAAAGTAGTGTGTTGTCTGAACTAACCGTATGATGCGATTTTCTGTCTCGGAAAATTCATGTTTCTCTTCATCTGGTTCAGTAATCTCTTCCTCACTGTCACTACAGATCAATGCTTCACTTCCGTTTTGGTCATAATAAATACGTCGTCTCCCAACAACCGACTGGTCATCAGCCATTCTCTGATTTCTGTGGCGCGCAGAAAGAAACTGAGAAACTCATAGAATGAAGTTTTCATCATGAGCAACAAAGGGAAAGTAATCACCTACCACTGTTTATATTTGAATTGCATATAAAACTGCTTATAGTTGAATTTTTTAACTCACGGATCATCAAAAATATCTCCACTTTTCAACAATTTAATACATAGAACCTCTGGTGTAAACACTACTACACATGTATCTTAGCCTCTTAGGTTATCGCTAGAAAGAGTGTTGGATATCAAATTGCTAGTTTCTTGTATTCCTATTTTGTCTTATTACAGATTTAACACTTGGGTACTCTCAATTTCTACGCAATTTTCTAATGGAAAGTACATTCCAAAATTTTCATCTTAGTGAACCGTGTTATGTAAATTGAGATAACAAAATCTGAGACTCCTTAACAGACAGCTAACGTAGCTTTATAGTTAATAGCTATATTACGATTAAGAGCAGATCAAAACTAATCCAGAAAGCAACAGTCACAGTATAAATGGATCTTGTATGACTAACTTGATGCGACTGTTTTGCTTAGTGTACAGATTTCTTTTGTATCTCATGTAAGCCAGAGCTATTGGGACGTGTCCCTCTTTTTTTTCAGTGTAACTCCATTTTTGTATGGCAAAGTTTCATGAAATCTAAAAATAAAAACAAAAAATGAAAAAAGAGAAAGCGCAGATGACAAATAACCTGTCCAAAAAGATCCAAGTAGTATAAGGTGGTATTCTATCTGCAGGTGGAAGCTTGGCGCTTATGTGAATAGCTGCTTCTTGAGTGCTGCTATTATCATCTCCTAATATTTGGCCTGGTCCAGTAAGGACGCAAGCGGGATTTTTCATCCTAGCAGAAAGCATTGTACCCCCTTCACTGTTTTCCTTAGACGAATCAACAGTTCTTTGCTTGGATAATGACAGAAGATGAGAGACATCTTTTGCTAGCTTCTCCCTATTCTTCTCAACTTTTTCCTATACAATAATACAATTTGGTAATTACTTTTACGTTCCATCAGTACTAACATAATTCTCATACCATGAACATCTCATCTATTGTTTTTCCATAAGTCAAGCCAAAATTAGAACTTTCACTATGGTTTTAGCAAAAAATGAAAATTTTCAGCCGGCCAAAACTTGTAAGATAATAGTATTAACTAGACAACGGAAACTAGAGTAGTATCATCAACTCACTTTGACTAAAAGAACCCTTTCTGCTTGAATCCGCTTCTTGAGTTGATTAATCTTAGACGTTAAGCCTTCCAAATCACCAGAAACTTGCTCTTTCCGAGAGTTCTGTAAATTGAAGAGCAAAATGTATCGTGGGATTAACAAATGGTCTGAAATCCATATGAATTTATAGAAGAACAAAACTAAGTTGAAATTTCCTTATGATTTTAAGCAACATTTGAAGTAATGCAGGAATATATATATATAGTCGTAGGATGGCCAAAAACACAATAGAAACATCAAAATCCCCTCAATTCCGAAAATAGCTATGTAGCTTGTAGACTCGCGACTTGAATGTAATTAAAACTATTCCCACATAAATTTGATATGCCATATGTACATATATTCTTCGTTTCTTTTAACAATAGGAGTACAAGGTATTTACTCACAACTACCATATCTAACTTAAACCCTTAGCAAACAATCGTATGCCAGTACCAAATTAGACAATACCGTACGTAAATAGTATTTTTAAACTATATTGTTAGTATTAATTTTCCATTGGAATGTATATTATGTAATATAATAAACTTGATTTAAATTTGACCAAATTGATGTAAAGAACTCACAACAGCATATAAAAATGTAAAGATACATTCCAGTGCAATCCACTTTCAAAACAAAAGTACCACACAGTACATATTATATTCACATGTTTAGTAAATTAAAGATGTCAAGTGTAAAAAACATAAAAAAAAAAAAAAAAAAAAAAGTTAAAGCGATCATGAATTGAATTGAAGGTAATTAAAGAAACAAGGGAGTAATAAGGAGTATGGTTTGGATAGAAGAAAGTGAGTTGGTTACTCTGGATTTAGAGGAATCGGTTGACTTGGATGTGGTGGTGGAGACCATCGTATCATCTGATCATAGACTGAGTGAGTGAATCAGTGTGTGTTTTTTTCTTTCTTTTTGTTCAAAGGAGAGTAGTTGAGGGGTTTTAGACTCATACCCGCGGAATTTTCCGGGTCGTTATTATTTGCTTCACTCCTACAAGGCCCCCCTATTCTGTCTTTGTGGTTCTTTATATTCCCGATAGCGGTGGTGGGTAATTTGCGATTAAATTTTTTGATGAGAAATGTTTTTAATTTTATGTTTTCTAAATAATTTTATGAATGATAACAAAAGATGTCGTTTTTTTTTTGCAACTTTCGATATTCGTGCTATTTTCTTTGTAATTCAACTTTATCTTAGGTCAAGAATACTTTATCGTGCGAATTTTAGCACCTATTAAAAGAGACCCTCTTGATGAAAATCCTAAGTTCGTCCCTGATGATAACAAATTTAGGTTTGAATAAAAATAAGAGTTATCAAATATTCAAATAAACTCATATAAAACATGTAGATTACCTTGCAGCAATACATAGACGATAGCTGGTAATATTATGTATGTCGAGGTCAAATTGGTTGACATTGGATTATAGTCGTAAGTGAGTAGGAGACAATATCAATTCATTACATTGATACGACATAAATATATACACATACTAATAACTAAAGATTATATTTTAAATTTAGATTTTTTTGCATTGTATTGTTTTAAAAAGTAGATTTGCATCATGCTAAGAAAAATAAGTTATATGAATATACACCTTTTAAAGTTTGTTTTTTGTTGAGCTTGTTTGTCTTATTTAAATCGTGTTTTTATTATATTTGTTTTGCCCCATAAGTGGAGGATGTAAGTAGAATAGTGCTAATAAATGTAAAGAGTAAATTATATCATTCGTCCTTATGGTTTGCCCAAAATAACACCGCAAGTCCCTTTGTTTTTATTTTTGCGTCATGAGTCCTTATGGTTTGCCAAAATAACACCATAAGTCCCTATCGCTAACGATCGTTAGCTTTCTCCGTTAACTCCCACATGTGCCTTACATATGTCGTCCATTTCTAACGATCGTTAGCGTTTTCGCACGTTTTCATGCGTATTTGCTCATTTTCGTCCGTTTTTGTCCGTTTTTACACGTTTTCGTCCGTTTTTGCACGCTTTCGTCCGTTTTTGCACGTTCTCGTCCGTTTTTACACATTTTCGTTCGTTTTTGCATACTTTTGTTCGTTTTTTCAGGTTTTCGTCCGTTTTCGCACGGTTTTTGTCCGTTTTTGCACGTTTTCGTCCGTTTTTACACGTTTTCATTTTTTTTGCACGTTTTTGTACGTTTTCGTCTGTTTTCACGTTTTCATCTATTTTTTCATGTTTTCGTTCATGTTTTCATCCGTTTTTGCATGTTTTCGTTTGTTTTTTTCACGTTTTTGTTCATTTTTTTTACGTTTTCGTCCGTTTTTGCACGTTTTCTTTGTTTCTTCACGTTTTTGTATGTTTTTTTACATAAAAAATGAACAAAAATGTGCAAAATGGACGAAAACGTAAAAAATGAACAAAAACGTGAAAAACAAACGAAAACATGAAAAAATAGACTAAAACGTGAAAAACAGACGAAAACGTGAAAAACAGACGAAAACGTACAAAACGAACAAAAACATGCAAAACGGATGAAAACGTGTAAAAACATACGAAAACGGACAAAAAACATGCGAAAACGGATGAAAACATGCAAAAACGGACGAAAACGTATAAAAACGGACGAAAACCTGAAAAAACGAACAAAAACATGCAAAAACAGACGAGAACGTGCAAAAACGAACGAGAACGTGCAAAAACGAACGAAAACGTGCAAAAACGGACGAAAATGTGCAAAAACAAACAAAAACGTGTAAAACGGACAAAAACGTGCAAACACGGACGAAAACGTGCAAACACGGACGAAAACGTGCAAAACGCTAACGATCGTTAGAAATGGACGGCACATGTAAGGCACATGTGGGAGTTATTTTGCGGTGTTATTTTGGGCAAACCATAGGGACGAATGGTGTAATTTACTCAAATGTAAATAAACTCGTATGCTATAAAAACATTATGAGGAGCTAACTATGAAAAGAAATATTTAATCAACCATGTATATATGACTAACATAACATATATTAAATCATAAACTTAGTACTTAGCACTTCGTACTATCGCATCATTTGTCTTTAATAAAGTTGTCCCAATGTTTATAGAAAGGGCATTGATAAAATCACGGAACATTTTGGTTCATCTACGAAATTTGTATGTAAAGTTACATCTATGCCCTTCATAACGCTTTGACCTATTTTCACCTACTGCCCCTCCCACTACCACAACTCACTGCTACTGCTACTGCTTACTGCTACTGCTCACAACTACTTTTAACAAACATACCCCTATACTCACAAGTCACAGTCATTTCCAGTTAACTTACTTTTTTGCATCTACTCGTTATCGGCCAATCGCATCATAATTTATAGGCAACATTGCAACCGATTTAAAGTAAGAACATTCATTATTTGATGAAATGACAAAGAATATGTTATTGCTATTTTTTAGGCAGATTGTTATATTTTGGGATACTAGAACCCACATTAAAAAAAAATTAGGGTTTTAGATTTATATGAGTGTGAACAAGATTTGATAAAGTTGATATGTGATGGTGTTTGTTTTATGAATGAATGGTGTCTAGTGATCGACTAATGAGTCATGTAAACTTCGATGTGGATAATTGAATTACAAATTTCTACAAGTATTTTCAAGAATGAAAACATATTTCAGTGAGTAGTTAAATTTTTTTTGGGATGACTAAATATTTGATATTTCTAATTCGTTACACAATTGAATATGGTTTCGAGCTTGTGATTATTCCCATTCGATTTAATTTAGCATTTGATCCGAGTTTACTAAAAAACAAATTTTAGAGTTAATGATTCGTGATCGATATACCGCGGGATTTAGGTGATGGACGTTAGCAATAAAGCTGAAACATGGATGTAAATAGTGGTGGAAAAACACGGAGAGTACCATTTAGGGATTTGGAAACGTAAATTTGAGCTTTGAGGAGGCATAAGATGGAAAATAGGTAAAAGAATGGAGGGCATTAGGGCTGTAAACAAACTGGACGAATATGAACGAGCTTTGTTCATGTTTGTACGTTTAATTTTAACCGGAAAAATAAACGGACACGAAAGCTTAAACGGACGAATTTTCTTGTTCATGTTTGCTTATTAAGAAAATGAGTTGTTCATGTTCATTTATGTTCGTTCATTAAGTGACACAGATCGACAGAGATGAGCACAAGGAGTTAGCAAACACAACACTTAACACGCACACTTGGAGGAATAAAATTCAACTCACAAATGGCAAACAATTATTTTTTATTTTCTTTGTTTAATATCTGCCATACAATGAAACTCTTGGCCCCTCATATAGGCACAAAAGCATTGATTATAAATACTTATTCAGCTACCCATTCTATAACTATATTGAAACACCCAACTTTATTGAAGAAGGAAATGATCAGGTGCTAGAAGTAAATGACGGCAAAAAGTAAATGACAGCAACCAGGCAGTCCAAAAGATGCTCTTGTTTGACCAACTTCTTCCAAAGACCACGAAATGCGAGTGACCCTATGTTGTAGAGACTTTTGTCTAGTTTCCATAACATTCGAAATCACATCAATCCGAGTCCCGAGCATAAAGTTATGGTCAATTTACTAACCAGTGGTCACTAAGTCACACCACCTGAATTAAGTCATGCCCACTGATTTCATTCCACATTTTTGTCCAGTCCCACTCAGTCCCATTCATTCTCGATAACTATGTTACTCCAGGACTTAGTATTACATAGGTTGATGACAACTGTGTCATTCTCCCTTGGTTGAAAAGAACTCGACCTCGAGTTCAACTCATTTTCACCATCGTACGAAGATAGATCCTTCACATTAAAGTTAGCAGAGACTTTGTGATGTCCAGGCAACTCAACTTTATAATCATTGTCAAGTAAAAGGAGCAATACATCAGGTGGTTTTGGGTTTTCATATCCTACTTCTTTTACCACCAAAGCATAAGTTACTTTAGATTCTTGCAAACCTCCACTAAACTCAGATTTTGCTATAAATAAATTACATTCTCCTTAATTAGAGCTTAGCTTACTGTTGTCGTTAATTTTGAAGGGCCCAAGATAATTTGGACCCCGTTCATCACAAAAGCATAGGTGTTTTCCAGCCCATCGTGTACGGTTTGTCTCCCCAAAAGCAAGTGACATGCATCCATTGGCACGACATTACACCATACCTCATCTTGATACCTTTTGCCAATGGAAAAATTCACTAAACATTGTTGGTCCACGTGAACTGATTTACCCTTACTTAACCATGAAAGTTTATAAGGATCCGGGTGTTTTTTGGTCTTGAGATGTAACTTTTTCACCATGGTTTTGGATACCACATTTTCACAACTCCCATTGTCAATAATAACATTGCAAACCTTTGCATTCGAAGTACGTCCCGTACGGAAAAGGTTGTTGCGAAGCCATGATTCATCTTCCTTCGAATCAACAGCTAATGCCCTTCGAATCATCAATAGTTTTCATGTATCCCCATAGGTGACATCTTCCTGTTCTAATGCTTCATCAAATATCGGAAGAGAATCAAGCTTTTGAGATTGTTCTTCTATAGGTTCTTCAACAAGGGTAAAAACTCGTTGGTTAGGACAATCAGTTGAAATATGTATGTAACCCTTGCACTTGAAGCACTGGACCGATTTTTGCCTAGTATGAGAAGGACCAGCCCCTGTATCATGGGTTTGTGGGGGCGTGTGAGGCTTTTGTTGCAATTGGTTTTGTACTTTGTGAACTACTAGCTTTATTAGTTGCATAACCTCGACTTGGGTCTAGACTTATACCATAATTTGCTGATTTTCGACCCTCTTTCTCTTTGAGTTGTTTCTCAACTTTTGTGGCAAGTTTATAAACATCATTATAAGAGATAAAAGGCTGTAGAATTACCACATCATAAATCTCTTTTTGTAACCCACGAAGATATCGTGCAATGGTTTGCTCCTCAGGTTCCACAATACCGCACTTTAACATTAAATGATCAAACTCCTCGGTGTAATCTGCCATGGATAGATTACGTTGTGCAAACTCGTGTAACTGGAGAAATGCTTCCTGTAAATACCCATAAGGTAAACACTTTTTTCGTAACTCACGTTTCATTTTCTCCTATGTTCTAATTCTTCGTTTGTTCTCGTGAGCTCTTCTTAACTTTAATTGTTCCCACCAAACAGAAGCATATTTCTTAAGCTTGATGGCAACAATTTTGACCTTCAAATCTTCACGGACTTCTTGATAGTCAAAAACTCGCTCAACTGTGTGAACCCAATCAATGAACTCGTCGGGTTGGATTCTACCTTCAAACACTGGAATATCTACCCTCATGTTAGTACCACATTGGGGACGATTGTTCCTTCGATCATTGTGATGATATTGAGCCTCTTCATCACTAGATTTTGAATTGCGGTTAAGATGGAAGGGGTTGAATTCTTCATCTTCGGAATCTTCATTTTTTGGTTCATTATGGTTTTGCACGCGCTCGAGACGCAACTAGAGTTGTTGTACAAGTTGTCTTAACTCATTCACCTCAATGTCTCGCGGTTCAGGTTCTTCATGCAATTGGTTGACATTACGGTTACGATGTCGACCAACCATTCTCAACCTGGGCTCTGATACCAAATGACACAGATCGACATAGATGAGCACAAGGAGTTAGCAAATACAACACTTAACACACACACTTTGAGGAATAAAATTCAACTCACAAATGGCAAACACTCATTGTTTATTTTCTTTGTTTAATATTTGCCATACAATGAAACTCTTGGCCATATAGGCACAAAAACATTGATTACAAATACTTATTCAACTACCCATTCTATAATTATATTGAAACACCCAACTTTATTGGAGAAGGAAATGATCAGGTGCTAGAAGTAAATGACAGCAAGAAGTAAATGACAGCAACCATGCAGTCCAAAAGATGCTCTTGTTTGACTAACTTCTTCCAAAGACCACGAAATATGAGTGACCCTATGTTGTATAGATTTTTTTCTAGTTTCGAGAACATTCGAAATCACATCAATCCAAGTCCCGAGCAGAAAGTTATGGTCAATTTACTAACCAGTGGTCACTAAGTCACACCACCTGAATTCAGGCGTGCCCACTGATTGCATTCCACGTTTTTGTCCAGTCCCACTCGATCCCATTCATTCTCAATAACTATGTTACTCCAAGACTTAGTATTACATAGGTTAATGCCAACTGTGTCATTAAGACACTAATCGAACACTAAATGAACATAAATGATTAAACGTAAATGAACGTAGACAAACAAACATATACTTGATTAAATTATGCAGAATATATCGTTTTATAAATGTTATTTTTTTTTAAACAAACCAATTTTAGAATTCTACAATTAAAAGATATGATATACGAACATAAATATATAATTGAACATAAACGAACGCATAATCGGACGTTCACAAACATAAATGAACGGACGCGATTTTTGTTCATGTTCGTTCATTTAACTAAACGAACATTAAATATTGTACATGTTCGTTCATTTAATAAATAAACGAACATAAACAACCTTTTACCAATCGGTTAATGAAATGTTCACGGAACGTTCAGTTCGTTATAGCCCTAGAGGGCATCAATGTAATTTTGCAAGCAATCTCCCCGGATGAATCAAAATGTGCCGTGAATTTGTCAGCACCCTTATAGAAAACATTTATTTTGTTTTTCAGTAGTTTTTTACGAATATCTTCAAAAAGTGTCTTGATTGGTTCTCGATGACACTCTTAAGATTAAATCATATTTTTCAGACTTTATAACCCGTTCTAACAATTTCAGTTTCATCGATTTTTTTTTTTATTTTTTTTGCGAAAATTATACAAATTCAAGGTAAATAATACTAAATGAGGTATTAAAAGGTTGTAGAAGATAATATAATACAAACATTGTACATGATGCCTTAACACTTGTATTGGTTAAAAATGCATTAGTGAGTGTTTTACAACATTTATTATTAAAAAAATGTCATTCATTCCATGCAGTATATATTAACTTGATAAAATTACCATTATTCACATTTCTCTTTTCTTTTTACTTTTAAACTTTTAGCAGTCAAAATATTTTTAAATAATTAAGATAAATTCTATTCATAGATAATGTAGCGATCTCATTTTTCTAAAAAATGTGTGCAAATTAAAAATGAACACGTAAATTGTAACGAAAAAACTATTTCCTTTTGTAAAACACTAACGATGAAATTATGTGTAAAGCAATGTCCACTGCGATTGTTTTAAGAACAATAAGCGGAACTTGGTAAATTAATTGACCTACAAGTCTAGTGATACACAAAGTTGCAAAATTTAGTCTACATTTTTAATTATTTTATTTGATCAATATAATTCCAAGCTCGTCTTAATATGAAGAATTTTACTAACATGTAATCACCGATCGACTTCATAAATACTGTCATTTTCGAAAATAAAAAACTTATACTAGTGAAAATTTAAAGTATATTAATCATACTTTTAGTTGAATAAGTAGAATTCTTACAAGGAATTTGTTAGCGGATGCCCAGTGTATATCATTTAGGTGTAAACTTTTGCATTTAACGTGTTAATCTCTATAATTAAATATGAATTTCAATTTAAAAAATTAATACACTCAAACTTCCTCTTTTAAATCAAAAGTTTATATAATAAACTAGCTAATAAACCCGTGGAATCACGGGTTTTTAAATAAAATTATGCATCAAGAAATTAAGAGTGTGAATAAAGTAAGAAAGAGCAACCAATATAACAATTTAAAATCTTTTTTGAATGAAATAATAAATAATAAGTCAATGATATTATAAACTACTATGCTTGTAACTATTAATTTAATAAGGTGTTGTTTGGTTTTTTTTTTATTAGGAATAGGTTTGGGTATGGGTATGATTATAAGAATGAATGGGAAAATGTATGAGCTTAGGTATCATATCATCATTGTTTGGTTTATTGGGTGAGTTTGGGTTTTTAACCATAAAAAAAGTAGTTTGATTGGGAATTAAATTCTAAACCCACCATGTAAGGTGGGTATGGCCAAATCTTTATTTTAGGGTATCATTCCAACATTTCAAACCCATATCAACTAACCAAACACCCTCAGTCAATCCCATTCCCATTCCATGTTCCCAAAACCCTCAATCCAAACGCACCCTCAACATCCATTCATCACGGCCTCCAATTCTGATGATCTTGAAAAGCAAATGTATGTAGTGAGCGTTAATTAAGTGATAAGTCAATGTATATGTTAGGATTTAGAAAATCCATGCTGAAGTGACGGTCACCCCAACGTATGTTTAGCATATTATAGCTCGTAGACGTTACAGTATATTAGTTAGATTATTAGTAGTATAAGTAACACCGTGAAAGAAGGACGGGTGTTTACCCACTGTATGCCTAATCCACAGCCCGAAGGAGGGCGTAGTCATTTGTATAAATAGCCCTCTCCCCACTAGGGAGAGGGTTGGATGTTCATTTGGTAATCTAACCTTCCCTTTGTTTTATCTCTCTAGAACATCTCACTTTCTCTCTCTAGAACTCTAATTCATACGCCCCTTTATTGTGCTTAATTGTGTGTTTATGAAAACCAATATGTTACAAATGGTATCAAGAGCCATGGTTTGATCACTCATCTTTCATGTTCTTGGATTTCTAGTGGTTTTCATAAAGTTTTTGGGTTTGAATGAATTTAGAGTAGTTTGCATCATTTGGATCATTTCTAGTGTTAAAGTTTGGATTTTGATTATACTTTTGTGTTTAGAATCATTATAAGTGTTTAGGTTTTGATTTGGAAGGCTTGAATCATCGTGGTTGGGTTGTTTTTGGATTGAAAAGTGGTATTTTTGAAAGTTTGTTGGATGCGAGTTGAGTCACGGTATGCATTTCTTTGATGCGAGTTGTCCCATGTTTGATGCGACTTGTCTATTCTGAGTTTTCTTATTGAAGCGACTTGTCATATACTATATGCGATTTGTCACGATTTAAGAAGCGAGTTGTCTTATATGCGAGTTGTCTATTGAGACAAAACGACAAGAAAGTACAAAGTAGTGGAAGTAGTGGGTGTACTTGTGTACTATGCGAGTTGTCAGCCTATGCGAGCTGTGATTTATGCGAGTTGTCTGTTAAGCTAGTTGATAGTCAGGGTGCGAGTTCTCTTTGACTGCGATTTGTCTTGGAATTCGACTTGTCTGGACTGCGAGTTGCCTAGGGTGCGAGTTGTCTTGAGTGCAATTTGTCTGAAGCGACTTGTCATAAGGAGGATTGTTTTAAGCATTTTGTGTTTAACTGTCTGATATTTTATTGAAAATTAAGACTTGTCATCTGATATTAACATAATGCCTTACACCACTGATCCCTTAATATCCAATGTGCTCAAACTATATGATACTATGGAGAACAAAGAAAGTATTTATTACTCAGAATGTTTAACCATGATTGATTCAGCCAAAGATGATCTAAAATCCTCATACTCTGAGTCCAATAAGAAAGAATTGCACCTATCAATGCTACAGAATGCCATGCAAATGGAATGCGGCATTGAGCCCTATCAGCTGCTCTATTCTCACCTCATATTGCTTCTACCCATAACAATGGAACGAACATGTAGTGCCCTCTTCCGTCAGGACTTATCCACATTAACAGGAACCTTGCTGCTAAATTTAGAACAAATGAAGCTACAACTTACCAAAAAGGAGGTTCTAAAGGATGGTTCCAGTGCTGCACTTCAAGTAATCCACAAACAATTTCAGCCATTCATCAGTGGGGAATATTCATCAGATTATGATCAACACATGACTGAAATTTCTTTCAAAAAACATACTGGAATGGAAATCCATGGGTTCATTGATACATTTATCCATCTTATGGACAATGTGAAGAAGTACATTGAAGAAGTACAGAACAATTATCACATGAATGAATATCAAATGCAATCAACGGAGAGGTGTGAGGAGTTGGGTAATCTATCGGGTATTGTTGAAGCCATAATTACAGACACATCAACAATGGAAGCAACAAGCTGTTCAGAAACTTTTGCCTCACAGAAGAAGGATCCTGAGTGGAAAATGTTCAACAAACAAACATTGGGTGCAGAATCTTCGTTGCGTGCAGAATCTTCGGTAACACTTATTGATAATCCATCTGTGCTTAATTCTATACAAACTAATGATCTCACAAAACATGTGGCTGATAAATGTCATGTAACTGAGGCTGAGTCGATGATAAATCATATCATGACTAACAACGTGGTTGATAAGAAAATTTTCAACGAACTTTCAAACAAATACTCAATTCTTGAAAAACGTTGCATTTATCTGGAAATTGCAATACAACAAAAGGAAGAAAATTTTCTTGCTACAAAATCTTGCATAAATCCGGAATTCCCAGAATTTCGAGAATTTTTTGAAATTAATCAGTTAAAAACTCAGCTTCAAGACAATGACTCAACCATATGTAATCTGAAAAAACAAATCTCAGAATTGCATAGGGAAATTAATATGGGAACGAACAAGCATAATATTGAGGTTAATGATTCGGTCAAAGCTAGGAATGATGAATTAGCATTATGTATGGCCAAATTATTAAGGGAAAATGAGTCTCTAAGGAAGAAACAATTAGAACAATGTGTCCCTACTAAAGAGGATCTGACCAAGTCCTTCGATCATACAAGCTCTTTGTTAGCTAACATTGAAGTCCTCAAAGCGAAACTTCAGGACAAGAGCTTCGCCATAGTTGCTTTAAAAAATGAGCTTAGAAAAATTATTGGAAATGGAGTGAACACTAAGTTTACAAAACCATCAACCTTGAGGAAGCCAATTTCACAAATTACTAAAGAACGGTCTGTAATTAGGCAGCCTAATGCATTTAAGTCAGAAAGATTTAAACCCTCTATATAAAGGTTTGCCTCCCAAGTTGATGAGTATAATGTTTTGTCAAAACCAGTCACTTCACTAATTCATTTCGATAAGATGAATGACAATTCTCAGACTAATGCTCAAAACTCTAGGATCAGGATTGTAAGAAGATCGCCTAGAGCACTTAAGAAGTATCAAATGAATGACCACTGCCCTAAGAAACATGTTAATAGCAAAATGTCTAAAATCCAGAATAGGAAAATGGTTACATCTTCTACTGTGACTAAGAGATCTTACTCTACTTGCTCTGGTCTTAAGTGGATGCCTACTGGTAGAGTGTTTAAAAACATTGAACCCAATAGGAATCACACTTCTAGCTTCTGTCCTAAGTGGATGCTCACTGGAAAAATCTTTAAGTATGTTGGATTTAAGTGGATTCCAATCAGTACACTGACCACTAATGATATTCCAAGGCCTGACTGTAAAACATCCAAAGATCAGGATACTACTGCCACAAACCCATCCATTTGCAATGCTACATGTGCTATTAGTGCAAATTTTCCTCAGTCTTTTTCATGTACAATGCTCAATTCAATCATGAACAGCATGACATGGTTTCCAACTGAATTGAAGGCTAATCATCAAGGAATTGTAGCTTGTCAAAATTAATTTGCATGTACTGTGACTTCTGATAGCTTCTGCTCAGGACTCGTAACTCACTGGTTGAAGAAAAAAAATTATATATATATATATATATATATATATATATATATATATATATATATATATTATATATATATATATATATATATATATATATATATATATATATATATATACATTATATATAAGAGGAGGCATGCCACATAAAATGCCACTTGGCATCCCATAATGCCATGTCATATTTCCATGTCATCATTGTATTTATGTGGCATTTTTTTTAATGACATGTGGCGTTTTATTTAATATATGTACAATTTTATTTTCTTTAATTTTAAAATTCAGTTTTTTTTTAGTTATTTTTTAATTTTAAAATTGTTTAACTAAAAAGAAGACATATATTGGATTTGAACTTGGGTCATTCATGAGTTTTCTAAACAACTTACCACTAGAGTAAATTGTTTTTTGATTTATATAATTCAAATCAATACAAATAAGGAGATGATAAAAAAAATCATGCAATTTGTAATTTAGGAATGTATATTATGAAGATAACAATTAAAAAAAATATGATATATATTACTTACAAATAATTATACCATATATATTTTTAACCTATTTTTTTTATAAATACACCCTATTATATTATTAAGAATCCCTATCAAGTTTTATCGACTTATATCATTATGATCACTATTTAGTTGGATTTTAGGAAACTAAAAGAACTCGACTCTACTGCAACCCTAAAACAATTCAATTCTGCAACCCTAATACACAACACACAAACAATACACACATGTTTTGATTGTTGGTTTTCAATTTTTAAGCCACGCAACAAAGAAACCAAGCACATAGTTATTCTGATGAAAATCCCAAAAAAGTGATTGTGATCAACAGGTATTGTAAATTTTTTTCTTATTTGATTTTTGAAGACTTTCAATTTATATTGTATTTTGCATGATTCTTAGTGTCAATGCCCATGAGAGCTACCATGATTCTTAAAACTCCATTTAAGATAAAAGTTGGATCTTATAAGGTGGGAGGAATATTTAATGTGTTTTTTTCTGCTAACAGTGTTTTTGTACTCTATAGCCTGAAAATCTTTTACTAAGATGATATATAGTGGTTGTAGACCTTATACATTTGTACGACTTACTAAGAAGAGTTTGTCATTAAAAGACACATTACACTGAATTTGATCACCTATATACTTTTTAGTCACACATGGTCTATGTGCAAAATTTCATCTGTGATCACTCACATTTCAATTTTGTATCTATAAGCACACCTTTTGTGGACTCACTACTGTGTAATTTTGCTTCATGGGTTCAGGTATCATTTTTACCATGTTTTTGAAAATTACTCACGTTAGGATACTGGAATGATAGCATGTGGAATTGTGAAAAAAATTAATTAGCTTCACCAACCTAAAAGCTTGAGAACTTCTGATGTACATGAACACCAAAAATTGACTTCCTAAATGATCTATTCACAAAACAATGCAAAACAAAAAATGGTCTGATTTAACAGGCTAGAATAACTATTAACAAGATTCCAGGTATAGACATATTTACATTTATTCTTCAATTCATTGCTCACATTATCTGTATTATGAGTACGATATTCCTTGGATTAACAACTTACTGAATTCCAGCCACCGTTGATAATCGAATATGGAACAATTGCGTTGGAAGAAAAGAAAAAAAAGTTTTTTCTTTATGATGAGGTGAGTTATTTATTTATTTATTTATTTTTTAAAAAGAAATCATGTTAATATTTCTGGATTATTTCCCTCAGATATTTACCCCGTGTTACTTATCTATTCGCTATGAAACATAATCACCCTAATTTGTTTCTATAGCCATCATCGATCATATGCAGTCTCCAAGCCCTAGAGTTAATTACCGCTGCATGTGGGTGCATGTTCCAGAAACGAAAAAGAAAAACAAACCCACACAGTGAAGATATTGATATCGAGCCTTGATCATAGTTTCTTTTTTTAGTACAATATATGAACACAAATAATGAGTTGTAGATGAGTTTTTGATGCAGGATGTTAATTATCTGTTGTTTAGAGCCACAACATAAAAAAAAACCATGTAGTAAAGGTATTGAAATCGAACCTTGATCGTATTTTTACTTTTTAGTACAATATATGAACACATGTTGTTAGTTGTTGATGCGTTTTTTATGCAATATGTTATGAGTTGTTCATGGATATCATGGCGATAACTACTCATGATACACCTATTAGTATTTAAGCATGTATGTTTGATTTTGAAATTGTGTCTTTATTTTGATTATAAATGATTAGGGGTAATATGTATAATGGAATTTTTGATTGTGAAGTCGCATTAGGAGTCTTATGGCAGGTTACGTAGCAGGCCCGGATATAATGATGACGAGAAGGTTAGAAGCAAGTTATATTTCTTTTCTTTTATGTCTTATTTTTATGGATTATGGCATAAGCATGACATGCATTATAGGCACCCAACTTCCTATCCGATAAATGAAAAGTTTACATTAAATCCGTCCAACTCTCCAAACATCATTATAGGCTTATATGCAACATGAATCGTCCGTATGAACAGATGTATGAGGTGGATTGATGACAAAGGATTATAAGGTATGTTCCTTTTTGTAACCATTTAATTCATGTTACCTTTCTATGTTATTTTTGGGGTTACTGCCACTATAGAGTCTAAACTACTTCTTATTCATGAATTTTGCTATCTACATTAAACCAAAACTTATGACTTTAGATCTATAAAATGATTTTAAATGCAAACCAGATAAAAACAGACTCCCGTATATCTGTGTTAATCGAGATATATAAAAGGGAGATTGATTGTAATTCTCTATTTTCTCTATTTGTCATTGTTCAATCAGAAACATTCAGGGTCAAACGCTGTTCTTATTCAAAGTCAGAGCACATAAATAAACTAAATTGGTCACTGTGGGAAAAATCACAGTGGAGAATATTGATGGGTTCTTACACTCGATGCATCAAAAAATAAAGTTATGGACTTTGTTGAAAGCAGAATGGGCTACATTGCACCTAATTTATTTGCCATTGTTGGGAGTGCTATCGCTGCAAAACTCATTGTTGCTGCAAATACAAGTCAATGTAGGTGATAATATCATATGGATATTTTAGAAAACTTAAAGGCCTTGCTGGAGCTTATATTTCACCATGTTATTATAGCATTTTGTTTATTCTCTCTTATTTTAACTGTTTACTTGCAAGCCAATTTATGCATACAATAGGAGTAACGATGAAGGAGAGGTGAGTATCTTAATACAAAGTCTCAAATGCAGTTACAACTTTTAGAACTGATTTTTACATTTGTGTAGTTGTAGTTGGAAATCCTAATACGAGTGTACCTCATTTTCTTATTAGACATGTTACAATGTATTACAGGTGCAAGCTAGAATAGTTGGTTATCCAAATGTTGGTAAATCATCTTTGATCAATTGGTTACTGAAGCGTCGTATGTGCCCAACAGCTCCAAGAGCTGGTGTAACAAAAGTATTAAAGTAGGTTACTTTATTTATTATATTATTATAGAGGCGGCAAAATGGGCAGTTTAGACAACGGGTAAGTGGTAACTTTTGTCTTGGTCCAAAATGAGCTTGGTTGAGTTTTGCGGATCTGCCAACACCTTTTGATACTTTTTTTGGATAATTAATACTCATCAAATATGATTTACATAATTTTAGTATTACAATACCTATAATGTATTTCACCCATTATGCAACAAACCTATTTTCATATAAAAGTGGGTAAAAAATGGTGTCTCTAATTTAATTGTTTTTATAGAGTGTTTCAACATTTAATTAATATTTTATTTCGTTTATGATCTTGGTTATAGGTAGGTTCATATTGGAAGCGATCTAGAGTTGTTAGACTCACCTGGAATAATCCCCATGAGGATGAGTGATCAATCAGCAGCAATAAAGCTTGTTATATGTGATGACATTGGGGAGAAGTCATATAATTATATTGATGTTGCAGGTGTTCTTATACAAATGCTTTCAAAGCTTCCATCAGCAAGTATGGTCCTTCTTTCTTCAGGCTTTTCAATTTTTATTATTTTTTATTTTTTTATTTTTTATTTTTTTTAATATTTACGATATATTTTATCTTAAATAAGATGCATTTTTATCCTCCGGATGTACCTAGACAATTGCAATAGTTGACTTGACATATACAAAAATGCTTTCACTTGGTTTATAAATTAGCACTAGGCTTTAACAATCGTCGATAAAATATCTGCTAACACAAATAAATATATATAATTTGGACTAAATTTCCCATACCCTGCCTAGGCGGGATTGGGTTTGTTGTTGTTGAATTTGGACTAAATTTGAAACTTTGAAGTTGTTTGTATTTAATAATGGGCTAATGTGTAATTTTAATCTGTAATCTTTCCAATTATATATACAATGTTGCAACATTCAATGGACGTCGATCCTTAGATATAATTTGTGGTACCTTTTCCTACTCATTAGTTGACATATTTGCTTATCGGTCTAATAGGTCTAGCAGTTGTGAGTTAAGAACTTTATAGTTAACAGACTCAAATATTGGTTCCCCACTGTTGACTGGTGATCTCATTAAAGGCATAGGTGACATGCCTATAGAAGTGACGTTAATAAGAGTAGAATTAGTAGTTGTTGACACAATGGCTGATGGTGCCAAATTAAAGGAAATGTATTAAAAAGCATGATTTTTCTTTAGATGGAAGAAAATAGATCTGTTCATGTGGGTAAGCTACGTCTATACCTAATAGAAGGCACTCCTAAAAGAAGGCACTGCTATTTTACCTGTTATTTCTTTGGCACGTAATAAAAGGTGGATGAAGATTTCAAATATTGTCGATACAGGTGTTAAGGACGGGTTTGGGTTGGGTAACAGGTTAAAATGGGTCAAATTTAGTCGGGTATGACTGGCATGTTATATGATTCTTAATGAGGTAATAATAATATTAACAAAAGCAAACGTGTGAATCTTTCGTTATTGTTTCGTATAGTATTGTAGGATAGAGAGATCATGTGTGTTCTTGTGGAATGTTGTATGCAAGAGAAAATATTTAACAAATACTATTGTGTTTTTACTTGAGTTCCGATGATAATTGGTATTTTGCTTATGGTTTTGTCTAATTTCTATAAAGATGTGACATTTTGCGTGTTATATGATTCTTTAAATATGTGTAATTGTCATTCAATGCATATGGTCTTATTGTTAGACAATTGTTAAATCCACCAAGCATCACAACCATGTACATTGCACCAATTAGAATAGTTAGACCAGTAACATAGATTGAGCACTCTGATAATGAGTTCAGATTAATTCAAATAGGTCATAGCGTTTTTATAAAGGAAATAAGCTAATAAGTGTGATCTTTTGTAGTGTGGAGTTTTGGAAAGAGGAAACACATAAGCTTTTAGGCAAAATCTTTCCAAACACCCCTAAAAATGAGTTATTTGTAGCTTAACTTGAGATCTTTCGTATCGTTGTTTCATACCTTTTGGCCATCTACGGGGTTCGAGCCTACCACCACATAGACACAAAGGTAGTCATGGCCACACCAAGGTTTTTTGCCCCTTGCCAAGCAGTTAATCATGCCAACTTATAAATTTAGACTAAAATACACCGTTCGTCCCTAAACTTGTAGTGGAGGATCGCGATGGGACGAAACCGGGCATAATCATCGCCACGGGTCCAAACAGTACCGATTAAATGCCAAATCAGTCCCTTGACCAATCCTGCCGTTGTCAACGTTATTTTGCTGAGGGCAAAACCGTCTTTCACTGTAGCGTACTAAATAAAACCGTTCTACAGTGAATGTAGCTATTATATGTGTGTAACAAGGTTTGATCTACATTTATGACCCATCCCTAAACTATCCTTCAAAACCCGTCCTCTTCAAAAAGATAATTGTTTCAGGATGGTACGTTGCTGGTGTGGTAAGCAAGCTATTATTCGTACTTCGTGGACCTCTGCCAACCCAGGGCGTCGATTCTTTGCTTGTCCTGTTCAAGTAAGTGCGTCTTAATATTTCTTGTGTAAGTTTGTAACAATGGTGGTTGTTTAATGACTTGTCATAACCAACAATAGGGGTCTTCTTGTCGGTGGATAAGATGGTATGATCCTGAAATCTGTGCTCGTTCAAGAATGATCATACCAGGACTTTTGAGGGGGAGAAATGAGCTTGAGGCAAGATTAGTAGCTGCTCAAGGTGATGTGTGGAAGTGGAAGATTTACATGGTGCTAAGTTGGATGTTGTTCTTCATTGTTTATGCATTGGGATAACGTTTTAACCTTTTATGTAATGAGGCTAGTTGGTTAATGTTGTGTATCTTGAATTGTAGTAACCTTGTTATGAAGTATTCAGTTTTGTTTGTTTCTGATTTTCTATGCCTCATGGCTATGCAGATGGTTTGCAATGTGTTTAGGGGTTGACTTTTAAATGTCAACATTCTTATGATGTTCTATTTTAGCTTTGGTTACTTTTGACGCAAACAATTCACAAATCAAGCTTAGTCAATTTCAAAAAATACACAATAATGACATGGTTCCATAGTTAATGCAAATGGATATAATTCCAGCTGCATAAAATTGCATACTTTTCAAAGCATGAGCGCTACAGTTACACACCCACACACAAATATGTTTTTAGATTACATAACTTGTCCATAGAAAATAAATAGTAAACTAGATGAAACATTGTCTAGATAATTAGCATAACAGATTTGACCTATGGTGAGGCCATCATTCTTTCCAGTGCAGCCTGCTTCCTAGTCATTCTTCGTGTAGCAGGCTGGGTTGAAGCAGAAACTGCTTGAACATCACTTGACTGAATCACAGACTGGGATTGCTCATGCATGATGGGATCGGCAACTGGTTCAGCTTGAAGTTGCTGGGATTGTGACAGGGATGCATCATGTATGATGGGATCTTCAGTTCCTGGCTCTTGATTTGTAGATTGAACACCACTTCCTTGAACTGCACTAACTTGGCTTTCTAGAACAACACCCGTACCTTCAGCTTGTTTATCTGCTACTACCTTTTTACATTTAGGATGTCTTCTTTTTCCTGCAGCTTTAGTAGGCACCTTTTTGACATTTACCTTATTGGCATTTCCACTATGTTGAGCTCCACCATACCCTAGGCATGTTACCCGGTTGTGTCCAGCAATGCCACAAATACTACACCTGACACTCTTCCAAGCCCTTGACAGCTTACCATCCTTCACAATCTCTTCAGTTTCAGGTGCTATCCTAACTCTCTTTCTACCTTTTGCGGCAGGCGGGTTTGTTTTGGATTTCGGTGGAACAATTGTTGTTGGCATAGTTGATTTTTCCCAATGTACACTGCTAGTTATAGGCTGGACATGGTGTTTGTAGGTAGCCTCCCAAGTGAGAAGATAGTAACAAGGATGAGCCCATGTTTCTACAGCTCCGACTTGTTGGCCATTTAAAGCCATATTCCAATTGGTAGCAACAACATGTTTACATGGTAAACCTGTTATCTCCCATCTTCTGCAAGTACAAGACTTGTGTACAACATTAACTACACATTGGTCACCCCATGGTCCACTAACCTGAAACTTAGATCCCCCATTCCATAACACATTATACTTAACAGCCTCTTTCTTAATAGCCTCTAGCATGTGTTGTGCAGTTGGTGTTAATGGCCCATCACTCTTCTGAATCACCATAAGAACATGCATTATCCTCTTCATACAATATTCCCTGATGTATTCTAAGGCTGTAATAATAGGTTTGCTTAACCCCTCTTTAATTTTCTCATGAAACACTTGACACATGTTATTAAGTAACACATCAGAAGTAGCTCTCCCTAAAGATGACAAGTAATAAACATGTATTAATTGTAACTGTTTATACTGCATTTACGATGACAAAGTAAGTGAAACAAATAGATCACTTACATGAAAAATGTGACCTTGACCAATGGATCGGTGGTATCTTACTTAACCAATCATGGGCTGGTTGATTAAGTTTCTTGAGATCAGCCATAGCTTTCATAAACTGTACAACAGTTGAGGCTGTTGCACATTTCCACAGATGGTCTTTATAGGCCCTACCTTTCCATTGCAATTTCATTTTCTCATGTATGCTTTTAATACAGAATCTGTGTTCTGCACTTTCAAAAACTTCTGCTACAGCTCTACTTATATCCTGCACAAAATCAAATATCTTTACTGTCTGTTTCAAAACAGTGAGACTTAAATTCATGAACAGAGTAAGAGAGTACCTTATTCATGTCAGTAATAAAAGTGATGCTTGAAATTGGCCCAAGTGCTAAATCATCGGATAAACAATGAAGAAACCAAGTCCATGATCCTATGTTATCTGAATCAACAAAAGCATAAGCGAAAGGGTATATACCATTGTTGCTATCAATTCCCACAGCTGTCATCAGTTGACCATTGAAAGGACCACGAATTGGAAAAGCAGCCAGCCCCAACAACGATCTCCCACAATCTTTAAATCCTTGCTTCAGTGCACCTAAACAAACATACACTCTCTTGAATTCTCTGGTTGGAAGAGACTCATCCGGAGGTCGTTCCACATTCATCTCCACTGTCGTATTAGGGTTTGTCTTCTGCAACTCTTGAACATAATCTCTCAACATGGTAAATTGAAGCTTGAATTGACCCCTGATGGCTTTTATAGCTAGGTTTTTGGCCCTTAATACCTTCTGCAGGGACACTTGAAGGTCGTATTGGTTGGTAAGTTGATTATGCACCGACCTGACAGGAAGCTCTGGATTTGTTTCAACTTGTGCTGTAATTTTCTGTGAGATATAGCGAAGGTCAAAAGCTCTGACTTCCCTTGATTGCAAACAAGTGTGTTGCTCATTATATGTTCTGACCGACCAGATACCTGTCTCACCATTCCTGCCGACAAACAATAGCCATGGGCAGAGTATTTCTGAAGGGTCCTTTTTGGCAGAAAGCAATGCTCTTATACCCCTTCTGCTTAATAGACTTCTAGATGGGCCAATATTCAGTCCAGGACCTTCACTTGGGCCTGAAACTGGAACACAACCCCTACACCTGACCCTTATTCTTGTTTTGTCATTCTTCAAAAAAAAATAACTCCCTCCTAGTTTCTATTGAATGCTCTCTTACTAGCTTTTTTACTTCCCCTGCAGTAGCAAACTCCTGACCAGTATAGAAAAAAGTGGTATAAACGCCATTGGCAAAGTGTGCGTGTTGGAAACTAACATGGTCACCGCAAAATACTTCATCAACCATCACAGGTAAATCATTTACCAACTGCCTGTCATCACTTATATAACATGTTGTTCCTTCTTCACCTGAATCAGTAGTCTGACCTACTTGTAGCATACCAAGCTGTGCATCATTCTCTTGACAAGTGTTATCTTGATTTGGTTCAACTGCATTGCCAAATTCACTAGTGTCACTCGCTTGTAACAGACTAAGATCAACAACAGGATCCTCTTCCATGTTATCCTGAGTCAGTTGAAACAGACTTACATCCACATCAGGCTCCTCAAAGCTGTTATTCACATCAAGTAGTGGTCTGCCTGCTTTGTGTAAATGCTTGTCCTGTGTCAATTGAAACAGATTAACCTCAAAATTTTCAGGCTCCTCAAAGGTGTTATTGACATCAACTAGTGCTGTTCCACCGTTGTCAAAGTCCTTCCCCTGAATCACTCTAAACAGATTAACCTCAACATTATCAGGCTCCTTTAGAGCATTGTCCTCATCAACAACTACTAAAGCACGCTCACTATTTTGAACAGGTTGGCTAGCAAATGAGAAGTCTAAGGTGGAAAAGAGTGGCTCAATGTTTGGCAAATTGCTAGCTTCACCAATATCATTGACGTCCACAGGCAATTGTGTAAGTTGGATAAACTGATCTAGGGCAGGTTCATTATCTATATCATCTAACACCAACCGTCTACAACATGATTGAATAGCCGCAGTAGCAACTTTTCTCCTATCTTCATCCATCTCCCAAAACACAGTCTTAATTGATTGTGGGGACATTTCACAAAATTCTAATCTAGTCTTCCCTATTTCAACATACACGTCTATCAACTTATGCTGTATGACAACATCTTTCAACAAGTCTAGATTAGCAGGTTCACGGAAAGAAAACAAACCATCGTCTAATGTACAACCAGGCTTAAGAAAGTAGAAATAATTGGTTTGTCCAGACTCATAACCGATTTGGGTCATGAGAGCATCCATTTCATCAACAGATACCTCTTTTATTTCAACAAGATCAACAAGGCATTTCTTGCCTCCTTGATATATCCTACCTGGAAAGTATTTGAATGTACCTTCATAATGGAACATCATGCTAAACGATCCAGGTTTACCCGCTGTATAAAAAAATGTAGATAAACTTTGTTAAGCTAAAGTTACCTAAAAGGGGAATAACTTAATCACTCATACTAACATATGATTGTAATAGGCTCTAACCAAAAAAGACTTACAATATCTCCTGACTGCAGATCTTTCCTCCGTTTCACGATCATCATATAAAGGATATTCCCTTACTCGCCACAGAGTAAATCCAAGGTGGTTGTTTGTTATTTTCTTACTCAGATTATTTGATTTTATGATAGACATTGCCTTAGGGTTTTCTGGGTAGGCTGCCAAAACAAGTTTGGGGATGAGCAATGAGTACCCGGTTTTGTTATATTGTACAATATGGCGGGAAATTGGACAAGACAGGTTATACAGTGTATACCACATAATGACTATTCTACCCCCAGCAGTACCATGATTACGGGTTTATTTTGGGTATAACGGAAAGTTGACAACGCCGTTATTGGTCAAGGGACTGATTTGGCATTTAATCGGTACTGTTTGGACCCGTGGCAATGATTATGCCCGGTTTCGTCCCATCGCGATCCTCCACTACAAGTTTAGGGACGAACGGTGTATTTTAGTCATAAATTTATTTATAGGACCATGTCACTACCCATAAGTTTAGGATTGGCTCTGAATGGATGCTATGGTATACATATGGCGATATGGATAGTAGTAATTAACTTCTAAATATTAAAAATCAACATGATTTGCTAAATTATAACATTAAAACCACGTGGTCAGCACCCTTTAAGTCTCCATCTTAGAAAATGTGATACCATTGACCATATTATCGTTGGTCAGAGAATATCCACAATAGATTTGTGAATTGTTTTCTACAAAGCACTTTATAGAAAACGTACAGGCATATAATCAAATATACCATAAGTTCTGATCATAACTATTACAATTTCGATCATAAGCTCTGGTTCTGCACGACCTTTAGTTTCATTTTACCTGATAAGAAGATTCTTCCAGTGTGTATGATTATTTTTCGCTATGTGTAATATCATAATCTATCATGATTATTGTTAATAATAGAAAGACCGAGCCATGGGAGTGACTTTGTTGGTGGCTTTATTCTTGAAGGACTAATCATTGGCATGCTTGGTTATGTGTACGCACCTCAGGTTTCGTTAACTTAAGTTTTTTAAACGATATTTATAAGGCTTGCTCGCCCATCGGACGAGCTAAACGTAATAGGGAAATGTATCTTTTTTTTTGTGGCACTTACAAATAGATACTGAGCTCATATGTGAATCATTTGACTACAAAATATGACAACTCTTTTGGGTAAGTATTTGATTACATGGTCTTTTTGATACACCACAAGGTATTAGTTTTATTTATATGATATTTACAAGACCATGCATACTGATACCCCAACCCTTTTGTCGTCAGTGCACAAGCGGGATTAACTTAGAGAATATATTAGATTTGTTGTTTGATAATGTGAATCCAGAGCCCACTTGAAGCGTCACTTATCATGTTTGATGGGATTTTAGCTTTTTTTCGATAATAGATTTCTTTTCAAAGTTATGATTTTACTTTTAATTGTGGCTTGTCTAGCAATATACTTAACAAGTCTGTACATCAGCATATATGCATCTGTTGAGGAGAATGTTGGTACATGAATAGCAGTTTCATAGGCACAATAAATATTCATAAGGTTTCCCTTTGCAGCAGCTTTGGGTCTGATGAGCCCAATTGTGCAGCCGAAAAAGTCTGCAATGGTTTAGCAGATGATTTGGAGGAATTTCCACCGAAAGGGTGATGACCCAACTTGGCAACAACGACATCATCGAACTACCACCATAGCCCGGCATCTTGATCTTTAATATGAGCAACATATATCCACTATTAATAGTAGAACCCCTTTTGAATCAACATCGTTGATAGTTCAGATTTACTTTGCTCAAATAGCCATCGTTCCATTTCGACTTGTCAAGGGAAACAAATATATGCACAATACCTTTGTCACAGATGTGTGGGTAGGTGCAATTCAGTTGATGGACCCTCACTGACCACCCATACTCAGAGACTAAATATATGTACCGTACCTTTATCACGGGAGTGCCAAACACATCATTTCCATATAGTGGCTTCAAATGGCTTTTTGGTCTTCACCAGATATATCATTGGCTGAGTAAGGAGTCTAAGATATATCATGTTAAAATCATCATTTTTTCCCAGAGAAGCATCAAATACATCCTCATTGTTGTTGTTGAGCTTTGAATTAGTAGATTTCGGAAGCTGTTGTTGCCATTAATAGGTCAAATCATCCTATTAATCAAGGTACACGATCTTATTTGTGCTTATGTTATTTAGTTTATGGACAGAACATGGCAATTACGAGTGGGTTTTCCCGTTTAACTAAGTAATTCTTTTAGCAATGAATGCATAACATTTTATATTGATCTTATATGACATGACAGATTTTGGACAATGGACAAGGAATTGAAGACATTCTTGACACATCAAACGTGGAACAAAATGAGAGACGAGTATATACAACTTTCACAAAAAAATCTCTCAAAATCATAATATCTAATATTGATAATAATAATAATAATAATGAGAATGTAAGCCATTGACATGTTATTATGAAAACAATGAAACTCTCTTTTGTAGAAGTCCAAAAATGATGCCTCCTTCCTAACCATACCCAAATCGCTAAGGGATGGACAACAAGTATGTAAGGGTACCATAGAGCATAAATTTAATTATGTTAACACCAAATATCAGGAACTAAAAATATGAAACTGAAATTGTCAAAAGAAAATGAGATCGAGAAATTTCACACTGATTTGAACTATATATTTTATTTTAAAAATGCTTCTCTTATTATAAATTTGCTCATTATTTGCCACAACCAGGAGAACCATGATGTATTAATCAAGGCTAATGATTTGTACACTCCAATTTCTTATTTGTACACTCAAATCTGTGTATTAATCAGTTGTACATTTATCATATGCAGCTTTACCAGTTTGTACATTTGAGTGTACAAATAACAAATGAGAGTGTGCCAATCAATTCCCATTAATCAAGTCTCTGCTCGAAGTCAAATGATTTGACCAGACAAGGCCAATTTCTGCTTACTATGATTACAAAATATTACTTCGGTGGAGGTCCTTTGAGAAAGGGAAGACAGAGTTTTGGTTGAAGGCAACATTAGTGATTACTATTTTATACAAATCAAAATATATAAGAAGGTCGGCCGTAACATGCATAATTAATCAATCGGTGCACCTTCAGGTGGTCATATCTGGAAGTGATAAAAGGTTTGCCTATTCCTGTAGGGTACCTAAAGGGGTTCAACATGGACAATTAGCAATACTAAGAGGCAAAGGTACACATTTTCTTTTCTTATTTTCACTTTGGATAGAAACTTATTCCTCTCAATACATTCACAAACACATACACATGCACATATATACCTGCTTGGTATGTTAATATGACAGGCTTGCCGAGAAAAGGCTTTTTTTATGGACCATGGAGACCTGTATGTACGTCTCCGCATTAATTTCCCTATGTAAGCATTCTGTTATACTAAAAATTTATGTTAGTACATGTAATATGAATATAATGTTGCTATTATTTGCTTGGATGTTTAGGCAGTTTGCGAGAATACAAAAAGAAGAGGAAAAGAGAGGAGCTAAGGTAAATGCTTTATATGTATCATAAATAATATATGATGTTATTTAAAGGGTGTTTGGGAATCAATTTTAGGAATTATTATTTGATTATCGGGTTTTCAGGTTGCACATGATCAGTTTCTTTTATATGGGTATAAAAGAACTAACTTTGATTACCAAGTTAGCATTTAAGTTGTAACTGCAGCAATCACGTTCTTTGTTATGTTTGATTACGTAGTTGCATATACAAAGAAAGTGACTGTGACGTCATTAAAGTTGTACACTTAGTTGCTAAATATTCTTTTTCAAAAAGGAGGGAGGTAAATGGGAAAACAATAGTCACTGTCGGGAGTTCTTTAATAGCTATTTTTGTATGTTTAAGCCCACTTTGTATCAGCCTTTTTACTCTTCAGTTTTGAGGCCCCAAAACTCCTCCTTGCGACATTGCTTCTACTCAATCCAAAACACAGTATTCAATTTTAAGGAGACGATTTGCACATTCTATTAATTAATTGGGACACTCAAAAGTATTGTATATTGACGTATATACCCTTAGATTACTTTACCCATATTCACTCCTGCAAGGGTATGAATGTCAAAATGTAAACTTTTGAGTGTTCCAATCAATTCATGGAGTGTGCAAATCACCTCCCTTAAATATATCATATCTTATTAAACATTATACCATATTTTAAAATACTTAGAAGTATTGAAAAATTTTAAATAAATGACAATATAAAATTGGTTTTTTACAGATAATCCCAGACGCCTAATAAACTGAAGAACAATGATTGGGAATATGTATATAACTTTAATGATTGGGAATATGTATATAACAATGACACATTAGTATGTTTTATTATAAGTATGTTTTATTTGCTCTTATAATTTGCTCTTATAAGTATGTTAGAAAGTAGTTACCTCCTTTATCCGTTTTATAGATTATAGTATCATCAATTATAGTTCTTAACCGTTTAGTTTAACTTTTTATAACTTTTTACTATATATTTGTTCTACTAAATCTTAAAAATAAAAACCACAAATCAAAGTACTTACCTGCTTTTAGTCGTTTTATGGATTATGGTAACATCAATTATAGATCTTAACCATTTCATTTAACTTTTAATTACTTTTTAGTATATATTTGTTCTACTAAATACTAAAAATAAAAACAACAAGTCATACCCGTCCATCGGACGGGTTTTGACACTAGTATATATATATATATATATATATATATATATATATATATATATATATATATATATATATATATATATATATATACACACACACACACATATATATATTTACACATATACATGATAGTCTATTACAAAACTCTGTAAAATCCATAAAAATTTGAAAAATCTGAAAATTACAAAAACATGTCATCTGTTATCGATAACATCTACGGTCCTAGAAATGTCATTCAATAATTGCACGGGTCTTTAGATGAAGTTCGAACATATACTCTACCTTTTAAATACCTTGTCCTGCAACACTCACATACCTAAGAAGACTAGGATTCATTGCAAGGGTTTAATTCAATCAATGATCACTCACTCTCATCCGTGTCATTGATTGAGGGGGAGAATTAGAATCACTCTGCCATTCCTGACTGTCAATGTGTCTCTGCATGGTTACCATTAGATAATTCTTGTGATACGTGTCATTTATCTTGCTTGGTTACTATGACCTCAGTACTCTGGATAGTCGTTGCATGCTACTTGGAGTGATTTAATTTGCCAAATTATGCTCTTATATGTGCTAGTCTATTGAACTTTGGTATGCGAGTTGTCCAACCTTTACCCTATATGCGACTTATCAATATCATGTTATGGATGCGACTTATCTTTAGCATTTGAATATGCGAGTTGTCTAGTCATTCTCTGCATGCGAGTTGTCTAGTTCAAGGACTTAAAGTGTCAATTCTGAAAACTTGATGTTAGGTATAAATAATGCGACTTGTCTCTTAGTCAAACCATTAGTTTTCGTGATCAAATCTTTGCATGACTTTCTCTCTCTATTGCATTCTAAGAAGCGACTTGTCTATCTTGAGATCTTGTGGTAGGTTATTTGATCACGCTATACATGTTTCTGTTAAGAATATTGATTGTATCCTTCTTCTAAACTTAATTTCTCCTGCAGATTCCCTCACTCATAATCTTAACGACCTAAATCTGATACTAGGTTTGTTCCTCTCCCGTTCTATGTAATTGATGTAGGTTTTAGATGGGAAAGTGTAGGGAAATCATGGTTATGAATTGATGTAGTCTATATGTGCATACAAAGGATCTAGGTGATTTGGTGATGTAGCGATTTAGACTACTTTAGATGTTTTGGTAATTTGGTGTGTTGTGGACTTTGGATTCTGTCCTATGAATGTTGTATCTATGATTTTATGTCTCATCTTTATGGAATTTACATGCCTGTAGCATCCATAGTGTTTATGATTAATTTGATTTGGGCCTCTCGTTGCATATTCTTGAATGCGACTTGTCATCAGTTTCTTGAAAGCGAGTTGTATATGTTAATTCTTGTATGCAAGTTGTCTCATATGATCTTGTAATGTGAGTTGTCATGTTTAATATAATTGATGCGAGTTGTCGTTTTGTTTACTTAATGCGACTTGTCCCTTGACATTTCGTATGCGTGTTGTCTTAAGCTACTTGATGAATGCGAGTTGCTTTATGCGACTTGTCTCATGCGTGTTGACGTGTGCGAGTTATTAAACGCACTTTGACCTATGTGACTTGTGATATGCAATTTTTCCATATCCTTGACCAATGTGTGTTGATGTATACGAGTTGTACTATACGGGGTGTCTTATGCAATATGCGTCTTGTCCATATTGCGATTTGTATTAACAACATGCGACTTGCCCTACGCGACTTGTTCATATAATAGATGCTTCCATGCGACTTGATCTATATTCTTCATCATAACTTGGTCATTGTATGTTTATTGCATTCCTGATTTGTCTCTGTGCATTTAACCATTGCTCATTGTCTAGTTTATGTACTTAATATGTCTCCGCCCCATTCATATCTGGCTCTCTGATGTGTGCATGCTTCTTCGTATGCTTTAATCACTAACTTAGTATCTAAGATATAGGGTGGCTATTTGGTTGATCTAATAACCTTGTCTAACCTAACAAAATTTTCGGATATTTTTGTTGTTGTATGTGTGCTCCTCAGAATTCAATGGCAGGCACTACATCCTCTGAGAACCTTGCTACCGTTGCACCAACCACTGTTCCTACAGATGAGGAACTGCTTCCGTATGAGGAATGGGTGCCAATAGCAAAAAGCAACTGCTTTGTGGATGTGGATAGATACCAACCTAATCCAATCTACCAAATTGCTATTGATATTTTGAAGAACACCAACTTCTTTGGTGCTTTAACCATGCGGTGCACAATTCCTTCCATTTACCTACAACAATTTTGGAATACGGTAACATGGGACAAGATCACAGCTACATACACTTGCAAACTTGAAGACAAGTGGTATGACATCACCTCTAAGACGCTCAGGGAGGCTCTTCAGATCACTCCAAGAGACCCCGCAAATCCATTCGTTACTCCACCCACAACAGATGAACTAATGGAGTTTGTTGATGAATTGGGATATCCAGTGAGATTAACAAAAGTCTCAGCATTCATCAACACAGAAGTGTATCAACCATGGAGAGCCATTGTAACCATTCTCAACCTATGCTTGACTGGTAAAACTTCAGGGTTTGACAGAGTGAGGGCTCCTATTCTACAAATTATGTGGGGGTTGGTTAAAAGAAAAAATATCGATTTTGCGGAACGCATTTGGGAAGAATTCTCTTTATCTTTGGACACATTCATCACTCATAGGCAATATTTTCTGAATCAAGTCAAAGGAAAGAAAACCAAAGATAAGAGAGTGATTCCTAGCATTAGGTTCTCGAAGCTCATTATCCAGCATCTGTAGCGGACTCATCAGTTTACTCCCAGAAGTGAGTCAGCTCTCCATGAAGCCAGCGATGAATTCATTCTTGGCAACTTGAAATATGTTGCCAAAGGACAGAACAAAGAAGTCTTCGGAATGCCAATCCCTGAAGCTCTTCTCACTGAAAGAATTAAGAAGGCCGATTATTTTAAGAAATACATGAAGAAGGTCTCTGGCACAACCAATGATGACACACCAAATCCTATTCTCACACAACCCAAATCCAAACAATCTGACTCTACTTACGCAAGTCTTCCCAAGAAGAGACAAGATAGATCAGTGTATGCTGACTCTCCAACTCAATAGCAAAAAAGGAGAAAGAGAGACGCTGGAAAGGGAAAAGATAAAGGGTCCAAGGTACCTGAGAGAGTGATGAATTTAATGGACGAAGACGAGGCTGCACTCCAACAAGGCATTCAACAAAGCATGGAAAGTCTTAACATGTCTCAAAGACAACCAGTGAAGGGGGTCATGATACAAGAACCTGAGTCAGTACCACGCCATACCACTCTAGTAGCACAGGGTAAAGGTAAAGGAATTGCTGGAGAAGAAGCAAAGCAAGCGGCTCAGATGTTGTTAACCATTTCCACTCCAACTCCAAAAACGACAACGCAATTTGAGCTCAATAAAAGAAGCGTCGAATCATCCTCAGCTCAAGAACAAATTAGAGTGGAAAAAGAAGTGTCTGATACACTGGAGGACACTCTTGCCTCTAGTGACACCCAGTTAGAAAGTCAGGAAAATGTACCTTCTGCGGAAACTGTACTTGTACTGGACACTGAGAATGAACAAATGGACACTAACAGGCAAGACATTGAGGGCGAGGGAAATGACCTGCTGGAAGGTTCACAGGAGATTCTTAAGTCAAGATATGAGGAACACGTGCGTCTGGATGAAGCAAACGTGTCAACGGGATCTTTGTCATCCCTGAAGAATCTTGAGACTGACATAACTTATGGTGACCAATTCCTCAAGGACAAACCTTCAGATGTCGAGTATGAAAAACAAAACGATGAAAAAGAAGAATTCCAATCTATGTTCTCGGTCACTATCCAGCAAGACACATCAACTATTCCTCCAATGTCGGCACCTTTAGTTACTTCATCAACAACAACTCCATATACCGCACTTCCACCACCTATTTCTGTTCAAGCAACCGCACTTCCACCACCCGTTTCCGCTACCATCCCTCCACCTGTTGTCACCATTAGTGAATCTATCACACCACCAGCTTCACCACCTCCCTCTAAGACTACAGAGCAACTTCTTGAAGAAGCACTAATGAGATTCGATGTCCTTGAGAAGCACCAATTTCCTGAATCTGTCAAAAATCTTGATCATCATGTATCCAAGCTGGAGAGCTTCAATTTTAACAACGAAGTTGCAAATGCCATTGAAGCGAAAGTTAAGGATGCAGTGGAATGGGCGATGAAAGCTCCGCTGCTTCAAAGGTTTAAGGATTTGCCCACTTCGGATATGAGATCAGTTCTCTCTGATAGAATGTATGACACAGAGGAGCATTTGGACGAAGTTCATAAGAAGTTATATGAAGCTCTCGAAGAATCGATCCAGCATGATAATCACTTGAAGTTTCTGGAAGACATTCGAGAAAGGGAGGGAAAGAAAAACAGAAGAGTTGTAATGATGGAGTCTAAGTCTGGAGTTCCAAAATCTCCACCACCTCCTCCTCCTCCAACTGGTGGAGTTGGGTCATTTGGAATTGGTGGATCTTCTGGTGCTGCTGCAACTCAAAAGACATATCCACCAACACCACCACCAAAATCATCTAATCAATCTGGTTCATCTGGTGGTCAAGAGTCTCATAAGATATCAGCAGCTTGGACCACAACCGACTTTCGATTCACACCTACCGTCTCCAAAATTCCTGAAGAACAGACAATGAACGAGGGAGGAATCCTATGTTGTTCAAGAATCTGACTCAGAAGATGACGATGTCTCCACGAAACACATTCCCAAGCCTTCAGACGATGAAGATTGGTGGAATGCATACATTGAAGGAAAACACACCAAATCCTCTAGGCCTGAACCCTTTACAGAAATGACTCAAAGCTGGTGGCCCGAAGAACAAACTGAAACCACTGAACCAACATGGGCCATTCCCGAGTCCGATGTGATTGTCCCTGATAAAAACTGGGCAACCACCATTGTTGCCAACCATGAAGATCCTTCTGAAGAATCACTCTTACACATCACTGGTGACATGGGATGCTTCATCAAATGGTTTTGTGACACGCAGGGAATCACTTCACTCACACCAAAGGATCTTGAAGGGCCAGCTTACGAAATTGTCAAAGTATTTCATTCTGATGCTGCTCATCTACAATTCCAAATGGAAAAAAGCCACAAGATGTTGACTGATCAAGTTGATGAAAATATCAGTCGTTTTAATGTCAACAATCCTCTTCCTCTTGGAGGTGAACCTGGACAGAAGACGATTCAATCAGAATTCTTCTTCAACGGTGATCTGGATTACCTTCGTGCTGGAACACAAGGAAGAAGACCAACCTTATCTATTTCCAAGATGAAAGCTACAACCTACTTAGATCCAGGTCTTGAGCAGATGGTACCTGATCATTTCTGGATTGACAAGGAATAAGTATATGACATTGCTGCCTCATACGGCATTTCTCATTGGTGGTTCAAAAAGAAGAAATTCTACATTGAAAGACATGGTGCAGAAAAGAAGCGCAAAACTGTTCGATCCAAGCTGCGAATTCTAAGTGTGGTCAATGTGGAAATCTTCCCAATTTATGGCTATGATTATCTGAAGAAGATTGTCCTTAGAAGAGCTGACTTGAAAGACCATGTCATTGAAGAAAATGACTTCAAGCACTTTTTCCCAAGTGACTTTGAATATTTGTACCTTCTGAACCTTCAAGGGCATCTTGACCATTTACCTGTTCGAGAAAAGAAGTCCCTCTCTGCTGCAGTCAATCTATGGATAAGGGGTTAGTAATTCGACAAAGAGTAGGTGATTTTCAACTTGGAATGGAAAGCTACCAGACTCAGATCAATCTCACTAGACCTCAATGGGAAGCCACAAGGCATGAATTCAGACCTGACTACTCACCCCAACGTATGTTTAGCATATTATAGCTCGTAGACGTAACAATATATTAGTTAGATTATTAGTAGTATAAGTAACACCGTGGAAGAAGGACGGGTCTTTACCCACTGTATGCCTGATCCACGGCCCGAAGGAGGGCGTAGTCATTTGTATAAATAGCCCTCTCCCCACTAGGGAGAGGGTTGGATGTTCATTTGGTAATCTAACATTCCCTTTGTTTTATCTTTCTAGAACATCTCACTTTCTCTCTCTAGAACTCTAAATCATACGCCCCTTTATTGTGCTTAATTGTGTGTTTATGAAAACCAATATGTTACAATATATTTCGTGAGCACCTAATAAGTTTAAACAAATAAAGTGTAAGTTAAAGAAGTTTGTGATTGATAATATATGTATATCTAATAAATGGCATAAAACATGTAAAACCCTAAAATTCCGGTTTCACATTTTCACATCTAATTTGAATTTTACCCTATGTTTATATTATAATTATGAAATACTAAACTAAATGTTATATTATCAATAATAATGCTAAATAAACTAGTTATATTACTACATATTATGTCCTAAATTCTTTCCTTAATTTCTAAACAACATATACATGACATTCATTTAACCATACACCTTAGAAAACGTTTTCTAATCTCGTCTAAGTATCAAATTAATCGATTTATGTAAACAAAATAAAAATTAATGGATAAGAACTAAGTAAATATTGTGTAATATATACTAACCTAAATAAAAGATATGTATCACTTATCTTTTTACACAATATATCGACATTCCCTATATACAAATATACGTTATTTTCTTCCTTTTGTCTAAACACCTTTTCAGCATCAACCTTTATAACGATTCCTCCTGCTTTCCCCTTTTCGCTCCATACCCAAAATTCAGGAAACACAACAAGGTTTCTGGCGTATAGTTTTTCTCTCCAAGGCAGCGGACGTTTAAATTTCTCTTCAAGGTTAAAGGGTCGTGGTAATTGAAGTCTTGGTGTAATCGGTTTCATTGGTGACCAAGGGTTCCAAGTTGCTGCTAGATCGAGTGTGGTTATTGTTTCTTGTTATTGTTCTCCTAGTTGTCCTTTCATTTGCAGCCTCAAGGTACACAAGGTTTCCTTCCTTGTTATTATTTTGAACACACGACTAATACTAAACTATAAACATAACCTAAAACATGTATGGTTCGTGTAAATTGGTGCTACTCGTTTTCTTCCGTTCTTACTGTCCATTATCTGTTTGGGAGTCTCGTAACACACACATAAAACCAGTATAAAAGTGATACGCCTTGTGAACTAATAATACTTGTGAAAACTGAGTCGAGCCTGGTTCTATTTTGGCCGACCTAATTTTAAACAAACCCTAATAATTCTGTCATCTAAACCCTCGTATAAAATCAGTATGATCATGTTGTCTTTTTAATTTTATGTCTCGTTGAATATGATCACAAGTATAAGAATTTTAAGCCACATAAAATCATAAAACTTGTAATGGTGTGTGTCGACTTCATGTAGTTTTCTTCTCTATTCAAATCAGATGTAAAAGCCCTAGATCGTGACCTTACGAACCCTAAGATGAACATTAAAGGCTCATTAATGTGGTTAATAAAAACCAGGAAACCTAGAATTAACGTGGGTCGATTATGGTTAAAAGGTTTAGGGATTTGTTATGATTTCATGTGGGCAGGCTGTCCAGAAATTGGGTCGGGTTCAAGGAGGTGTAAATAAATTATACCAACGTATTTTTGAATAGTTTTTGGGTTTAAACATAATTTCAATCCGTGTACTTTCTGGAAATATAAGTTTTATATCCATTGGAGGTTGGGAAGGCATCCGCTTGATTTTTAGAAGTTAATGTGTCAAAGCTGTGATTTTGAATCTGAAAATCAGTCGACTTGTGGCCTTTTTAATTAATTGAATATGGGGTCTGGGAAGCTCTAATTTTTATAGGATGTTATTTTATATGTTAACTAATTTTTGGGAAATTTTTGGAATTGTCTAAATACGTTTTTTAATTATAAACAAATCGGATGTCTGAAACTGTATAATTCTAGAACAGTTGGGGAAAATGATTTTTTATAAAATACTTATGTTTTGAAATAAAATCTGCAAAATTTTGTGAACTTACTTAACTAATATAGGAACCTCTGGGAATTTTCTCAGATTTATTGGAGCTATTTTGATATGCCTAAAAATTCATAAGAAACAGGTCCAGAATTGATGTTTAAAACCTAATATGTAATATAAGTATAACACTAAGTATAAGACAAGTAAAGTTAAGAATAACTTATGTAATGAACACGTAAGTGATATATGAATTCCCTTCATGTAGATATGTAATGAACACGTAAGTGATATTTTGATGTGCCTAAAAATTCATAAGAAACATGTCCAGAATTGAGGTTTAAAACCTAATATGTAATATAAGTATAACACTAAGTATAAGACAAGTAAAGTTAAGAATAACTTATGTAATGAACACGTAAGTGATATATGCCCTTTATTAGTAAGGGTTTCTCATAACTCTTGATCTTTGATTTTGTTTCGTTTGTTTAGATATTCATTTGGTTATCCCATTTGATGCTTATTCGTTTCATTCCATTTATTTATTATCTTTGGTGAACAACCTTTGATCGATAACCTATGTTATTTACACTTTTTGACCAAATCCATTGCCCAATGTACTAACTAGTCATGCAGGTACCATGACCATGTCATTAGGGCACCAATGGCATGATGCTATCTGTGGAGGTGTGTTTTTGTCCACAGTGTTAATACAAATAAACCATAAAAACGTTTATTTATATTTTACGATCTTCTAATGTTTTGTCGATAACAAACGTAAAATCATTTTAACAAAACAAATAAAATACGTTAAAGCTTTGAGCCAGTAGTTTACTAACACACTTTTACTAAACACATTAAAACCATCAAAACATGTTTAGTAAATAAGTCATATAAAACCAAAGACATTTTTATAAAACACTAACAAGTAATATTGTTTACATCTTATAAGAAATGTATATGTATAACAACTAGTGTTTACATTTTATAGAAATGTATATGTACTTTGTATATGCTGTAATGGGTAAGTAATCGGTAAAAACCAAAGTCCATAACCCATGAACCATGACCCATGACTCATGATCCATTGACTAGGTACAATAAATGTTTATGGGTAAAAACCAAAGTCCATAACCCATACCCATGGAGCATGATCCATAACACATGACCCATGGAGCATGACATCATGCATGAAGTCATGTTGGGTATTATCCATGATCCATGACCCAAATTCAATGACCCATGACCTAAGATCCATAACCCAATGACTAGGTACATTGCATCTTGTTGGGTATTCATAATCTAATACCCATAACCCATGGTCCATAACCCATAACCCATAACCCGGTTTGCAACCCAAAATCCAGACTAAACTGACCCAGTAGCCGGATCCCAGGATTTGCACTAGCCGGATCCCTCTGGTGAGGGATCCGCGAGAATCGTGGGACAGTAGACATGTTTTGTCTATAAATAGTGAGTCATTTCTCTCTTACCAACTACCACTCTTAGATATACTTTCTCTCAATATTTTAACCTCACTAACCACCGATCCAAAGGATCATTCTATGTAGTTTTATGTTTGTGTGATTCTCTAGGTTCCTCTTAAAGGCGAGATCACCACCTCTTGAAGACGTGAAAGCTCAAGGTAATGATTTGCTAAGCTTCGTCATCATCAAGACCACTGAAGTGCATCTTGTTGATAGTTTTTTCCTTCCTTCATAGAAGTGTCGTGTTGAAGGCATTAGTGAAAGGTACCAAAGTGTCATGTTGAACGCATTAATGAAAGGTGCCGAAGTGTCGTGTTGAAGGCCTTAGTGAATGGTGCCGAAGGTGTACAATCGATATGGTGCATCTATGTTCAAGTTATGTAGTTTGGGTTAAAGGGTATTTGATAAGGTTTTAAAATGTACCTTTTTGAGGGGTCGTTTTAGCCCTTATTTGATCACTTTTGTATCCGTTATTACTTAATATCGTTCATTTTCACTTTGTAGGTATCTTGAAGGCAAAATGCTGGAATGACACTTATTCGGACGAAAAGGCGCGAATATACGAAGAAAATGGCCAAATTCAAGAATCGAGACACTCAAGCTGCTAGAACTGAAGGGGACGGCGTCATGTGTTATCTGCGACGCCGTCGGACAACTTTTGTGACGGCTCAGTAGCCAAATTGCTCATTTACAAGTGACGGCTTCAGGTTTTAAAAGAGTAGGGCGTTGCAACTCAGACGGCCTAGATTTGATCCCGACGGCGTCAGAAGATGAAGCCGACGGCGTCACAACCATAAGGTGACGCCGTCACAAGCTGCAACCTGCGCGCGAAGTAGCTGATACTGTTTTGGCCATAACTTTTGCATACGAACTCGGATTTAGGTGATTCAAAAGCCCACGCGACCGGAACGAGAAAATCTACAGTTTGGTGAAAAAGTGGTCGTGACGCCGTCACTCTTTAGGTGTGACGCTGTCACTCTTTGCCGACAGAAAAATCTGCCTATAAATAGAACATTATAACTTCACTTTTTGTAGGCTCTAAACCCTAACTCCGATTCCAGGGCTTAGATATGTGTTTTTCCAGCAACTTTGAAGGTTTTAAACACTCCAAAAACATCTTGTAATGGTTTGTTGATTATATCTTAATCCATATATTCAATTTATCATTATGTCTATCCTATGTTTGATTGATTGTGTGTATGCTTGCATGTTTAACATGTCCGGCTAAATTACTTGTGTGTTTGCTTAGATATATGAAACCTAGTTGTTAATTATTGTTAGGTTGTCTCTTATCTTAATTGTAATTAGCTTAGGAGTGCGACTAGGCTATCGTTGTGTTTAATACTTGATAAATCTTTGATAGTTTATGAATGACTTAGTGGATTTTGTTTACTAAACCCAAAGATAACCTCAAAGTTAGTTTATGAATGACTTAGTGGATTTCGTTTACTACACTTAAAGGTGACTTCAAAGAGTTAGGGAATGCACACCTTACGACCTTAGAAAACACAACGCGTTAAGAATAAAGACGTGACAATTCAACCATCAATAGGAGATAACTAGGGAGTAGTAGCATCTAGGCAAACACATCTTTAACTATCATACGAGCACACAACAATAGACATAGACTATCCTCACCTTAGCATAGATAATTAGAATAGTAGAGTAATCGGTAGAAATACCAACCCCCAAATCAAAACCCCGAGATTCGTACCTTTCCATTTCCTAAAAAATATAAAAAGATAAAAAAATAATCTTTCTCAACCCCAACCTTAGCGTAGTAACTTCTCACTAGCATTCTTATTCCCCTAAAGAACGATATCAATACCCGTGGCTTACCCTAATACTACACTACAACGATTAGGTTCACTGCCTAGGGTGTTGAAAAACTTGCTCGACGAAAAGGAAGTTCCTTTGACCCCGAACGACGCGTGTAGCGTTATCAGTGTTGATATCCTTTCTAGTATTGTAAAAAGGAGTGTGTCTCCTTTGGGTAGTTATGTTGTGGTATAGTTTTCGGTAGTAGTTCCTCCTTTGTAATGGAACTCGGTATCTAGCCTTGTACCGGATAAAGTGTGGGCGACGTTGTGATAGGTTTGGTTATACCTCGTGGAAGAACTTGGTGTCTAGCCTTGTACCGGATAAAGAGTAGGTGACGTTGTGAAGGCTTCTCCGCCACATTAAGGAGCTTGTGTTGTGTAGTGCTTACAAATTCTCGAGTGGGGTACTCGGGGAGTGGAGTAGGGCAAGGAAGGTGTCCTTGTAGCCGAACCACTACAAATACTTGTGTCGTGGTTTTGTGTTCCTTTACTCTTTATCTTTGCATTACTTACTTATATGCTTATCTATCAATATCCAACACACATATCAAATAGATTGACATAAGTCGATCTAAATACTTTAAAACGAAGTTTTAATCGGTAAAACTATTCAACCCCCCTTCTAGTTTTCCACACACATCGTTCCTTTTTGTGCTAGCATTTGATTATGACTATGATTCCATACGTAAGTATACTTGCCAAAAGCAGGTGTATGGTTATGTATGATGTTTATTTTGCAGGGAGCGTATGGATGCATCCTATGTACTCAGTTCAAATATATGTGTGTGCCATACACGCCTGGGAGTTGATCACTCCAATTGCTATGAGTTATTCTGATGTGATATGATGTGAAATATTTGTTTTGATTGTTTTGGTCTATTCATGTAGCATGTTTAGGCACTTGGGCATTTCCTTGACAACTCTGTTATTTCATTATAACCCTAGATTATTCCTTATCCCATATTCAGTACTTATCTTATTTAACATATTTGTTCAGCAGGTTTTCGGTGGATTCGTTTTGCTTATTCATTTTTGACCTATTGCTTTTCATTATTTATATTTGTTCACTGAGCGTTAGCTCAGCCGCATTTTCTTTTCTCTGCGGCAGGTATTAAGCGGGATGCTCGGATTTGAGTGATGAGAGTAGGAGCTTTTAGTGGACCGACCCAACCTTAGTTTTCCTTGTCATTTGGAATTAGCTTGGGATTTATGTCCTTATTTCCTTTTAGAATTTGAGAAATTTTGTATTCCTTAGAAGTTTTTGTTTCATGACTTGTATTTTAATTTATTTAAGACTTCCGCTTGCGTTTATTATGTTCTGATTGACACCATAATGTGACATTTTGACCCTTGTCGAGTTGGGGTGTTACAAAACATGTCATATGTATATTGTACATACTTTTTGAACCTTGGTCATAGACCTTGAAGAACTTTTTTGTAGACTACATTTGTAGTAGTTTTTGATTATTGTACAAACAACAACCTTCAAACATTTTTGGCTTTCGACGTGTGAAAGAGCCACGTATAGTTGTCCATGTGTGAAAATAGGACGTGGCTGGTACAAACCAACTTTTGAAAGTGATTGCCCTTCGCTCTTGTTTGTTGTCATGGCAAATGACACTGAAAAAAGATATTGTTTCCTCATGATCTTTAGCGGTAAATGTTTATCATACGACATATCCCCCTTATGCCAAAACCCACACCAATTAATTGCCATATGCCGGATTGTGTTTCTCCTTTTTTTTAATTGGTTTTGTGAGTGAGTGATGTGTTTTAATTGGGTTTGGTAGAGTCAAATGACATGTGAAAGAGATGTTATAAGTGATAAGATCGTTTATAAGCTCAGCTAGGGATCAATAACAAAGACTAACAACATGCACAGCGGAATAAACTAATCAATTCTTTATTATTGAACAAGGTTTTCATTCACCATAAACTAACTAACTAACTATAATAAAGATCAAAGACTTGATCTAACACTAACTAACTAATCTCGTCACCTAGGCGTTTACAAGACTATACGCCTAGGACACACACACTCCTTTAAGTCGACTACATCTTGGAAGACTTAATTGTTAGGAATTAGAAATTCCCAGTATTAAAGAGTCGGTCACCTCAAGTATATGTAATCGTTAGAAAGCTCGTAGTCGTAGTTCTTTTAAGTTAAGTAGTAATTTAGTTAAGTAACACCGTGGAGGACGGACGGGTCTTTACCCACTGTATGCTTGATCCACAGCCCAAAGTGTGGCGTTTTATGTAAGACTATAAATACTCTCTACCTCCCAAGGTAGAGAGTTGGAGCTCATAATAATATCTTTCACTTTCTCTCACTAAGTTCCCTAAACCTCTAACTTTCTCTCTCTAGAATTCCATCTATATGCTACTTTGTGTTATGGTTTGATGTGTATGTGAAAAGTTATATCTTACAATTGGTATCAAGAGCCATGGTTAGATCATATCTTGCACATCTTTGGATTTATAGTGGTTTTTAGGTGGTTTTTGAGTTTGAAAAAGTTTAGTGGTTTTTGCATCATTTGGTTGATTTCTTGTGTTAAAGTTTGAATTTTGTTGGTACTTTTATGTTTAGAATCATCAAAAGTGTTTAGGTTTTCATTTGGTAAGCTTGAATCATCTTGGTTGGGTTGTTTTTGGATTGAAAAGTGATGTTTATATGGTTTTTCAAGCTAGCGACTTAGCTCACGGAATAGTTTCTTGGTAGCGACTTGCTTCACATTTTTGTAGCGACTTACAGTGTTGAAGGTAGCGAGTTAGATCTAGCGAGTTAAAGTACAAGTAGTGGATTCTCCACTACGGGTAGCGACTTGTGGTAGCGACTTGGTCTGTGGCGAGTTGCTCTTTAGCGACTTGCATATGTAGCGACTTGTGTAGCGAATTGCTGCCAAAATTTGGCTAGCGACTTGGTCTGTAGCGAGTTACTACTTAGCGACTTGCTTTCTATCTAACGACTTGGGATTCTAGCGACTTGGCTGTCTAGCGAATTAATTGGTAGCGACTTAGTGCATTTGTTTCTAGCGACTTAGAGCTTTATCATCTAGCGACTTGAGTGATTGTTTACGGTTTTCTCTTGATTTAGTAAAATCCCGTGAAAGAATCTATTTCCCGGTTTAATCATTGAGTTATAAAATCCCGTATAATCTGTTAACATTTCTACCACCGTCCCTACTGTCATCTCCACTGTTGCCGAGGATGTACAAGCAGCTGGCTCAGATACTCGTCCACCCATGCTTGACAGAACTGACTACGATTCTTGGGCTCAACGAATCAGATTGTATTGCCTTGGAAAGGAAAATGGTGTCAACATTCTCAAATCCATTGATGAAGGACCATATCGGGTTGAGACGACTAGAGACATACTTGATACTAATGAAGATGGTACTCCTGTTTACGGAATGGACAGACCTAAGATGTACGATGAGCTTGATGATAAGGAGAAAAAGAGATTCGATGCAGATATCAGGGCTTCAAACATTGTTCTTCAAGGTCTTCCTAAAGACATCTACAAGCTGATCAATCATAACACTGATGCAAAGGCTGTTTGGGATAACGTTAAGATGCTTCTCTCAGGTTCAGAATTAACTATGGAAGACCGAGAATCCCAACTCTATGACGAATTTGAGCACTTCAAGATGAAACCAGATGAGAGTGTCTATGAGTACTATGTGAGATTCCATAAGTTAGTGAATGACATGAGGAACATCAGAATGACTATGCCTAACATTCAGCTGAACTCAAAGTTTGTGAACAACATGAATCCCGAATGGCACAAGTTTGTCACAGCTGTGAAGCTCACTAAAGGATTGAAGAATACAAACTATGAGCAACTCTATGCCTTCCTCCTTCAGAATGAGAGACATGCCATGTTTGAAAAATTGATTCTCAATCAGTTCAAAACCAACCAGGGAGAGACAAGCTCGTCTAATGACTCAACAGCCTTCTACTCAAACATCGGAATCACAACCAAAGCATCTCAAGTCATACCCTTGGGGAATGGTAATCACAAACTCATTCCTGATCCCATGTTCAAACAAGCTGATGCTGATGCACACGTGGGTAACATCATCAATCAACTAGCTCTTCTCATTAGTCAAAACATGAATTCTCTCCCACAAACCAACAACAACCTCAGAACTGCATCTAACCCACATAATCAAGCCACTGTTAAAGATGGAAGGATCGTGGTGCAACCAGTTCAGGAAAGACAGTATGATCAGGGAAGAGGTGGAGCTGGGAGAGGTTATGTTGGAAACCAGAATCGAGGAAGAAATGGTAACCAAGGTCAACCTAAGCCAATCAAATGCTATAACTGTGGTGGTGAAGGACACATTGCAAGGAACTGCACATCTCCAAAGCGTCCACAGAATGCTGATTACTTCAGAGATAAGATGTTGCTGGCACAAGCTCAGGACAATGGTGCTGCGTTGGATGAAGAGGAATTGTTGTTTCTTGCTGAGGGCAATGCCAAGACCTATGATGCAGATGTGGATGAGCAGCCTATTCAGGAGATAGGTCACAATCATCAAAACGCCTTTCAAGTCGCTGACTGTGATGCATACGACTCTGATGTAGATGATGGACCTACTGCACACACAATCTTTATGGCTAGCATCTCTCCAATGGTTTCTCCCAAGATCTCTTCTTCACCGCAAGCTGGCCCATCCAAGGACAAACTCATCTCAGAGGTATTAAAGCTATACGATGATGCTGATGTGCAACAGATGCATGACAAAGTACAACCAACTGAAACTATTGAATCAAATATTGAAAATATGGGTAATATCAATATTGTCCCATACGATCAATACGTGAAACAAAGTGAAAGTGAAGTTGTACCAAGTGATGCATCTTCTGCAGTCAACAATGACTATGTCTTTGATGAATACACTGCATGTGCTCCTGATGATTCCATAATTTCTGAACTAAATGCCTATAAGGAACGTGTTGCTATTTATGAACAACGTGCAAAATTTGAGTTGACCACTCGTGAGCAGGAAATGGATGACCAAGTGCGTACAGTAATTAGAAAAAGTAATTTTAGAGAAGAAGTATTGAAACAAGAATTAAATTCCTTGCAAGAAAAACTTTCTAAAACCGCTAAGCAAAAACAAGAACTTCAAGAAAATGTGAAAATGCTTAAGCAAGAATTTAATGCAAAGGAATCAAAGCTCTTAAGAGATTTTTCTAATCTGAAAACTTTGAAAAACAAACTTGAAAACAAGTTGTACATGCAAGGAAACACCATTCAGACTGCTCACATGATCACTAAGCATAGAGTTCTAAGCGATAAGCATATCATTCCCATTATAGATAAACCCAACCCTGAGTATGGAAAGATAGCAAAAGCAGCTCAAAGTGTTATCTATGATGGCAATGAGATTCTTAAACCTAGACAAAAACCTAGTTGCATTGAGTGCACTGAGGATGACAAGAAATTAGATGAAGTCACTAGGGAGAAGATGAATAAGAAACTAAATGATCCTAAATGCAAAGAGAAGAAAGTAATTATCACTCCCCATGACTACAAGAAGGAAAACTGGATTTCCTTGAACAAGTTTAAGACTCAGACATTGTTGACTCCCGAACAAGTCTTCTGGAAAATGGATTTAGATAAGCAGAAAGCTGAAAATATTGTAGAAACAAACCCTCCCCTTCGGAAAATGCCTAGAGCGACTGTGTATCCTCCTAATACACCAATGCATCTTGTACCTAGAACAATTGCCACTAAAAGCAAGACATTAATTAGCCAATACGTTATATTTCAACTATTTGTTGATTTTGAGAAAACTTGCAAGAAAAGGATCACACCCACTGGTATAACTGAAGGAGAAAGGGGTTTTGAACAAATGAAAGAATGTTATTTAACTGAGGTCATGCCTTTCTTTAAACTTCTAAAGGATCACTTTGAGAGTCTTAAAAAGGGGATAGAAACGGATATTAAGGGAATGGAAAAGGAATTTGATGCAATAATAGTTGAAATTAATGACTATGAGCGTGCACTAAAATATAATGAGATTGAGAGAAAGAACCTGCATACATTAAATGAGAATCTTATTACTGAATGTGTTGCTCAAGATGTCTTTTTCACTGCTTCAAATTGCTCTATTAATGCTTCCAAATTTCATGAACTATCTGTGACCCTGAAAGTCTCCCATGATCGTGTCATTGAGCTTGAAAAAACTAATTCTAAACTAAATGAGAAAATTGAACTGGATGATCATGACAATTTGGTTAAACATTTTTCTAAACTAGAAGTTGAGTATTTTAATCTACAACTAAAATATCAACATCTCAAAGAAAATGTCAAAACTTCAAATATCAAGACATCTTCAGATGCTCCAGAGTTTGATGCAGTTTTTCAAATTAACAAACGAGATGAACAGATTCAAGCTCAGTGTAACACGATCAGAAAGTTGAAAGCCCAAATCTCTCAATTAAAGGGTCAAACGAACAATATGACAGGCTCCCAAATGCCTCCTCCTTTAGATTCTCAGAATTCTCAAACGTTTCATCTTCAAAATCTAGTAAATGCTTTACAAAAGGAAAACGAAAGTTTTCTAGAAGAAAATGAAAAGGTTAAACGTCATTTCAATGAGTTATTTGAATCAATTAAAGTCACTCGTAACAAAAACAACGAACAAATAGCTTCATTGCAAAAGGAAATTGAGAATCTGAAGAGTCAGGTAAAAGGGAAAATGCCAATGATCAATGGGGAGAATGGTGTATCTAAGGCTCACTCTGGTAATAAATATGCTTTATCTGTGACATATGTCCCCCCTCATCTGAGGAACAACAAACTTGCCATTCAAACATATTTCTCATCCCTTAAGGATTGCCTAGAATGTCTGCGTGAGATTGTTGAAGAGGATAAGCTAGAGAAACCACATGATAATGCAATTGGACATGCATGCTTATATGCCAAATGATCTCAAGAAATCTTAGAATGCTTGATCACAATATGCCCAAAGACATTAGGTGAGAGAGTTAACCCTTTGATTCCATGCTCGATGCCTAAGGCCAAATATGATATGCACTCGATTCCCAATGTTTTGAATGTGAACCGTAGTGTACCCTTGAGTAGTTCAGATTCTAGATCTGTCAATGCTAAGAAAGAGAACTCAAGCGTGCCTTCTAGGAGTACAAATCTCAGTACCTCTAGTTTTAAGAGTGTGAACCGTAGTACACCTGCATGTGGTTCAGATCCCAGCACATCTAAACAGGTGGTGCAAAGAGTAGTAAAACAAACTAATGTTCCCATTCCCTCTACAGGAGTAATCAGTGACATTAAAGGGAGCAGGTCAAAGTCTCAAGACAATACAAGGAATGATAGGACCTCTCAAGCTAAGAATGTGCACTGGAAGAGAGTAGAAGAACAATCTAGGAACCTTAAGATTGAATCGAATAAAACGAATCGTGTTGATTCTAGTATTAGCCATAGGCGTACTGTAATTAATTCGAATTCTGATACTATTTGCATACCTTGTACTGATGATTGCTTGAATTCTGTTTCTAATCATGGATGTGATGTTAATGTTCTGCCTAATGATGTTAATTGTCCAGTTAATTTTGTTAATGCTAAAATTCATGCTAAAAAGGCTAAAAGGCAAAAGCGAAAGAGAGTTAGAAAACAATGGAAACCCACAGGAAGAACATTCAGCAGAATAGGCTTTTATTGGATACCTGTTGGTCATAAGACTAATTAGATAATGCCCACTAGAAAATGGATGCCTACTGGTAGAACTATTCCCTTAAGAAGTGGTCACACTGTAAATAGGGCTAATACAGACACTAGTATTGCATCTATTCACAATGATTCCATTACCTCATTTTCTGATTTGAATGCTTCTATTTCTGATGTGGGTGGTCCAACCATTGTAACTAACTAAATGGAACCCATTCTTGCATGGGGATCCCAATTATCCAGTTATCCATTCTTGTCTGTGTTCAACTGCAGATCGTTCAAATCGTTCTGTGGTACCTGGACTCAGGCTGTTCCAAGCATATGACTGGAGACCGGTCACGGCTCATGAACTTCGTGAGCAAATTCATCGGGACTGTTAGATTTGGTAATGATCATTTCGGTGCTATTATGGGTTATGGAGATTATGTTGTTGGTGACAGTGTCATCTCCAGAGTGTATTATGTGGAAGGTTTAGGTCATAATCTGTTCTCTGTTGGTCAATTCTGTGATTCTGATCTAGAAGTAGCCTTCAGAAAACATACCTGCTTTGTTAGAGATCTTAATGGTAAGGAACTGTTGAAAGGAACTCGTGGCTCAAACCTTTACACCATCTCAATCGATGACATGATGAGAGCTTCACCAATCTGCTTGTTATCAAAGGCTTCAAAAACAAAGTCATGGTTATGGCATCGTCGTCTCAATCACTTGAACTTCGGCACCATCAACGATCTTTCCAGAAAGGACCTAGTTGTAGGTTTACCTAGACTAAAGTATGAAAAGGATCATCTTTGTTCAGCATGTCAATTGGGAAAAAGCAAGAAGTATGCCCATAAACCCAAACCTACTAACTATGTCACAGAAGTTCTTCATATGATTCATATGGATTTATGTGGACCAATGAGGGTGCAGAATATCTTTGGGAAGAAATATGTGTTAGTTGTGGTTGATGATTATTCTAGATTCACCTGGGTCAAGTTCTTAAGGACAAAGGATGAAACTCCTGATATCATCATCAAACTCATCAAACAGCTGCAGGTTAGACTAAACAAAACTGTCAGAATTATCAGAACAGACAATGGAACTGAGTTTGTCAACAAACAACTTAGTGAATTCTATGAAAGCGTTGGAATCAGCCATCAAAGAAGTGTTCCACGAACCCCTCAACAGAACGGTGTAGTTGAAAGACGAAATCGTACTCTTGTTGAAGCTGCTAGAACAATGTTGATCTACTCAAAGGTTCCAATGTTTCTCTGGGCTGAAGCAATTGCCACTGCATGCTACACACAAAATCGTTCTCTGATTCATACTATTCATGGAAAAACTCCATATGAACTTGTCCACAACAGAAAACCTAATCTATCTTTCCTTCGTGTGTTTGGTGCACTGTGCTATCCAACAAATGAGGGTCAAGACTTAGGCAAACTTAGGGCTAAAGCTGACACTGGAGTATTTGTAGGATATGCACCAAACAAAAAGGGATACCGAATCTACAACAAAAGAACCCGAAATATCATGGAAACAATTCACGTTACGTTTGATGAGCTGACCGGTCAAATGGCTCCTGGACACTCCAGCTCAGGACCCGCACTTCAAAACAGTCCTATTGGTTCATCCCTTGTTCCAAACTCCTCTCAAGAAACTCCATATGTACCTCCATCTGAAGATGATGTAAAGAAATTGTTTTATCCCATGTTTGATGAACTGTATGAGTCTACTACTAATGAGGTGATGATCCCTACAACAGAGGATGCTCATATTCCAATGAATGAAGTCAATCCATCAGTCTCAATATCTGTAAGTCACGAAGCACCTGCTGCTGATCCTTCAGTCTCATCAACAAATCATCATTCTTCAAATGTACATCATGGAAATGTTTCTGGCATCAATGATGAAGTTAATCCCTTTGCGACTCCTGAAGATGCTCCATTTGAAAACATATTTGCTACTCCTGAATCATCATCAGAACCATCTTCTTCAGGAGACATTGACTCAGCTACCTCAGTTCCTCAACAAATGCCACATGAACACCTCAGAAAATGGACTCACGATCATCCATTAGACAACATCATTGGAAATCCCTCTCGTCCTGTATCAACCCGGAAGCAACTCGCAACCGATGCCTTATGGTGCTTCTTCAACTCCGTACTATCTAAGATCGAACCAAAAGATGTTAAAACTGCTATGAATGAAGATAGCTGGTTCAATGCTATGCAAGATGAAATTCATGAGTTTGATCGTCTTGATGTATGGGAGTTAGTACCTGCTCCAGACTGTGCTATGATTATAGCTCTAAAATGGATCTTCAAAGTAAAACTTGATGAGCATGGTGATGTGTTGAAGAACAAGGCTCGATTAGTTGCTAAAGGATATCGTCAAGAGGAGGGTATAGACTTTGAAGAATCTTTTGCTCCAGTTGCTCGAATCGAGGCAATCAGAATCTTTCTGGCTAATGCTGCTAGTAAGAACATGGTAGTTTATCAGATGGATGTAAAGACGGCATTTCTGAACGGAGATCTTAAAGAAGTCGTCTACGTCAGCCAACCTGAAGGATTTGTGAATCAAGAGCATCCTACTCACGTTTATCGTTTGAAGAAGGCTCTTTACGGTTTAAAGCAAGCTCCAAGGGCATGGTATGATACACTGTCAAAGTTTCTTCTATCAACCGGATTCATCAAAGGAGCAGTTGATCCTACATTGTTCACCAGGAAGTCAGGCAAACACTTAATTCATGTTCAAATTTATGTTGATGATATTATTTTTGCCTCGACAGATCCAATGGAATGTGATCGTTTTTCAAATGAAATGAGTTCAAAGTTTCAAATGTCAATGATGGGACAAATGTCATTTTTCTTGGGATTACAAATTTCACAAAGTCCCGGAGGCATTTTCATAAATCAATCTAAATATGCAACAGAGATTTTAAAGAAATTTGGATTTGATTCATGTGACCCTGTTGACACCCCCATGATTGACCGAACCAAACTAGATGAGGACCTCTCAGGGATCATGATTGACCAAACGAAATATCGGAGTATGATTGGATCCCTGATGTATCTCACTGCTAGTAGACCAGACATCTTGTTCTCTGTGTGCATGTGTGCTAGGTACCAGGCTAAGCCTACTAAAAAGCACCTTGAAGCAGTTAAACGGGTCTTTCGGTATCTCCAAGGAACCATCAATATGGGACTATGGTACCCGAAGAACACCGGCATGTCACTAACGGCCTATGCAGATGCTGATCATGCAGGTTGTCAAGATACACGTCGAAGTACGTCTGGAGGTGCTCAGTTTTTGGGTGATAAGCTTGTGAGCTGGTCTTCAAAGAAGCAAATGAGTACTTCTATTTCCTCTACAGAGGCTGAATACATAGCCATGTCATCTTGTTGTGCTCAAATCTTATGGATGAGATCTCAATTATCTGACTATGGCTTTGAATTCAACAAAATCCCTCTGTACTGTGATAATAAAAGTGCTATTGCTCTCTCATGCAACAACGTTCAACACTCAAGAGCAAAGCATATCGACATTCGACATCATTTCATTAGGGAACAGGTGGAAAAAGGTGTGGTGGAACTATATTTTGTAAGGTCTGAATATCAGTTAGCAGACATCTTCACCAAAGCTCTTCCAAGAGAACGTTTTGAGTTTATTCTTCCACGACTTGGTTTGAAAAGCCTTCAACCAGAAACTCTCAAACGTCTTCAGGAGGAAGACGAGGAGTAAAGGTCTTTCTTCATCTATCTCTTGTACATATATATTTGAAAAACAAAATACAAAATTATAAAACCTTCAAAAATCAAATAGAAAAATATAAAACTTTCAAAATCCAAAAAAAAAAAAAAATAAATAAAATAAAAAAAAAAATTTCGAAAAAAATCTTAAAAAAATATTGTCATTTTTGTCATGTTTCTTCCGGTTCGATAATATCTACGGTCTTTGTGCTGTCATTCAAAGAATGACACGGGACTTTAGATGTTGTTCGAATTCTTAAAAAAAAAAAAAAAAAAAAAAAAAAAAAAAAAAAAAATTGAGAGAAAGAGAAATGGTTTATTGTCATTTTCAGGCAATAACCCGGTTTTAAAAGAAAGAACAGAGCCATGTTTCACCATGTTTTCAAATTCCATGCTCTGATTCTATAAACATTTATCTGCTGAAAACCAAATGCTTTGAAAAATAACTCGATCTCTATTTTTGATAATCATCTGGACTTATTTGTCAAAATCTCTATCTCTCAATCAACAACCTATGTCATTGATTGAGGGGGAGAATGATTTCAATTAAATTAAAAAGTTATTTGGCATTAAATTGTTTTCAAAAAATATACATGCATGTTTTATAAATGGAGTTTAAAGCCTTTACAAATCCGATCCTTATCAGTTCAAAAGCTTTCACAATCATGTCACAATTCTCCTTAAAAGCTTTCAAAATCAATTTAAATCTATACGAGATCACAAATCTCAAATGCTTTGATAATTGTGATCGGGGGAGAATGTGTGATTTAAATTGGACTTAAACTGATAATTCGGTAAATGGTGTTATAAGAATGTACATGCTGTCCTTCCCACATGTGACAAACGATTTCAAATTTTCATGCACATGTTGAGGGGGAGCATCTATCTTAAACCTTTGATTTGAAACGTGATCATTCATCCCAATGTGCAGGTTCCCTCTAGTATGTGCAAAACTCTTTTCAAACCTCGAAGCACATATTGAGGGGGAGCAAATTCATGGAAACCTCATCCTTCTCGGAAATGCTATACCCAATTGATCTGTTGAGGGAAGTGATGTTGATATCTTTTAGAAAATGGTAATCAAAAGAAGTTAATTCTTTCTCTTGTCTCCGTGTGCAAAAACATTTTCAAATACTTGATGCACATGTTGAGGGGGAGTTCTCGTTCTAAAAATATCAAAAACAATTCAGGTACAAAATGCTTTGATAATATATCACAAGTATCTGAATTGATTTTCAAATGGTTTTCAATTGGATCCAATGGCAGACGAACAATACCAAATTGACCGACCAACTTTACTTTATGTACGGTGATATAAGGATGATAAGGTTAGGTATTGGTTCCCATGATCCGCCAGAACCGGAGGGATCTACCCAGGGACAATCCACTAGTTAGTGTAGAAGTCCTTAGGTATGATGATAAAAGGAGAAAAATGAGATAAGGGAAGAGTGCGGACTAAGACTGAGCTAGTACTGGAATAAACCCAACAAGGTTCTAGCTATGAAGTCTCGGTAAGCACTGAAGGGGTTGAAGAATTAAAAAGAATTGAATGAGAATAGGGTGAAAACAAATAGCCCTCCATTAATTCAACCTTAGGGCAGAAACCGGGTTCACTTCATATGCTACTGATGACGCACTGCACTTCAACTTTCCAAACCACTCAAGTTCCTCTTAAAAGGACTTGTTTCATTCTCACGGGGAACCGACATTATCTATCGACTTTCTCTTAGAGATGGTTGATATTGAAGAAGGAGACCCTCTCCCTAGTCTCCGTTATAGGATCCAAATATGCACAAATTGAGTCTAGAGCCACGAGATCATCAATAAATCTTATTAGGACACTTTCAATAAAGACTCTTGATAAGGTTTTAAAAGGTACCTTTTTAAGGGGTCATTTAAGCCCTTATTCGATCACTTCTGTATCCGTTATTGCTTAATATCGTTCCTTTTCACTTTTTAGGTCTCTTGAAGGCAAAATGCTGGAATGATGCTTATTTGGACGAAAAGGCGCGAATATACGAAGAAAATGGCCAAAGTCAGAATCGAGACACTCAAAGCTGCTGAAACATAAGGCGACGGCGTCACTGCATATCTGCGACGCCGTCGGGAAGGAATTTTGCGACGGGTCAGAAGCGAAATTGCATGTTTTCAAGGGACGACGTCAGGTTCTAAAGGAGTAGGCCGTCGCTACTCAGACGGCCTAGATGCAGCCAAGACGGCGTCAGAGCTGAAGGGGACGGCGTCACAGTCATAAGGTGACGCCGTCGAAAGGTTTACGTGGCCAAGACGAAACCCTAATGACGGCGACACGACGGCGTCACGAAACATAAGGTGACGCCGTCGCAGATGTAATCTTATATATAGAATCCGAATTTTTCAGTTTTTGTGTGTAGTCTTTTGGAGTAAAAACCTAAAACCGAACCAAGGCTTTCTTGTGCAGTATTTTAGGGTTCTAAACCCTATTATACATCAAGATAAGTATTTACTTCATTAACTTAATTATGTCTTTGATTATTTGTGTGTATGCTTGCATGTTCTCCATGTCCGGCTAATTTATTTGTGTGTTTGCTTAGGGAATATGAAACTTAATTATTGAATATTGATTGGTTGATACTTATCTTAGTTGATTAATGATCTAGAGTGCGCTAGATTATTCGTTGTGTACTTAATGCTTGAATTTTCTTTGTGAACTTTAGAATATAATTATCTAGGTAATTGTAGGATAAAGTATTCAAGGACAACCGTAGAGTAGGCGTCTATAAATCACTAGAGGATTTGTAAACAAGACCCTTTGGTAAATTCAAAGAGTTAGGGAAACAAGCACGCCCTATAGCCTTAGAATCACAACGCAACTAGGAATAAGGACGTGACAAATCAACCATCAATAGGAGATAATTAAGGAGTAGTAAAACCTAAGTAAACACATCTTTAAACTATCATACGAGTACAAATCAATTAGACATAGACTATCACAACCTTAGCTTAGATAATTAGATAATAGTAGAGTAATCGGTAGCAATACCAACCCCCCAAATCCAATACCCGAGATTCGTACCTTTTCATTTTCTAAAAAAACATAAAAAGATAAAAAATAATCTTCCTCAACCTCAACCTTAGCGTAGTAACTTCTCACTAGCATTCCTATTCCCCTAGAGAACGATATCAATACCCGTGGCTTACCCTAATTACTACACTACAACGATTAGGTTCACTGCCTAGGGTGTTATAAAACTTGCTCGAAGAAAAGGAAGTTTCCTTGACCCCGAACGACGCGTGTAGCGTTATCAAGTTTTTGGCGCCGCTGCCGGGGAATAGAATAGCTAGTTAGTAGTCCACCTCGTTTAGGTTTCTTTGCTTGATTCCTATCAAGTAAATTTTTCTCATTTTTTAGCCTTCTCTTAGTCTATCCCCCTTCTTAGTAACCTTTGTTCGTAACCTCATCACTTTTCACCATGGAAGGTGACAACCAACCACCACTCATCAACCCACCAACAAACGACCCGCCAAGAGCCCGTACTCTTGGTGAGTACTCGAGACCAAACCACCTAGGTTATAGGAACACCATTGAGCTTCCCGACCAAGCCCAAACTACGGCCCTGCGATCCGACACCATCCGGTTGGTGCAAAACGGATGTGCATTCCATGGACTTCGTTCCGAAGATCCAAATCAGCATCTGAGGGATTTCCTCAAAATTGTCGATTCCATCGACCTTGATGCTACTACTCGGGAGACCACGCGCTTGCGTCTCTTCCAATTTTCTCTACGGGACCAAGCTAGTAATTGGCTTGAGCGACTTCCCGCCGGCTCCATCTCAAGTTGGGATGATCTTACTTCTCGCTTCCTTGCTCAATTTTTCCCACCGGGGAGAACCACTAAGCTTAGGAATGACATCTTGATGTTCCAACAACGTCAAGGTGAATCTCTCTACGAAGCATGGACCCGATTCAAGGACTTACTTCATAAAGTCCCTCATCACGGCATTGATCTTTGGCTCCAAGTCCAAATCTTTTATGATCATGTCAACTTTCCCACTAAGCGATCCATTGACCAAGCGGCCGGTGGAAAACTTAGTGATCTCACCGCGGAAGAATCATGGGAAATAATAGAGGACCTTGCCCTCTATGACAACGAAAGTTGGGATGACCCCCGTGAACTTCCCAAAACCGTCAAGGCAATCTCCTTGCCTCCTCCCGACCGTAGGATGATTGAACTTGAAGATCAAGTCAAATTCCTCATGAGTTCCTACAAAAATCCTAAGTCTTCACGACAAGTGAATCAAATCACTCTACCTTGTGAGTTATGCAGTGGTCCCCATGACACTCGTGATTGCTCAAGGCTCTCCGAACAAGCTTTTGCGGACTACGCCTCCATACGTACCGACGGAGCGGGAGATAAGTGGTACACTTTCAAACCCGAACAAAACAACTTAGGAAACTCATACAACCCCTCATGGAGAAATCACCCTAATCTTAAGTGGAACCAAAACTCAAGCACACCCCAAAGCTCATCTAGTTCGCCTAACAGATTCAATTCTTCTAATACCGGGAACCCCACTAATATTGAAGCAATTGCATCTAGATTTTTGTCATCCCAAGAAACTCGATTGAATAAGCTTGAAGCCGAGTTTAAGCAAAAACAGAGCGAGATGACAACCAAGCTTGATGCCCTCTTAAAAGCCTTCAATGAGCGGGAAATTGGAGCACTCCCAAGTGATACCATAAAGAACCCAAAAGTGAATTCGATTGCATCGACTTCATGTTCTAGTTCATCATGGGAGAACACACATTCATGCCCCTCTCACCCAACGGTTCACTCGGTAAATGCTATCAAAAAGGGTTCCAAGTCATCCAAGAAATACCAAGGCCCGGCACCTTTGGTAAAGCCTACTCCTGAGAAACCCGTTAGCCAAGAATCCAAACCTAGTTTAGAGGAGGAGTACAAGGAACTCTATCAAGAGAACCAATTCTTGAAGTCTTAGCTCATGCACCTTATTATAATGCTTTAAAAGAAAAATATGAGTTAGAACTTAGGCTTGGGAAACATGGGTCCGCCTTTGTGCGAAACAACTTACCTAAGAAGTTAGATGATCCCGGGCTATTCACTCTTCCGTGTAGACTTGGAACTTCCAAGCCACTCGATGCTTTAGCCGATTTAGGATCATGCATCAATCTCGTTCCGTTGTCCCTTCATAGAAGCCTCAACTTAGGTAAAATTGAACCAACGGAAACTATCTTAGGATTAGCGGACGGTAGTATAGCACGTCCGGTTGGAATAATAAAGGACATGGTAGTACATGTAGGAGAGTTGACTCTTTTGGCCGACTTTCATGTGCTAGACATGAATAAGGACCCGACATGCCCATTACTAGTTGGAAGAGGATTTTTAGCTACCGCTAGTGCCATCATCGATTGTAAGATGTCCAAAATAGTGGTAGGAGAGGGGAGTGCTAGATCGGTTTACGATGTCAAAAGGCATTCGTACTACAAGGATGAGGAAATCCCACAAGAGATTAGGTTGGATAGAGAGCCTTCTCGATATGGACCGTGGATTGAGAAGAACATCATAGGCCCCCAAAGGCCTTTTTACCTAGATAAGGCCTTTGCTAGTGTAGCAACTTTCCAAGAACAAGAATTGGCTAGGGATATAGAAGTGAACCCGTTCGAGGACGCCTTAGTATTTAGGAAGATGACCGAGTTCCTAGGATGCTTGCCCGTTAATCTTGTCATGAATAAATGGATAGTTGAGAAATCCGAACACATGTGGAATTGGAATAGAACGCCTAGCGATGGTAATGGAAGGTGGCACATTAGGATACAAATCTATGATCCCGATGGTGAGATGTTTGAAAAGGCATATTTAACCGAACGTACTACTAGGAACTTGAATGATAAGTTTGATCCCTACGACATTGTTGAGGATAGACTTACTTATATCGGTACGTAGGAGTAGGACTACGAGTCTAGCTACAAGACTCTTAAATAAAGAAAAGCGCTTCGTGGGAGGCAACCCATGCTTAATTGTTTGCTTGTTAGTGTCATATATCTTTTATTAATTGTTTGTCCTCATGTTTAAATTTGTAAAAATGCTTTATTTTGTTTTTAACCTCGTCTTAATTACATATAAAGGTATTTTACATAAAGGATAAGTGTAGGGAGGATTACACACGTTTTCATAAGAAACGTGAACATGAGAATAACAATTAACTAAAAGATATATATGTTTGTTTGTTCGAGTCAAATGCTTGTATCGAGTCATAATGGATGTTTTTGCAGAAGTTTTTCCAGATTCTAAAGATGTAAATTTTCCAGAATTTTTTCCAGAAAATCGCAGACCAGTTTTTGTCAGGATAACCTGACGGCGTCAGGATTGCAACCTGACGGCGTCAGGAAGGAATAAAAACTTCAGCTTACTTTTTCTCGTTTTCTGAGCTACTTGTAAAATTTTGGAATTTTCCAGATCTTAACTTTCAAAACAAATTCTGTAAACATCCATTCCACAAGCATTATATCCTAGTTTAAATCGAGTCTTATGTATATTATTACCGCCGATTTTACGCGAAGGTTTCGTTTGTTTTCTTCTAGTGTGCAGGTTTAGTTTGTCAAGAAGAAGTTACACAAGTTAAGAAGGAGCATTTCACGCAAAAACTCTTCTTGGAAAAGATTTAACCACCACTTTTTACGGATCCTACCGAGCTAATCAGGGGAGTATTAGTTTCTTTCGTTTTTAATTACCTTCTATTATCATAACTTTGATACTTTCGGGGAACATTGGGGACAATGTTCAGTTTAAGTGTAGGGAGGGAAAATAAACGGGAACTTTGAAACTATGCTTATCCTTGACTGTTTGCTTTGTCCAAGTGTATTTGTGTAATAAACCATGAGAAAATGTAGGTTAGGGTAATTTTAGCCAAATTTAAAATTTTTTCATGACGTATAAGAGTGGGCCATTAGTCTTAACAAAAGCGTCTCATGGATAGGAAGTTGCATGACTAGCACAAAAACCCTTACCACCTAAATTCCACCCAAAATGTGAGGATCGCCCTTAGATTAGTAGGAATTAAAGCATTCATCTTTAATGCTTAGAGTGTGAACCGGTAGTATATTAGATTCTAGAACTTGTTTTGTGATGCATTCCGAGATCGCAAATGAGGCTACACTTGTGTAGTTAGGAATAACTAAATGATAAGAGGCATTAGGATAACCCTTGTTTAATACCTGTAATATAATTACTTCTTCCATATCGGTTGAGTAATTCCCCCACACCCTTTGCGTTGTACTCATCTTTAGTACACGATACCCCTAGTTAACCCCTCAGAGCCTATCCTTTTCGCGGTTCTCGTGATGTTTCGGTTTTTCCGGAATATCAATGAAGAGCATTGTTTACACCCCACCCCCAAATATACACCCAAATCGCCTTAGCCTACCTTTATTGCACTCACTTTTAGTGCAAATTTATGTTATCACCCAAAACCCTTAGTTCAATTATCTGGTTGCTTGCATGAGTTGCTAAGTCGAGTCATATCCCTTGTATACAGTTTTGGGATGATTGGGATTCATGGGAAAAGTTAAAGTTTATGAAATATAAGGAAGAGAACGTTAAACTCAAATTCCCTTTGTTTGCATAATAATGTACTCCAAGTGTTTTGATCTTTTCAATTCGGGTCAAATTAGTGTTAGAATAATAAAAACTCAAGTGTAGGGATGTGTCTATAAATCCCTATCATTTTGATGTACCGTAGAGGATGGTAGAGTAAAAGTGTAACATACGGGCTACCATCCTACATCTATCGTTTAAATTATGTTTGTTTATTTTCGTTGCCTAGAGTTTTAGAGTGTCGAGTCTTGGCTTAGCAACGCCATTCTTCGTATACTTGCAACATAGAGATTTTTGACTATCCACCACTATATAGCCTATCCCACCAAACCCTTATTTCCCTACCGTAAGCCTAACGTTACAACCCTTTAAAGACCTCTTTGATAGTATTTCCTAGGTGCTTACGCCAAAGCGATGGAGGTTTGATCTATTCTCAAGCCTATGGTAATCTATGTACTAGGACCGGTTAATGAGTGTTTATCTTCCATTTCCGATTTGTTATATTTCATATATACACCCGAGACAGATGTGAGTATCCAAACACCCCATGTGAGGTGCTAGTATGTAATTTCTGTGCTTGTTATGACTTTTGCGGGGCTTATATGTGTTGTGGACCGTTTTGAATGGATGCTTCATGACCCCTAACTTATAAATTAATTGGCTAAAAGCACATTTGCTTGAGGACAAGCAAATACCAAGTGTAGGGATATTTGATAAGGTTTTAAAAGGTACCTTTTTAAGGGGTCATTTAAGCCCTTATTCGATCACTTCTGTATCCGTTATTGCTTAATATCGTTCCTTTTCACTTTTTAGGTCTCTTGAAGGCAAAATGCTGGAATGATGCTTATTTGGACGAAAAGGCGCGAATATACGAAGAAAATGGCCAAAGTCAGAATCGAGACACTCAAAGCTGCTGAAACATAAGGCGACGGCGTCACTGCATATCTGCGACGCCGTCGGGAAGGAATTTTGCGACGGGTCAGAAGCGAAATTGCATGTTTTCAAGGGACGACGTCAGGTTCTAAAGGAGTAGGCCGTCGCTACTCAGACGGCCTAGATGCAGCCAAGACGGCGTCAGAGCTGAAGGGGACGGCGTCACAGTCATAAGGTGACGCCGTCGAAAGGTTTACGTGGCCAAGACAAAACCCTAATGACGGCGACACGACGGCGTCACGAAACATAAGGTGACGCCGTCGCAGATGTAATCTTATATATAGAATCCGAATTTTTCAGTTTTTGTGTGTAGTCTTTTGGAGTAAAAACCTAAAACCGAACCAAGGCTTTCTTGTGCAGTATTTTAGGGTTCTAAACCCTATTATACATCAAGATAAGTATTTACTTCATTAACTTAATTATGTCTTTGATTATTTGTGTGTATGCTTGCATGTTCTCCATGTCCGGCTAATTTATTTGTGTGTTTGCTTAGGGAATATGAAACTTAATTATTGAATATTGATTGGTTGATACTTATCTTAGTTGATTAATGATCTAGAGTGCGCTAGATTATTCGTTGTGTACTTAATGCTTGACTTTTCTTTGTGAACTTTAGAATATAATTATCTAGGTAATTGTAGGATAAAGTATTCAAGGACAACCGTAGAGTAGGCGTCTATAAATCACTAGAGGATTTGTAAACAAGACCCTTTGGTAAATTCAAAGAGTTAGGGAAACAAGCACGCCCTATAGCCTTAGAATCACAACGCAACTAGGAATAAGGACGTGACAAATCAACCATCAATAGGAGATAATTAAGGAGTAGTAAAACCTAAGTAAACACATCTTTAAACTATCATACGAGTACAAATCAATTAGACATAGACTATCACAACCTTAGCTTAGATAATTAGATAATAGTAGAGTAATCGGTAGCAATACCAACCCCCCAAATCCAATACCCGAGATTCGTACCTTTTCATTTTCTAAAAAAACATAAAAAGATAAAAAATAATCTTCCTCAACCTCAACCTTAGCGTAGTAACTTCTCACTAGCATTCCTATTCCCCTAGAGAACGATATCAATACCCGTGGCTTACCCTAATTACTACACTACAACTATTAGGTTCACTGCCTAGGGTGTTATAAAACTTGCTCGAAGAAAAGGAAGTTTCCTTGACCCCGAACGACGCGTGTAGCGTTATCAACTCTCTGTTTCACACAATGTGGAAAGAGAGATTATATCTTGAGTCCTACGCATTATCCTTGTGGTATTGCCAGAACATCTGAGTGATGTGTTTACATATTCACAATGAAGATGGAAAGCCTTCTGGAGCCAACATCAAACAAGCTCCTGGTAGGTGGCATGTGAGATCTATTATATAGATCAACCATGTGACAACTGAACAGAAACAATGGGGCGATTCAATCTCTTGAATCAATCCTGGTTCAGGTTATGGATTGACGGATACCTTTGAAAAACCTGTCTTTGTGCTTAAAAAACTCTTTTCTTTAGCACATTGACTGTGTACTCATTTTTCAAACCAAAAGGTATTTTTATGATTGATAATTGATTTTCAATAAAACCTTCGATGTATTGCAAAAACAATTTCTATTGAGCAATACACGATTGTTTTTTAAATCTCTTTTCATCAATCAGTGGACTTAAAAATTCGCTGGTTCACTCACTCCGTGTTGTCTTCTTTGAGATGTTCCGGTTTGAGAACAGCTAGAACAGCTGCGAAACCCTGTCAAGGATATTCTTAGGAATCCTACCTGATCACAGGCAGTACTTGTACTGATCAACGGGGAACCGTGGGCCGTGTACCTCAATTCAACGAAAGTGATCAAAGACGCTTTCGTGCGATTTATTGCTAACTGTTGTATGCAGGTACACCCGACGTTTGCAGCTGATCAGAATGAAGCGGTCAATCCATAGCCGCATGCTCACTTAACACATTCATCTCAAAAGAAATCATGATTAGTGCATCAATGACTCTGATATTTTCACTCCATGCTTCTGCTACGCTGCTGCCAATATCATGAATCAACTAAAGCTTCCGCTACTCTGATGAGAAGATATCATGATCCAGAATGTGAGCATGTCGGTCCCAAAGTCACAACACCACAATGGATGTCTCAGAGATTGTTGATAGCTGATGATCTCAAATGATGGCTCAAAATTATCATCACGTGGATCAGTAAAAGACCTCCACTTGGAACAACCAAACATGCAATGTGAAGAATCAATGACTACGAGCTCAGGAGCAAAGGACTACATCAAGAATGCAAGATCTACTGTTAAATGTAATATCTATTTGTATTCAATATAATTTTGGTACATGATTGAGGTGACCTCCCTTAGGGGGAGATTGTTAGGAATTAGAAATTCCCAGTATTAAAGAGTCGGTCACCTCAAGTATATGTAATCGTTAGAAAGCTCGTAGTCGTAGTTCTTTTAAGTTAAGTAGTAATTTAGTTAAGTAACACCGTGGAGGACGGACGGGTCTTTACCCACTGTATGCCTGATCCACAGCCCAAAGTGTGGCGTTTTATGTAAGACTATAAATACTCTCTACCTCCCAAGGTAGAGAGTTGGAGATCATAATAATATCTTTCACTTTCTCTCACTAAGTTCCCTAAACCTCTAACTTTCTCTCTCTAGAATTCCATCTATATGCTACTTTGTGTTATGGTTTGATGTGTATGTGAAAAGTTATATCTTACATTAATTAATAAAACCTACACCCCATGTCCTCTTTATATACTAGAGGATTAGGGTTTACAAATCTCTACTAAGGACTAATAAATAAAACTTCTTTTGCAAGCAAGTCCTTCCATCTTTTTGTAGGTTTCCTTCTTGTCTTATTAAGTCCCTCTTGTTTCATTCTTTTTATCTTATCAACTCAAATGTATAATTCCCAACAATCTTCCCCTAGTTGATAATGACAAAACCATTCTTGAACGAACTTCCCTAGACGAAGTAGAGAAATTGAGATCAGGGATCTCACCATGAATGAAACAAGTATGTCTTCCTTTGTCTTCCCCTTAATCCATGCCATGCCACTCAAACATCTCTTCCCCTTTTTGTTATTATCCAAATAGGGAACGTATGCAAATAATGATCTTGACCACCACGAACCAATACCACACATCCAATTCATCCTTCCAATGTCTCAAATTACCCTCCATGAAGTTTTCCGCAACTAAAAATGAACTTGAAACAGTAGAAATCTAAACCATCAGTAGTAATACTAATCAATAGTAGTAAGAATCAAAAACTTCCCCTTGAGTGGTGCATGAACATCAAATGATTCTTCAAATCTGTAAGCTCCTTGTAATGATCACTTGTGAAGAAAATCAAATATAACGAACTTGATGAAGAAGTAAAATAAACCAAACTTGTATCTTATATCTTGCACTATAGATGACATTGAACATATACCTATGTATAGGGAGACCTCAATCTCTTGACGATAATCACTGAGCACAATAACGTCACTCCTTTAAGTGTTATGTCAATTCTTTGTCATAATCATTGAAGCATGAACAAGTTACCTCCTGCTAAAAGGTATGATAAAACACGTATCCAAGTAATTCCACTTCACCTTCAAATAAGTGATAAATAATCCTCTTCGTAATCAATTCTTCAATAAAATCAACTTCAAGCTTTTTAAAATCTTTTAAGAACAAAAATCCAAACTCCTTGTGTGTGTGAACCAACTCTTCTGTGTGTGTCATTCGATATCCTTCAAACCATCTGAACTTCCCCTCAAATTCAGAACCATACTAGAACCAAAAACAATTCGTTCTATTCGATATCGATCAAAACTAGCAGCACTTTGAGAAGCAGTACCTTCAGAAGTAGTACCTTCTCTTTCATCACTAGCTTGAGCCTCATCTCTAATAGCTTGAACAATCTCCATCATTGAAGTAGTCAATGGAGTGTTCCTTCCAGTGAATAAATCACTCTTCCTAGCCATGAAAGTGAAAATCTTGGCTGGTTACACCACAACAGGTAGAAGACTTGTAGGCTTTGGGACATCAGCAAGTTGCTTATTTAAGAACACTTGAATAAACCATGGATACATCAACCATCTTGATCCATTTGAAATATGAGATAACATTCCATCTAGAATTAGCCTTGAAAAATTGAAAACTCGATTTGTAGCTAAGCCTACTATAGCAGATGCTATGTTAGAACCAAATTGCTTCCATGATGTACTTTTAGCACTAATACAATGAAGCAATACATGAACTAAATACTTCCAGTGTGGACTGAATAAGGGTTTCTTGAAAGTTTGTTCAGTTAAGGACCCTTCATATCCAATGTTGCTAAATGTATCCCAAATCAATTGCTTATCAAAACGAACAGCCCCTTCTTCATCATCAAACAATAAATCTTCACGAATTGAGGCTTCAGTAACCTTCACAATCTTCCCAGCAACTTTAGCTTGAATATACGAATCTTCATTCTCCATATGAACCCTAGCAGTTGCCCAAAATTGTTGAATCCATGGCTCAATGATATCTGGTTCCACTAAAAGTGCATAACTAATCGGCGATCCAGTGAGAAAATCAATGATGTCATGGAAGATGACATTAGCTTCAGTTTTGTCTAAATTCACCACCATATTGTGTTTCGAAAATGTATTTCGATTTGCCATTGATGATTTGTTAACTAAAAATGTTGTTGAGTGAAGAATATAGGTGAAAGAGAGAGAAATATGGAAAAGATTATAAGGTATAAAGTTGAGAGGGAAATTCGGAGAGTAGTTATTTATAGGTGAGATTTAAAAAATCACAGCCCTTAATAACAAAGTTACCGTTAGTGAAGTTTACCCCTCAATATTACCGTTGGAACAGTACTTTGATACGACACGTGTGCAGTACTTTCAAAAGCAGTACTTTCCAAGCAGTACTTTCATAAAACCAAAAAGCAGTACTTTCCCATTCTCCTCTTTATAATAGCAAACGCTTCAAATAAACATGCATTTCCTCCCCTCAAGCAATGCATAGGACTATACTTATACTAAATAGTCGTCCCCTTAAATGTAGCTCAGTAATTAATCATGCCAATGCTTACCACCAAGTGATTGAATCTTGAAACATCAAAGCCTTTGGTGAGTAAGTCAGCTACATTATCATCTGTATGCACCTTGACAACATTAATGAGCCTATGCTCATAACAATCTCTGATGAAGTGGTGCCTAATCTGAATGTGCTTAGTCTTGGAATGATAAACTGGATTCTTCACAATGCAAATAGTACTCTCATTATCAATATTGATAGGAGTATTCTTGAAATTGAACCCATAATCCAATAGTTGATTCTGCATCCACAAAACTTGTCCACAACAGCTTGCAGCAGCCACATATTCTGCTTCAGTAGAGGATGTTGCTGCAATTGTTTGCTTCTTACACTGCCATGAGACTAATCTTCTTCCAAGATATTGGCATCCTCCAGTGGTTGATCTTCTGTCATAGTTGTCACCTGCATAATCACTATCTGAAAAAGCTTCCAAGTGAAAAGGTGAATCCTTTGGATACCACAACCCTAACTTAGGTTGTTGTTTCAAATAATTGAAAATTCTCTTTACTGCATTCAGATGAGAGACCTTAGGTGAGACTTGATATCTTGCACATAAACAAACAGCAAACATGATATCAGGCCTAGATGCAGTGAGATACATAAGACAACCAATCATTGATCTGTATAACTTGACTTCAACAGGTTGTCCATCTTCATCTTTTCCCAGTGAGTTGATAGACTTGATAGGTGTAGTTACCGGCTTCATAGCATCAAAATTGAACTTCTTAAGTATGTCAGATACATACTTATCTTGACTTATGAAAATTCCCTCCTTAGACTGCTTAACCTGAAGTCCAAAAAAGAAAGTTAACTCACCCATTGAACTCATTTGAAATTGTGCATCAGCTTCTCGAACTCCTTAACCATGGACTGTTTGGTAGCTCCAAATACGATATCATCAACATACACTTGAACCAACATGATATCCTTCTTGTCTCTCTTGATAAAAAAAAGTCTTGTCAATGGCTCCCCTCCTGTAACCATGTTGCAATAAGAAGGTAGAGAGCCTTTCATACCAAGCTCTAGGTGCTTGATATAAGCCATAAAGAGCCTTAACAACTTTGTAGACTTTGTTTGGATGTGTAGGATCTTCAAAACCAGGAGGTTGTTTAACATACACCTCCTCTGTAATCTTGCCATATAAAAAGGCACTCTTGACATCCATTTGATAAACCTGAAATCCCATATATGATGCAAAGGCAAGGAAGATTCGAATTTCTTCAATCCTTGCTACAGGAGCAAATACTTCATCATAATCTACTCTTTCTTCTTGTTTGTAGCCTTGTGCAACTAACATTACCTTGTTCTTGATGACATTCCCTCTTTCATCTCTCTTGACTCTAAACACCCATCTTGTACCAATGACCTTCTTTCCATCAGGAAGATCATATAATACCCAAACTTCTTGAAGTTTAAATTGAAGAAGTTCGTCTTGCATAGCTTCAACCCAACTCTCTTTAGTCAATGCCTGAGCTATATTCTTGGGTTCTTCTTGAGAGATAAAGCAAGTGAACAAGCATGTTTGATGGTCCTTGTGATTTAACCTGTTTTGTTTATAAACAAAGCTAAGCTAAGCAAGTGAATGGGTATTTTGATATATGGATGTTAAAAGTGGTGAGGCTTAGGTGGTGCTAAAGTGGCACCAAAAGAGTTTTGGCATGCCATGACACCCCATGCTCTTATAGTTACTTATAAATGTATTACGTAAGTTTCTATTCAATTAAATGCATCTTTATTCTTTTTAGATTTGTAAATTGTAGATAGAGTTCCTTGACTAACATTGATAAAAGAGAATACAATGGTTTACTTGTGCCTATTTTAATGTTGCATTTTTGTATCGATAATTTTCATTATAAAAAAGTTTTGTTAGGTAATGAAGGTTGTAAATATAAGATATCAATCAAAGCTTATAACAATAATTACGCGTTAATATATGTTTATTGTTGGAGATTTTTTTTATCATAAACAAATATTCTATGGTGGAACCTTATCTCATTTACTGAACATGAGTATATAATTTTGTTTTGTTACAATCCGGAAGGGATGGTATGTTTAGGGGATGTTTGGGATTTCTTATCACGTTTTGAAACTTGCAAAACAAAACCACGTTTTGAAAAAGTAAGTCATAGGGTGCAACCACAAAACGTAGTTTTGGAGGATTCATAACGCAAACAAATGATTATTGAGTTGTTTTGCCAAACACCATAAATTGATTATCCACGTTTTGAAAACGTGATAATCAAATAATCACTTTTAGATCGCAATCCTAAACACCCTCTTAAACTCTTGTATTTTAATATATTGTATATTTTTATAGATAACTTTGTATATTGCACATTATAGCACCAAACTGAGAACTAAAGTTGTAAATAAGATAACAAGACACAATAAAATTGAAAAGTTATCGACAATTATATTACATATATGGTGCATTCTTAGAATTTGGAGGTGAAAACATTCCATAATTCCTCCTAGTGTGGTTGTCCAAACAAATAATAACAAATCATGTATTATTGTTCTGAAACTTTTCCAGCAAAACATATGTCATGAAACTGGTGATTACCTGTAGCAGTCCTGTTAGTTTACATCATTATTTTGGTGTCATCAAGTCTTCTATATGCTCAAGATAACAATGACAACCTAAGAAATATCGATATATACCAAGAAAAAACAAATTTATAATTTTTTATGGAATGAACATGGTACATGCTTGGACTATATGCTTAAGATAAAGTTTGGCCTTGCATCCATCCTCATCATCCGGGTTTCATTATTGCGAACCTATCATCCAAAAGGGACGTCAAGTTAGACAACGCATTTTATAGTTCTACATCTAACTCCTTTACTTTTGCTATTGATAACTAAAATGAGATATAGCTACCAAGTTCTTCACATATAAACCAACACCTCATACTAGTTGAAAGGAGCATTAACATTCGTTCTATGTATCTAGATGCTTAGATTTGTTCTATGTTCTTAGATGCTTCACGCCAATTCAAGAAACCCAAATTAGAATCATAGTGGCCCTATTATCAATATTTAACTTATTTATTTTAAGGTATGAATGTACACTGATTTAATTTCATTTAATTACTCAAGAATGTTGTAGCAAAACATGTTGACTTTTACATATCGATCATCATTGTAAACAATTGTGACGTCCTTCCAACCAAGCTTTTCTAAAACTATGGTGTTCAAGCACATCCAAACATTGCAATAACTCCGCTTGACAGACAATGAAATGCATGTGTTGCAGCCATTCGTCAGGTTTCCACTTTCTCAAGATCACTCACAAAGTCTCCACAGTTTCCACGGATACATGCGTGTTCTAACCTCACATGTCCACTATATATACGCTTGTTTACATGTTATTATGTCATCACATAAGAATATAAAATAACATATTTACTGTCGTGACTAAAGGTGGCAGATGAGTGTGTCGTCATATGGGTAAAAAAGGGTAAATCTTGCGGTCAAAACGGGTCGTGACAGGAAAACACTTTTTTTGATCTGTATAACTATAATGTTAACACTGAGTATGTATAATGTAGTGCCAAACAAAACAAAATTCCAATACAAAATGCAAATCCAAACACCCCCTATATTCCAAAATGCAAATGCTTTAGATACTTTGACATCTAATAGTCAATCTGCAAATGTTTGAACAAAAACTTAGATTATGATCTTAATTCTACTAATAATAGTTAATATACTCAATTGACTTGAAAAATTCAAACTAACCAAATACCACAAAATGCAAACTTTTTATGGTTGAATTCCCTAAGTAAAAATATGTAGAATTCACAACCAAATACTATCAGTAACAATAACAACCCAAATTTCTGATTCAAAGAATGACATAATTAAAAACAAACATTTTTATTGATCAATTTTCCTTGTGACAACCATTACAAATTTCTGATACAACCAAACACTATCACCTAAGCTTCACCCAAAATACTAAAAACATAAATCCATCACCATCACAAACTACATTACAGGTGCCTCATTTCCCTGCGGGTTCATTCCACTTTGCTAGAACCACAACCTTTCCTTTCATTCCTTTCCTTGAGATGTGCAAACAAAACTTCAAGATTTGTTATCCTCCTTTCCATATCATAAACTTCTTATAACTTGATATCCTCCGGATCTTGATTCCCCTCCCCAGCACCCAACAACTCTAAATAGTAGTAGAGTTTTCTCCTCAGCCATTTCAGAATCTTTTCTCTCAGCTCCTTAGATATGTTCTTATATGATCCATATTTATCAATTGGTTCAACGCAAAATGTATCAACAACTTCATCAAAAAGTCGTGTGTTCGATAAAACTTTTGCCCACTCCTCTTCATCAGACCCAAAGTATGCCATTGTTAGTGATTTAGTTCGTTTGGGTTATGTGTGTTGGGGGAAAATATGGCGGGTTGATGTTAATTAGGGTTTTATCCAATTGAAGAGGGAGGAAACAATAAAGGGTATCGGGTATACGAATTGGTTGGGTTAGATTTAACTGATGTGAAGTGTAAATGTTATTTTTCTATTATGCCCTCAAAATTATAACTTTAAACGGACATTAACCGGGGGATAACGGGTCAAACGACTCAGATGAATGAAAAAACTTGAAAAAAGGACTCACGAATGGTGTATTTTAATCTAATATAAATCAACCAAAGATTTTTCACAGCTGAAATCAGGACGCCTAAACCACAATCTGCGGGGAAAAAAAAAAAAAAAAAAAAAAGATTAATCGAAAGAAAGACTACTCCGAACTATCCCAAATTTTCAATTCAAGAAAAGCTATATTATTTACCTTTTAAATACAAAAACATGCGTTTACGACTTTATGTTCCTTTTGGTATTTGTTTTGGTTGTCCTTCACTTACGTATGCCATCAACAATTTTTTTAATAATCAATCAAAATTGATATCAGAAATAAACACATGAATTTGATTTTCTTTAATTTTGTTCATCATAAACATATAAAAATATAAACAAAACTTGTATTAACAAATAATTGAAAAATAAATCAAATCAAATCAAATCTTGTATTATCGATTGAGTTGAAAAAGAATCAAAAATCAATTTGAATTGAATAACTGGGTTTACATCGTAAATATAAAAAAATGAGCAATAATAAACCAAATCAATTCAATACAATTAAAACTTACCGAAATTATTGGGTGAAAGTCAAGATCATCCATGGCAGTTGAAGACCGATTATTCACCTTTCAAAATTTACGAATCATTAATGTAACGTCAGAGGAATTTTGGTGGCATGGATCGACTTTTTAGGGATGTTGAATCTGACGATTTTTTTTAATCGGTATAGGGCAGAAGAAATTATTGTGTTTTCTGAATCGATGAAATTATTGGATGATTTTATTTTAATTGGTAAAATCAGTGAGTCAAAGATATATGGACAAATATGCAAGTTATTTTTGGATGATTTTGAACGCGTTTTCATTAATTGTTGATAATAAAACAGGATGTGTTGCAATTTAATGTATTGGCGAAATTGCAATTTGATTGAATGGTACATTGAATCGTATGAAAGAAGCTTTGTATTGAAGAGTGAAGGAGACTTGAGATTGTAACGGCCGATTTATTAATGATTTGAATTAATGCATTATTGGCTTAAGATGTTAGAGCATGTGTTGTACTTTCCCACAAACTCCACCAATAGCATTTCAGACACATCATCATTTAACTTCATTATGTGCTTCAGTGGGTTGTAACATATTTTAGTTTATTAGATAAACAAGATACTAATAAATCTTTTAAATCTCTATAATTAAATATGAATTTCAATTTAATATATTAAATATTCCATTTACTTACAATTTAAACAATGGCCGGTGGACACGTGTTAGCAAATTCTTTCTTACAACGACATCAAAGTAATCATGTTTATTATACAAGTGGACTTACCATAAAAGCATATAATTTAGTACTTTGCATAAAAGGTAAGAATGTATTCATAAAGATCTTGTTAATAAAAGCTTTTAAAGTTATGATAAAAATATATTTTCACCACATAGCAACCGATCGTGAATGATTTTCGTTCCACAGTATAGCAATTTTTTAAAGGGTTAATATACAAAAATGTTACTAAACTTTCAAAAAAATTTGTCCTAAGTCACTAATGTTTGTATTCTGTCATCTTGGTTACTATACTTCATGTAACCTGTTATATGGGATACCAATAATAATGCAACCTATTATTACCGGTTACAATCTACGTGTACTTTGACTTGACCAAACAAACACTAACATAAAGTCATACATGTATCTGCATAATTTATTAATCCCAACTCCACTACACACACAAACCCACACACACATAACCCTAATTCCACGATCCAAGATCGAAAATCATTTTCCCAAGTTTTTGGATTGGGGGAATCAAAATTGTGGTCGAATACAGTTGTCATCTTATACAAAAAGGTAACTTTTGGTCTAATTATAGTTTTTAATCAATTTGTAAAATTAGGGTTTTTGTTCAAAATTAGGGTTTTTTGAAATTAACAATTTTTCTTGTTTTATTATGTTTCAGATGGCAACAGGATCAAGTTTCTTGATAAAATACCATCATGGAGGTGTTTTTGTAAGAGACCCTCTTTCCTATGATTATGAAATAGTAACTGAAATACCAGGTGTTGATCTTCTTTCATTAGACTTGATAGGGTTTATAAAGCATTTGGAAACTGAATGTACTGGTGAAGTAAAGTCCTTGTTTTATTTGATACATGGTTTAGAATTTCACTAAGGATTGAAACCCATAAAATGTAAGGATGACTTTGATGCTTGTGTTCAGTGTGGTATTGATAATGATCATGTCTTGCATATCTATGCATCCCATTCTGAATTTGATATTGAAAATGACACCATAGCTGAACAAAACATAACAGATAGTGAAAGTGACATAAAGGATGTTGATTATAATGTATATGATTATTGTACTTCTGAAGAGAGTGATACTGCTTCAGTTGATCATTTGTCTGAAGGTGAGGAAGAGGTTTTAGATGTTAGGACTAGGACTGTAGACCCTGCACCTAAGAGAAAAGCTTCTAAGATGTTTGATGAGGGCTTTTTGTCTAGAGTTTATAATGGTTTGCCTAAGGATGACTTTATTGAAAAAGACCTTGCACCTAAAAAAGTAGATGATGAGGATAAGTTGGGTGATCAGTGGCCAATTCATGATCCTAGTGTCAAATGGAAGTTTATGAGGCCACAGTTAGGTGAAAGATATGAGAATCCTGACCAATTGTAAAGAGCATTGGCTTTTTATGCTTTGGCCAATGGTTATAAGCTATACTATAAGGTAAACAACCCTAAGAGACTTTTAGCTAAATTTTCAAGAGATAACAAAGAAAAGATATGCCCATTTAGATTATGGGCATCTTGGATGCAAGTAGGGAAAGAAAAATCATTTCAAATCAAAACCCTAGTTGATGAACATGTCTGTTCTAGGACATATGAGTATGGTAGCTTAATAACAAGTAACTGGGTTGCTAGGAATTTTGCTAAAAAGATAATGGTCAATCCTACCATAACAGTTAGGGCTCTAATTGATTTAATATTAAAGAAATATAAGTGTAAGGTAACTGTTAGTCAAGCTAGAAGGGGAAAGAGTAAGGCTTTGCAGCAATATGAAACATGTTTAGAGGATCACTATGGTATGCTATGGTCTTATGCTGCTGAGATCCTTAAATCTAATCCAGGATCAACTTGTAAGCTAGGTGTTGACTCAATGCCTGATGGAAAGAACTACTTTAGTAGCTTTTATGTATGCTTTAAAGCTTTGAGACAGGGATGGTTAGATGGATGTAGGAGGGTAATTGGTTTAGATGGTTGCTTTCTTAAAACAATATGCAAGGGAGAGCTGCTATCAGCTGTAGGTAGAGATGCCAATAACCAAATCTATCCTATTGCATGGGTTGTGGTTAGTGTGGAGAACAAGGAGAATTGGAGTTGGTTCATGCAGTGTCTCAGTGAAGACTTAGGCATTACAGTTGGTGAAGGTCTTACCATCATCTCTGATCAGCATAAGGTATAATCCTTTTAATTTGACAAGGATTAAATAATTCTTGTATAACCAATCTGTTTCATAACCAATCTGTTTACAGGGAATTGTGGAAGCTGCAAAGGATTTGAAGCCTTTGGCTGAACACAGACAATGTGCCAGACACATATACGCTAATTTCAGAAAGAAATTCACTGGAGTTCAGTTTAGGAATTTATTTTGGAAAGCAGCTAAGGCCACATATCCTGCAAAGTTTGAGCAAGTGATGAATGAAATCAAGCAAATCAGCAAAGAAGCACACACTCATCTAATGGATAGACATCCTCAAAGCTGGAGTAGGGCATACTTCATAACAGATAGAGCATGTGATGCAGTTGAAAATGGGATAAGTAAATGCTTCAACTCACTTATAGTTGAGGCTAGAAGAAAACCTATCATCAACATGTTGGAGGACATCAGACAAGGTCTTATGGAGAGAATGCAGAAGATGAGGGAAAAGCATGAGAAATGGGAAGATGTGATATATCCTAACATTAGGAAGAAATTTGAAGTATTGAAGGATAAACACAGGTCTGTCTTTACTTTTATATGTTTTAAATCACTTTTAACTCACTTTGAAAGACAAGTATTAATGCACACTTTTGATAATTGTAGGAACTGGAAGGTGATACCTGGTGGTGAGAGCAGGTTTGAAGTAAGGAATGAGTATGAGGGATTTACAGTTGATGAAAGACTTAGGACTTGTAGTTGTAGAGGGTGGCAGTTGACTGGTCTCCCATGTGAACATGGATTTGCAGTAATATATTTCCTTCATAAGGAACCAGATGAGTATGTTTCTGAGTGGTATAGTAAGTTCAGATTTATGGTTGCTTATAATCAGTACATTGAAGGGATGAGGGGAACGGATCAATGGCCTTCCACTAGTTTTCAGAAGCCATTACCACCAATAAAAAGAAGGATGCCTGGTAGACCAACACATAAAAGAAAAAGAGATGCCTCTGAAAATGATGGTAATAGGAGTAGGATAAGTAGAAAGGGACAGCTTAACCATTGTAGGTTTTGTGGTAAGTCTGGACACAATCAAAGGGGTTGTCCATCTAAAGAAGAAGGGTCTAGTGGGTCTAAGAAGTCTACTAGTGGGTCTAAGAAGTCTGCAAGAGGTGGTAAGTCCACAACTGTTTCTGCAAGGGAGGAGAGGTCTGAACAAGTTGAGATACCAACTGGTTGCTCTGCACCAGTTGAGTTATCTACACCTCCTCCTGGTTTTGAGATGTGTGCACCAGATAAGATTGCTACACCATCAGATGGAAGGAAAAGGGGTGGTGGTGTCAGGATGAGGGGTGGTGGTGTAAGTGGTAGTGTAAGTGGTAGTGTAAGTGGTAGTGGAAGTGGAAGTGTAAGTGGTAGTGGAAGTGGAAGTAGGAGACTTAGTACAATCAATGGGAAAATACTTAGGAGTAGAGGAAAAGGGGATGGATCAAAGGCTTGTATGTATCCTGGTGGTATTAAACCTATAGGATTTGGTGTTTCTTGGGATCCAGTTGATGGAGAGCCAATGTTAGGAGTAAGTATTGTTTCTGCACTCTTTTATTTTTAGACGTTAGGTTTATTAAGTTTAGGGTCTTAAGTTCATTAATGTAAGTTTTATTGCAGAATGCTATGGGGTTACCAAGACCAACTTGGCCAATTGGAATAACACCAGAGGATGTGAGGATCCATGCTGAAACAGAAGAACCTGTTGTGCTACAAGAGGCTATGTTGGAACCACTGGCTAGAAGAACTGCACAGTATGAACAAAGGATGGCTGAAAGGAAGAGTGGATCAGTGCAGAAGTCAGTGCAGAAGTCACCAATGCAGAAAAAACAAGTTCATAAAAAACCAATCCAGAAGTCACCAGTTCAGAAACAACCTGTGCAGAGAACAAGGGAATCAGAAAGGATCAAGCAGCTGATGTTCAATAGGCCACCATCTCCAAGACCAGGATTGACTGAAGATGATGCCATCTCACTAGAATAGATGCTAGGTTTAACTAAAAATGGCTAGCCAATTGTTAGGCTGTTTTGTATATGTGCCATTTTAACTTGTTAACATTTAGTAGGATGGTATAACTTTAACATGTAGTAGGATGGTTGAACTTTAACATTTGCAGTATGCCCCTATTTTGTATATCTGCCATTGACATGTTGTATAACAAATTGACATGGTCATTGGGGTATGACTTAATGAATGATATTAGGATCTTTTGTATATAAGCTTTGTTACATCTTCTACCCTACTTACCTTTTATGATTTGTTACTTATGTTATATACACAACCATTAAAACAGACACAACCATTTGTTACTTCCACATTTGTTACATACACAACCATTTGGTACCATTCTAAACAGACAACCATTAAAACATACAAAATTCATTACATAACAACATAGATATTACATTATATGGTACCATTCATATCATTTCATTAGCTGGTACCATTCATTACATCCCATTGTTACTAGTCTTACTAACATACATATCCAAAAGACAACTTAACCTACACCCATTGTAACTAGTCTAAACAAACCTAATAAGAAAGAACCCAACAATTAAAACAATCAACACTCTATTGTAGAAGGAAGTTCGAGAGTTTTGATTGTTCAATTGAACAATGTGATCTTGTGCATTCACCAAATTCACATGGAGCTCATACATCCTTGCTTGATACCAACGATTTGGTAATGCCACATCCACCCATCTAAAATAATTACAATTTCTTGTGGGATCCATGAAATTTGGGCAACCAAGAAATCTTCTTCCCGGGTTAGTTTGTGTCTGAGAGGTATGACATTTTGCAATCTCACCACAGCTACAAAGATTGGCCATTTTCGACTTGGAAGAAGATAAGTTTTGAGGTTTTGGATTAATGTGTTTGGAACCCTAATTTTGAAAGAAGATGATGAAGTGTTGGGGTGAGTTGGGTATAAAAAGGTGATTTTAGTGGGATTCCTAAGTGGTTGTGGTGATGTGGAAGATTGTCTAGGTGGAATACCTACGTGGCAAGGGTGGAAAGACAACAACCGGTTACCAATCCTTCGAGTGACTAGGGTGACACTTATAAAAAGGTTTAGTAACATATGTGAAAAACTCGTGAAGTATAGTGACCTAGATGACAGAATACAAACATTAGTGACTTAGGACAAATTTTTTTAAAAGTTTAGTAACTTTTTTGTGTATTAACCCTTTTTTAAAACATAAATGCAAGTTCCAAAAAAATTGATCCACATACAACAAACAATATGCCTTCCAAGAAAACGGTACACAAACAATATTCGATTGAATTGGTATTAGGTGACTTAATCTCTATCTCTACTTTTTATAATGTATGTGTGATCTTCTATCTTTAAAAGTTTTAAAAAATTAAGTTAACATGTCTTCTGTGAAAATAACATTGTCTTATGTGAAAATAAAATTTAAAAGTATCTTAATTGCACATTAAATTTGATGTTAGAATAACAAAATATAATTAATATAATGAATTGAATATATTTATAACTTTTTAAATTTACATATATAATCAGTGGCGGAGCTTCAAGTTATTTTTTAGGAAGGCCAAAAGGCATATAAATCAATATGGGAGGGCCAAACTCACAAATTCCTACTACAAGTTGTGTTTACAAAACAAAGAACTCAGGTATTTAAGCATAAGAATCCAATCTCTAGGGGGGCCACAACCCTCTTATGCCTCCACTAAGCTCCGCCATTGTATATAATAATAGATTTAAAATCATTTGAGGACAAAAGATTATTTACATACTAAGGGATCAATCTTCACCATCTATTTTTATTTGATCTAATAGATGAGATTAATCCCAACAATTTAAAAAACTCACTTTCATCCTCTTTTTTCAAATATTAATAACTTTTAAACCGTTAATCGTTAAGCGGAAAAAAAAATATATCATTGCGACGAGCATTTAATTATATTTCTATAGATAGGCACTTTGATATACTTTCGACAAAAAAAAAATCGTATTTTTCACGTTTTTTTTTTTAAGTTTTTTCGTTTTTTTACGTAACTGAAATTTGCATTAAAAAATCATATATGATTAAACACTAATTTGAATATCACATGTGATATTAGTGTTATATCATATATGATATGTAATATCACATGTGATATTAGTGTAATATCACATGTGATATTAGTGTAAAATCACATATGATATACATATCATATCACATGTGATATTACATATCATATATGATATAACACTAATATCACATGTGATATTCAAATTAGTGTTTAATCATATATGATTTTTTTTATGCAAATTTCAAGTAACGTAAAAAAAGACGAAAAACGTGAAAAAACGATTTTTTTTTTTTTTTCGAAAGTATATCAAAGTGCCCGTCTATAGAAAGATATTTAAATGCTCTTCGCGACGGCGTAAATATTTTCACTTAACGATTAACGGTTTAAGAGATATTTAAATTATAAAAAATATGTGAAATAATAAAATGCTTTTAATCTGAGTCATTGATTTCTTTTTAGATGGATGGTGGAGATGACTCATTTGGTATGTAAAAAAAGTTTGGTATGTAAAATAACTCTCATGATAATAATATGCCATAATAAGATTTAAGATCATTTGAGGACAAAAACTTCTCCACCATCCATTTTTATTAGATCTAATGGATGAGATTAATCTCAGCAATTAAAAAAATCCACTTTCATCATTTTTTTCCAAATATAAATATCTTTCAAACCATTAATCGTCAATCCAAAAAAATATATACCATTACGACGAGTATTTAATTATCTTTCTATAGATAGACACTTTGATATACTTTCGACAGAAAATTTTTTTCATGTTTTTCACCTTTCTTTTTTTTTTAAGTTTTTTCGTTTTTTTACGTTACTAAAATTTGCATTAAAAGGTCACATATGATTTAACACTAATTTGAATCAAGGTTGTCAAGATCGGGATCCTACCCAGGATCGTTTTCGTCTTTGCAAGATCGTGATCGTAAGATCGGATCGGGATCTTAAGATCCTACTTTAATGTTATTTCTTAATACTTCATGTAATTTTATAGAAATCTACAAATTCTAATACATTATAACCATAAAATACTATGAATGTTTCATATAAATGTTGTCATAAATTATGATTATAAAATGTTTTAAAATATTAACATGTTGTTTTTTGAATTCTACAAACAAACAACCCATAAATTTGTAGTTTTTTAGTTTGTAATCCGAGAAAAGTAAGATCGGATCGGATTAGATCGTAAGATCGTATGGTCAAGATCGGGATCCTATAAGATCTTAAGTTTGCAAAGATCCTATGTAGGATCCGGATCGTTTTTGCTTTGCAGTATCGTAAAATCGTAAGATCCTAAGATCAGGATCGGGATCCTGACAACCATATTTTGAATACCACATGTGATATTAGTGTTAAATCATATATGATTTAACACTAATATCACATATGATATTGAATATCATATGTGATTTAACACTAATATCACATTTGATCTTCAAATTAGTGTTAAACCATATATGATATTTCATGCAAATTTCAGTTTCGAAGAAAAACGAGAAAAAAGACGAAAGAAAACGAAAAAACGTGAAAAAACGATTTTTTTTTTCTTTTTTCGAAAGTATATCAAAGTACCCGTCTATAGAAAGATAATTAAAATCTCGTCGCGATGGTGTAATTGTTTTTGCTTAACGATTAACGGTTTAAGAGATGTTTAAATTATAAAAAATATGTGAAATAATAAAATACTTTTAATCTCAGCCATTAATTTCTTTTTAAATGGATGGTGGAGATGAGTTCGTATGTAAAAAAAGTTTTGTATGTAAAATAACTCTACTCTATTAATTATTTACAATCTTACAACATAAACACATAATCTTCAGAAACTATCATCTATTATAAAAAATTGTTAAATAATATTCGAATAAAAAATATAAAATCAAAAAATCAGTAAACAATATTTGACTCCGAACTCGCTGCTTTACGCATGTACCATTATATTTTCTACAATGTAATGAAAGTTAAACTTTAAACTAAAAATCCCGTTGAACAATCTTTACAAGTGATTTATTTTCGGACCTCGGATAATGCGATGGTCTAGAATAGGGATGAGCATTTCGACCCGAATCTCGAAACCGAACCGGAATCGTACCGGAACCGTACCGATTTCTTATATACGGTACGGTACCCGGACTACGAAATAAGGTGAAAAAAAATCGGGACCACTAATTCAGTAAGGGACCGGTACCAAATCGAGAAATTCCGGAAAAAAAAAGGGAAAAACCCGATTTTCCGGTACCGATATCCGAATCATATTCGGTACGGTACCGATACCACTAATTTATGCTCGGGAAAAAATCGGTACGGGATAGGTACGGGATCGGTACCGTGCTCGTCCCTAGTCCACGACAAACCGTCGGTTAAGAATAAACTTTCTCAATTTACAATTACAACAGAGTTCCAAAATCCAACAATATCTGTCTCTGCTACTGCTACCAAATATGCCAACTCTTGTCCCTCTACCCTTATGCTCTTTTTCTCAAAGCCCACAACTTAAAACAACCAACAACCGTCATATTTTTCGTCTATCAGCTCAATCACGAGAAACAGTATTATAATTTGTTCTTTCATTTCACACTCAGTTTCCTATATTTGATTTTCATTAATCTGCTGTTTTTTTAACAGATACAAAAGACAACAGATTCAGTCGCTAGAGTTGAGTACACCCCGGGCGTGTTTGATAAGGCTTTCCTTAATCTGTTCCGTAATAAGATGGTGCAGGTACAAATTATATATGATTAAATATGATGCTAGGAGTGTAGCTAAATGGTACTGATTATTACGAAAATGGATTGCAGGAAGTTGGATGGGATTCCGAGAAGCCGGGTTATGATGGACTGATAGATGTAGCAAATCGGCTTATGCTTGCTAGGACTAATTCTGAAACTAAGGAAGCAGCGGTATGTTTTTTAGCTGTCTTTGTTATTTTTGAGGTGTTTACGTTTTGAGAGCGATTATAGATTATTGCATTCAAGTTGCACAATTATGATGTAGATATTAAATGTCATATAATCGCTATTAAAACACAATGACAAACACCGTGGATTGTGTCATACTTGATGGCATCTAGCAGCGTGAATGACCATTGTTTGGTTTGCTTCCAGGTTCGCATATTAAGATCTTTGTTTCCTCCATTGTTGTTAGAGCTTTACAAAATCCTCATTTCGCCTATCGCTCAAGGAAAATTGGCCGCTGTAATGGTAGGTGAGTTTTTTTCACAATTATTCCCTACAACGTCATTTGTAACAACATATACTGAATGCCAGATTACCAACACGTGAATTAAAATTTATCGTCCTCTTGAAGATGTAGTTCATAGTTATTAATCAATTTGCTTAGTTTGTATAATGATCCCGGAGTCCTAAGCTTGTGTATTTGTGTTTCCTCGAAGCAAGGGTGACTGCAATTTCATGTCAATGGCTCATGGGTACTTGTACTGTTAACAATGTGGATCTTCCCGATGGATCATCATTGCCGAGTGGGGTAATTGAAGTTCTTGAATTTCCATGGGTACTTTTATGGTTTTTCCATGTCATTCTTGACAAACCCCTTCAGGGCGGGTGATGCAGGTGTTTGTTGAAAAATGCAAGTATCTAGAGGAGAGCAAATGTGTGGGGATATGTGTTAATACATGTAAACTTCCTACACAGGTTAGTATCAAACTTTTCTGATTCAGTGGCTTCATTTTAGAATATGGTGATTCTTAATCCGATGTGTTGTCCAGGCATTCTTTATGGATCATATGGGAGTTCCTCTACTTATGGAGCCAAACTTCAACGACTATAGTTGTCAGGTAAACAAATTTAGGCTTGTCGGCTCAAGCCTCGTGAATGGTATAACTAAACACAAAGGGTGTGAGTGAATGTTAATGCTATCTACCAATGCAATTCAACTCATTTACTTATGACATGGTTGATTTAAGTGATTATATTTCCAAATAGGTTATAAAAACATTGCATCTTTACTACACGAATTCTCCTATGTGATTTAAGTTATTTTTGAAAAAAAATATATACTCCGAATGTAACTTCTATTTAACACACTAACTAATATATATTGGCTAAAACTATAAAATTGTGGACAATGTGTACAAATATTTACCCTTTTTTATCAGTTCCCAGCCCAAACAGTCTGTATCAAAATGACAGAACAGTTAAGCCGCATGACCCAGAAATTCCAAGAAATACTTTATACTTTATGGAACTGGGTAATCAGATAGCCAAATAGGTGAATTCTGGATGTAGACTTTGATTCTATTGTATGAGGTTAGCCTGATTGCTTACATATTCTGCTTTGCACTTAATGGTATCGAAGTCATTTGTAACATCCTTAATCCAAGAGACTTTGATGTGCAGTTCAAATTTGGAGTTTCTCCCCCAGAAGAGGATAGCACTTTGAAGGAACCTTGCCTGGAGGCATGTCCCAATGCCACCCGACGCAGAACATTAGCCACCAACGCACTTGAAATGAAGTGCCCAAAAGCATAAACATTTATTTTCTTATACCATTCAACTTTCTTGTGTTGTAAATTAGATATGTCATACCAGATATGCTCAGCCAACAAATTTAACCATTTAAAAAAGAGAGTGGAGCTGTTGCAACTATTTATAGATATTCAAATACTGTGAATAAAACGAAATGTTAAGTGCCTTAAAAATTCTGTGCTTAATTTAGATAATCAAAAACCAGTTTAAATCCAGACTTTTGGAAAACAAATAAAAATGAACATGCATCCAACCAAACACCACTGAAGCTGCAAGTACCATCTCCACTACGGTCTACAAACTTGAATAAAAAGTGTCATCACAACATTAGTGAACTGAAGCCAACTCTCCAAGTGGAACATTCTAAGGGAGAACCAATAGGAGCATGTAACACAGGGCAGCTTCTTGACATTACACAGAATGAAATTTTGCTACAAACTCATTACGTGTAACTCGAGTGCCAGATAGGCAGATATATATAAAACTCTACACTCAGATGAATTTAATAGTGTTGCAAGTCGCCAATAACATTATATGAAATAACCAGTTTATAACTGATACAAAAACATGAATAAACTAAATAAGGTGTTAGTCACATAACGTACAAACTTATAAGCCACTCGCAGTTCATCGGTCCCACCCAGAAGGCCGCCTCCTTTCCCTAGGACGGTCTCTCGATCTGCGGAGAATAAACGTGATTAATGAGAAAGCACTAAATCTCAATGCAGCAAATTTTTATTCACTTATGAATAGTTAATTTGAGTTGTGCTTTAGGGATGTAAATGAGACTAGCCAGCTCGCAATCTATTCAAGTTGAGCTTGATTTGACGATTATTAATCAAGCTCGAGTATGTAATGTAGTCTCCCTCGAGCTCGAGTCGAGTTTAAAAAAACGAGTCGAGCTCAAGCTTGGAATCTAAAAACTCAGTCGAGCTCGAGTCGAGTTTCGAGCCCCACTTTTAGTAGTCGAGCTCGAGCTTGGCAGTGTTCGGTTAGACTCGTCTCGTTTACACCCCTAGTTGTGTTTTAACTCAAACAAGCCTAATGGATCAAATCAACAGATACTAGCTAAAAAGAGGAACGAATTGAACCGGTTGAAAAAACCCTAAAATTGTTTTTCTCAAAAATTTAGATTATTATAAAAGTTGAAGATGAAGAAAACAGTTTGTGGGTAAACCTGGCCCATGTTGACCCGTTTCACAACTCACCACAACTAATATAACCCCAAATACAGTTGCTCAATGATGACAGTATTAATCACAAAACTCACCTGTCAGAACTCCCTTGGCTTCCCTGTTCTCTGTTCTGATTAGTGGTATTGCCAGCTGGCATAGGGCTCGGACTTGATTGAGTGGTCTGACTGGAAGGAGCTCCTGCACCTCCACCTATAGAACCACCAGAAACAAAACCAGGCAAAACCATTTTCTTGTTGCTGTTATTTAAACCCTGGTTTTGAGAATTTGATGAAGCAGCGACAAAGCTGCTTTTGAACTGTGTCATAACTCCAGCCCTAAGTGAGTTAACAGCTGAACTACGACCAGAAGGAACAGCTGATGTAACTTTTGGTTCTGTATTGTATCCTATACCTAAACCAAAATCTACCCCACGGACACCTCGATTGCCACCTCCTCTTCCTTTTGCCCTTTTCCCACCTGCACATATATCAAAATGATGATGATGAGTTGATGTGACATAAAATTTATTTTAAGGATAAGCTTAATGCCATATTCTGCGAAAATATTCTATGCACCCTTCAAAATAGATTTATCGGATGTGATCACAATAAAAGGATCATGAGACAACATTTTGGTCTTAACAGAAATGAAATAGAAGATTACGAAAAAGGGAAGAAGAAAATAAAAACATACCTCCTTTCCTTGCGTCTCGCTTGGATCTATACCTTCCATCCTACAAAATTAAAGAGGTAATTCAGCAAAAAAATTCTGAGGAGCTTAAAATACTACAAGATGAAAATATAAAGTTTTTATTTTGATATATAAAGCATCACAAAATTGTATAAAAGTATATACAAGAAAACACACGAATAATACAAATGCCAGTTAAAAACATGTGGAAGTAATAAACAAAAACTAGGTAAGTCCAATTACAACTTTTGCGGAAAATACAGGATTAACTCATGATTAGAGGTTGGTCAACACTCAGAATCTTGTTAATGATTTGTTTACTTCCCTAAAGTCTTGTATATAACCTATTCTGTTCTTTATGTTTTTTTCTTTTTCTTTTTTGTGAAAACTCATTGCACAAATAACACGACTGTGGCAATTGTAAATTATGAGTATAAGATATACAATTTCCTTTTGCTGACCCTAACGAATCCTTTCCTGACCCTAACGACTACGAAGATATATCACCTTCATTGACACATCAAAAAAATAATTTACGTTTACCATGCCAATAATAATGTCCAATATGATTTCTTTTTACACCTATACTTCCCAAAAGTGGGAACAACGACTTCCATAATCTAACATCTAAGAGTGAGTTAAACAATATTCACGCAGCCTATAAATTCAAAACTCAATGGTAACAACCATCGCAAATCTCAAATGATTTAAACTCTATAGTTAGTGTCTAAATTTACAATCCCAACCACCTCAAGTTGCAACATATAAATTGATCATGCACAACTTATTACAAATATGAATAATGTGATTCCTGGTGAAGAACTTTGTGATTCTCAAGCTTCTCCTCAGCATATTGACAGTCGACTTCAATATACTTGGTTTTTTCATGGAATACCACAATGTTTGCAATATGAAAAAATTTCTCGTTATCATAGCACAAGTTTATGGGTTTGAATTGAGCGAACCCAACCTTCTCAAGTTGATTATGTAGCTATATAGTAGGTCAAATAGGAATGAGGAGGGTTACAATTTCTTAGGGCCACTTTATGGACATAGAATTCCTGATTACTTTATAGGATATCCTCGCATATATTGATTTTTACTAACGAAAATAAAGTTCCAAAAACTTGGCATGATGATAATTCAAATAGAAAAGAATAATTCAACAAAACAGGTCCTCTACATATGTCTTCACTCTTCACCAATGATTTAATGAGAATGTTGTATGGCACATGCTTCCTTGTTAGAATAAGAAACAAAGAAAAAACAATGTTCATGTAGAGAGACAAAAAAAAAAAGTTACCTTCATAGCAAGGTCCGTAAGTTCCATCGAGACATTTTGACCAGCTGCAATCAAACTATTAACCAGCTCACCAGCAAAACGAGCCTCCTTAAGTGTGATAAGAGTATAAGCAGTCCCGTCTTTATCACCAGCACGACCTGTTCTCCCAATTCGATGCACATGCATGTCCATGTCCCTAGCTATATCATAGTTGACCACTGACTTAATTGACTTGATGTCAAGACCACGAGCAGCAACATCCGTTGCAACAAGAACATGGTATATTCCAGCTTTAAATTTTTGCAACGTCTCCATACGAGATGACTGGTCTTTGTCACCATGAAGAGCAGCGACTTTAAACCCGTTCTGGGATAGTTGACTTTCTATCTCATCCACTGTTGCCTTTTTCGAAGCAAAAACCAGTACGTCACCATTGTCAATCAGTCCTGGTAGCTTTTCAAGCAGCCAAGGCAATTTCTCTGTATCAGAAGGAAGTACTTGAACTTCTTGAGTGATATCCTCATTAGCCATTCCAATCTCTCCTACAGTAACTCTCACTGGGTCGGTCAGTATCTCCCTGGCAAGCTTCTCAATTTTCCGGGGCATTGTTGCTGAAAAAAGCAATGTTTGGCGATCTGGCCTGATCTGACCTACAATGGAACGTATTTGTGGTTCAAACCCGAGGTCAAACATCCTATCAGCCTCATCAAGGACCAAGTAGGTAGCTCTTGACATCGTGCATGCCTTCATCTTTAGCAAGTCAATCAATCTCCCAGGTGTCGCAACAACAATCTCACAGCCTGACTTCAGTTCTTTAAATTGCTCAAGTTTAGACATTCCACCATAAACTGCGGACACTCGAACACCATATGCTTTAGCAAACTTCTTGGCCTCCAAATATATTTGATGTGCCAATTCTCTGGTAGGTGCACAAATTACTCCAATCGGACCCTCGCCTTTGGCCAATTCAGGTTGATCCATAATATGTACAATCATAGGAAGGACAAAGGCAGCGGTCTTCCCTGAACCAGTTTTTGCAATGCCAATAATATCTCTCCCAGATAGCACAACTGGCAAAGATTGGCACTGTATTGGAGTGGGCTTTTCATAAGCTTGTTTTGCAATAGCTTTCATTAGCTCTACAGAAAAACCAGCTTCTGCAAATGTCTTGATTGGCCTTGGAACATCTAAGCCTGAAACACGAATGGCCAAACTCTTCCGATACTCGGCAACATCCTCCTCACTCATACCTGCCATGAAAAGGAATCAGAACCATGATAATAAACTCAACAGAGCAGTGATAAAAAAAACAATCTGAGATGGATCACTAATCAACAAGACCCCACTCCCCAGTATAATGTCAAGCCAAAGATGGTAAAGGTAAAATATGGAATGAAGGCAATCAAGCACCCGCAGTACAACGTCAAGCCAAAGATGGTAGATTGTATGCTATATAGGCAAGTACTACAGCCCAGCTACTCTACTTTTCTAGTGTTAGTTCGGGATGAAACTAGTCTAAACACCATCCTATCAATAGAATTCTGTATGCACTCTCTATCAGTAACATAACCAATAAGAAGTATGGAATTAAAATGCGCAACTCGACTTTTACAAGTAGCTAACTTATTCAAAATGCATTCCAGATAATCCATCTGTCATGTACAGGTCATTTAAATCAATTCCTTAATAGACATGATATCTATCAAAGTTTAAAAACAAATCAAGGGTACATGCTAGCTCAGTCGTATTTCAGTCTAATACGCATCCTAATTAGTTAGGGTACTTGCGTTCTAATATAACTTTCTCATTCCCCTAGTCTACATTCATGTTTTCATCATCTATCTATAGATCATAGTCGCCACTTATTTTCTAAACTAGCATCCCGTTATACACATACCATTTACTAAACATAAAGTATAACATATTAAACATATCGTGCATACAAAAAACATAAACTATGTACCTGACACGGATGGTTTCTCCTCATAAAAATCCTTATTAAACGCCTCGTAATCAATCCCGCTATGATCAAGCGCAGCTATCGGCTCAATCCTCTTCCTATCCACCACAATCGGATTATCATCCTCATCATACTCCAACAAACCCGCATCCACCGCTTTGGCAGCCGCGTAAACCTCCTCATCACTATTATACCCCGCATTCAGCGCGTCACTGGCCAACGTCAACCCAACGTCCTTCTTCATCTTCAAATAGCTATCCATTGGATCATCATCCTCGTCTAGATACTTATCCTCCGCTTTCGCCTTGGCTTTCGGAGCGATTTTCATTTCCTCATGGATTCCTTCCATGAAGGCGTCCAACGGGTCGATTTCGTCGGGTTCGGGGTTTTGGGCATCGTTTTCGGTGGTGTTTGGTTCGGCGTAATCGATGTTGTCGAGATCGGTGTCTTCGTAGTGGTCGTGGCTAGAGGATGAGGGGACGAAGAGACGTGGTTTTTGTTGTGGGTGAGGGTGTTCGAAGGTGTAAGTTGGTTGTTTGGTGATTTCGAACCCGAATTTGCGTTTCGACATTGAAACTGAAACCCTAGGTAGTTTTTGTGAGGGTTTAATTTAGAAGAAATCGGTGAGGTTTTTGGAGGTTTGGGATGGGAGTGGGGTGATATGATGATGATTGGGGCTAAAAACATTGTCCTTGTTGGAAAGTTACTTATGTTAGAGTCCGCGAGTGTTTGTTTAAGCTAGTAAGTGGGCTTACGAGCTTATTTGATTTTGACTTATTATTATATAAGCCTTAATTTTTCGGATTTTTATAAGACTTATGGGCTAAAATTATAGTCTTTATTTGATTTTTTTGGATATTTTTTTTTTTTCAATTTTGACCTTAAATATTTTTGTTTATGTTATACAATAGTTGATGAAGATTATACCAAATGAAAATACATTTAAACTCAATCCATTCATATATTTTATATCAAGTATTATATAACACAAACAAAAATACGTAAAGTCAAAGTCGTAAAAGAAAGACCGAAAAAGTCAAAGTATGACTATAATTTTGAGACGGAGGAAGTAATAAACTTATATAAGTATAAGCCCACAAGTCTCAAAATAAACCGGAAAATTGATGCTTATAAAATATAAGCCAAAACACAAATAAGCTTATAAGCCGCATATACACTTAAAGAAACACCTAGACCAATGGATAATCGAGAGTTGTTGTGTCGTAACTCGTGTAATTAATTTTTACAGCATTTAAATATTATTTTATTTGAAAAAATTGCAAAACTGACATTTAAAATAACACTTATTTTTAAATTACTCAACTTTATTGTATATTGATAAAAAAGAAAGGACATCGAATCACGTTTCGTCGAGTTTATCTTTCTACAACGAGTGTGCACCTATGCTTGCCATGTTTATCATTTTATTTAATAGTTTATTACACACTCAACATCACATAATCGGTCATATCTCCTTGCATGCACCTCCGTTCTTCACGAAAATTACACTATCTTCACCGCAGTCTCATTCCCATCATGATGACACCTGTCTCATCCGTTTTCATGCACACCGGATTCCAATCTAAACGGAGTCGAAGATGTTGCGATCAAGTTGAGAAGTGAGGGTCACGCGCTAATGAAACGGGGCACCGTTCACACCCAACAGTTTCTAGTTTGCGACATCTTGCGAAGCAATTACGATTGTCTCAACATAATTGTGTGGGCCCCTCGAAAATTGACAAGAATGGACTTACCTTTTCCATAAAAAAACATATAATAAAAATTTGAATTCATTTTAGAGTTGTTAAGAGTTATGAATGCCTTTGAAAAATAGTTAAGGGTGAAACAGTGATCTGGTTGACAATTGTGATCTGGTTGACAAACGAATGCCTTGCAAATTCTAGTTTTCATAAGTTGTTTATTCTCATTTAGGTTTCCAATGATCTGGTTGAGAAACACCGAAGGGTGTATACACTTACAGTCATGGTGGGACATATTGTTTAATTTGGTTTTCAGTATTGGAGGTCTTCGAGTGGAATTGATCATGGTTGTCATATAGGCCTTAGTTTCCTTGATCTTCATTTAAAAGTTGTTAAGAGTTATGTATGGTTTATACTCCTTTTTGCCCCTTCTATCTTATTTTCTATGTCTTAATAGAACGAGTAATTTGGTTGTTGCACGTTGTGACGGAGTCAATTTAAGTCTAATATTCGTTTTGAACAATTTTTCGTATAAACTATTATCGATGAACATTGATGCTCTATAGCATGTTCATGGAAATGACGTTATGTGCGAAGAACTCAATAACGTGTTCATGGAGATGATGTTATGTGTGAAGAACTCTATAACGTGTTCATGGAAATGACGTCCGAATGAGGGTTTTCGTTACAAGTTAATTGATTTGTTGAGGTATGCTATTTTTTTTCGTTTGATTCATTTTAATGCTACCACCAATATTTTAAAGCATCAACCATGCATTGGAATTTAGATGGAGGAAAGAGAGAAGGCAAGTACAAAAACAACATACCTTTCCCTCTAAAACAACATTTTGCCTATAATTGTGTCTATTACACATTTCGTATGAATAAACACAAAATCTGCTTAAACAAATCAAATAACAATAGCTAACAATCTATTTTCTCATCCCATTATTACATAAATTAGAGCAATTGTTGTCTCGTAGGCTAGAGTCTTTTTCCTTAAACAAACCTGCTGAAACTTGAAAGTATCATAATCTGCATTTTCATTTTACTTTTTTAATTGTGAGATTCATATTAGCATACAATTGAAACACACGAATTCAAAAAACAAACTTAAATAGAAGAATAAGTATTAAAAACAGTTGCATTGAAACAAATGAAGCACAAACATAACTAATCAACTTTAATCTAAGTTATATACACGAAAACAATACAATATGGCATGAGGAAGGAAAACAACAGTATAAGGATGTGGCTTACCATTCACCATTCCATATTTGGCTGCTGAACGGTCGCCAAACATCCAAATCGCTCCCTTGGCTTTTGAAAATAGCCTATGAATTTTTATACTCTTGGTAACGTAAACTATCTTCCAAAAATCATACAAAACTTTTACATCAATTTTCCCATCCTCCTCACACTAATAAATACAAAAGATATCATTCTATTAACAATTGAATCAACTGTGGTTTTCCATTCGCAACTCCATATTTCTATGCTAGATGCTCCGAGTGTTTGACGCCATATAATTCATCCAATGTCTCCATGTAAAAACACCATTAAAAAAAGTCACACCTTTATCAATAAATTGCATGTGCAAGACTATGATACCATTATAATGGTAAATCGATCTCGGTTTTAAGTATAAAAATGATTCGATACATTCTTTAATAGAAGTCCACATTTAGATGATCAAAAAGCCAGCGTCAGTGATAAAACGGACTTAGCTAAAGAAAGGTGAGAAACATAAGAGAATTTGGTGATAAAATTTGCACCAAATATACTTTCGCCACATTTCCTTTCTTTAAGTAAGTACGTTTTACCAATGTTTAAGTCTTTTTCATTATGTAAACGTGAAATGCTAATTAAAAAAAGGGTCTTCTTACCATTGCCACATCTTCGTCTGTTTCCATCCTTTCTTTAGGTAAGCATACTGTATCAAGACTCCTATATAAATGAAATCCCCGACAACCCAGAACTTGACTGAGAACATCCGCAAATACTTCATGTCATTGTGGATGAACGATGGCGCACAAAAAGACATCCCTTGCAAGAGAAAACCAAAGACGGCTTTGAATAGCAACTTACAAAACGCCAAATCATCAATAATAAACAAACTCTTCCCTTTACCATACCCAAACTCTTTATTAGTAATATGTTTCGTGGATCCGATCAAACATTTTCTGTCCTATACGTTTTCTATCAACTACAAAGGCATTAATATATGTAATCGGTTATAAAAGTAAGTTAATGTAACAAACTTGTTAGCCATAAAGTGGTAATCATTTATAGTATAATGGACCTTGTAATTTATAATATACTATGTAATAGACTAGCTAGTGGGGTTATGGACTTAATTAATGTAATATGGACTTAGATTAGTAAATATACATTGTATAAGTTAGTCTAGTCCATATGTAGAGTCGAATCCATATCCATAGCCCATCACAAGGCCCATGGCCTTCTTTATACACACATATAATGCCTCACTAACTAGTTAGCGAGGGTGTGAATTCATTTTTTAACTAGCTAATTCACCAAGTTCTCTCATTTTCTTAACTAGTTCCTCTCCCTCTCTCTCTCTAAAACCTTTTTCTCCCACTAAAATTATGCTTCAATGATCAACATGTGTGTGAAATGATACTTGTGCAGTGACCTACATTTGGTATTAACAGCCATATGGATATTTGAGAGGTGTTTTTGTTTTTTTTTTTGAAAATCTTGTCTTTTTAATTTAACGAGTTCATAAGCTGCCAAAAGCTTGTTTTTTTTTTTCATAGCTTCTTCTCACAGATTAAACTACAAAGATAACGTTTTTTTGCGGTTTAGTTTATGTTTAGGAATAAGATTGTGCAAAAAGATTCAAGAAAAACGCAATCTTTTTAAGTCTTTGTACCCGTTTTTGGCTTTTATAAGTTCTAGTAAAAAAAGATAACATTTTTATGTGTAATTTCCTTTAAAAAAATTACATTATTATGGTAGTTAACATGTTCTAATGTTGGATTTTGCAAAATAATAATAATAATAATAATAATAATAATAATAATAATAATAATAATAATAAAAATAAATAGCTCACACCTTATCAAAATGTGTTTTAATCTCATTTTTAAGGTTGTGTTTGGTTCAAAAATTAACCATTTAGTGAGAGGTTGAAACTAGTTAAAGTCAAAACCCTAAATTGCCTAGTTTTCAAAAAGTCAAAACCCACTTTTTAGTTAGTTATTTAACTAGTTAGCCAACTAGTTCAAATTACCTAGTTTGTAGACAAACTCGCTAGTTTTGGTCTTGTTTGTGGCTCTTGTTTTTCGGATAACCAACTAGCTAGTTTTCAAAATTAGCTAGTTTGCAATGTTAGCGAGTTAGGTCCAAGTTTAATTACCGAGTTTCCAAACTAACTAAATATTAGCGAGTTACATAAAATTAAGGAATTAGGTTTTTGTTCAAGACTAACGAGTTAACAACTTCCAAGATTAACGAGTTAGAGGTGTTTGGGAATTAATGAGTTAGGTGCTATTCAAAGTTAATGGCTTATTCCATAAAGATTAACGAGTTAGGGCAACACAAAGATTAACGAGTTAGTGGTATAAGTTAACAAGTTTACATTTGCAATTGTCGAGTTCATCACTACCTATTTTACCGAGTTTGTCAACGAGTTCTGATAAAGATTTAAAACATACGTTTTTAGGGGGTCATTTAAGCCCTAAACCAATGTATTTATGATCAAATATTGCCTAAATTCATTCTTTTACAGTTTTTAGGTACTTTGGAAGAAAAAGCTGAAAATCACGCATATTTGGATGAAAAGGGATGAAAATGTGAAGAAAACGACCAAGTAATGAAAAGTATGAAAAAAGGCACAAGACGGCGTCACAACCTACAAGGTGACGCCATCACTTGAAAATAAAAGTATCAAATTGCCAAATTTTACTAGAGACGGCTCAGTGGAAAAATGGAGAAATACTTGTTAAAGGAGTTGGAACTCTCTCTGAAAATTAAAAGGTGTTGGCCTGGAAAAATCATAAGGGGACGGCGTCAGAGATTTTGGGATAACGTCTGAAGGCATAAAGCGACCCAGTCACAAGACATACTTGGAACAGACGAAACCCTATTGGCGGCGACTTGACGGCGTCACAATTATAAAGTGACGTCGTCGCAAGTGTAATCCTATATATAGTTTTAGAACTTTCAGCATTTAGAGTGCACACTTTGGGAGAAAAGTTGGTGTACGAGTTTTTAGGTTTTTTACAGTAACTTAGGGTTCCAATACCCTCATTCCACAAGAGATAAGTCTCTTGATTACTTCTACCATTATGTTTAATTCAAGTTCAATTATCATTACTTGTTTCATTATCTTTTTCATGTCTAGCTAATTTAATTTAGTGTTTGCTTAGATCTAATGAAACCTAGTTGTTAACTATTGATTGACGTCGCTTGTTTAAGTGGTTGTTACACGTTAGGTTAGGAAAACTTGCTTCTTCCATTAGTGTTGTGAGCTTGAACGTCTTAAAAAACATATTCATGTCCTAGAGTGCACTAGTTGACTTTTTGTTGTGTTTATTGCTTGAATTGTGGTTATTGCGTCAATTACATTCATAGAAATAGGGCATTTGGCACCTCCTTATGACCTTAGGAATACAACGCACCAATTAAATAAGGATGTGACAATCCGACTAATCAATAGGAGATAACTAGGGAGTAGTGAAATCTAAGTGAACACGCTTTTACCTATCATTTGAATTTTTCATTTAATTTACTTGTCATTTAGTTTAGTTATTAGTTTTAATTAATAGTTTTAAGAAACTGATAATCAAATCCCCAGTCAAACACCGAGATTTTAATTGCTTTCATAAAATATAAAAAAGATAAAAAGAATAATCCCTCACCTTAGACCTATTCGTCATATATCTTGACCTTCCCAACACTATTCCCCTAGAGAACGATCAACCCCCCGTGTCTTACCTATACTACACCACAACAGTTAGGTACACTGTATAGGAGGATTGTAAAACTCGTTGTAAGGTTTCCACATCAAGTTTTTGGCGCCGTGATAACGCTCAGATTGTACATGTTTTCAGTAGCATTATTCGTGCTTTTATATATGTCATTTGGTTATATTCATATGCTTTTAGTACTTAATCATATCAAAGAACGTTTGTCTAGTATATGTAACCAAGTGCAGGAAAATGGAAGGAAAAGTAAAAGAATGTTAGATAAGTGAAGATTCGTATGCATACAAGAAGATTTTCGTTTCATGGGGGCATGTCAAACACGTATGACCCATTGGTTCACATTCCAAGTATCGAAGCAATGAAAAAGATAAAGTTTGGATGAAGAATCAAGTGCTACAAGCTAGAATCAAGTCAAAAGTCAAAAGCCATCTGATGGGGAAGACCAGCCGATAGGTTGCCACCCGCAACCGATTCGGTTGGAATCTCTTGGAGAGGACCAGCCGATTGGTTGCTACCCGCAGCCGATTCGGCTGGACATGCTTGTCTGCCATTTCTTCATCACTAAAACTCCTCACTTGTATCCAAACGATTCTAGGTCCTTCCTTTGTATATTATAGTCCCTTCCAAGATCCTTGGAGGCCAAGTTAAGCATTAATAACCCTAGGCCTGAGATTAGTATAAATAGAGACTTTTGTGATCATTTGAGAACACACATTACAATACAACCTCTAATCATCAAACCATTCTCAAATAGCTCTCAAATTCGTCATTAGAAATCCAGGAAAGTTTGGAGGTCTAAGAAGTCAAACCTCGAGAAGTCAACACCAATACTTTGGGTAACATTACTCAATCATTTGTAATCTTATTCCAATCATTGTAAGACTCTTAATCATGTTTTATAATGTTCAAAGTTCTGAGTTTATGATCATGTTTGCTATGAGTGGCTAGTTTCTTTATGCACTTGCTTAAACAATGTTAATTATCTAATGATTAGTCTATGATTGTGTTAACATGTTTTAATACAATTTCAAGTTGATTCTAAGATCCAATTGTGCTTAAGTTTCATAGTGACTGTGGAAAACTAGAAGGGGGGTTGAACAGTTTTACTGATTAAAAATTCGTTTTAAAATATTTAGATCGACTTATGTCAATCTATTGAATGTGTGTGTTGGATGTTGATAGATAAGCATATAAATAAACAATGCAAAGATAAAGAGTTAGAAGTACAAAAACACGACACGAGTATTTATAGTAGTTCGGCTACAAGGACACCTTCCTTACCCTACTCCACTCCCCGAGTCACCTACTCGAGAGTTCGTAATCACTACACAACACAAGCTCCTTGTGGCGGAGAAGCCTTCACAACGTCGCCTACTCTTTATCCGATACAAGGCTAGACACCGGGTTCTTCCATGAGGTAGAACCAAATATATCACAACGTCGCCTACACTTTATCCGGTACAAGGCTAGATACTGAGTTCCATTACAAATGAGGAACTACTACCTAACACTACACAACATCTATCCCAAAAGAGACACACTCCTTATTACAACATCATCAAGGATATCAATATCCTTGGACACAACCTATCTATTTTTGTACATCAATGCACCATATTGATTGCACACCTTTGGCATCTTTCACTAATGCCCTTGACACGATCTTTTTACACCTTTCACTAATGCCTTCATTATGAACCTTTGGCACCCTTCACTAATGGCTTAGACACGGACCTTCAGCACCTTTCACTAATGCCTCCGACTTACCTTTTGGCATCCTTCAATAGTTCCTTCAACACAACACTTCTAGAGAGGAGGAAATAACTATCAACAAGAGAACTTCAATATTCTTGATGATGACAAAGCTTGGCAACTCATGGACTTGAGCTTGCTCGACTTCAAGAGGTGGTGATCTTGCCTTTAAGAGGAACCTAGAAGATCACACAAACACAAAACTACATAGAAGGATCCTTTGGATCTGAAGTTAGAGAGTTTACAATACTAAGAGAAAGTATATATGAAAGGGGAAACTTACAATGAAGAAATGGCTCACTATTTATAGACAAAAATTCACTATTGTCCCCCGGATCCCTTGCTTGAGGGATCCGTCCAATGTATTCCTGGGGATCCGTAGGAACGCTCCTCCTAAATGGGTTATGGGTCATGGATCATGGGTCATGGGTCATAGACTTTGGACAATGGGTATCAAAATAGATACAATGTATCTAGAAGATACAATGCATCGTATCTAGAAGATACAATGCATCGAGTCAATGGGTCGTGGGTTAGGTCCATGGTTTATGGATATTACCCAACATGACTTCATGCATGATGTCATGCAATGGGTCATGGGTTATGGATCATGCTCCATGCGTATGGGTCATAGACTTTGGGTTTTACCCAACTACATTCAATGTATCTAGTTAATGGGTCAAGTACTTAGATTCTTACCCATTACAATATATACTAAGTATATATATATATATATATATATATATATACCCATTATGTAAACGCTAGTTATTATACATATGCATTTCTATAAAATGTAAACACTATTACTTGTTTAGTGTTTTGTATGAAAACGTAAGTGTGTTAGTAAACTATTGGCTCAAATTATTTACGTATTTTATTTGTTTCGTTAAAATGATTTTACGTTTGTTATCGACAAAACATTAGAGGATCGTAAAATATAAATAAACGCTTTTACGACTTATTTGTATTAACAATGACATTTGTTAATCAAGATTGACTAGTTGTTAGTAATCGTAATGGTCAAAAGGATTTATTGTTATTCAACTAGTTATAATCATTTGTCTATAAATGATTGTTTTTACCCATTATTTTTGGTCAAACAAAGAAACTAAAGTGTGGTTGTAATAAGAACACTTTTTGATTATCAAATTGGATTAATTGGAAACACCTCAAGGGTCGTAAGATTAGTTGTATACAATCAATTGTGACCTTTTGTCTATAATCGGTTACCTTTTGCATTGATCATTTCTTAAGCAATTTGATAAGGCAAATGGATGTTTTTGTGTTTAAGTTTATGAATATAAACTTATGAAACTTGAATTGATATTGAATTAATTAGTTAAACTTAATGCTTGTTTTTATAAACTAAAATCTTGACGAAGGTTTAACTTGTAAGAACAATAGATTAGTATACCAACTAATTATCATAACCAACATATTAAGAAGAGGTTAACATAATCGTACTATTCAAGGATAAGAAACTAGTTTAATCAAGTGTAGTTTTAATCATCTGAATTTTATTATCTCAATTTTCGTTATTATTTACTTTTGGATTGCAATAGTAGATTTTATACTTGTTTCTTGATTCACTCACAAATATCTGCGAACGATCCCGACTTACCATCATAATCTTGAAATAAGGGACGAGTTCACTTGCTTGTATGTGTTATTGATATACTTGGTAAACCACCCTTTTATAAATTTAAAACTTTTACACGCGTAGCACATCAAGTTTTCGGCGCCGTTGCTGAGGATTCTGATTATGTTTCAACAAGTTTTAAAAATCCACGTCAGTCGATCCATTCCAAAAAAACAATTTTTTTTTAGGGTCCTTCCAACCGATCGGTCGCTTCATCCAACCGATCGGTTTAGACCCAAACCCATACCAAGATTTCATCCAACCGATCGATCGCCATTCGCAACCGATCCGGTTCATCTCTTCTGTCTGAAATCTGTTTTCTTTATTTGCTCGTGTGTTTAACTATTGCCTGGATTCTCTAGGTAATTGTATGAACATTCGTTCAACTGGAGTAGAACCAATTTCACCTCTTACCAATCCCGAACGTTTGATTCGAAGAATAAAAATAACACCTTTTGTCCCATTAGAAAACCGTGTACCTAGAGTACCAACCCCACCATTTGATAACCTTTCGGAAGCCAAAGTCGTTTATAAATCATTCATCAATTTACCTTTTCCCATGGCCGACGATTAGCCAATGTGGGGAACCAACCAAACCGTAGCACCCACTCCTGAAAGTGCTATTGTTGCCGTAAACCTAGGTGACACCATCACTAATCCATTCACTTTCATACATTAACATTATGACAATCACATAGAAGCATCACACATACCTTAATCCATAACTAATTCTATCTCATCCATCTAGTAGGGTCTCTTAATTCGTCACATTTTCTCAACAACTATAACCTTTCTTTACATTAACCTTCATAATCACAAAATATAACAACTTTCATGTTAAGTATATGATAACCAAGTTACTTTGTAACACCCCCAAATTTGTTTAGCGGAAGCATACGTGTTATTGGGGAATGTTACGGAATTGGTGAATCACAACACAAGTAATAAAGAACGGAATACATACTCCGTTTAATTTCATAAAATAGTTTTAAAACATAATCTTACAACATTGTTTAGATAAATGGGCACATCCCATAAGTTCAGTGGTCCCAATTTAAAAACATCAGTTTGTGTAAAAACACTTCTTTAGATACTACTACGATCATTAACCCGCCTCTTGCCTCGCCTCCATGGACATAACTTAAGCACCTGAGAAAAATATGCTAAAAAGGTCAGCTAAAAGCTGGTGAGTTCATAGGTTTATATTAAAACATAAAGTTTGGACCATAAGCAAAGTCATATAATCATTACAACGAATATAATGATATATGGATGAATGTCTATTACGTTAGCTCTAAGTTCATGCAACCGATACTACGACAATTTCTGTATGCTAAAAGATATCATACAGTTAGGGGCCCATAGCGAGTGTTTTGTCCCTCCACACTCGATTCCGACATGGTATACGTTTCGCCTTGGCCTAAGCATGGCCAACCGAACGGAGGAGTCAGCCTCAATAGATCTATTTATAACATACGCGTTTCCCAATGGGGAATTGACGGTTCATGAAAAAGGGCATTCTCTAGGGACATAAGGGCTTAGGCTAAACCACGTAATAGTAATCATGCAATAGTTTAGGTCCATAAAAAGGTTTTGCATATTTTCTCACCCCAAATGTTTAAAACAATTTATCAAGTAAAAGAGGGGCTATGAGACTCACCTTAACAAATGTGCAATCCAAAAGTGGGATCTAGTGAATGTTGTGAAGCGACACCGACACGTGACCTAGATAAGGAGGGCAATGTTTCAGTTCATTGTTTTAAATATCACTTACTTAAAATAGTTCAATTGTTTTTATAATTGTATTAATAAAACTAAACTTAAGTTTGTAAAAATAATTAAATGGTTTTACTAGTAAGTATATGAGTGTTTATATACTTTTCATATTGACATTAATATGGTTTTATAATCCAAAGTTTGATTTGAAAAATAATTGCAAAGTTCCACTAGTAAGTATATAAATGTATATATACTTATTTAAGTTGACACAATTGGTATTGTCAAAATTATAGTTAATTTATTTTCTAAATGTATTTAGAAAAATACTTAAGTTAAAATTGCAGTCTTCCAATTTTAATGGATCATAAAATAATATAGTGATCTTTATTTATTTATCAAGATTTGATTTATATATATATATATAGTTCTAACGGGGAGTTCACTTGACATACATTCATTTACACATTGTCGTTAAATCTTGACGTACATTACTACGTGAATCATGTTTTTAGAATACTTGTTGTTTATGCCAAGCTTTCATATATTTTTCGTTAAATTACAACTAGTGTACATAATTGACGTTAGGACGATATGTACGAAATGGAATGAAGACTAAGCGGTTACGAGTTTGGTTTTATAATCGATCCCAAGTTATGTTTTGCGTTAAAATCTGTGAACTCGTTTTATTACTCGAACAATTACGCCGCAGGTGTTATGGGCTGCGGCCCATTGTTTATTATTATGGGGAAATTGAATTTGGGCTAGGCCCGATGTGAGTCACATGCGTGAACGGGCTTCGGCCCAATGGTGATGTAGGAGTTGGTTGCTCCAACAGAAGGGGTACACACAAGTTGTTACTCACGCAATTTTTAGAAGACAAATGCTAAGATGTAAACACCAGGTTTTATCAATATGCACAAGTCTAGTTTCAAAGCTTCACGGGAGCAACTTGGCTCGAGACATACTTGTTCGTTTTCGCTCCAATTTGTGAAGTCGAACCTCTCGGCTAGAGAGTATGACTCCGTCATTATGGTACCACCAAAAGAATGAAGCCGTCGACATACTATCATGGTCCTAAAGTATGTCTATTAGATGACGGATATGTACTTAATGTCGACAAGTTAACAAAAGGGAAAATGACCATGTATGAGACTTGTTTCGAACAAGATTAGCTAACATCATTAACTAGAAAATGTGAGCAAAATGGGTGACTATACCATTTGTTAGTTGAGTACTACTCAACTTGGTTCTACTCGCCAACCATTCTACCATTTCGACAGAAAAACCAACTCGACACCATTTGCAAATGACCACTTAAGTCCAAAGTAATATAGATTATTTACCCAATACCAAGACTATGCTTCAAGAACACCTAGTTCCTAGTCATTTTATTTAGCTTAAAATGTATGTTTACATGAAACTACAACAAGACATGGACGGACAAATACTTCGAGTACCCGAGTGGGTTTTCAGTCGAGGCAAAGCCCATCGTACCAACAAGGAATGAGATGATTAACATGATCAAATGTTTAACAAATTTCTCGATACACAAGTTTTGAGTTCTAGACACGGTGCACATAACTAAACTAGTTTTCAGTTTTAGTACTAAATGTCACTAGTAAAACCTTTATAAATTTGCTCTTTTGTTTTTATTGGTTCTTGCTCCTCGACAGAAAACTCAAACACTCAACCAAAGACATCATGTTTTTCGACAGAAATTATTTTAACAAGTAATGGCTAAAACAAAACTCAACATAGCAACCAAGCATATATTATTAACGCGACAAGTATAGAACAAATCCTTTGATATAAGTACCAAACTTGACATCAAATAACAACATATAAAACATTACAACAAAGGTAAATTTGTAACCTCAACTCGATAGAAGATGCTTGAAGGACGAAGGTTGCTTCGTGGGTTTCGAACCAAACAAAGCTTGATTTAGCTCCAATACACTCCCAATTGCAAAACCCCCTAATCAATTTTTGAAAACCCTAAGTTTCACAAACCCTAACTTTTGGTAAAATTGATGAGAAAACTGAGATGGGGCGTTTGCATCTCTACTAGAGATAAAGGAAGTATTTTGGGGAAGAGCTTGTCCATCTTTCTCTTCTTGGTGTTTTGGATTGAAGCCAAAACTAGTTAACTTCAAAAACCTAGGAAATCTTGGACTTTGGCTCAAGGTAGATTGATGTTGAGATATGCTTCTCTTTGAGTGGCTTTGTCTTGAATCTTCTTGGACTCATTCGAATAGTAGCTGGCGCCTCAAAGGAGTGGATTTGAGAGACCAAAAGATACATGGTTTTGGTAAGAGAGAAGGGGAGGTGATGAAAGAATCATGTTGGGTTTTCATCTTTGGGGAGATTTGACCTACAAGGGAGGTGTAGAAGTAGAGGTTGAAGATGAAGATTTGATATCTCCTTTTTCTGCTTTGTGTTTTGTCGTGTGTGGGAAGAGAAGACAAATGGTATATATCTAAATTTTCAATAAAAGGTTTTCATATATAAAAGAAAATATAAACGTGTGTGTATATGTATATTATACTTATGATTTATTAGTGCACATGTATGTACTTGTGTTACACTTATATTGTGTTTGAGTCTTATAAGAGTTATCGTTTGAGTGAAAGTGTATTAAATATATTTGTGTCCCGCGAAATTAAGTTGTGACCGAAGTATCATTGTTTGATAATTTTTATAACGTAGTATCTTATAGTTACGTGTCGGAAATAATATTATCTTTGTAATATTCTTCCATTACGGAAATTTGTCATTTGTTTTATCAAGCCCTTATCATAGTGTCGGTACGCGTGCAGTGTCAGTCACTGGGGAAAACGAGATAACCTCTCGTCTTGCAATTTAATCATAAGACAAAATGAATTATTCATAATTGATATGGATGCAAAAGTGATGCAATAGTCTACTGTATGCGAGTTATCTACTCAATTGATCAGGCAAAGCTTATGCATGCTTAATGACTTATGCTTAGTAATAATAAATTACTAATTATTAGTTAAATTTTAGTGAAAATTTACCGTGTGTCACATCCTCCCCGCCTTAGAAGAGAAAACCGTCCTCGGTTTTCAGTTAGAATTACTTGCTGGAGTAGTGAAGAGATGGGGGTATTTATGTTTGAATTGGTCTTCACGCTCCTACGTGTATTCAGGACCTCTTTGAGAGTTCCAACAGACTTTGACGATCGGGATGCGGCTTTGCTTAAGCCGTTTGATCTCTCTATCCATTATTTCAATGGGTTCCTCGACAAAACTCAATCTTTCGTCAACTTGGATTTCTTCCAAAGGATTAGCAAGAGTTTCGTCAGAAAGACATTTCTTCAAGTTGCATACGTGAAACACGTTGTGCACAGAGTTGAATTCTTGTGGTAATTCGAGTCGGTATGCTACCGGTTCGATTCTTGCGAGAATTTTGAAAGGTCCAATGTAACGAGGATTTAACTTTCCACGTTTTCCGAAACGGATTACGCCCTTCCATGGCGCAACTTTGAGCATAACTTTATCTCCCACTTGAAACTCAAGTGGTTTCCTTCTTTTATCCGCGTAGCTCTTTTGACGGTCACGAGCTGCTTGCAGTCGGTTTTTGATTTGTACAATCTTCTCAGTAGTTTCTTGAATTAACTCTGGACCAGTAAGTTGACTTTCTCCGACTTCGGCCCAACACACGAGTGATCTACATTTTCGACCATAGAGTGCTTCATATGGTGCGGCTTTGATGCTTGGGCTGTTGTTGTAAGAAAACTCGGCTAATGGCAAGTGCTTATCCCAGCCATTTCCAAAGTCTATCACACATGCTCTTAGCATATCTTCCAGAGTTTGGATGGTTCTCTCGCTTTGCCCATCAGTTTGAGGATGGTAAGCGGTGCTCATGTCGAGGTTAGATCCTAAGGCGTCTTGAAGTGATTTCCAGAAATTTGAGGTGAAACGGCTATCTCTGTCCGAGATGATGGAGATTGGCACACCATGACGTGCGATGATTTCCTTCAAGTATAGTTGTGCAAGTTTGTCCATTCCGTCGCTTTCTTTCATTGGTAGAAAATGTGCTGACTTGGTGAAACGGTCAACTATTACCCAAATAGTGTCGTAGCCTTTAGAGGTTTTAGGTAGCTTAGTGATAAAGTCCATTGTTATACGTTCCCATTTCTATTCGGGAATTTCGGGTTGTACTAGTAGACCTGAGGGTCTCTGGTGTTCGGCTTTGACTTTTGAGCAGGTTAAACACTGGCTGACATATGTTGCAATGTCGGCTTTCATGTTTGGCCACCAGTACAATTTCTTCAGATCGAGATACATCTTGTCGGATCCCGGGTGGATGGAGTATTTAGACTTGTGGGATTCGCGCATAATGATATCGCGAATTCCTCCGTAAAGTGGAATCCAACTTCGCTCCTTGAAACACAAGATTCCGTCTGACCTTTTTACGAATCCATTTTCACTTTCTGGCATTCCGTAAAGGTTCTCATTCGGACGATTTTCTTCCTTGAGTGCTTCTGATTGTGCCTCCAGAATCGTGGATGGAAGAGGTTAACTGGTCGTCATACCCAAAGATCTGACTCTAAGAGGTTTTGGTCGTTCTTTTCTACTGAGAGCATCAGCAACTACATTTGCTTTACCCGGATGGTAACGAATCTCGCAGTCGTAATCACTGAGCAACTCCAACCATCGGCGTTGTCTCATGTTCAGTTCTTTTTGATCCAAAATGTGTTGTAGGCTCTTGTGATCGGTGTATACGACACACTTCGTGCCATATAAATAATGTCTCCAAATTCTGAGTGCGAACACAACTGATCCTAACTACAAATCGTGCGTTGTGTAGTTTTTCTCATGAGTTTTCAGTTGGCGAGAGGTGTATGCTATCACCTTCTCTCTTTGCATTAACACCGCTCCTAGCCCCTTGTATGAAGTGTCGCAATAAACAAAAAAGTCTTCACTACCCTCAGGTAAGGCCAGAATAGGTGCACTACACAACTTTTCTCTAAGGAGTTGAAAAGCTTCTTCTTCTTTTTCTCCCCAGTCAAACTTGGTGTTTTTCTGGGTTAACTTGGTTAAAGATTTGGCAATCTTTGAGAAACCTTCAATGAATCTTTTATAGTATCCAGCGAGTCCTAAGAATTGGCGAATTTCAGTAGAAGTTGTGGGTGTCGCCCAATCCTTTATTGACTCGATCTTAGCGGGATCTACATGAATACCCTGGCTGTCGATTACATGACCTAGGAATTGCACAGTCGATATCCAAAATTCACACTTCGAGAACTTAGCATACAGTTCCTCCTTCTTCAGTAATTCCAAAATCAATCTAAGATGTTCCTCGTGTTCTTTCACACTCTTAGAATAAATTAGGATATCGTCAATGAAAACGATCATGAATTTATCCAAGTAGGGTTTACACACTCGGTTCATGAGGTCCATGAACACAGCTGGCGCATTGGTTAACCCAAAAGGCATGACTTGGAACTTGTAATGTCCATAACGAGTTCTGAGGCGGTTTTGGGAATATCTTCTTCCCGAACTCTTAGTTGATGGTATCCGGACCTTAAGTCGATTTTTGAATAAACACTTGAACCTTGAAGTTGATCGAATAAGTCATCGATTCTCGGAAGTGGGTAACGGTTCTTAATGGTTAGTTTATTCAACTCACGATAGTCGATGCACATTCTGAAAGTTCCGTCCTTCTTTTTGACGAACAGGACTGGTGCTCCCCAGGGTGATGAGCTCGGTCTAATGAACCCTTTTTCCGCAAGTTCCGACAACTGGTTTGATAATTCCTGGAGTTCCTTTGGAGCTAATCGGTAAGGTGCTCTTGCCACTGGTGCGGCACCAGGCACTAAATCGATTTGAAACTCGACCTGTCGGGTTGGCGGAAGTCCTGGCAAGTCTTCAGGAAAGACTTCGGGAAATTCTCTCACTATTGGCACGTCTTCCAAACGTTTTTCTTCTTTTTCTTTTTCACCCCTTCCGGTGACTTGTGCTAGGAAGATGTGACATCCTTCCTCGATACACCTCAACACCTTGGTACAGGAAATGACATGCAGTCTTGAAGTGTTTCTTCTATCACCTTTGTACCCTTCTATAGTTAGGACTTCATCTCCATAGGGTACTTGGACGAGTTTCTCGTCACAAATGATGGCAGCATGGTGTTTTGATAACCAATCCGTCCCGATGATGACGTCGAAACTACCCAATTCTACTGGTATCAAGTCGATATTGAATGGGTGGTTCAACAGATTCAGGGTGCAACCTCTTATGATGGTATCTACCCTTTCTACGTTACCGTTAGCTAGTTCCACATTGTATGCATTGTCTAATGCAGTTGGGGCAATATCGAGTAGTGGACTAAATGCACTAGAAACAAAACTCCTATCGGCTCCCGTATCAAACAATATGGATGCATAGCGGTTATTTATAAGGAACGTACTCGTCACAACATTCGGGTCTTCATGAGCTTCCACTTTGGTCACAACATAGACTCTTTCACGAGCTCCTTCGCCATTTCCCTGATTACTCGGTTGTCCAACATTTCCCTGAACCCTGCCATTCCCATGGCTTCCTGGATTTCCTCGGTTTCCTTGATTTCCTCCATTGCCTTGGTTCCTAGTCTTCCGGCATTCATTCTTATAGTGCCCTTTTTCACCACAACCAAAGCAAGTTATAGCAGCTTTTGGGTCCTGAGCCGGTGCTGTTTGAACCGTTGCCAATGACTTGGACCTGCAGTTTCTGGTCAAGTGTCCGATTTTCTGACAGTTACGGCACTTGACGGTACACTGTCCCTTGTGATGCAGTGTGCATCGGTTACACAGTGGTGAAGTCCCTGCGTACGGTTTCCTTTCTTCAATCCCAGCTGCATATGCTCTAGCAACATTTTGCCTTTTGTGCTGATTGTTGCTGTTGTTTCCACTGTTGTTGCCACGGTATCCATTATTGTTGTAGCTTCGAGACTGGTCGTCCCATTTCCTCTTATTGTCAACCACTTTGTCCATGGAATCCTCAATCACTTGATCCATGAGTTTGTTGGCTACTTCAATGGTTTCATGAAGATCAGCAGCCTTAGAAGTGGTGACATTGCCCTTGATAGATTGGGGCAATCCTCCGATGTACCTCTCCAACAATCGGGTCTCAGTTTGAACCATTTCAGGGCACAGTAAGGCTAGTTCTTGAAAACGCTGGTTATAAGCAGCCATATTGGTGCCTTGAACTTTGAGGTTCCAAAACTCATACTCAAGTTTGTTATTCCCCTTTATCACGTATACCTTATCACTTTACCAAGCAAACCCAACACAAACACGTAACAGTTATGCTATACGAATAGAAAGATAAAGATGAAGAGATATGGTGACTTGATGTATAAATTCGTATGTATATGTTTAGAGAGGTAGAGAGAAGAAAGATGAAAACAATAAGATGTTATATTGCTTCAAAGGAAAACACACACACACACACACTCAAGCACACCCCTCAAATGACATACTTGAGGGGTATTTATAGTAAGAGAGGATGATGCCCTAAGGCTTGGCCATGGGCCTTGAGATGGACTTGGATTGGGCTTGGGTTTCATGAACTAGACAAGGCTAGCTTAACATAACTTATGCCCAATTAGCTTAGCCCAATCCACGAGCCCGTTGACTATTCTATCACGATATCTAACACACATTACAAAGTTCCTAATCGTGAATGACCATCACTTCTAATAAAATAATCAAGGCTAACAATCTCCCCCTAAGGGGTGGTCATTCAAAAGATGCTCCACTTGAATAGGTCTTTAATCTTTTTGAGCTTGAACTTTGTGAGTAGATATAGAATAGTCTTAATTCTTTGTTCCTTCATGCTTTGTGATCAGTTAATGTGGTTGTCTGCCGTTGTCAACTTCGTTGGTTAGGTGTCTCCACGCCTTTCTCCACCATGCTCACACTTCTATTTGACATTTAATTACCAATGATGAAGTTCTCGAGTCTTTAAACTTTGTAGATTCTTTGACATTGACGAAGAATCATCTTTAACTTTGTGTAGCTTTTGATTATGATGAGAACTTTCATGTGTTGTTGGTATGAGCATGTGGCGAGTCTGCACGATCAATCCGCTCCGGAGCTTCCATAAGAAGAAAACATAAAAACAGGTTAGTAATAAGCGGATTCCGGCACTTACAAGTTTGAATTTCGAGGGTGTTAACAGCATAGTGTGAAAACACGTCTCTAATTCTCACAGAGGCCGTTCCTGAACTGGAGTCCCACAAGTGAGATAACACGATATACCGAAGTACATCTATAGTTCAGATGAGTCGCTGAAGTACACCGAAGCATCACTCCACGACTGTAGACCGTTTGAGACACACTAAGCGTAATCCACGGAGAATTACCGAAGTGACCTGCTGTCAGGGCTGCTTGATGTTGACCCTGGCAGGAGTTTCCATTCAATCACTGAGGATCACAATTGTGAAACCTCTCATAAATGTTCTGGCAGATTGCTAAGATCTGCGTAGGACTCTATAATGTATCACTTGTGTCCTTATTGATGAACAACAAGCGATGAAATGTCATGTGTTCCTATGAGATCTTTTGATGAATCTCGTGGCTCTAGACTCAATAAGTGCATTTTGGTTTTCCTGAGCGGAGACTAGGGAGAGGGTCTCCTTCTTCAATACCAACGATCTCTAAGAGAAAGTCAATAGATTATGTAGGGTTCCCAGTGAGAATTAAACAAATCCCTTTTGAGAGGAATTGAGTAGCTAGAAGGTTTAGTGCAGTGCGTCACTGGGTCCATGACGTCTTTGTCTTCAATACCAGTGTCATCTAGTGACAACCAGTAGCAGATGAATTGAACCCGGTTTCTGCCCTAAGGTTGAATATGGAGGGCTATTTCTTTTCACCCTTTCTTTTACATTTCTTTTTAATTCTTCAACCCCTTCTTTCTCCTTTCTCACATTACTCATTTTTTTTTCAATCATACCTAAGGACTTCTAGTTCTAAACTATTGGTGATGTCCTTGGGTAGATCCCTCCGGCTCTGGCGGATCATAGGACGGATTTCCTATCCTTAGTCACCTTATAACTCCATGACTGTCCTATTGTTGCCATAAAACCATTTTCTTTGAAAATCTCTCAGAGTGTTTATGATAGAAAACATGTTTGAAACACTCCGTGAGTTTTGTATTTTCAGAAACACTCCCCCTTCACATGTGCTTATAAGTTTTGACAGAAATCTGCACATAGAGGGTAGAGTTCGCACTTTTTGAATTGATCGACTTTAAATGAACTAGACCGATTCGAGACACGTTTACATCACTAGAGAACTAGCTTGAAATTATTACCCGTCCTGGTCAAGTCCATAGAAAGTTTCTCGAAATGGTACATTTCCTGACTTTAATTTCTCGTCAATTCATTGGTTCCGACTGAGTCGAGCTCTTTTGAGATTCAAACAACGAACATTAAACTTTTTAGATCACATTTTAATCACGTTTCTCCCCCTAAAAAATAGCATATCAATGATGTTTTTGAAACAAAATGATTAAAAGATATGTTTTTCGAAAAACATTTTGGAGAGAAACTGATTCAGCATGAATTTTGGAACAATTTTGGTTTTATACTCCCCCTTAACGAAAGCATATTTTTCATACAGAAAATTTAGAATCAATTAAGGGTTTAGAGGGAGTTATCTTGGTACCAAATGTGAGAGATTTTGAAAAATCTTTTTGAAAAATTTCGAATCAATGGTACGCAAGATGTGAAGAAGATTTTGAAAATCTTTTGAAGATATTGAAGAGAAGAATTATCTTCATTTGTTTTAGGATAAGTGCTCGATATTTATGAAAATCGATTTTGCGTAGCACTTTCCTTTCTTTAAAGATCGGGTTGCAAGCAGAAATACTTACAAGCCATTATGATTTTAGGAATAGCGCTCGAAAAAATATTTAAAACCTTTGATTTTGATAAGCACTTTCCTTTCTTTGAAGCACGGGTCCTGAACTGATGTGTTCAGAAGCCATTATTTTGAAGTCCGGGTTTCGTACTGAAGTATACGAAAGCCATTATTGAAGAAATTTTGAGAAACGACATGTTTTAGAAAACAAATTAAAGAACTCTCGCTCAAGCATCTGTACATGCCCGTATCATTGTTGAATGACATTTCTAGAAACGTACAGAATATTGATTATACGAGAGACATGTCGTGAGAAGAATATTTTTGGATTTTTGATTTTATATTATTTTTGTATTTTTGAAAATTTTATATTTTTATATTTTGCTTTTGTTGGTTTTTCAAATTTTGTATTTTGGTTTTTTCAAAAATATTTACAAAGAAGATTTGAAGAAAGAGAAATTACGTTGGGACAAGTAAAAGTGGAGTTAAGAGTGGAACAAGAAAAGGATTTCCACATGCGAAATTGGCATAAAGTTCTTATTTACCACACGGGGTATATGAACCTTCAACACTTTTACAAGTACCTGCATCCACAGAAGAAGAATTTTCACAAATAACAGTGTTAGAAGTACATGTTTCCTCACGGTGAGGGTGATCACTATCAACGGTTGTAGTGGATCTGACTTCCTTATCCGAATGATTGTCACTATTATCTGTGTTGGAGCAAGTATCAAAAATCTTTCCTGTGGGAATCCATCTAAGACCTATTTCGTTGAAAACTTTGCCCGTGGGTATCCACCTAAGGTAAGATCGAGGAGTTGTTTTCTTATCAGATGCAACGGAAGACTCATTTTTGGAAAAACTACGTCCTGAAGAGATCGTCCTATTTGGTGTCTTTTTGTTTGTCTTTTTATCAACGGGCTTGTTTCTATTTGGTGTCTTAGTGGATTGTGCCTTGGCACGATAATTTTCTTTCTTGAGATATTGTAAGGCACATGCTTCATGATTAGCTGAAAAGACACATTTTTTACATGTAGTACAGACAAATTCAATATTCTTGTTTAAAACAGCAGCGTTAACTTTGTCACTACAGTCTATTGGAAATTGATTCTTGTTCGAAAAAGACCTAGAATTCCTAGTGTTGTTTTCTAAGGGCATAGCATTTTCTTTTGCGCAACTACTCTTAGATGCAAGCCAATCCCTAGTCTTTTGAAGAGTGTTCCTAGGTAATGGTTTACTACTACTAGCAGTGCCTTGAGATCTTGTAGAATTCATCACCCTAGATGTTGTACCTAGAATTCCATCTTTTCGAGTCTGTGCCTTTTTCCTAGCTTCTTCTAGATAGTGATTGTTGACCATGTTGTTAGAACCAACAGATTCTTTAACTAGATTTGTGGTCACATTCCGTGTACTATTCCTAGAAATGCCAGGTGTAATCACTTTTTCTTTCTCAAAAACAGGTTTTTCAAAACCTTTGATAATTCTCTTTTTAATAGGCAGGGACTGTGGAGTGACTGTTTTTGACAAATCATATTTCTCATTGACTTTTGGAGGAGGCTGAGAAATAGACATTTTTGGTTTGAAAACCGATTTTGGAACATTTGTATTCTCCTCAGTCAATGGTTTTGCAAACTTAGTATCCACAGCCTTTCCTTTTTGACTTCCCAGCTGAGCTCTCAAAAGATCATTTTGCTCTTTCATGTCCTTGTAGGCACTCTCATACGACAGTTTGTCATACTTGCATTCCTCAGTTTTTCGATCAAGTTGTTTAAAATATGAGACATTTTCTTTTTCAAGTTTCATAAGAGCTTTTTCATATTTTGAAACAATTTCGGAGGTCTCAGACTGGAGTCTTTCATGATCTTCAACAGAATATGTTTGCAAAATGATAGACATGATATCGGTAGTCATAACATCTTCGAAGAGTGAATCATTTAGATTTTCCAAAACGTTGATGTGTTCAACACTTTCATTAGCTTGCTTTACCAGGGATTTATGGTCCTTGACAAAGTCAGCTGTTTCTTTCAAAAAGGCTTGTTCAAAATGAATTACCCTTGAGTTGATGTTAGTCAGCTGAGGGGCAATTTGAGTTTCAAAAAACTTTTTTTGTTCAATATCAAAACTATTAAACCAGATGTTTGTTGTAATATTGGTTTTAGTTTTAACGGTCTCTTGAAGATCTGCAATTCTAGTTTTCACATTTTCCAAAATACTTCTTGCATCACTTGTGTTAAAAGGATTGTTTGAAGACATTTGTTCAATGTTCGAAAGAGATTTGGAGACAACAACTGGTTTTGAAACAGATTTTGAAACTGGTGTTGACACTTTGTTTGAAACACTTGGTTTGGTGGAAAACGTTGATTGAGAAACAAACGAAATACCATTAATTTGGTTCCATTTATTATAATCAATAGGTTTGATTTCCGGATGTTTTTGTTTCATTTTTGATCTACTCTCCTCAGATAGTTCAAACGTTTCAAGAGAATCACGAACAATTATGGGTTCATGCAAAGGTTGTCCATTGTTCAACACATTCTGAGATTTCTGAGCTTTCTTGAGGAACGAAGGAGGTGAGTTACCAAGAGCCATTTTCTGAGTAGTATGAAAAATCGGATTTACTTGATTAGAAAGCATCTTGTTTGTCTTAGCGGAATGACCCGTTGTAAGAAGCAAATTATCCAATTTTTTGATTGTTTCATTTTTATCCAGAATTTCATCAAGAAGAGAATCTTCTCGTTTTGAAAAATCAGCAATCAATTGTTTCTTCTCTTTTTCAAGATCAGAAAACAGTGCTTTTTGTTTAGAAAGTTGGTCATTTTGTTCAGAAATTTCCTTGTTTAAAGATTTTATTTTCAAGTTCAGATTCACATCAAGTGTATCATACTTGAGTTGCAATTGTTTTTCTCTTAAAACAGAATCTCGATAACCAATTTCTAATTCTGATATTTTGTTTGTATGAAATTCATAGGCTTTGGCGTGCTCCTTGTAACTCTCAAGCTCAGCGGTCAATTTTTTATTCGCGGCCTTAACCTCGCGATTGACCGTTCTTACTTTCTCAACTTCAATGCCACATTGATTGATTAATGATTCAAAATAAGCACGAGTTTCCTCATCATTAGCACCATTCTGTATCACTTGACCTCCATTAGGATCCATATATGGAGTTTCAGAGTTAACATTGCTATTAACTTGCTCTCCCACATATGTGTCATAATAAGGTTCGGGAGACACAGAATGTGGCTTCTCATGAGTAAACGAATGTGGTACCTCATTGAGTGAATCTGTGTCGTAGACAGGAGTTGTGTCATAAGTACCGTTTGATGTTGTGGCCTGTTGATTGATTGTGTGACTGGAGGTTGCAGTATCGTTTGCTTTATCTTCCCATTTTGGGTACCTGAATTTTATTTCCTCGGCAGTCAACTCAATTCCCAACTCTTCTTTTTCTGCTAACATCAACATGTACTGGATCTTTTCAAGCTTTGTCATTGGTATGACACTAGATCCTGAATCTTGTCTTTGAGGTTCGGAGGTAGCATTCTGAACAGAAGTCATAAAACAGTTATTCCCATTTTGATATCCCATATTCTGATTCACAATCTGACCCCCTTGATGTCCATCTCCATAATTCCCAACGACTGGAGCTGCAACATTGCCATTCTGATTACCCACTGCTCTATTCCCAACATTCTGTCCCATCTGATTTCCAACATTCTGACCCAACTGATTACCCTGATACGGAACCGCCTGATTACCCATGCGACTGCTAAATGCTTTATCCAATAAAGAAAATACCTGTTGCAAGGTCGCTTCTACTTCAGCTTCAGGATCAGTGATTCCTTGTTCCTGGTATTGTGGATACGGTTGTTGAATGACTTGTTGTTCTTGTGGATAGAATTGTTGTTGAGGTTGTGGAATGTATTGCTGCAAGTTGTTGTTGGTGGAAGATGATGAAGCTTGTTGTTGTGTATTCACTGTAGTTTGAGTCTTAGCAATAAGTGCCAATGGATCATGATTCTTTGCCAATCTTTCTTTCCTGACTTCATTCGCTTCAGCTTGGTTTTGTTTCAGAAAATCGTTTAGTTGATCAAAGTTCACCTGATGTAAGTCTTTTGTTTGGTTAACAATAGTGACATATCGTCCCCATTCTTCTGGAAGATTATTCAGGAACTTGATGTTTTGAACGATTGTTCTGGGTGCCAACTTGTTTCTGATAAGCTCATTCATCAAAGTGCAAAACCTTCCATAGTAGGATTCAATGGATTCTCCTGGTGTAGATGTGAACTTTTCCCATTCAGTTAGCAGCTTGTTCTCCATGTCTTGTTTACCAATTTCTGTTCCATAACATAGCCGTCTAACACGTTCCCACATATCGAAAGCAGTTTCACAACTGTCTACCGCAGCAAATATGTCTATTGGTAAACCCAGTTGGACAATATGAATTGCCATATCATCTGCATCGACTTGTTTCTGATCCTCTTCAGTGTATTCTGATTCAGTTTGAAGATGAGAGGATGGTGGGATGGGAGGTGTTGCATCAGCATTTCCAGGGACATAGACTTGTCGAGGCTTGAAGGGTCCATCCTGAATGGATTTAATCATGAGTTTGCCATTAGGTTTGGTCTTGATGTAGCGGAGCATTCGACTTGTCCATTGAAGATAACCACCTTTTGCCAACATAGGAGGTCGGTTTTCGGCACCAGCTGCATGAATGTCTTGTTGAGTAGCCATTGATGAAGGTATGATCTGATAAAGTTGATGTAGGATCGATTCAACGATAAAGGAGTTGTGGTTGATGAAGATTAAGCTCAGTTGAGGTGATTCTGAAAGTCGTACTCGTAACCTTGGTTCTTAAAAAAATTTCGCCCAAAATTTGAAATTCACTATAAAAATCAATTCTAAGGTCATATGAAAAATTTGAGTTATGACAATTTTGACGCCAAATTTGACCCGAAAAATTTGAATTTAGGCCCAAAAATTTGAATTTTTGACCAAAATTTTCCCAGTTAAACCAAAATTTGAATCTCGCGTAAAAATTGAACGTTTAGTCTCCTCAAAAATTTAAATTTTACTCAAGTTTTCCCGCCAAAAAACTATTTTTTTATTATTTTTTTTTAACCTTTATGCGTAGAAAGAGCTTAGGCGTAGACCAAAGAAGTTACGAGTAGGATATGGTTACGAGTAGGATGTAGTTACGAGTAGGATGTGGTTACGAGTAGGATCTTATGCGTAGGAAGCTTAGGCGTAGGATTCCTTAGGCGTAGGATCTTATGCGTAGAAAGTATCTCACGCGTAACCTTAAGCTTATGCGTAGAAAGGATCTTATGCTTACGCGTATGTTTACACATAACTAAGACAAGCTTACGCATAAGCATGAAGTTACGCGTAAGGTTACGCATAACGACCATGACCAGTCTACGCATAAGGTGTTTCGACGACTTTACGCATAACGTTTGTTTACGCGCAAGACTCTATGACCATTAACTCTTTACGCCTAAGTCTAGTTGACAGATATACTGAGATGAAGCAGAGACAGTTTTGACCAACTCAACAAACCAAATACCAGACTATGTAGACTTCAGTTTGTAACATCACAAGTCAAATCGAACCTAAAATAAAAATCAAACAAAAGGTGTCATACGATGAAGAATATCACAGACAAGCCAAAACCAAATCCAAACCACCATCTAATCCAACACTATATACCCATCTCCTAACAGTCACTCTCCACATACCTCAAACCACGACTCGGACTAAAATGAAAAAACAAAAAATCAATTAATCTCAGATTCTTTCGTGTTTGGCTATTGAAATATCAAGACCCTAGGTCTAATCACACGAAATATCATCATTGATTGTGTTGAAGTCAATCTTCAATCTATATCCGACTCTAAAAGATAAGAAAAATAACAAGTTCGTTATTTTCTGTTTCTTTGAATCGTTAAAAGACTCATCTCAACAACGAAAAAAAAAAACATATGTTAACCTACCCGAGACCCTTGGATCTTGACGCCATGTTATTGTTTCTTGAATCGTCTTGAACTGCTAAAACGAAAAACATAAACGGGTATGGTTGTGACTTAATTGTTTGATTCGGATGATGATATAATGATGGGGTTAGAGCAGTGATTAAGATGAGATTGATTGATGATTTGCGTTTGGTGTGATAACTGATGAGTCTGAGTAATTTGGTGAGAGGCGGATATTTTTGTGGCTATGTGTTTAGGGTTAGGTCATGTTGTGTTAAGTGAGTTTGTTACTTTGTTATATCTCTCATCCGGATATATCATACTTGATTGGATCGGGTACAAGTTTTCATGGACCGGGTTTGCATACTTGATAATGGGCTGTATACTCTATGGACTGAACGAGTTACTTATTCATTTGGATATTGGGCTGCATGAAACAAAAAATGGGTGCTCCGTTTATTGTAAATGAAAATTTTATCCGAATATTTTTTTACAAAAATTTTTGGATATAATTTTTAATTTTGGCATAAGGAGTGGTATTTTGGTTCACGAATTTTCACGAGGTTACTATTCCACGGCAAAGTTTTTCAATGATATCAAATGTGACCACGAAGATGATCCTTTATTATTTATTTGGGTTTGACGTGAAGTTTGACGGATGAATTTACTTATTTCGTCTTCTTTCTTTCTTCCCTTCCGCGAAGATGACTTGTCTGGGCAAATATATTGAGTGTGATGAAGACTTGCTATCTAGTTACTTTTGTGATTCTTTCTCTCTTAACCCACAAAGTAGCTATCACTTTCGGTGTCTCACGTAGTTGAGGATACGTCAAGAGGTTTTGTACAATGGGTACACCGTTCTTTTTCACAAGGATAGTACAAGCTTAAGTAACCAGTCTGGGAGATTTTACTTCATTCTCAAGTTCGTCATATTGGGTTATCCTCACATGTGGTTACTACAAACAGCCGTTGAATTCTTGATACAGGGGGTTGAAATGAGTTAGACAATTTCAGATGGTACTGTTCATCGACGTCTTCTCACGGGCTGATATAATTTATGATAGAATGCGTCCAGTTAATGCTTCATGTACACTATTGGATGCTGATTCCGATAAATCGTAACCTTCAGGGGAGAGAAATGTGTACATTATGGGCTGATTTGATATATGAAAGATAACTGGAATGCATTTGGTGAGATGAAGATGTTGATATCTTATTCCCCCGAATGGACAATCTTGAAGAAGGTCGAGTCGACAGTCTTTTCTACATTTTCCGCTGCGTGTTAGAAGACTAAAGACGGTTCTAATTTAATTATCAAAAGACTTCTTCGAATTCAGGAAATTCATCAGAAAGGTTGTCAGTTTGGGGGAGAGCACTAATTAGGGGAGAGCAAAAAGGCCAGATTTAATCCCTAATTAGATTTGCTCGCACTGTTCTTCTACAAGTAAAGAGATGGCAGCTGAGAAGATTCATGACGTTTGAAGTTTGTGAAGACACTTTTGGAGCTGTTGAGCTTATGTTTTGTATTTAATTTTGCTTGTAGGGAACATTGTAAGCAACTCCCGTATGACATCACTTGGGGAGAGATTGTTAGCCTCGCTAAAGTGAAGTCATTACGGGAATTGCATTAGTTTCTTCTTTTACTCATTCACAAGGACTAGTTTAGTCAATTGCGCTAAGTTAGGCTTTGCTATGTATAAATACACCTCCTAGTCCCAACTAGGAGGGTAGGAAGTTCATATTTTGTAAAGAAGTGTGTGTGGTTTCTTCTTCTTCTCTCTAGAAACACACACATCTTCCCTTTTCTATCTAATACAATAACCATGTCTTTCTTATTCTTTGAGCTTCCCCGACCCCCCGAACCACATGAATCACTAGTTTTATCGATCCTACAAAGTTTCTTGATTTCATTACGAGGACGGTACTTTTGAAGTACCATCTCCTTGAAGTTCTCCCATGGCATGGCATAGGCAACATCGATACTAGCAGATTTCAGAAAATTGTTCCACCAGGTCAAGGCAGCATATGTGAAAGTGAATGATGCGTACTTAACCTTAGTGTTACACCCCCAAATTACCTGTTTTGCAGCGGAATGGAATACCTTGGGGAGGACTGTCATAGCATCAAAGTTACAGTTATATTGAACGACCTAAAGTGTCGTTTGGAAAACACATCGTTTGATTTATTAAAATAATCAGAGTTTACAAAATAAAGGTCCCAAATAAAAAATCAATGTATGCGGAAATAGGTTTGATACAAGCCAAACGATGTTTTTAAAGTGTATAAATCCCATGTGAGACGCGTCGTCACCACGACTCTATGATATGTCCATATGCATGCCATGAAGTGAATGCCTTAGATACCTGAGATAAAACATGCTAAAAAGTGTCAACACAAAGGTTGGTGAGTTCATAGAGTCTGGTTAACAAGTAAAGCCTTAAAAGTGCGTTCATATAACAAAGGCAAAGTTTTTGGTCATTTAAAATAGTCCACGAAGCAAAGGCATCATAAATCCACTCAGTTCCAAGTTCCGCCCATACAAAACTTGCAACCTGTGTGTTTACAACCCACTGCTGAAAATAGAATGACAATTATGATTATGCGCATCAAGGTAGTTAAAAGTATAAATGTCACCACAAGGGTCTTCCAACAACTCGTGTTGGGATGTTCCTCCAACGCTCACGTTGGGCTGTATCCATATAAATGGCCTTCCAACATATAAATGATGGGATGTTCCTCCAACGACGCACGTTGGGCTGTATCCAAATTAATGGCCTTCCAACATATAAATGCTGGGATGTTCCTCCAACGACGCACGTTGGGCTGTATCCAAATTAATGGCCTTCCAACATATAAATGCTGGGATGTTTGTTTAAGTCTAGTCAATACACACACCAAGTCTAGAGTATAAATAATGTTGTTTGGCAAAAAAAAAAGTTTAAATGTTTGGATAAATAAGCATATATCTCACCCCAAATAGTTTATAGGAATTTAAATGAGTAAAAGCGGGGTATGAACTCACAAGGAAAGTAATAGCATTGGTTCTACTTCATCTCCGAAACCCAAATGCGTGTGTTATCCAAGGAGACTTTCAAGTTTAGCGTAACACAATCAAGTATAGTGCAATCAAGTGTAAATGTTATTAAGTATAAATGTTATCAAGTATTATACAATCATGTATAAAAGTATAGCGTAGCATAAAAGTGTAAATATTTTGAGTATTTGTATTTATAAAAACAAGTAGTTGAGCATGTATCTCCCCCAAAAGTTTGTAAACAATTAAATAATAGAAAGTGGGGCTATGAAAACTCACTTGATAAATTGGTATGATGGCAAGAGTGAGTACACCGAGATGTAGTGTGATGCTTTAACCTTGACCTATTGTGAATGATATGATACGTAATGAGTTATGATGTAATGTTATGCATGCATTTCGTATGTTATTTATACCATTTGTGAGTTTTGAAAATAATACTTATCGTCGAAAAATATTCTTTTGACGTCTTGACCAATCTTAAATTACTTTACAAGTATTTACGTCAAAATGTCATCCTACAATAGTTTCTTAATGATTTATTATGAAATTTTAACTTTTCGTCGTAAATTAATGTCGTCGGAAATTTCATGAAAGTGACAAAAATGGCTTTGGAAAACTAGTCGTAAAATGGCGTACGTTGAACGTTAGGAAACGAACTCGTCGGTTTTGGAAAGCTTGTATCAAAATCTAGAAGTTTCAGTTCATGAGTTTTCGTCATAGAGGTCTCGAACATAAAGATAATAGGGGTTAAAGATGGTGATTTTGTCCAAAATGTTGTTTAAAAATGAGTTTCGGCAAAGTTTAAGCAACCGTAATTAATTTATTACAACTCCGCTATACAAACAGTTGATCGTTTTAGAAAATATGCTTGGTGATCTTAATTTCATTAGAAGACATCTCGTTACAAAAAGTTCCACATCATTGATAAAAACAGCCGTCAACATGGTCGTTTTAGTTACCGTAACACTTATCTCGTAAAAATAATATAGTTTTTCTAAAAATAATAGTTACGGCAATTTTATGAAAACGTGTATATCTTAGTCGTTTCAAATCCGTTTTCTACGTATTATACGTTCTTAGCTTCGTATCAACGTATACTAATATATTTTTGATAAGTCGAAATAATTTGTGAAGCTTAAGGCTCGTTTTTGACTCGTACAAAACAAAAACACTTTGCTGAAAATTTCAGAAATTATATATTTCGTCGTCAAACTTGAAAAATTCATAACTTCTTCGTTATAACTCCGTTTTAATCCGTTCAAGCGGCCACGGATTCGTTTTAAAGTATATTTTCTAAATATCAAGGCCAAAATTTCGTGCCTACTGTCGGATTTTCCAGAAAAACAAAATAAGGACAGACCACTTTTAATACTTGTCGAAAATAGTTTTTCTCGTACTAAACCTATTCCAATCCCTTCAAATCAACTCCAAAGCTAATTTAATCCTACCATACACCTTCTTAGGGTGTCATGGGTTCCTAATCATCATCAAGACCAATATATACCAAGGGAATAATTATAGGATGACTTTATATATATATATAACTCTAAAATCATGTAAAAATGGTATAACTAACACAAGTCTTGCATGTTTGCTCCAAAAATGAAGAGATACATATGTAATGATAAGAAAAGATGAAAAATGATAGAAATATGCTTACAAGCTATAATGATGAGGTGCAAAGAACAAAGGTTTAACCTAAACACCCTAGGTTTTTATTTCAAAACCTTATTAAGAGTGTTATCTAGATTGTGTTTATGCTTGAACTTGGAAAAAAATTTTGTGATCCCTTGGAGCTCCTATGATAACCGGTTCTTGAGGATGAAATAAGAGAGAAGAAATAATTTTTTTTTCTAACTTATGAATTATTGGAATGAAAATGAGTGAAATGGAAGTAAGACTTTTGAGTAGTGTATGAATCTATACATAAAAAATCTACCACTTTGACTACCTCCCCCCCCCCCCCCCCCCATGGCCGGATATGGGGGGATTGTGTTTCACAATATTATTATTTTTTTTTTCTTTACTTGTATATAATTTGTCAAAAATGAATGTGTAATTAAATGTATGTAGTTAATAATACTTGTAAGGTAAATGGTAACTTTTAGGTAAAAGAGATTTTTAATAGATCAAAGTAGAATGTAATGAGATCATAAAAATTGTAAAAATACATTCCTTGTGAAATTTGAGTGATAAAATAATTATCGTGTAGTTTTTAAGAAAAACGTCGTAATAATATAAATTTAACGATTTATATACAAAATAAATTTAAAACACTAGGTAAACTAAAATATAGTTTTATAAACTAAACATAAGTATAAAAATATATCGGGATCATTTTTAGAAGTAACGGATTAAATGTTCAAAATAATAACTCACGCGATAACGTTTATTTAATATGAAATTTACGCGTTTAAGGTGAAATGAAAAGTCATGAATAAATTGATATGAAATGATGAATATGGAGTTTGAGAAATGACCGGAAATTTAGAATTGTGACATTCTTCCCATGTCAGAGGAATCACGTCCTCGTGATTCGATTAATGATACTATGGCCCAAAACGCGACAAGGGTTCTAAAAGTTTATGCTCATGTATGGTCTAAATGATTATGTCAATGTTCATGCATATGAGTTACTCGTCCAACAAGGTACGTTCCCGTGCTATCGTGAGCATTTCTCGTCCTAAATACATGCTCTCTTATGACTAGGCTTGATAAGGCAGGCTTTCCCATTCTCGAGCAAAATTTTCAAAAGACTTTTTTTTTTTTTTTTTTTTTTTTTTTTTTTTTTTTTTTGGTAACCGATTTTACTTAATCCCACAACTCATCAAACAAGAACTGTCATACGATTAGGCTAAATCGGTTTAGGTAACAACTTGTTTCTAGCTTGATCTTTGCAACTCATCAAACAAGAACTGTCACGCGGATCAAACTGGAAACAAGTGATTTGAAGAAAATCTTTTGAAAATTTGGCTCGATTACGGAATTGCTTACTCATATGAGACTACTACTCCCTTCATTGCATGATTCTTCCTGAATTAGACATAGGTTATCAGGCTATGTATAATTTAGGAGTAACTATGCAATGCTTGGACTAATCGACTCATATGATGTTTGGTGTTGAGTCATAAGTTCGCATGTATAAAGAATATGCACTTATAATGATATGATGAGATGCTATGATGATGTGGTTATAGTCTAGGGTCAATGATGCAACCTAGTTCTCTATAACCGATGCTCTGATACCAATCTGTCACACCCCCAAATTACCTGTTTTGCAGCGGAATGGAATACCTTGGGGAGGACTGTCATAGCATCAAAGTTACAGTTATATTGAACGACCTAAAGTGTCGTTTGGAAAACACATCGTTTGATTTATTAAAATAATCAAAGTTCACAAAATGAAGGTCCCAAATAAAAAATCAATGTATGCGGAAATAGGTTTGATACAAGCCAAACGATGTTTTTAAAGTGTATAAATCCCATGTGAGACGCGTCGTCACCACGACTCTATGATATGTCCATATGCATGCCATGAAGTGAATGCCTTAGATACCTGAGATAAAACATGCTAAAAAGTGTCAACACAAAGGTTGGTGAGTTCATAGAGTCTGGTTAACAAGTAAAGCCTTAAAAGTGCGTTCATATAACAAAGGCAAAGTTTTTGGTCATTTAAAATAGTCCACGAAGCAAAGGCATCATAAATCCACTCAGTTCCAAGTTCCGCCCATACAAAACTTGCAACCTGTGTGTTTACAACCCACTGCTAAAAATAGAATGACAATTATGATTATGCGCATCAAGGTAGTTAAAAGTATAAATGTCACCACAAGGGTCTTCCAACAACTCGTGTTGGGATGTTCCTCCAACGCTCACGTTGGGCTGTATCCATATAAATGGCCTTCCAACATATAAATGATGGGATGTTTCTCCAACGACGCACGTTGGGCTGTATCCAAATTAATGGCCTTCCAACATATAAATGCTGGGATGTTCCTCCAACGACGCACGTTGGGCTGTATCCAAATTAATGGCCTTCCAACATATAAATGCTGGAATGTTTGTTTAAGTCTAGTCAATACACACACCAAGTCTAGAGTATAAATAATGTTGTTTGGCAAAAAAAAAGTTTAAATGTTTGGATAAATAAGCATATATCTCGCCCCAAATAGTTTATAGGAATTTAAATGAGTAAAAGCGGGGTATGAACTCACAAGGAAAGTAATAGCATTGGTTCTACTTCATCTCCGAAACCCAAATGCGTGTGTTATCCAATGAGACTTTCAAGTTTAGCGTAACACAATCAAGTATAGTGCAATCAAGTGTAAATGTTATTAAGTATAAATGTTATCAAGTATTATACAATCATGTATAAAAGTATAGCGTAGCATAAAAGTGTAAATATTTTGAGTATTTGTATTTATAAAAACAAGTAGTTGAGCATGTATCTCCCCCAAAAGTTTGTAAACAATTAAATAATAGAAAGTGGGGCTATGAAAACTCACTTGATAAATTGGTATGATGGCAAGAGTGAGTACACCGAGATGTAGTGTCATGCTTTAACCTTGACCTATTGTGAATGATATGATACGTAATGAGTTATGATGTAATGTTATGCATGCATTTCGTATGTTATTTATACCATTTGTGAGTTTTGAAAATAATACTTATCGTCGAAAAATATTCTTTTGACGTCTTGACCAATCTTAAATTACTTTACAAGTATTTACGTCAAAATGTCATCCTACAATAGTTTCTTAATGATTTATTGTGAAATTTTAACTTTTCGTCGTAAATTAATGTCGTCGGAAATTTCATGAAAGTGACAAAAATGGCTTTGGAAAACTAGTCGTAAAATGGCGTACGTCGAACGTTAGGAAACGAACTCGTCGGTTTTGGAAAGCTTGTATCAAAATCTAGAAGTTTCAGTTCATGAGTTTTCGTCATAGAGGTCTCGAACATAAAGATAATAGGGGTTAAAGATGGTGATTTTGTCCAAAATGTTGTTTAAAAATGAGTTTCGGCAAAGTTTAAGCAACCGTAATTAATTTATTACAACTCCGCTATACAAACAGTTGATCGTTTTAGAAAATATGCTTGGTGATCTTAATTTCATTAGAAGACATCTCGTTACAAAAAGTTCCACATCATTGATAAAAACAGCCGTCAACATGGTCGTTTTAGTTACCGTAACACTTATCTCGTAAAAATAATATAGTTTTTCTAAAAATAATAGTTACGGCAATTTTATGAAAACGTGTATATCTTAGTCGTTTCAAATCCGTTTTCTACGTATTATACGTTCTTAGCTTCGTATCAACGTATACTAATATATTTTTGATAAGTCGAAATAATTTGTGAAGCTTAAGGCTCGTTTTTGACTCGTACAAAACAAAAACACTTTGCTGAAAATTTCAGAAATTATATATTTCGTCGTCAAACTTGAAAATTTCATAACTTCTTCATTATAACTCCGTTTTAATCCGTTCAAGCGGCCACGGATTCGTTTTAAAGTATATTTTCTAAATATCAAGGCCAAAATTTCGTGCCTACTGTCGGATTTTCCAGAAAAACAAAATAAGGACAGACCACTTTTAATACTTGTCGAAAATAGTTTTTCTCGTACTAAACCTATTCCAATCCCTTCAAATCAACTCCAAAGCTAATCTAATCCTACCATACACCTTCTTAGGGTGTCATGGGTTCCTAATCATCATCAAGACCAATATATACCAAGGGAATAATTATAGGATGACTTTATATATATATATATATATATATAACTCTAAAATCATGTAAAAATGGTATAACTAACACAAGTCTTGCATGTTTGCTCCAAAAATGAAGAGATACATATGTAATGATAAGAAAAGATGAAAAATGATAGAAATATGCTTACAAGCTATAATGATGAGGTGCAAAGAACAAAGGTTTAACCTAAACACCCTAGGTTTTTATTTCAAAACCTTATTAAGAGTGTTATCTAGATTGTGTTTATGCTTGAACTTGGAAAAAAATTTTGTGATCCCTTGGAGCTCCTATGATAACCGGTTCTTGAGGATGAAATAAGAGAGAAGAAATAATTTTTTTTTTCTAACTTATGAATTATTGGAATGAAAATGAGTGAAATGGAAGTAAGACTTTTGAGTAGTGTATGAATCTATACATAAAAAATCTACCACTTTGACTACCTCCCCCCCCCCATGGCCGGATATGGGGGGATTGTGTTTCACAATATTATTATTTTTTTTTTCTTTACTTGTATATAATTTGTCAAAAATGAATGTGTAATTAAATGTATGTAGTTAATAATACTTGTAAGGTAAATGGTAACTTTTAGGTAAAAGAGATTTTTAATAGATCAAAGTAGAATGTAATGAGATCATAAAAATTGTAAAAATACATTCCTTGTGAAATTTGAGTGATAAAATAATTATCGTGTAGTTTTTAAGAAAAACGTCGTAATAATATAAATTTAACGATTTATATACAAAATAAATTTAAAACACTAGGTAAACTAAAATATAGTTTTATAAACTAAACATAAGTATAAAAATATATCGGGATCATTTTTAGAAGTAACGGATTAAATGTTCAAAATAATAACTCACGCGATAACGTTTATTTAATATGAAATTTACGCGTTTAAGGTGAAATGAAAAGTCATGAATAAATTGATATGAAATGATGAATATGGAGTTTGAGAAATGACCGGAAATTTAGAATTGTGACACTTAGCCTCTTCTTCACAATTGCAGATTCGGAACACAGTCTCGAGCTTCTCGATCCATCTAGTCAGACCGACATCTCCTTCGGTTCCACTAAAGCCTCCAGTCATGGTCTTACGAAAATCCTGATAAGTACAAGTGCGGCTGTGGGTGGGTGGTCTCGAAGTTCCAGCATTAGTAGACGAGTGGTTTGCCGCAGCTAAAGCGGCGTTCACTCGCTCATTGACTAGTTGATCTATCATAGCTTGATTCATGGTAGGTTGAATTGGAGTAGCTCTAGCAGGAGTAGTGACTTCAGCAGTCTGATCGCGTGTGACTCTGTTTGGAATAGCAGCGTTTGCAACTTGGTTGTGAGTAACTCTCGCTGGAATAGGAGCATTGAAAGCTCCACCATGGTTGGTACGGTTTGATCTTCGTTTTGGCGGCATTTCTGCAGTAAGAAAGGTGATGAGATATAAGAACCTTTTAAACAAGGTAAGTGCCAAGTAATAGTGTAGTTATCGCAGATAGATCATATAAGCAATCTATAAGAGAAAGGACAATTGGATAGGAAAATAAGTTTGACATAGATAGGATTGCGGTTACAAGGTTCCTAAAGTACATGATGAGATACTAGATGGAATACAACTGAAATACAACGGAAATACAACTGAAGTACAAGAGTAATAACTAACACTAACTGTTATAATCCAGTTTAGTGTGATACATCATGAAATAAGATCTAAGGATGTCCACGCTCGGTACGTAGTCGCTCAATGGTAGCAACTAACACTCGCTGCGTATCCTCCAAACTAGCGATACGCCTCATCAGAGAGGCCAACATGGACTCCAAACATGTGGTCCTCTGCCACTCCTCTCTGGCAGTATCTCTAGCCATCCACTGGATGCGCTCTAGCTCCTCAAGTCGGCCGTGCATTTGGGCTTGACCTCTGCCCAAGGCTCGTGCTCTGCTGTCCAACTCTCTAACATCCTCGACCTGAGCCTCAAATCTGAAACCCAACCGAATCCTCTCGTGCCTCTCTAGCTCCATACTCTCAAACAATACATCAGTGACGCGGTCTAAACCCTCAACACGCTGCTCGCAAGCCTGCAAGCGTACTGGATCGACTCTCTCCAACTGATCAATATGGACCCCTAGCAAGGTCTCATGAGAATCTAACTGAATAAGTATTCTCTCAGTGAGAGTCAGCTCCTCATCATCTGGAGATGGGTCCGGCACAGGTTGTGCCTCACTCGGTGCAGCTACCTCAATCGTCTTAAGCTGTCTAGTGGCGTGAGCAAGGCGCTCCATGTCTGATGCAGATGGTATGAATGAAGGTGATGATGGACTGTAGCTCGGGCTCGCGATATGTGGTACAGAACTGACCAAACAACCAATATCTCTCCAAGCAACCTCATCACTCTCCTCCTGGCTACGGAGGAAAGCAGCTCTCTGTCCTAACCCAAATGGTGCATCAATATCCATGTCCTCGCCCAACCTCTGAGCCATCCTGGAGCTTTGTCCTATCTCTCGAATACTCTGGACAATCTCCAGACCCAGTGTATCCATATCTGCTGTTGTGCTAACATGTCCAGGGACACTCTCAATCGGCACAGGCTCTGGTAGCTCCTCCTCTGGATCCTCTTCCGGGTCTTCTTTCGGGTCTTCCTCTGAGTAGGAATCAGTAGCTCTCCTGAGTCGCTGGTGAGGTGGTGACTCAGTGGATGATGGTGTCAGTGACTCTTAAGTAGTGGAAGGACCCATGTAAGCAGCGCGGGTCATCTGAGAGGCTAGTGCAGGCATGAATGAATACCACTCTCTATATCCAGGTACTCTCACAATCATGCGGGGTTTTCGCCTGCGTGTCAACAAAGCTGATGGAGTGGTGGTAAGAGTCGGTACAGATGGAGTAGGTGCAATGACTGGCTGAGCTGCTAGAGTGGCCTGAATGTACTGATCAGTGGCCAAGTGTGCAAGCTGATGGATGGTAGGTGAGTGAGCAAGTAGGATGTCCTCTTGAACATCGTGAGGGAAGGCTGGTGAAGGCATGGTCTGTGACAAGACGGTGCATATGTGTAAGCATGTAGAAAAATACTCATGATGAATATGAAATAGTGCACTAGTAAATAGGAAATAAAACATGCAATCCTATTTAAATGAATTCTTACGTAAAATGGCAAGTAAGGCAAGCGGCAACTGACGGTCGTAGTATGATGTTTTTGTAAAAAGTAGTTATAGTTTAGGATTTATATGTACCTAGTTCTCTATAACCTAGGCTCTGATGCCAATCTGTAACACCCCCAAATTTGTTTAGCGGAAGCATACGTGTTATTGGGGAATGTTACGGAATTGGTGAATCACAACACAAGTAATAAAGAACGGAATACATACTCCGGTTAATTTCATAAAATAGTTTTAAAACATAATCTTACAACATTGTTTAGATAGATGGGCACATCCCATAAGTTCAGTGGTCCCAATTTAAAAATATCAGTTTGTGTAAAAACACTTCTTTAGATACTACTACGATCATTAACCCGCCTCTTGCCTCGCCTCCATGGACATAACTTAAGCACCTGAGAAAAATATGCTAAAAAGGTCAGCTAAAAGCTGGTGAGTTCATAGGTTTATATTAAAACATAAAGTTTGGACCATAAGCAAAGTCATATAATCATTACAACGAATATAATGATATATGGATGAATGTCTATTACGTTAGCTCTAAGTTCATGCAACCGATACTACGACAGTTTCTGTATGCTAAAAGATATCATACAATTAGGGGCCCATAGCGAGTGTTTTGTCCCTCCACACTCGATTCCGACATGGTATACGTTTCGCCTTGGCCTAAGCATGGCCAACCGAACGGAGGAGTCAGCCTCAATAGATCTATTTATAACATACGCGTTTCCCAATGGGGAATTGACGGTTCATGAAAAAGGGCATTCTCTAGGGACATAAGGGCTTAGGCTAAACCACGTAATAGTAATCATGCAATAGTTTAGGTCCATAAAAAGGTTTTGCATATTTTCTCACCCCAAATGTTTAAAACAATTTATCAAGTAAAAGAGGGGCTATGAGACTCACCTTAGCAAATGTGCAATCCAAAAGTGGGATCTAGTGAATGTTGTGAAGCGGCACCGACACGTGACCTAGATAAGGAGGGCAATGTTTCAGTTCATTGTTTTAAGTATCACTTACTTAAAATAGTTCAATTGTTTTTATAATTGTATTAATAAAACTAAACTTAAGTTTGTAAAAATAATTAAATGGTTTTACTAGTAAGTATATGAGTGTTTATATACTTTTCATATTGACATTAATATGGTTTTATAATCCAAAGTTTGATTTGAAAAATAATTGCAAAGTTCCACTAGTAAGTATATAAATGTATATATACTTATTTAAGTTGGCACAATTGGTATTGTCAAAATTATAGTTAATTTATTTTCTAAATGTATTTAGAAAAATACTTGAGTTAAAATTGAAGTCTTCCAATTTTAATGGATCATAAAATAATATAGTGATCTTTATTTATTTATCAAGATTTGATTTTTATATATATATAGTTCTAACGGGGAGTTCACTTGACATACATTCATTTACACATTGTCGTTAAATCTTGACGTACATTACTACGTGAATCATGTTTTTAGAATACTTGTTGTTTATGCCAAGCTTTCATACATTTTTCGTTAAATTACAACTAGTGTACATAATTGACGTTAGGACGATATGTACGAAATGGAATGAAGACTAAGCGGTTACGAGTTTGGTTTTATAATCGATCCCAAGTTATGTTTTGCGTTAAAATCTGTGAACTCGTTTTATTACTCGAACAATTACGCCGCAGGTGTAATGGGCTGCGGCCCATTGTTTATTATTATGGGGAAATTGAATTTGGGCTAGGGCCGATGTGAGTCACATGCGTGAACGGGCTTCGGCCCAATGGTGATGTAGGAGTTGGTTGCTCCAACAGAAGGGGTACACACAAGTTGTTACTCACGCAATTTTTAGAAGACAAATGCTAAGATGTAAACATCGGGTTTTATCAATATGCACAAGTCTAGTTTCAAAGCTTCACGGGAGCAACTTGGCTCGAGACATACTTGTTCGTTTTCGCTCCAATTTGTGAAGTCGAACCTCTAGGCTAGAGAGTATGACTCCGTCATTATGGTACCACCAAAAGAACGAAGCCGTCGACACACTATCATGGTCCTAAAGTATGTCTATTAGATGACGGATTATGTCGACAAGTTAACAAAAGGGAAAATGACCATGTATGAGACTTGTTTCGAACAAGATTAGCTAACATCATTAACTAGAAAATGTGAGCAAAATGGGTGACTATACCATTTGTTAGTTGAGTACTACTCAACTTGGTTCTACTCGCCAACCATTCTACCATTTCGACAGAAAAACCAACTCGACACCATTTGCAAATGACCACTTAAGTCCAAAGTAATATAGATTATTTACCCAATACCAAGACTATGCTTCAAGAACACCTAGTTCCTAGTCATTTTATTTAGCTTAAAATGTATGTTTACATGAAACTACAACAAGACATGGAAGGACGAATACTTCGAGTACCCGAGTGGGTTCTCAGTCGAGGCAAAACCCATCGTACCAACAAGGAATGAGATGATTAACATGATCAAATGTTTAACAAATTTCTCGATGCACAAGTTTTGAGTTCTAGACACGGTGCACATAACTAAACTAGTTTTCAGTTTTAGTACTAAATGTCACTAGTAAAACCTTTATAAAATTTGCTCTTTTGTTTTTCTTGGTTCTTGCTCCTCGACAGAAAACTCAAACACTCAACCAAAGACATCATGTTTTTCGACAGAAATTATTTTAACAAGTAATGGCTAAAACAAAACTCAACATAGCAACCAAGCATATATTATTAACGCGACAAGTATAGAACAAATCCTTTGATATAAGTACCAAACTTGACATCAAATAACAACATATAAAACATTACAACAATGGTAAATTTGTAACCTCAACTCGATAGAAGATGCTTGAAGGACGAAGGTTGCTTCGTGGGTTTCGAACCAAACAAAGCTTGATTTAGCTCCAATACACTCCCAATTGCAAAACCCCCAAATCAATTTTTGAAAACCCTAAGTTTCACAAACCCTAACTTTTGGTAAAATTGATGAGAAAACTGAGATGGGGCATTTGCATCTCTACTAGAGATAAAGGAAGTATTTTGGGGAAGAGCTTGTCCATCTTTCTCTTCTTGGTGTTTTGGATTGAAGCCAAAACTAGTTAACTTCAAAAACCTAGGAAATCTTGGACTTTGGCTCAAGGTAGATTGATGTTGAGATATGCTTCTCTTTGAGTGGCTTTGTCTTGACTCTTCTTGGACTCATTCGAATAGTAGCTGGCGCCTCAAAGGAGTGGATTTGAGAGACCAAAAGATACATGGTTTTGGTAAGAGAGAAGGGGAGGTGATGAAAGAATCATGTTGGGTTTTCCTCTTTGGGGAGATTCGACCTACAAGGGAGGTGTAGAAGTAGAGGTTGAAGATGAAGATTTGATATCTCCTTTTTCTGCTTTGTGTTTTGTCGTGTGTGGGAAGAGAAGACAAAGGGTATATATCTAAATTTTCAATCAAAGGTTTTCATATATAAAAGAAAATATAAACGTGTGTGTATATGTATATTATACTTATGATTTATTAGTGTACATGTATGTACTTGTGTTACACTTATATTGTGTTTAAGTCTTATAAGAGTTATCGTTTGAGTGAAAGTGTATTAAATATTTTTGTGTCCCGCGAAATTAAGTTGTGACCGAAGTATCATTGTTTGATAATTTTTATAACGTAGTATCTTATAGTTACGTGTCACAAATAATATTATCTTTGTAATATTCTTCCATTACGGAAATTGGTCATTTGTTTTATCAAGCCCTTATCATAGTTTCGGTACGCGTGCAGTGTCGGTCACTGGGGAAAACGAGATAACCTCTCGTCTTACAATTTAATCATAAGACAAAATGAATTATTCATAATTGATATGGATGCAAAAGTGATGCAATAGTCTAATGTATGCGAGTTATCTACTCAATTGATCAGGCAAAGCTTATGCATGCTTAATGACTTATGCTTAGTAATAATAAATTACTAATTATTAGTTAAATTTACCGTGTGTCACATACTTACCTTAGCATCCAAGCTAAGATAGCATCATACCCACATCATCGTCATCGTCATCAATCCCTTACTAGAAATCTAGGTCAAATCATGATAGTTATAAACATATAATCAAATTACTAAAACATGGTTAATACAATCATAACATATCTTTTTAACATCTCTAATTAGCATATAATCATATATTGATCATATGATAATTAGTCCATAAACTTATTAACTTAATACCATAAAACCTTATTTTATAAATTATAACCTCTTTAATTGACTTATAAACACCTTTACCCAATTCCCAAATTAGGGTTCATAAACCCTCACTTCTCTATCCATAATTAAAAACTAATTAACATTAACATTACTTACTTGATAGAGATTAGCTAATGACTTAACTCTTAACCTTGGAAGCATAATCTCTTCATCACTAGATCAACAGAAGCTCCATATTCCTGCTTTCTTTTTATCTAAGCTTGAACTAAAAGCACACACCATAATGATGTGGAATTATCTAGAAGATAATATTATAAGCTAAATGGGTGACTTAGCAAAAAGGGCAATCTAGTCATTTCAGCTTGGCCAACTTAGCCAATACGTCGTATTGGCTATTCTGGAAACACCGTATCCATGCTAGGCAAGTCTGTTTCACTAAAGAACTGATACGCCGTATCCATAACTATGAATATGCCATATCCACTACTATTACCAATAGTCCGTATTCCCATCTTGGAATACTCCGTATCGAGGCTATATTAGACCTTCACTACAACCATATGTCCCTAGTCAAACACATTATACCTGGTGAAACTCATCCACAGTCATACCCGTAATAAAATACTTAAAATGGGTTTCGGGTGTAATAATTCTTAATATGTCTTTCCATGATCAAATTAAAAATTTCCATTACTAAAGTGAACAAGTAGGGAGATATTGGGTCACCCTGTCTCAGTTCTCTTCCCCTTTAAAGTAACCAAAGTTTCACCATTCACACTTATAAAAAATATAGTTGAACTAACACATTTCATAATTGACATAATTATAAGAAAAACTCCCAATTTCATTAACTTAATCAAGAACATTTAAATGGACTTGCTCCCTTAACATCTATGCTTCATCAATAAACTCTTTTTACCAAAAATCTCCAAATTCATCTTACATGAACCCTAACCTAATTATGCAATTAATTCAAGGATTAGGCTTACTTACTTGTGGAGATTAGGGTTTAGCACTAGCCACTTGAATTGGAACACAGTCTTTACAAGAATTTGATTACTAGAAAAATCTCTCATTTCCCTCCTTTGTTAACCCACATCACACACACATGAACACACTTCTGAATTTTTGAAAAGTTAAGTTAATTCGACTATAACTAAAATCTGGTACAATTTTGGTTATGTGACAACTTTGGTCCCTCAAATCTCATTCTTAAGGTTTTAGTCACGTATAACTTTCTAAACAAAAAATCCACATAAATTTGCTTTTAGTTTGACTTCCACTTATTTTCAAATGACTAACCAATCATAAAAATCATATTACACTTATTTATAATTATCAAACTAATAAAATGGCATTATAATATAAAAGTACCTCATCGGGTTTAGGGGTGTAACATATATTGTGTGTTTATGAAGTGATTACGGACAAGCTACAAATATTTAATGAGGTGGGTAATTTATTATACGTCTATTGTATTCCCAATAAACTGTAACTATTGTCACTCATCAGCCACGTGATAGTCGTCCTATATGTATAAACGTCTAATCATTTACTCAATCACATTAAATATTCGCAAACTGTTTGTAATCACTTCATAAACACACAACATATCCCAATAAACTATACCCAGTAATGCATCATGCACGTGATCGTCGTCTATCCCATACTTTTGATCACAAATGTTCGAAACAACTAACATATTACAGAATCATAGTTTCTATATATGGATATCTTCCACCATCTATTTTTATTATGTAGATGGGTTCACAAAACTTCATTTTCTGGTGATGATGTTTTTGTTGCGGGCCAGTGGATATTAACTTTTCTGGTGATGATGTATTGTGTAGAAGGGTTCACAGAGGTGAACGACTGAGTTCACGTCCGTCACTACAAAGACACTTTGTGCATTCGATCAATGGTAGCATATCAATGGCTTATTTTTTTCTCTACTAAGTCTGGACGAATGTCATTCCTCATTAGCTCTTGTGAAGGACCTCGAATCCATATCTAAGGGGGAAAACATACATCATCCTATTCACTTTGTTCCTCTTTGACAATAGATGATGATTTACAAAGTATATTGGTTTTGGACATAATAAAAGTTGTTGGTGACACTATGGTGATAAAGATGGTTTACAAATATGGTTTACAAAGATGTTGTGAATATACTATCTAACTTGTAATTCACGCAATGGTTGTATTACGAAGATGTTGCGAATGTACTATTTTACAAATTTGTAATTTATGCGATATTTGTAATAGATATTGTGAATGCATTGACATTTATTTTACTGTAAAATTATTTTTATATTTCGGGCTTTTATGATTTCTATATAGTTGATTTCCTTCTCCAAGATCTACTTAAATCAACGCAAGTATCATTTACAGAAACTAGATTCATTCAATAAATCTTCTATTGTAAAATTACAAAAATGCTCTCAATTATTATTTAACCTTTTCTTGTCATCTTTGTATTGTAAGGGTAATTTTTTCATGATTCCACATGTTCATTAATTTTCACACACATAAGATAGTCTCATCTCTGGCACTACAAGTTGATTTCAAGATGAAATCTAATAACATCAAATAGTCTTTATATTTTAGTATCAATTTCCCCTAATTATGCTCATAATTAATATAGTTTTACATGAATATATATTCTTATCACTTATTATTTTATTTCAGGGTATAAATGAGCATTGAAACGAAGAAACGCGGATTTGGAAAGAAGACTAACGAAGTTACACTTGAACTTTCTGAACAGAAGAAAGTTACGGCGTAAGTACCACGTTCAACTTATGTCGTAACTAAAGATATCATTTGAAGACTAAAGTCAATGCAACACAAGGTTACGGTGTAACTTCATCGACTATGTTACACCGTAGATATCCAAAGACTTAGCCAAATTTAGTGATCATGAAGGTTATGCCGTAACCTTAACATATGGGTTATGGCATAGAAATACACAAAAAATGTTAACAAGAGTTTTGCGGCGTAACTCTATCAATGAGGTTACGCCGCAACTATTATAAAGACTTGAAGGTGTCCATTTATAAGGGGGTTATGGTGTAATCCTTTACTTAAGGTTATGCCGTAACTTAGTCGAGCGTATAAATACATGCCCTATTTTTGCATTTTTCAACATTCACTTCATACAACAGCAAAGGGGACGAACTAGGGATCAATGAAGGACGAAATTCAGCAGTTCTAGACGACTTTCCAATGGAAAAATCATTCCGTTTTATTCATAGGTTTAGCATCATATCAAGTATTTGTATCAAACCAAATGTTTACTCTTCATTTGATTATGAACATTGTATATTTTGCATTATTTAATATGGAGGCTAAACACTTTATGTGTTAACCTAGTTATGAATGTATCTATGCCTTGATCCATGTTCCTCGTTTATTTATTGCTTTATGTAGATATTTTTTAAACCTATCGTTAATCCTCGTGTTTTGGTAGCATTTAAACTAGGGTAGTACCTCATATGCTAGTTAGTACATGAACATTAGAACACTAGCTTATAGGTTGCTTGAGGTGTCACCATCATCATTGTGTGGGACTTGACCATAGGACTACCTACACTAGTTGAAATGCTTAAGAAGTGCAGGAAAAGTCCTACGTGGACTAAACGAGGGTTTAGTGTTAAAACCACTAAGATAGGTCTAGAAGATAGCTGGTGCAAACCACTTAAGGGTGGCCTAGTGGTAAAAGGGTTTGTGACTATCACTCTAAAATGTGTGAGGTCTCAAGTTCAATTCTCACTAGGTGCAAACAACTTTAAGTGGCCACGCCAACCTCCTGAAAAGGGAGGGCTTTACCTGGTTTGAGTCTATGTAGCGGTGGGTTCAAACCCTGTGGATTAGTCGGCCATAAGGTCGAAAATCACGGTTACCAAAAAAAAAAATAAAAAATAAATAGCTGGTGCATAATGACTAAGACTATATATTTAGCCACCGTGACCATCGAGGTTGGGGTCTATGGATTATAGGTTAGGTCACAATGATCATTTGTGCCTAATGACTTAGAATCACTACATAAGACGAGAATAGACACTTTACATAGGAACTAGATCATTGCATGATAATGTAGTAACTAGGCTATCACATTCTTCTCCAACTGATTATTTTTATTTCATTTTTGTTTATTAAGGTAGTTAATTTCAATTCAACTCAAAAACCATTTTAGTGACCATCAAAGACTTAGATTAGACTCCGCCTATAGCTCTTGGGACGACCTCAGTTTTACCAATTTCTAGACTACTTAGGACCGGGTACACTGCCCGTGACGCACACGTAGATTATAGGTAAACAAGACAATATAAATATTAAAATGTGATCTAGAAAATAAGCATCAAAATCTTTCACAAATTCTTGGAATTTAAATAAATTCAACATTATGAGAGTTTAGATGGTGGGCGACCAGCCACGACAAGTGGGTTGCCGATGATGATAAAGGTTCGGTCGCCTATAATGGAGGATGAATGACCATGATAGGTGTTTGATGGTTTGCTTCTTAGAATTTGGGTATTCTATTTACAAGATATAATTTATTTATTTGTATGTGGAGCAAAAAGTAAAATATACCATGTAATATTTAAAAGGATATGTATAAAAAAAATGATTGTCATAAGTTTTATAAACAACGAAAAGTTTAATCAATGCATGTCTTTTTCGGTAACTTTACCCATTGAGTTTGGATAATCTGAATTGCCAAACACTAAGAAAACTAATTATCTGTTTATCGCGATATCAAATAGCATAATCAAATTCAAACAATATGTTTAATAATCACATTTTGTAACAATTTATTATCTGATTATCTATTTCTAAAACAAATCATCTATTTTTAATAAGCAATTAGTCATAAACAAATTACCAAAACAGACCATCTTACTATCCATTTTACCAAATTGGACCAAAAGTATTGTGTTTACCAAAGCAAATCATACGTGGCAGTTTATAGGTGGTTCATTCATTCGATTTATTAATAAAAAGTGGGGGTTCCTCATTTCGTGTGCATGCCACCTTCAACATTCAAAGCTGGACACCTCGTTTTTTATGTCATCTTCATCTAACAACATTCATGGCATATTCGAAAATCAAAACCAATGGAACTCGTCTCATATTTTCCAATCCCACAACCACCACAACACCACCGTGGCAAGACATGTTCTAATTAGCCTTCACCCGCAAACCAACACCACAAAGACACACCAAAAGAACCCAACACCTCCACCATTTTTACGGGCTCACATGAGGATGGGCGCGCATAGACATGATTTGCGCCTAGATTTGTCAACTAGCTACATGATACATTGCACTTGGTGATGGAGCGCCTGGACATGATGCGCACTAAGTGATTGGATGTGCGCAAAACTGACAGATGTTAGCCTCCTGAGTTGTTGATGAGCAACGTGCCGTGAGTCTATTGGATGCGTGTTTGGTTAACGCGTTGAAGACCATTTTCGTAATACGCAAATGCGCAGTTCATTTTCGTAATACACCTTTATAAAAAAAAATTGATTTACACACATTCACAATTGATTAGGACACTCCAAACAGTGCATTAAATGCTTGTACAATATCAACATCTTGCTTTATCTAATTGTATTATGGAGTGTGCAAGTAATAAAGTTGAGTGTGCAAACCATCTCCCCTTTATAAAAGGTTAAGTAGTCATTGTAAAAAAATTTAGATGATAAAAACATATATATATATATATATATATATATATATATATATATATATATATATATATATATATATATATATATATATATGGTTTAAGAGGAGAGTTATTTTACATATCATACTTTTCTCACATTCCAAGTTACTCATCCTCACCCGTCATTTAAAAAGAAATCAATGATTGAGATTAAAAACATTTTATTATTTCATATATTTTTTATAATTTAAATATCTCTTAAACCTTAATCGTTAAACGAAAATAATTACACCATTGCGACGAGCATTTAATTATCTTTCTATAGACGAGCACTTTGATATACTTTTGACAAAAAAAAAAAAAAAAAAAAGATCGTATTTTTCACCTTTTTTATTACATTGTTTTCGTTATTTTTTCGTTACTGAAATTTGCACACATTCACAACTGATTAGGACACTCCAAACAGTGCATTAAATGCTTGTACAATATCAACATCTTACTTTATCTAGTTGTATTATCGAGTGTGCAAATCATCTCCCCATTAGAGCACTAGGTATAGTTTGATGTCAAAGGGTGATACCATAAGAAAATTGGTACCACCTTAGTATTTTTTTCTCCATGGCACGAGGTTTTTGCTATAGCACCAAAATCCCCCTCCCTAGTATAAAAGTGGTGCCATAGTACACAAAAAATAAACAAACAAAAAATGAAATGTCTTTAGCTTGGATTGTTATATACTAGCCGAGAGGCTTTGGCATAAATTGCAATATGATATGTGGTGCCAAAGATTGATGCCAAAACCTATGGGTCAAGCCATGACACACTGTATCCAGTGATCTTATAAAAAGTTAATTAGTCATTGTAAAAAAAATTAAATGATAAAAACATAAATATATCTATGGTTTAGAAAAGAAAAGAAGTAATAGTAATTAAAAAAGCAATGGTTTATAAAAGGCACGTGCGAGAGAGAAAGAGAAAGGGACCAATAATGCTAACATCATCCCAAATGCACTTTCAGAGAAAAAAGAAAACCAATGTTTAGAAAGAAGATAGATAGATAGAGTCATCCATCCATCCATGAGAGAGAGCAAAGTACAAGAAAGAAAGAAAGAAGAAACCCGAGTCCATAAAAACGGATCCTGGATTCGGGGCAAACCACAAATTTACACACTACCACAGAGAGATAGTACGTAGGAAATTCGTGAAGAAAGAAAAGAAAGAAAAAAATGGAGAAGATTACAACTTCGAGTGGTCTTCACCCCCTTGCCCTCTTTACCCATTACTACTACTACTACTCACCCCCAATATACACGTCAACAACAACAACAAACCCTAAACACATATTATTCTTCTCATTATTATTATTTTCACACACACACCGTTTTCTTCTTCTACTACTATATCGTTTTCTTCTTATACCATTATATATTTTTTCTCTCTCTTCTCTATTATTACTATTTATTATCTTCATCTCGTTAGGGTTTCTTCTTTTTTCTATCCTACGCCGATCCAGTGCTCATCTCAATCGAACTATAAATAATCAGGTATATACTATTGTGTGTTATTTTAATTTAATTGCTGTTATGTTATTTTCAACTCTTGATTGATTTAATTTTCGAGATTTTATTGTGTTTACTGTTAAATTGATTGAAGTTTATAGGAAGTATTGCGTATTAAGTTTGTAATTATATAGGAAATAAGTTTAATCGGCCGCGTCTTTGTTTCTGTTTTGGTTATTGTATCGTGGTTTGTAATTATAGTTTTTAATTTGCTATGTTCTTACTATTTGTGATTGTTGCGGTTATAATGCAATCATTAGTAATTTGGTAATGAAACTATTGACCAATGCTGTTTAGTTTTCTTGCTGTTGATCGTTTGCCTTTTTGTGGATGGTTTATCATTGATCTGTCACCTTACAGTTTTGAAATTTATTAATTATAGGTTGTGTCTGACTGATTTTTGTGTGCTTAGTTATGTTAAGAAAACTCAACTTTAAACGTTTTTGCAGATTAGTATATATTTTGTCTCATGTAGGTTGACTTATTAATAATAATGATGATGATTTCAACTGTTAACTCGTACAAAAAATGTAAATACGATAAAACTGGTCAGTTATTCATTACACACAAATCATAAGCTGAATCTAAATGTTTTCCCAATAGCAAATCATAAGCTGAATCTTAATGTTTTCCCGATAGCAAATCATAAGCTGAATCTTAATGTTTTCCCGATAGCAAATCATAAGCTGACTATGGAATTCAGGATGGCCATTGAGAATTATTTTATCAAAATGTTGTGGATCTATATGATTGTGTGTATCGTATGAATGTCAACATGTTACCCACATCCTTAACTGACCCTTGAGAGCACGTGTTATGTCTTTACTCTCCTTCAAAGCTTACATATTTGGTGGTAGTTGTGTCATTGAGGTTAGAGCAAAAAAATATGGATGCACTGATTTTGCGAAAACAATAAGGAGTAAGCAGAAACTGGACTATTAGCATTAAACTAGCAAATTTATATAACTGCTATGTTCATGTATAGTGATGGATTTTAAGCATATGAACATAAACTTTGTTGTATATTCGATTACTTCACAAATTTGATGCAAGTATTATGAGTGAGACAGCATAGTTAATTACTTTTTCCAGCTCCCATGATAATCATCCTCACGTAGTTGCGTAATTTGGCTCATGAGTTAGTTAGTTTGCAAAATTTCTTGAACTATGATGCTTATCATTCTGTATTTTCTGCAGCACTGTTTCACATATATACTTTGTGCATCAGTGGGCTTTCATGTGGTTCTGACTGTTGGCTAGAAAGGACTGTACCCCAATATAATGGACGAGTTTGGTGTTCCTCGATTTGATGCCACTGGGAATACCTATAGAAGGAAGAGGACCCCAACCTGCAGACGACCTAAACCTGAGGAGGCATTACCTGAAAATCATGTATCGCTATCATCAACACCACCGTCAGATGATGCTGGCAAGATATCGAGTGACGAGAATGGTGTTGATGCTAATCCTAAGAGAAAAGTATACAATCTTAACCAAGGTACCAGAACAGAAGCCGAACCCTCTAAGAGAGTTCGAAAGGAAAATGGACGATATAGTAATGCTTCCTATAGCAATGGAAGTTCAGCAGATGTAAATGAAGATACAAAAAGTGGTGTTAACCATAATGGAGGTGGAAGTGAAAGCAAAATAAAAAAAGTCAAACTAAAGGTAGGTGGTGTAACACGCACTATTCAACCCAAGTCCAATAATGCAACTGTGGCTTCAGATGCCTCTCGTTCTCGACCAAAATTGATTCTCCAGGTATATTATTTTTGCTCTTTTTGTTCATTGATCACTTTATAATATGTGCACCGAGTTTTTTGGGGTATGAGATATTAATTACACATAAACATCTGACAGTTTATAGCTTTATTAGTGTTCCATTCTTCTGAAATGTTTCTAGGTAACTGTGTTTCTGTGCTTCTAAGCTCAGTTGTAATTTTGTTTACTAAGGGTGTTTGGCATTGCAATTTTTCAGCTTCTTGGCTTATTGCATTTTTAATAAACAATAAGGGTGCGTTTAGTTGGAGAACAAATTCTCTTATTTTCTATCTCTAGTTTTGTAAAAATTTGGAAGGAGAATTAATCTCCACAAAACACTTGAAAATATAGAAATGCGTTTAGTTGATGTTTCTATTTTCTGTTTTGAAGAAAGGGAGGGAGGGTTGAGGGTTATAAAGGAAAACAAGGAAAACAACTAAAATTTGTTTTGTAATTTTCCTTGTTAAGTTAGGAAATAGGGGATTTGTGTTTTGCAAAACATTTTGTTGGAAAACGTTGATTTGAACGCGATCTATGTTTTCCTTGTTTTCCACAAAACATTTTATGGAAAACAAGGGTGTTTTCCCTCAACTAAACGCAACCTAAGCCTTTTGAGTGTTTGGATTTCTTTATTGGGTTTTTTTTGGCTTATCTGCTTTTAAGGCTAAGGAAACACTTTTTAATTAGCATATTTGTACTTGTCTATTTAATAGGCTTGAGCTAATTCTATGCAATCCCAACCAACATTCAACTATTCTCGAGGATTAAGATACTGAAGGCTTATACTTTGATCATATTATTACAAAATAGTAGGAATCTTGAGAAGATTTTTGTTTTGTGGTGTTACAACAATATGTAGGCATATTATTTGAATTGAACAAAATGGCATTTATATTTGTTTGAAAAAGCGCTGGGATCCTTTATTACATTCACTTTTAGCTTGCCTAGGGCCTTTTTGGAAAACTTATACTACTTTCCAAATTGTAATTATTGTCATTTAATGCTCTCTCTTATTTGTTAACTCCTGGCTTTACATAGAGACTACTAATTATTTCAGGACAATTCCGATGAAGATGATTCTCCTGCTTTAGGTAAAAAGATCGGATTGCAAGGGATTCCTTGGAAGGATTTCTCGAGGAGTGGTATCAGCCTTGGGAGAGAAAACACTTCGATGGGAAAGAATTCTGGAGGACGGCAAGGGGAGAAGTCTGATCGTGTCCGAAAGAGCAAAAGGGTGCCAAAAAAGCGTGTATTAGATGGTGAATTTGATGAAGAAGATGATGATGAGATACGGTATTTAGAGAAACTGAAAACAGTTAAGGTTGCTGCAACCAGAGATTTTGATGACGATTCAGGTAAGAAACACCGCAGTCTTTCGAGGGTTTCCAGAGATGATTCGGGCTCTAAAAGATCAGGCAGGGATAGTGTATCTGCTGACACAGACTATGAGGAGGAAAATATGGTATCTGATAATGAAATTGAAGGAAACATAGGAAATAAACCGAGAAAGGAATCTCCTGATTCACCAAATGAAACCAAGAGGGGAACAGCTCTCACATCTCGTCAACGATCTCTTCTTTCTGGAAAGGATTCTGGATCTGCTACTTCTCAAATTGAGTTTCCAAATGGACTGCCTCCAGCCCCTCCTCGAAGTAAGTTTCTCTAATTATTATTATCCAATTGTGCATTCGGAAACTAACACGTAAACCGTACATAAAATCATAACATGTGTTTTAAATTTGCTTTTATATACAGAGCAAAAAGAGCAACTTACCGAAGTCGAGCAGCAACTTAAGAAAGCCGAGGCTGCCGAGAGACGCAGAATGCAGAACGAGAAAGCCGCTCGTGAATCAGAGGTTTGGCTTAACATTTCTTGTTTTTTATTCTTTTGAATTCTTGCTTCACTCATCAATAATTGTAATATGTCATTGCGTGTTTAGGCTGAAGCAATCAGGAAGATACTTGGTCAAGATTCAACTAGGAAGAAACGAGAAGACAAATTGAAGAAGCGTCAGGAAGAGTTGGCACTGGTATAAGTGACTCTCTGATTTATTACTGTCTTATGATAGCCAGTCATCCCAAGTTGAACTAATTATATTTTTGTCTGTATCTCAGGAAAAGGCTGCCAATGCAAAGACGATTGCACCCAATACTATTCGAACAATTATTAGTCCAACTGGAACAACTGTTGCCTTCGCTGAAGATATTGGCCTGCCTCATATTTTTGACCCCAAGCCTACCTGGTAAGTACAAGTCTGTAACACTTTTTTTTATATGAACTAATGCTGATGTATGATATCTACTTTTATGGATTATGCAGTTATCCACCGCCTAGGGAAAAGTGTGCTGGACCATCTTGCACCAATTCATACAGGTATCGAGATTCCAAATCCAACGTGCCTCTTTGTAGCCTTCAATGCTATAAAGCAATTCGTGAAGGAATGCAGGCCGGCTGCTAGTGTTGCTACTGATGCTGTTTGTGTTATATCATCAAGGTACTTCCGATGCTAAAGTCAGTAGATAGGCGAGTGAGAGACCACAGTTAATTTTGTTTTAACGAATTGGGATTAACAATTTAATGAAATTTGCCTTGTTAGTGGTGCTTGATGGCCCATTATATTCTTATATAAAAAGGTTCTTGAAATAATCTTTGGTTTGTGTGTGTGGCCTATTGAAGTTCGCAATTTGCTGACTCTTGTTGGGTGCAGTGCAGCACCAGGTATAGTGAATATTAGGTTTTCCACATTTTGGTTTAAAGGTACACTCCTCCATTCGAGTGATAGTTTTATATATTGGTTATACTTTCACTGAACTGTTGGTAACAAGAACACATCTGTAGATCACAAGTGGTATTTTGCCATCACAAGCTGTTTATAGCGATACGGATACATTTTTTTAACCCGTCCTCTTTCAGCTTTTTGGTGTTTGGAACTGGGTAGGTTGTCGGTCAGTTTTACTTTCAAGTTGTGTTTGGAGCACTCATCCCTGTCAATCTAATTGCATTATCCCCTCAAGCCACAGTTATGTGCTTGCCGATTATTTTGTAATCTGGAATTGGATAGCTTAATATTAAAGCTTGATAGCTTTCTGGGTATTTTGGTTTCTTCAATACATCATTGCAATTGATTTTATTATCATTATGATTTGTAGAGGTTCCAGTATAGACAAAGAAAATGAATTCGTACATCTTACTTGAGTTTGTTTGCGGTCCAATATTGAAAATTTTGTACGAAGAGCCATTGAGCTTGAATTTAAGCTTGTATGGCGCTTTATTTGCAAAAGTAAAAAAGATGGATCATGGAGTATTTATTATGATTCGTGGCATTTGTTTGACTTGCTGCTAAGTTTTACGTTTTTAACTAAATTCTTTCATATCGAAGTCAAATTCATCTGCTGGAGTTCCAAATAATCCCGTTTATTATATGTGATTCACAACTTGCTTCAACCGAGTCTGACTCTCCATGGTCACTTGTTATTGTTGGTGACGTTAAAGATTGGGCATCCCATCAAATTTGCAATTTTCTTGAATTCGTCGCTTGTGTAATTGTGTTTCACTTCGTGTGGCAAACGTAGCTTTCAACTGTGTTGCAAATTTTATTTGGGATGTAAATTTTCGTGTAGAAATTACCTCTATAGTAAGGAGTGATTTAAAATAAACTTTCTGGCGTTGGCCATTTTAGATCAAAAAATAAAAATAAAATTTTATGTTGTATTAGTTTATCAGTTTTGTTGTTTCATGAGTGTTTAGGTGATAGAAGTACACCTTATTGACTCTTGGATTGTTAATTTTACATTATATGACACTGGAACACGGTGTTTGAATTATAGACACCACATGGTTGTAGAGAACTCATTATTGTAGCGTGGAAAATAAACAAGTATCATGTTTTTATTAACATAAGTTGATACTTTACACCTTGTCAATCTTTGGATTGCATGATTTGTTAACATTGTGACACACTTGGTGTTAGTGATTAAGTTATAGGCATTACATGGTCGCAGAGAACTCATTACGGTAGTGTAAATTTACAAAATTTGAAGTTCTTTTTTTGCTGAATTTGTTACTTGCAATTAAAGCACTGATAATCATTTTCCAGTAAACCAACTAATATGATGTCAAGATAAGATTGTTGTATTCTCCTAACAATTTTTTGGATTGATTTTATAATATTTTATGAAAATATACGCCTATTAAACACTGATTTATTTATCATTTCCGGAAAAAAAAAAAAAAAAAAAAAAAAAAAAAAAAAAAAAAAAAAAAACTAAATTATTTGAACTTTCAAACACTAATTCATAGTTTCATACACATAAAATAATCTCTTATCAAATAATCAAGTTTCAAGTATAGCCAAGTTCAAACTAAACATTTAAAATCATTGACACTTGTATTGTAAACGGTGTACATTTTTTATTAAAATAATAAATCAGATTACAATTATTAAATAACAGAATGTAAAAACAGAAAAATAAACGCAAACAGAATGGGGTAGAAGCAGAAGACAGACTCTATAATGATATTTAAAAGAAAGCAGTAAAAGGTCGTGAACGAGGCTCGTGTTTAACACGATTCCCTTAAAACAGATTCGCCGTCTGTTTCTCAGGGTACAACGTTCAATACTGTTGCACAGTCGGACCTGGCAAACTTGCCTGAAAGATCGTTGGAAACCTGTGTGCTTCTGATCAGAAGATTGCTGGAACTCGTTTGGTAAGGAGGTACGTTTTTCTGAATGTGTAAAACGAATGAGACATGGGGCTTTATTTATATTGAAGAGTCAACTTGTCCTCCAAGAAAAATATCCCAGCCATATTAACGAAAATATACATAAGCCTGATTTGCATATCTTTTAAAAACATAAACTGATTTATGTAAACTTACTTGATAAGTTTCAATCTATTCCTAAAATAGATTTACAGAAAATTCTGGGAAAATGAAACTGCAGCAAAATCTTTTAATACATAAGCCTGATTTGCATATCTTTTAAAAACATAAACTGATTTATGTAAACTTACTTGATAAGTTTCAATCTATTCCTAAAATAGATTTACAGAAAATTCTGGGAAAATGAAACTGCAGCAAAAAGATACGCACGTATGCGAGGCTTCGGACCTGCATTCGTGTCCGCAGGTCGCGCGGGCTCGCATGAGTTCAGAAGCTTCGAACTCATTTTGACCCGGAAATCCCATTTTCTGCACCCCCCACCCTGCGCGCGCACGTAGGAGTGGGAGCATAACCAACCTAAAGGAATTTGATAGCCAAAACTATAATTTCCTTATAAACAAGCATCCACTTCTTGTTTTGGGCGATGTGGGATTTTCCCATTTTTCCAAGTTTTTATGTTTCAAGTGCCTCACTTTGAGACACGATATCTCATTCATTTCAACTCCATTTTGGAAATACTTTAGCTCGTTGCGAAGCTCTCGTCAAGGAGAACGCAAAGCTACCAAGAAACATAAATATATATAACATATATCATATATTAAATATTGTCCAAAATTTGCAAAAACTCATTTTGCAAAACCAATTTTCCAACAATTTAATCATACAAAACCTGGTTCAAAAGTCAAAACATATAATTCAGGAGTCATTTATTAACTTTCATCATAGATTACGCTAAGCTATCGAAACAAATCCTATTACATTAGTAGACAAGTTCAAATCCTAAAATGACATTTAAGCTAAAGTTGTGTGCACAATCCATTCAATATTGGTCACATGTCTTCATATTTTTATCTTAACATGAATGTGCAAGTCTGATTTTTTAGATATACAATCAGTCAATAATGTACATATTATTCTTGTTTAGTACTAGTAACTAAAATAAATTATATCATATTGTCTCATCTTCAATAATCACTAGTTACATTTTGAGGATGGTAAGAGCCTTCGGTATCGTAATGCAAGGCTTGCGTTAAGGGTGACGTGGAGGTAAGTTAACGTGAGTTAACATCAAGTTATTACACCGCCCTCCTCAAGTTATGGTTGAGTTATAACTTCGCGTTATCATGGCAACGCTGAGTTATGGTAGCTAGTGGACAAAAAAGTGGTGTTTATGTGTGTAATTTGTAAATATTTAAATAAGGTAGGGCTCAAAATGTTGAGTTATGATAAGATGTGTTTTTTGTAAGTTAAGGTTGAAATATTAAAGCTGATGTGACGCTGAAATGTTAAAGGGGAAGAGTTTATATATATACTTTCGTAGTTAAGGCTCACACATCTAAGCTGAAGATTCATCCATCGTGAATAATCGATATAAGAGCTTAAGGTACGTTTGGCTGGTAGTCCTCGTGCCATCCTTCAACATCAACCTATGGCTCGAGAAGGGTACCAGGGCTGGCACCATAGGCCCTCGCGCCATCGTTGTAACCAACCTATGCCGTGGGTGATTTTTTTTTTATTTTTAATTTTTAATTTGAGTTATGTATGTGTCAGGGGGCGTTTTATAACACCAGAAATGAAATAAATGTATTTCGTGCTGAGTTATAAGAAAAAATGTTTAGGTGTCAGCCACTTTTACTTACGGTACCACCATGGTCCATGGGTACCTTGTGCTCTGATAATAGTAATTTTTTTTTTAAGAGACTTAATTATTGGATGGATTAGCTGGAGCCCAAGTGGGGAGAACATGGGCCCAAAAGGAAACAATTAGAATAAGAAATCAAAACATTAGTTGCATCGGAATCACAATTCCAACAAAACAAACATCTCTTTTGCTTTGCAGCAACACCAGTATTCATTCAGGTACTGCTCTTCCTTAATTTATAAGGTTTCCTGTTCTTTGTTGCATCAACTAATATTTAAACCTACCATTAATATCTGTTCAATTGTAATAGATTCTGCTAACTTTTAGATCCCTTTATCAGTTCATTAGTAAATTATATATAAGTCAGTTTGTTATAAAGATCTGCTTTAGTTTTTGGTAATAATATGATCTATTATCAATTTTTAACTTTTCCTTATTGTAGTAATGATTTCTACTAGGTGATTGCCCTTAAGTGGTTATGCATTTGTTGGGATTGGATGGTTGGGTGGGGTCTCTCCCTTGATTTTTGGATTTTGACCCACCAAAAGACAGACATACACACCGACAAAACAAATTCGGCGTCATTTGTGCGACGCTGATGCCTTCATGGCTTAACCCTGTATATATGCCTTTAAGAAAAGTAAATAGGGATCTTAGTGTGATTGAATAAGATTTTGACAAAATCGGCCGGGATAAGCATATGTCGTAGGCCGAGGGCCGTCAAGCCAAAATACTTTTTCCAAGGGGTGCGACTGGCATCGCCCCTTGTGATATGGACGTGTTATGATTTGAGATTTTATGTGTATCTATCCGACATTAGTTAGCTAGGTCTCTGGTTATAGTCTCTCTCGTGAATAACAAAAGATCTCCTTCCTTTTTGCGGATGTAAACAACTAATTATTGGTGTTATGTGACTGTTTTTCTACTCTATTTTGTGCTTTTAGTTGTTGACGCGTCTTTGTTTTGTTGTTGTGCAGAGTAAAAAGGATAGTTTAATTAGATTGTTTGAGGTTCAACCTGTATAGAGCTAATGGCAAGAATTAAGCCTCAAGCGTTGTTGCAGCAAAGCAAAAACAAGAAAGCACCAAGAAGTATCAGTATGACCACGATTGGATTATACAGTGTAGTTACTGTTGTTGCGGTCTTTTTCCTCTTTGTTACATACAAACGCTGGTCTCAAAGGTTTGTATCAAACTGATGTTTTCCCTTCAGATGCTGCTTTTGAAATTATCATCACCACTATGGTAGACTTGAAAATATGGTGAATTGTGCCCTATTGTATCAGTCAATTTATGAACTTATGTTAAATGTTACTGTACTTGAGTTTGTTTGAGGTTCCAATACTGGAAAGACTAATGGTGCTTCTATGTAAAGCAATTGAGTTTGAATTTTAGTTTGTATGCTGCTTAATTTTCAAGTGTCAAAGATGGCACATGAGCTATTTATTGTGATTTGAGGTATTTGTTTGCTTGCTGCTAAGTTTTGCGTTTCCATTTTGAAGTCAAGATCTTCCTCTCAAAGTTTCATTTAATACCGTTAATCCTTTGTTATATCAAACTTGCTGTCATTATCTAGGTGATAGAAGTACACCGTGTAAACCTTTAGATTGTCAATTTTATAAATATAATTGGCATTGGGACACTTGGTGTTAATGATTAATTATGTGCTGTGCTGAGAGAACTCATTTTTGATCATTGTAGCATAGCATTAGAAAACAAAATATCAAGTTGTTATTGACATAAGTTGATACTTAACACCTTACCAATCCTAAGATCGTATGATTTGTAAACGTTGCGACACAGGAACACATGGTTGTAGAGAACTCATTATTGAGCTGTGGATTTTTAAAAGTCTGAAGTTCTTTTAAGTTATAGTTGATGTATGCGTTTGTTTGATGCAAAAGTATACGACGACTCTGAGTAATAATGGAGGAATGTTGGTTTATCTTTAATTTAAACAAAAAACATTACTTTCCACTATGATTCACGATAGAGGATTATCTTTGATCATGAGTTGCCGAAATCTTGTTGGTTGATTTTTATTTTACCTCATGCTGGCGGAAATTGTTTATATGATGAACACTGAACATACGGTTGGTTGTTTGTTAACAACATCAATTTTTTGTCTGTTAAGAAGAAATTTGGAGGTTTGGTAAGCTGTATTGTTGCATTATCACACACCTCACAACTGTCTATTTCACATCCCAAGTTGTTCCTATTGTTTTTTTCAGCAACTGTGTTATCTGAAATTTAGGTGGCTCCAAATTCACCATCATACGAAGTCAGATAGAGGAAGGTTCTCCTAAGGGGAGACCGGCACAACCACATGAGTAAAAGTCAGATAGGGCAGACCGAGGGGAGTTTCTGGGGGTGCACGGGAACCTCATGGATTTTTCTTGTGTAGTGTAAAATTATGTCAAATATATCGATTTCTCTAAAATGAACTCAATCCTTAGTTTTGGGGTTATGATTTTTACTACTTTTCATCAAGTGAACCTGAAGACTCCTAGTCCTAAGTCCGACACTGAGTGAAACTTAAAGTTGGGACACAATGACTCGTTTGTTGTCAATGATGTTGCAATAAGATTATATGCATTTATATTCTTGTATTCTTCGAACATCTTTTTCCTCCAATTCTAAATTATATAGAATCAACACGCCTATCAAATGTACATACTTTATTTAACACTAATTTTTTTTATACTAAAGTTAAAGCAACTCTAAACAAACAATCAAGTAATACCAAGTCAAACTAAACATTTGAAATCATTAAAAAACTGCTTTAATCTGTTTATCGTAGATTCCACCCACTTTGTAAAGTAATAAAGTAATAAAAACATTTGAATGATTTTGAAGTCTGAATATGGCTGCTGTTTGTTGTTGTTCTAAAGGGGTGTTTGGATTCTTGGATATCAGCAGCAAATTGTCAAAATTGTTGCTGCTTGTAACGCAGGGCATTATAATTGACTAATTGTGAGATTCCTTGTATCTTGGAGTCCTATCTGTGTGACTGTACTTATTTTAGCCCCATAATTGTTTCTAGTTTGGCATTGGGAGGAAGCTAAAAAGCTATGCTTAGCTATTGAGGAGGTCGTATGGATGTACCATAAAGTAGGGTCTCCTTTTGTAAAGGGTAAATGGCTTGGTAGGATGGTGTATGATTGATGGAATAGGGAGGAATGAAAGATGATCTTTCTTGATCCATCCAATACATCATCACAGGAGGTAATGGATGGTCTTCTTTCAAGGAGTGTGTTCCCAAGTAGGTGAACCATTCATAGATATGGAAATGTAATAGCCCTTGTTTGAAAGGGTTATGGGTTCCTAGTGATGTTATTCTCCAATTCTACTTTGACTATTGTGGTGGCAAGTTGAGTGGTCTTGGTAGGATGGAGTAATGGAAATGTAGCTAGGATGGTAGGTGCTTAAAAAGGTGAATTCAGTATATGAGAATGGTTTCAAAATAGGATGAGTCTGCTCTGCTATGTGTTGTAGTATATGTTTGGAATGCCTATCTGAGATCAGTGTTATCAGATATGATATAGGCTTTTTACATATCTGATGTTTAGTTTTCATTTTGTTTTTGTATTTCTTTGTATCTGATTTGGAAAATGCCGAAAGTCAGTTTATGTTATTCTCATGATGTAATTATTTGGTAGTAATATAAAAACCTATTTTATCAAAAATAAGTTTGACTTAAAAAAAAAAAAAAAAAAAAAAAAAAAAAAAAGTTTAATTCGAACTCCTTACTGAATGCCACTAAACAAATAATTTTCTCGAACGTCAATCTCTTTTATAATTTAAAAATCTATCTCACAAATATTGTCACACACATGTCTCCCATGAGACTTGAAGCCACAACCTATTGGTTGGATCAATTATTACTTGGGGTTGGTCTTTTGAGAGGGTCAGTCCGCACCTAGAAGCGGTCCACGAGGTTAGAGTTTCTCCGTCAATCTAAATCTTTTGAGAAATAATTCATTTATACTTGTAATTATGAAATAGCCCAAGTAACGAAAAAAGTTGTTACTGTTATTGTTAAAATGTGAGTGGTTTCAAGTTTAATTTATGATAAATGCAAAAAAAGTGTTTTATATAGCTACGCCAACCTCTTGTAAAAGTAAAACTCTACCTGATTCGATTTTGAGTTCAAACAGTGTGGATTAATTGGGCAAAAATGCTAAATAATACTGTAGTACTAGTACCGGTACTGCAAAGATGGATATTTGAGTGGATTTGTTGAGCCAAGTGGGGAGAAATATCAAAAAAAACACGGGCCTTAAATAAAATAAAATAATAATAAAAAATTTAAAGAAAAAAAAAGAAAAAAACTGAAGAAAAGATGTAGCAAAATTGAATTGAAAAGTATGTCTGTTGTTGTTGTTGTTGTTGTGTTAGAAACATAGATAAATTTAACCACTCCTTCCTTCCTTCCTACATCGGAATCACAAACATCCTCTGCAACAAACAACCTTCGCATCTCTTGTCTGGTATGTTCCCCTAATTTTCTAGGGTTTCATGTTCTTCGTTAGTTATATTATATTTTTAATCACCAGTGAATTGTGGAATAAATATTTTAATTTGTTTTGTTGCTAAAGATCTGCTACTTATTATTCAATATTTGATCTCATGGATTATTTAGTATTAGTATGATTTATGAACCTCGGTTATCTGTTCTTGTATACAATTATAGAATATTATACGCGCTTAGGATATTGTTAATTCTTTATTTTACTAGTTTTAAGGATCTTTGTGCGACTTGGATGGCGGCCAGAATGAGTTTTTGACATAGATGGGATAAGTATATGTTGCAAGCCAAGGGCCGTTAGTGTCAAACGTGTAAATGATACTTATCCCGAGGGGTGCTCTTTTCATCGCCCCTTGTGATATGGATGTGTTATAATTTTAGATTTTATCTGTATATGTCCCTACCCCGACATTAGCTAGCCTTCTGGTTTTGAAAAATTGTAGCTAAGGTTCCTTCACTAGTACTGGCACACATGGGAATAGTCTCGTGATTCGCGAATATGATATGATATCGTTTATGCCTTTGGCTGAACCACATAAGCTGTTGCGTTTTGTGATTGTATTTTTTCTTGTTATATTGTGTATCTTGCTCAACGGTTGAATTTGCTTTTAGTCTTTGATGGGAATATTGGACTAGAGTTTATACTTATTTGTTGTTTTTTTTTTTTCGTTGTTATGCAGAGTGAATTAAGATAGTGTAATAAGATTGTTAAAGGTTGAATTTTCTTAGGATAAATGGCGAGGATTAAACCTCAAGCGTTGTTACAGCAAAGCAAAAAGAAGAAAGCACCAAGAAGTATAAGTGTTACCACGATTGGATTGTACAGTGTAGCTACTGTTGTTATGCTCTTTTTCCTCTTTGCTACATACAGACACTGGTCTCAAAGGTTTGTTATATTTGCTTTCTTCTCCTGTACCTGATAATCGTTCAAATTATAATGGTCATGACTTATGTGAAAAAACCGAAAACCATTTCTTATGTTACTTTTATCCAAATTAGTTCGAGGATTCATGTTAAACACCCTCTTTACATGGCCTTCACACCTTTGGATGGTGGTTTTTAACGATCACCACTATGAGTAGACTTGAATTTATGGAAATCATGCCTTATTGTATTACACTGTTACTTGAACTTATGAACTTTGGTTTATGTGGCTCGTATACGTATATTGCAAAACTAGGCTATGATGTCATACATATAGAATAAGTGCTAAACAGTATACACGCCTAATGAGTGATATATATTTACTTTTAGGTCGATGGTTCAGCCAGAGGAAGGAACGTCAAACTTTCAGGTACAAGTGTTCACTCACTCTGCCGCTTCTTTTGTTTAGTGGTTTCTTTTCCTTTAGGTGAAATTCTGTCAAAATTGATATTTGGCTCCTTTTTCATCTCTTCGTTCACTGACTTAATTCTTTTCCAATGTAATAAGAAGTTAAGCTTTTAACCTTAGAATATCGTGCCATTCCAAAGCAATTTTAAAACATGGTGAATCATACCAAAAGTGTTCGCTTTAGATAATTATACTACGTTTGGTATGTACTTGACAATGAAATGGACTGAAAAGTTTGTTGTTTGATTACATCTGTTATGGTCTTTTCATTTCTAGAATTCAATATTTTTTTTTATGTAGAATTCATCGTTTCTGGAATTCCTTTGTCTTTTCATTCCGTAGGATTAGGCGCTCTTTTTTTACATTCCATTAAGCAATGAGGTGATATGTGCGCTACTTCATATATCCTTAATTCTGTTTCTTTATTCTGTGACAGGTCGAAGATGATTTTTCAGATTCAAAGAAGTCTGACATTCCTAGATATGCTGTAAGTTTCTGCATCTCAGCTGTGTGCTTTCACTTTATATGCTTTTGTTTCAGCACTATAGACACATACTTTTTGGTTTTTCTTAAGCATGTGTGATGGTCACCCCTTTAAGGATGTGTTATAGTGTAATGTTATATGACGTAGCTTCAATTCTTAGTTGTATGCGACACAAAAAAAGATTCATAATCAGAGGGCCTTATCCATTTTCTAAAGATTACGTCAGTGCGAAAACTATGCATTACTATCCATTTGGCTTTCTGTTAGTTCAATTGTTGTTGTGTTACGTTTGCGTGGTTTGACATACTTTGTGTATGCAGATTTTTAACACGTCTAAAGGTTTGATCACGGTGGAACTTTACAAGGAAGGTTCACCTGAATTTGTGGATGAATTTATTGATGCCTGGTGAGTATGATTACCATATAATTCCTTGCCTATAATTAAATTTATACAAGATAATCTGATTATTTCTTTCTGTAGTTCATTTAACTTGGATCTTAAAGTTCTGATTATATTTCTCGTGAGAAATAAGAGAGAGAAAGACTGTGTAATACTGTGTGTATATATCGTGATAGATGATGAACGGATACCTGACTCCTATATATAGGAATAGGAATCACTACCGTGTAACAAACACCGAAAGCTGATGTGGCTAGGTGATGTATATTCAGTTCAATAATTATCTCACTGATGTACTCAATCTTGATAAGTTTCCTATACTCTAGGCTTTCATCTTTAAGGTTCTGCCTGTATGAATACATTTGTTTCTTACTCAGTTCTTGGGAATTTGGCAGTGCAGCTTGTGCTAAACTTACCAGTTGATTAGTTTTTATCTGATTTCATGCTGGTTATTGATCTTTTGAAATGTGTTTGCAGCCAGAAGGGACGCTTTAAAGGGATGCTATTTCAACGTGTGGTGAAACATTTTGTAATCCAAGGAGGTGACGCCGATAATCATTCAGTAATTGAGGATTGGACTTCTAGAGAGAAGCACTACAATCAGCTCGAGAAAAGGTTTCTCTAAACTCTACACCAACCATCTTTTTTGACACTAAATTAGTATCGATACTATAATTTACTTTTCATCTACAGATTGAAGCACGAAGCCTTTATGCTTGGTACATCCAATACAAAACATGAGAAAGGTGGATTTGATATTTTCATCACAACCGCACCAATTCCAGATCTAAACGCCAAACTTAATGTATTTGGACGTGTCATTAAGGGAGAAGATATTGTTCAGGTAAATCTAATATCACAAGTTGTCGTGTTTGCTCTTTGCTAAGGTCAAAATGCATTTAAATAACAATCAGTTCTACTTTACACGATGATTGAACACGAACCATGATTGGATTTTGATCTGAAATATGCATTCCAGGAAATCGAGGAGGTGGACACAGATGAACATTACAGACCTAAATCTCGAATTGGGATCATTGATGTGACACTGAAACAGAAGATTTAAGGTTTCACTTGATACGATTTCATCGCCTGAAATATCATGGGCCAGACATGGTGTCTGGAGATGGAGAGAGCAGAGGGTTGGGTTTATGGCTGTGTAATCCATGGATTAATGTTGTTTGTGTGTTTGTTTTTGTTCTTATAAAAGGGACAGTCAGTTTAATTAGAGTTTTAGGTGATACAATATTAACCTCAATATTTGTCATGAAATTCTTTATCAATTATTTTTCTGCCAAATTTTGTGTTTTGGTTATTCTTCATAATATTGTGTTTATAATGTAATAAAGTAATTATGACTACAACAAACAATGCACCATCATCTTCCAATGTTCTTAAAACAAAAATAATCAACTATAGCTAAAGCTGTTTAGTTGAGATATGTCAAACAATGCACCATCAAGTCCTACAATGCTTTACATCTCTTTCATAACCTGCATTCTTTGTTTCGTTTTGCATGTCGATGTTATCAAAGTGATGTAACGTCACATATGCCACTATAAATGCTGGTCGTACGTATCATTTAGTTATATCATAATAACTAATCACTACTCGATCATTGTGAAAGATATAATCAGGATGGTTTCCGCCATGAAGACAATGGGTGTGATCGGGATCATAATGTTGTTCCTTGTTGCAACATCAGTAGGTGATGTGCAGCCCAATGAACCTTGCTGCGATGGGGAGTACACATCCTGCTGCAAAACTGGGGATGTTGTTAATATTACTACCTTTGCAAATGTTACTACTTTTGCAAAGGTAGTTGGTCGTAAGGGGGCTGCGATCGTTGTTTCAAATACTAATTAGTTGCTGATCACTCACTTTGGAATATGTCGTTCGTATGGGTTGTTTTGTTTTTCTGTTTCTGTTAAAGGCGTCTACGTACTTACATGTATGTCTGTCTGGTCTCTGTCGTCACAATAAAGGGTGCTTTTCATATGCAAAACCTGTTGGATATGAAATGAGTAACAATGTCATGTCTTAACAACGTCCATCTATCTTTAAGGATTTTGAATTACCAAACCAACGCTTCTAAATTACAACTTAGTGCTGCATAAGCTTGATGATTAAACGAATTTAACAACGTCCAAAGCCAAAATATCAAGTAAACTTTTCGATTAATTATCTGATTCTTATCCTGTGCACGCTGTATTTTAGCTAGACTCAATGATCTTTCATGTCTTAACTCAAGTGTTTAACCACGAACACACGGTGTACAACAAGCAACCACAAACACGGGAGCTATCTTGAACCGACTATCAAGCATAAGCTTGATTGCAACTTGTCCCCAACTTCTATATAAATATCATTAAAACAGGATATCAGGATGCATCAGTTTTCCTTAATCCTTGTGTTTTTGTCGCAAACACGCTATTAAAAGCAGCAAGCAACTAGTTACTTAGAAAATGATAAATAGAACATCTGTTTTTACAAGGAAAGGGGAAGAACTTATCCACTATAATGATGTCCCAGTTGTTTATTATAGATTAGGACTTAGGAGACAGATGCCGTATGTTTATATTTTTATACAAGGATTAACAAAACAAACCATGTTTCATGTTTAATGATTCATTTGGAGTTAGTAACTAGCCTACCATTAATCACGGATTAACAAAACACCTAGCCCTTATTACCACTTATTTAATACTGTACTTTATACGTAGTACTAAACTAACCTTAGCCTCTCATGTTACTTAATTCCAGTCTTTGGGTCACTAGTTCTATTTATATCCTCAAAATGGATACACATGGATTCTTTGGTTGCTACTGAATTCTTAATTATGGATAAGCAAGTTGACCCATAAAATAGCTCGACTGGTCGACTCACTCAATTCATGGCATGCGGTTTTGTCCTATTATTAAAACAAATACAGTTGCTCGTCAACTCTATTTGGGGTGTCATAGCCGTCGTTTAACCCATTTTGAGGTGTCACGGCCTTCACTCGCACCTTTTTGGGTAGTCACTAGACGTTGTTAGTCGCACCGTTTTAATAACAGAACAGATTAATGTGTAATATAAAGTAAGTGGCTCGAGCGTTTTCTCTCTTTATAGGTCGACTTTCGAGCCTAACATAAAACTTTGATTAAAGTTATAGACCAAGTTGTCTAATGTATTCGTATTAGTACCGTTACCTGTTACCCGAGGTCTGATAGCATTTAATATGAATGAACAATTCTTTTAAATGATATGTGTGTTATATTTATTTTAAAATTTAACCAATCAAAATTGCTTTTAAATGAGTAACAATAAATTTTATTGGTTAATATAATCTTACACCACTTTTTTTTTTAGCTTTGTGAAATCTAAAAGTAGACATTTAATTAAAAACAAATTTAACAGTATTTTTTTTAATTTTTGAATCAAAATATATATATTGAAAAATAATAAAAAGGTACAACGTAATTAAGTAGTAGAAGAAAACAAGAGAAGAAGGTTCGAAAGTGAGAATAATCGAGAAAAGCGCGTTGAATCCGGTGGTGCACGTGGGTGATGCGTAGATTTTGGGGGATTTCTTTACACGTGAACGTCAACCATTGGCTGTAACCAAACCTCCCCCTGTTTTGGATTCCATTTCATTTCAAATTAACTATGGCGCCTCTATTTGCAATTATTCATTTTATGTGCTTTCAAATATTTAAAAATTTGAAAATAATTATTTTTTGTCCTTCGTATTCTTGCTACTTCTTCCGTCTTAAATTAATAAAACATATTTTGTTTTTTTATGTTTTTAAAAAATTGTCCACCTTTTATTTTAAGTATAAAAAGAAAAATTTAGTGATGAAGTATTCTATATGAGTGGTTAAAAACTATATTTATATCACTTTTATTAAACTTTGTGATTTTTGTTTCCTGACAATAATTTTGAGCCAGAAAGAGTATATTTTTTAAGAATATAAACCAACACTATGTACATATTTTAAAGACGTTGGCCAGAAAAGAATCAGAAATGGCCTGAATTGCGTACATATGAGTCAAAGGAGATACTTTCAGATAACGTGAACATAATATTTAATGTTACAAAAACATGCTTATAAAGTCGATTAATCGCCGCCTAGGCGCTAATCGGCCACCAACCATTTCGATTTGTGTAAATTGGTTAAACAAATTGGTAAACTGTGTTTTGCTAAAAAAAAAATTGGTAAATTGTGGTCAACAGTGGTTAAACTTGCCGAAAACCTGCAAATCTTGTTGGAAATACTCAAAACTCACTTGTTTTAATCACTTATAGTCGTTGTTTATGTCTAGACTAGTTGATTTTTAAGGAACATAAATACCAAAAACTCGTCAAAAATATCAAAAACTTGCCAAAAATGTCAATTCGTTAATCACCGATTAATCCTACCTGGACCGATTACAAGTTGCAAAAGGGTAGACCGACCTACTATCAATTCACGATTTTTTCAACCTTGATAATATTAGTACTCCAACAATTTTTTGTTTTTTTTATCTTTCCTTTAGTATATTTTTCTTTTCATATTACAAGTAATATAATTTATTTTAAAATTTAAGTTATTGGACATATGACATTAAGGGCGGAGCCACATGAGGACCGGAAAAGGTCTCGGCCCTCTAGGCTTAAGCCCGTTAGCGTATTTATTTGTGATTTCATGCGTTAAATAAAAGAAAAAGAAAATCTCGGTCCTCGCACAAAATTTTTTCTAGGTCCGCCACTTTATGACATAACCTAGTAATGCATTAGTTTGACTTATAAATACGATTTACACTCCCATATGTAATTTTTCCAATTCCATTCCATGAAACAATACAAGGCATGTTGTAAACTAAACAACATTTTATGTGTATTTGTATGTCAAATGCAAGGTTTCGAAGCAAATGTTTATGTTTACATATCTAAATTCTAACCTAGGGACTCTTTTCATTCTACTCAATAGCACATTCGGGTCTAGTTAATTTGATTGTTCTAATCATGCTTTTGTTAATCCCAATGGATAGCAGCGTAATGTTTACATATCATCTTTTTGTTAATTAGTTTCTGAAAATATACAAAAAGAAATTGATAAAAATGATTTGTGGGGTAAAGGGACTATGCTTCCTCGGGATCTTACAAGCAAAAGCTAAAAGCCACCATAATCCATCACCCGCTTTTTGACATTTATCATCACCCTATGTCTTCTTTTCCTTTTATCCTTCTACATTTTTCTCTCCACATATTCTTTGGTAAATTTCAAAGGTTTGTATAGCCTTTTTTCAATGTTATTACTTAGTTACTAAAAATATAAAAACTTGTTTCTTTTGAACTTATGGTAATTTAACTTCCGTAGGTTATGTGTATGTTCGACAAGAATTGTAAGATATTGGATTTCACATACACATCAAACCATAACACAAAGTAGGCGTACAAGAGGTTTTAGAGAGAGAAAGTTAGAGGTTTGGGAACTTTAGTGAGAGAAAGAAAAATCTTATTATAAGCTCAAACTATCTACCTTGGAAGGTAGAGAGTATTTATAGTATTACAATAAAACGCCACACAACGGGTTGTGGATCAGGCATACAGTGGGTAAAGACCCGTCCGTCCTCCACGGTGTTACTTAACTAAATACTACTTAACTTAAAAAAACTACGACTACGAGCTTTCTAACGATTACATATACTTGAGGTGACCGACTCTTTAATACCTGAAATTTCTAATTCCTAACAATCTCCCCCTAAGGGAGGTCACCTCAAACATATACTAAAATTACATTGAATACAAACAGATATTACATTAAAAAATTGTTCTTGCATTCTTGATGTAGTACTTTGCTCCGAAGCTCGTAGTCATTGATTCTTCTCATTGCATGTTAGGTTAATCCAACTGGAGGTCTTTTACTGATCCACGTGATAATAATTTTGAGCCAGCTTTTGAGATCATCAGCTAACAAAAATCTCTGAGACATCCATTGTGGTGTTGGTATTATGTGATGTTGTGACTTTCGGACCGACATGCTCACATTCTGGATCATGATATATTCTCATCAGAGTAGCGGAAGCTTTCGTTGATTCATGATATTGGCAGCAGCGTAACAGAAGCATGGAGTGAAAATATCAGAGTCATTGATGCACTTATCATGATTTCTTGAGAAATGAATGTATTGTGTGAGCATGCGACTATGGATTGACCGCTTCATTCTGATCAGCTGCAAACGTCGGGTGTATCTGCATACAACAGTTAGCAATAAAGCGCACGAAAGTGTCTTTGATCACTTTCGTTGAATTGAGGTACACGGCCCACGGTTCCCCGTTGATCAGTACAAGTACTGCCTGTGATCAGACATAATTCCGAAGAATTTCCTTGACAGGGTTTCGCAGCTGCTCTAGTTGTTCTCAAACCGGAACGTCTCAAAGAAGACAACACGGAGTGAGTGAACCAGTGAATAGAGATTCACTGATTGATGAAAAAATATTTGAAAAACAATCGTGTATTGCTTAATAGAAATTGTTTTTGCAATACAACGAAGGTTTTAGTGAAAATCAATTATCAATCATAAAACACCTTTTGATTTGAAATATTCGAACACGGTCGATGTGCAAAAGAAAAGAGTTTTTAAGCACAATGACCGGTTTTTCAAAGGTATCCGTCAATCCATAACCTGAACCAGGATTGATTCAAAAGATTGAATCGCTCCATTGTTTCTGTTCAGTTGTCACATGGTTGATCTATTGAATAGATCTCACATGCCACCTACCAGGAGCTTGTTTGATGTTGGCTCCAGAAGGCTTTCCATCTTCATTGTGAATATTTTTACATATCACTCGGATGTTCTGGCAATACCACAAGGATAATGCGTAGGACTCAAGGTATAATCTCTCTTTCCACATTGTGTGAAACAGAGAGTCTTCATTGAATGTGTCCTAATGAGATTTATGGATGATCTCGTGGCTCTAGACTCAATTTGTGCATATTTGGATCCTGTATCGGAGACTAGGGAGAGGGTCTCCTTCTTCAATATCAACAATCTCTAAGAGAAAGTCGATAGATAATGTCGGTTCCCCGTGAGAATGAAACAAGTCCTTTTAAGAGGAACTTGAGTGGTTTGGGAAGTTGAAGTGTAGTGCGTCACTGGGTCCATGACGTCTTGTCTTCAATACCGATGTTACCTTGGTAACCACCAGTAGCATATGAATTGAACCCGGTTTCTGCCCTAAGGTTGAATAAATGGAGGGCTATTTCTTTTCACCCTTTTTCACATTCAATTCTTTTTCATTCTTCAACCCCTTCAGTGCTTACCGAGACTTCATAACTAGAACCTTGTTGGGTTTATTCCAATACTAGTTCAGTCTTAGTCCGCACTCTTCCCATATCTCATTTTTCTCCTTTTTTCAATATACCTAAGGACTTCTACACTATCTAGTGGATTGTCCCTGGGTAGATCCCTCTGGTTCTGGCGGATCATGGGAACAAATACCTAACTTTATCATCCTTATATCACCATACATAAAGTAAAGTTGGTCGGTCTATTTGGTATTGTTCATCTGCCATTGGAACCATTTGAAAATCAATCCAGATACTTGTGATATATTATCAAAGCATTTTGTACCTGAATTATTTTTGATATTTTTAGAACAAGAGCTCCCCCTCAACATGTGCATCAAGTGTTTGAAATCGTTTTGCACACGGAGGCAAGAGAAAGAATTAACTTCTTTGATTACCATTTTCTAAGAAATATCAACATCACTTCCCTAATCAAATCAAGTAGATAAAGCATTTTGGGGAAGGATGAGGTTTTCATAAGCTTGCTCCCCCTCAATATGTGCATAGATATTTGAAACTGTTTTGCACATATTAGGAGAAGACTGCACATTGAGATAAGTTGATCATGTTTTAAATATTTGTGGTTTAAGATAGATGCTCCCCCTCAACATGTGCATGGAAAATTTGAAATCGTTTGGCACATGTGGGAAGGAGAGCATGTACATCCTTATAAAACCATTTACTGAATTATCAGTTTAAATCCAATTTAAATCACAAATTCTCCCCCGATCACAATTATCAAATCATTTGAGATTTGTGATCTCTGTAGATTTAAATTAATTTTGAAAGCTTTTAAGGAGAATTGTGACTTGATTATGAAAACGTTTTAACTGATAAGGATCGGATTGTGAAACTTTAGACTCCATTGAATTAAACATGCATGATTATCTTTTGAAAACAATTGAATGACAAATAACCTTTTAATTTAATTGAAATCATTCTCCCCCTCAATCAATGACATAGGTTGTTGATTGAGAGATAGATATTTTGACAAATAAGTCCAGATGATTATCAAAAATAGAGTCCGAGTTATTTTTTCAAAACAACTAGTTTTCATTAGATAGTAATGATTAGTTAAAAGAATCAGAGCAAGAAATATGAAAATATCTAAAGCATGGCTCTGTTCTATCTTTGAAAAGCGGGTTACTGCCTGAAATGATATATATATATATATATATATATATATATATATATATATATATATATATATATATATATATATATATATATATATATATATATATATATATTTAAATAAAAATTCGAACAATATCTAAAGTCCCGTGTCATTCTTTGAATGACAGCACAAAGACCGTAGATATTATCGAATCGAGAAAATATGCACAAAATGACAATATTTTTTGAAGATTTTTCGAATTTTTCAAATTTTTATGGATTTTGAAAGTTTTATATTTTTCTATTTGATTTTTGAAGGTTTTATAATTTTGTTTTTTGTTTTTCGAAAAAATATATACAAGAGATAGATGAAGGAAACCTTTTACTCCTCTTCTTCCTCTTGAAGACGTTTGAGTGTTTCTGGTTGAAAGCTTTTAAGGCCAAGTCGTGGAAGAATAAACTCAAAATGTTCTCTAGGAAGAGCTTTGGTGAAGATGTCTGCTAACTGGTATTCAGTCCTCACAAAGTAAAGTTCCACCACACCGTTTTCCACTTGTTCCCTGATGAAATGATGTCGAATGTCGATGTCCTTTGCTCTTGAGTGTTGTACGTTGTTGCATGAGAGAGCAATAGCACTTTTATTATCACAGTACAGAGGGATTTTGTTAAATTCAAAGCCATAGTCAGATAATTGGGATCTCATCCATAGGATTTGAGCACAACAAGATGACATGGCTATGTATTCAGCCTCTATAGAGGAAATAGAAGTACTCATTTGCTTCTTTGAAGACCAGCTCACAAGATTATCACCCAAAAACTGAGCACCTCCAGACGTACTTCGACGAGTATCTTGACATCCTGCATGATCAGCATCTGCATAGGCTGTTAGTGACATACCGGTGTCCTTCGGGTACCAAAGTCCCATATTGATGGTTCCTTGGAGATACCGAAAGACCCGTTTAACCGCTTCAAGGTGCTTTTTAGTAGGCTTAGCCTGGTATATAACACACATGCAAACAGCGAACACGATGTCTGGTCTACTAGCTGTGAGGTACATCAGGGATCCAATCATACTACGATATTTCGTTTGGTCTATCATGATCCCTGAGTGGTCCTCATCTAGTTTTGTACGTTCAATCATGGGAGTGTCAACAGGGTCACTAGAATCGAATCCAAATTTCTTTAAAATCTCATTTGCATATTTATATTGATTTATGAAAATGCCTCCGGGACTTTGTGAAATTTGTAATCCCAAGAAAAATGACATTTGTCCCATCATCGACATTTGAAATTTTGAACCCATTTCATTTGAAAAACGGTCACACTCATTGGGGTCAGTCGAGGCAAAGATGATATCATCAACATAAATTTGAACGTGAATTAAATGTTTGCCTGACTTTCTGGTGAACAATGTAGGATCAACTGCTCCTTTGCTAAATCCGGTAGATAGAAGAAACTTTGATAGCGTATCATACCATGCCCTTGGAGCTTGCTTTAAACCGTAAAGAGCCTTCTTCAAACGATAAACGTGAGTAGGATGCTCTTGATTCACAAATCCTTCCGGTTGGCTGACGTAGACGACTTCTTTAAGATCTCCGTTCAGAAATGCCGTCTTTACATCCATCTGATAGACTACCATGTTCTTACTAGCAGCATTAGCCAAAAAGATTCTGATTGCCTCGATTCGAGCAACTGGAGCAAAAGATTCTTCAAAGTCAATACCCTCCTCTTGACGGTATCCTTTAGCAACTAATCGAGCCTTGTTCTTCGACACATCACCATGCTCATCAAGTTTCACTTTGAAGATCCATTTTAGAGCAATAATCATAACACAATCTGGAGCAGGTACTAACTCCCATACATCAAGTCGATCAAACTCATGAATTTCTTCTTGCATGGCATTGAACCAGCTGTCTTCATTCATGGCAGTTTTAACATCTTTTGGTTCGATCTTAGAGAGTACGGAGTTGAAGAAGCACCATAAGGCATCGGTTGCAAGTTGTTTCCGTGTTGATATTGGACGAGAGGGATTTCCAATGATGTTGTCTAATGGATGATCGTGAGTCCATTTTCTAAGGTGTTCATGTGGCAGTTGTTGAGGGACTGTGGTAGTAGAGTCGATGTCTCCTGAAGAAGATGGTTCTGATGATGATTCAGGAGCAAATATGTTTTCAAATGGAGCATCTTCAGGAGTAGCAAAGGGATTAACTTCATCATTGATTCCAGAAACAGTTCCATGATGTACATTCGAAGATTGATGATTTGTTGATGAGACTGAGTGATCAGCAGCAGGCGCTTCTTGACTTAATGATATTGAGACTGTAGGATTGACTTCATTCTCAGGGATATGAGCAGCCTCTGTTGTGGGAATTGACAGTTCAATAACACTTGGCTCATAGAGTTCATCAAACATAGGATCAAACAATTTCTTTAAATCATCTTCAGATGGAGGTACATATGGAGTTGCTGGAGAAGAATTTGGTACAAGGGATGAACCAATGGGACTGTTTTGAAGTGCGGGTCCTGAACTGGATTGTCCAGGAGCCATTTGACCGGTCAGCTCATCAAACATGACGTGAATTGTTTCCATGATATTTCGGGTTCTCTTGTTGTAGATTCGGTATCCTTTTCTGTTTGGTGCATAACCTACAAATACTCCAATGTCTGCTTTAGCTCTAAGTTTGCCTAAATCTTGGCCCTCATTAGTTGGATAACACAATGCACCGAACACACGAAGGAATGAAAGATTAGGTTTTCTGTTGTGGACAAGTTCATATGGAGTTTTTCCATGAGCAGTGTGAATCAGGGATCGATTTTGGGTGTAGCATGCAGTGGCGATGGCTTCACCCCAGAGAAACATTGGAACTTTTGAGTAAATCAGCATTGTCCTTGCGGCTTCCACAAGAGTTCGATTTCGTCTTTCAACTACACCGTTCTGTTGAGGAGTTCGAGGAACACTTCTTTGATGACTGATTCCAATACTTTCATAAAACTCACTAAGTTGTTTGTTAACAAACTCAGTTCCATTGTCTGTTCGGATGATTCTGACCGTTTTGTTAAGACGAACCTGCAGCTGTTTGATGAGTTTGATGATGATATCTGGAGTTTCATCCTTTGTCTTTAAGAACTTTACCCAGGTGAATCTAGAGAAATCATCAACCACAACTAACACATATTTCTTCCCAAAGATATTCTGCACTCTCATGGGTCCACATAAGTCCATGTGAATTGTATGAAGAACTTCTGTGACAGAGTTAGTAGGTTTGGGTTTATGGGCATACTTCTTGCTTTTTCCCAATTGGCATGCTGAACAAAGATGATCCTTTTCATACTTAAGTCTAGGTAAACCTACAACTAAGTCCTTTCTGGAGAGATCATTTATGGTGCCGAAGTTCAAGTGATTGAGACGACGATGCCATAACCATGACTTTGTTTTAGAAGCCTTTGACAACAAGCAAATTGGAGAAGACTTCATCATATCTTCGATAGAGATAGTGTATAGATTTTAACCACGTGAACCTCTTAAAAGTTCCTTACCATCAAGTTCTCTAACGAAACAAGTATGTTTTCTGAAGGCTACTTCTAGATCAGAATCGCAGAATTGACCAACAGAGAACAGGTTATGACCAAGACCTTCTACATAATATACTCTGGAGATAACACTTTTACCAACAACATAATCTCCATAACCCATAATTGCACCGAAATGATCATTCCCGAATCTAACTGTCCCGATGAATTTGCTCACGAAGTTCATGAGCCGCGACCGGTTGCCAGTCATATGCTTGGAACAGCCTAAGTCCAGGTACCACAGAACGATTTGAACGATCTGCAGTTGAACACAGACAAGAATGGATAACTGGATAATTGGGATCCCCATGCAAGAATGGGTTCCATTTGGTTAGTAACAGTGATTGGAACACCCACATCAGAAATAGAAACATTCATATCAGAAATTGAATCAATGGAGTTATTATGAATAGATGCAGTACTAGTGTCCGTATTTACCCTATTTAAAGTATGTTCACTTCTTAAGGGAATAGTTCTATCATTAGGCATCCATTTTCTAGTGGGCATTGTCTGATTAACCTTATGGCCAACAGGTATCCATTGATAACCTATCTTACTAAATGTTCTTCCTGTGGGCTTCCACTGTTTTCTAACTTTCTTTCGCCTCTGCCTTTTAGCTTTTTTAACATGATTTTTTGCATTAGCAATATTAACTGGGGATATGACAGCATTAGACAAAACATTCACACCACATTCATGATTAGAGACAGAATTCAAGCAGACATCATTACAAGGTTTGCAAATAGTATCAGAATTCGAATTAATTACAGTACGCCTATGGCTAATACTAGAATCAACACGATTCGTTTTATTCGACTCAAGCTTAAAGTTCCTAGGTTGGTCTTCTACTCTCTTCCAATGCACATTCTTAGCTTGCGAGGTCCTATCATTTCTTGTATTGTCTTGAGACTTTGACCTGCTCGCTTTAATGTCACTGATTACTCCTGTAGAGGGAATGGGAACATTAGTTGGTTTTGCTACTCTTTGCATCTCCTGTTTAGATGTGTTGGGATCTGAATTACATGCAGGCACACTAAGGTTCACTTTCTTAACACTGGAAGTGCTAGGATTTGTACTTCTAGAAGGCACACTAGAGTTCGCTTTCTTAGCATTAACATATCTGGAATCTGAACTACTTGAAGGCACACTAAGGTTCACATTCAAAACATCGGACATCGAATGAATATCATACTTGGCACTAGGCATAGAACATGGAATCAAAGGATTAACTCTCTCACCTAAGGACTTTGGGCATATTGTGATGGATGAGTGTCTAAATACTCATCATTTTTGTACCGTTTAAACTGCAAAAACATCTGAAAACACTCAGAAATGCATCAAAATGATGAAAATATCACAAATAAGTGTTTTATATGTTTTAAATGCAAAAATACCAAAATCAGGTAAAAAAACGTATCAAGTTTGCATAATTGGCAGTTTTAGTCCCTCAATTTTCAAAAGTTGTCAAAACTAGTCCCTGGTCATTCCAAAACTTATAAAAGGTCATAAAAGGTCCTTGGGATTCACAAGTTGTAAGAAATTGTCCTTTGAAGTTTAAAAATTACAATTTACAACTTTGGTCCCTCAACTTTACAAAAGTGTCAAAATCAATCCCTGGGTGTTTATTTCATGTTCTTATAGCTTAATATAACTTATTAAATCAGTAGTTTAAGTTTTAAATTCAGTTTAGTCAACTTTTTAGTTTTCAGTTAAAAGTCAAATTTTCAGTTTAGTCGTTTTTGAATAAACTAGATAATTTTCTCTAGGTTTTAATATTGAATTTCATAATCTGTGCTTTTAGGATCTTATGTGAGGTTAATCTATCACACTCAATGTTCCAGTGCTTGTGTAGCTTTTATGAGCTTAATTGATAGGTTATAATTGAGCTTGTTGTTTGCCCACTCATAACAGTTCACTGAGAGTTCATTGAACTTACACCATTTCCAACAGCTCCTAAAAAGCTCCTTAGTGATCTATAGCTTGTGTGTTTTGGCTTTTTATAATGCTCATCCACCCAACTCTTAGATCCAGCACTTAATTTTCCCCTAGCAGCTTATTTGCTAGGGATGGAAGTAGCTTATACTTATCACTATTTTGATAAGTACACTTAGAATCAGTGTACTCATAGCTTCTTCATAAGCTCCTCAAAAGCTCATCTGTGAACCCCACAGGTTGAGCTTTGGCTTTTTGGAATCCTCACCAGCCCAGCTTGCTACTTAAATTCTTATTTTGGCTTATTAAGCTTATACCATCAGCTTAATTTGTCATTCAAAAAGTATGCAGGGGTGTTTGGTACTGTAGTGTACTGTAAGAGCTTATTAGCTTATTACAAGCTTATTTGGTAAATCCAGCACACATGCTTGTTCATATTTGTTCATATTTGTTCATATCACTTGTATACATATTATTTTTCTTTTGCTTTCCAGTGTGGAGCTTATACCAAGCTTTTACAAGCTTTCACTCCATCCAAGTTAAGCCCAAAAAGCTTAACTGTCTAAACCATAAGCTCACACTTGTGCACCATTCCAGTCCATAATCTTGTTCATACTTGTCTATTGGATTTGTGTACATTTTACTTTTTCTTTTGTTTCATGCTTAAAGCTTTTTCCAAGCTTATTCCAAGCTTAAGTCTCAACAGTCAAACTTATGCTTGATTGTCTTGAGTAATAAGCTCATGATTTGCTTATTTTTAGGTTTGTAAGTTTTTGTTTTCATTAAACTTGTTCATAATCAGTACATATTGAGTTTCAGAAAAAGAAAAAGACAAAAAGCTCCACTTTAAAGCTAAGTGATAGCTTCTATTTAGAAGCTTATTTGCTTATTAGCTTATTTCTGTTAATAACATATAGTTTTTACATTTTTTCTAGCTTCTTTTATTTATTTAATAATTATGTAAAAAGTTGCAGATTTTTCTTTACCCGTTTAATACTTTTAATAAATCAGTTTTGGTTTTTAATACTTATTAATAGTAAATAATTAATAATAAATATTATACTTGTAAAATAAATACATTTTCAGTTTTAAAATTCATTTTATAATATTTTAGACTTTTCAGATTCTTTATTTCATTTATTTAAGTTAATTTTAGATTTTCTTATTATTTAATTCATTATTAAATACATTTAATTCATTTTTAATTTATATTAATTAATTAGATAGTATAAAAATTTATTTTAATTTTCCAATAATTTTCTTATCTTTTTAGGATTCCAAAAATATGATTTTCACATTTATGGGAGTTGTATTAGATCGAATTCACTTTTTATTTTGTTATGTTTACGTAATTGTTACGTAAACATATACGTTTTAGTTTTTTTTAGATTTTCTTAACTTTTATATAAATTTGTAAATTATAGTTAAATATTTTAATTATATTTAATTTGCATTTAAGTCGCTAAGACATGCAAATCCCTATTATAGTTATAATCGTTTTATTTTTATACGTTTACGTTTAATTTAAGTTAAACGTACGTTTGTATATCTTTTACGTTTTTAGGTTTCTGATTGCACGTTTTTAACGACATAGCTGTGACAGAGCTATCACTATTCACATTCCTAGTGTTAGTCAATCAGATTCCTGTTTTTGTATATTCAATATCATTTCAACACACACAGTCGTTGTATTACAGTTTACACACCTCGTTGGGACTTAACGACCCGGGGATATAATTCTATACTCCCATGGATTTTAATTGCATTGGTTTTAGACTGTTTGAATTTTATTACGGTTGACCATTCACAAGTGGTTGACTTGTGTAATAAAGATGACTAGTTTAGGACCAATCAAATTTTGGCGCCGCTGCCGGGGAGGTGTGATGCGTATAACGTACTTGTGTTTTATTAAAATATCTATCCCTTGTATATATTATATATAATATCATATTTCAATTCCAAAAACAATATAAAACACACAATATATATATATATATATATATATATATATATATATATATATATATATATATATTTTCCTTTTTCTTTGTACATATATATAAAAATAGAAAAACCAAAAATATTCTCCTTACCTTACTATTCATAATTCTGTGAGTGGTGACCCCACTCCAATTTCTCATCCAGTCACTTCCCCATGAACAAAATTAATTCGGGGTCGAGTCAAGCTAGCGACTCGGTAATCAAAAACAGTAGTGCAACATGGGTTTTCACCCATGTTTCTGTCTTCTTACCCCTTTCTACCACCTAAGTGTGGGGGAGATGCCCCACATGTTGTATATAGATCTAAAAAAATGAATGAAAAATTATAAATACTAAAAAAGAGAATAATTGTTGTGTTACCACACTTAGCTAGTAATGTTATCTTTTTACGTTCAAGGATTCGACATAATAGCCGGGACTTTGAATATTGAGGACAATATTCATTTCTAAGTGTGGGGGGGAAATTCTGGCGAATTTGATCATAAATGTACCCTTTTAGTCCCTTTTTCCCCCAAAATAGCCAAATTTTAAATTTTTTTTTTAGTGGAAGTACTATGTACTAAACACAACAAATGGTAATCAGTCCGCCATGTCTAACCCACATAAGGACTGGCTAATCCAGGAGCAAACGGCTCTTGGTAAAGATATCTCAAATCCGTTGATGGCTTGCAATTTGCCCAAAATTGTATGGTGTTCAGCTCACCATATCTTTAATTAATGAAGAGTTGGCTAGCCCGCAAGTTTATGGCTTGTGGTAAAGGCAGTTGGAAAACCATAATTGGTAATCGACTCACCAAAGATAATATTGATAATTTATCTAAGAGTTGGCTAGTCCAGAAGCAAACGGCTTCTGGTAAAGACAAATCAAAACCGTTGAAAGCTGGTGATTTGCTCAAAATCATTTGGTTATCATTGTACCAAGGTTCTTACTTGAACTAAAACAATTGGCTACTCCAGAAGTAATGGCTTTTGGTAAAGAGATGAAATCCATTAAGTTTTCTCAAAAGATTGCTAGGGACTAGCAATATCTTAGTGTGGGGGATTGATGAGTGTCTAAATACTCATCATTTTTGTACCGTTTAAACTGCAAAAACATCTGAAAACACTCAGAAATGCATCAAAATGATGAAAATATCACAAATAAGTGTTTTATATGTTTTAAATGCAAAAATACCAAAGTCAGGTAAAAAAACGTATCAAGTTTGCATAATTGGCAGTTTTAGTCCCTCAATTTTCAAAAGTTGTCAAAACTAGTCCCTGGTCATTCCAAAACTTATAAAAAGTCATAAAAGGTCCTTGGGATTCACAAGTTGTAAGAAATTGTCCTTTGAAGTTTAAAAATCACAATTTACAACTTTGGTCCCTCAACTTTACAAAAGTGTCAAAATCAGTCCCTGGGTGTTTAAAAATGGAAATTATTCAAACTACACCCTTGTACTATTCAAATGTGGCATATTTGGTCCTTATATGATAAGTTTTGAGAAAATTACAAGTAAGGTCCTTTGGTTTAGCAAAATTGGCATTATTAGTCCTTGTGATAACTTATGAAATATTACAGGTTTAGTCCTTCATGATTTCAGAAATTACAACTTTAGTCCTTGGGCTTTTATACACTACAAACCAAACCGGACCCTTTGTATTATAAAAACCAAGCCCAAATCCAACCCAGCCCAACATCCTTATTAATAAAACCAGGGTTGACCCCAGTCAAACCCACCCTTCTGCTTCTCCTTCCTCACAACCCCGCCAAAACCAAAACCACCTTCCACATACCTGGTTTCACCACCAGCTCATCACCAACCCTTCTTATTTTGTCCCCTCCACCTCCACAACACACCAAGGTTCATTAATTGCTCTCAAACTGCCCCAAGCTGCTTATTGGACTTTTGGCGCCAAAAGTACTTTAAATGGCTAGGATCATCTCTGCTTATCCAATGGACACAAAGTGAAGTGGGATTTGACCAGGAAGCTAGTGGGAACTTAGAATGCTATAAAAGAGAAGAGAAGGAAGAGAAGAAGATAACTTTGGATTAGCCATTGTTCACATAGTGTAATTTTAAAAATGCTTTCTTTAAATTACTTGTCATTTACAGTTTTAATGTTGTAATCTTTCTTAAAGTAGTGTAATGGAACATCATTTTCAGTTTAATTTCAAGTATCTTTCCAGTTTTATGTTTTGCTTAAATTCCTTTAAATTTCAGTCACTTTAATTTCTTGTTAAGTAGTTGTTTAAAGGACTCAATAAGCTCACATAAGCTCCTGACAAAGCTTTAAAGCTTTTAGAGACCTTAAAACAGGTTTAGTCTTTTAAATTCAGAAAATACTAAAAATCAAGAAAAACAATGAAAATCCAAAAATAATCATGTGATCTTGGTGAAACTGCATGGAGCAAGGTTAATTGTGGATTGCCTTTGGTTTAGAAGCTTTGTGGAAAGCCTTAGGATGTGTTCTGTGGCCATGGTTCTCAGTTTTAATCAGGATATCACTTGTAAGCTCATTTTTTACCATTTTTGCATTTTACTGTTTTAGTGCTTTAGATGCTTTAATTTTCATGTTTCTGTGTTCCTTTGATGTTTGTTTATGATATTAGAGCTTAATCTTAGGTTGTTATGTTTTGGATTTGGTTGTGGTTTGATATTGCATTTAGACTGTCAATATGCCAATTTTTGATGTTCATAGGCTTAGACTTGTTTGACATCTTGTTTGTGCTGAAAAAAGGTCCATTTTGACACTTTGGTACCTCTTGATTTGATGGAATTGGTAAACACTCTCTTTTGCTTTGAAAAACTTCATCACAGTCTATTTTAAGGTTGTTTGGATTTGATAATGAAACTGTGTTTAAGGCTGTGTTTGTGGTTGCTCTTGTTTGATGTACTCTTCATATGGCCTAAGTAACTCAGTGGAATACTAACCAAAGGGTGTAGCATGGTAGAAAGTCAATTTGACACTTGACAATCTCATTATGAGCACTGTGAGGTTGTTGGATCCTAGAATCTTGCATATGTGTTTAATTCTTGTGTATCTATGTTTATTTCATGTTCTTATAGCTTAATATAACTTATTAAATCAATAGTTTAAGTTTTAAATTCAGTTTAGTCAACTTTTTAGTTTTCAGTTAAAAGTCAAATTTTCAGTTTAGTCGTTTTTGAATAAACTAGATAATTTTCTCTAGGTTTTAATATTGAATTTCATAATCTGTGCTTTTAGGATGTTTTAGTTTTGTTGCTAATCTTGTTTATTCTATTTTTGTTAATTTTTATATGTCATGTTTAACTGCTTATTTTATAGCTTTTTATAGCTTGTTTTTGCCCTGCACCATGGTTAGGACTGTTAAAACCATGAGCTTGCAAAAGCTTGTGGAGTTGGCCCTATCCAGTGCATTTGGCTTATTTGTGTTGCCCTTGTGGCCTAGTTGTTATGTGTATGCTTGTTTTTCAGTTTGTAGCTTATTTATATAGCTTAATCAACCACCCTTTTTTGTCCCATCTTACTCACTACACAGAAGCAAACTGTGTAGTTGGAGTTGTTTTCCTAAGCTCTCAAATAGCTCCTCATTGAGCTTGAGCTTGTGATTTTTGATCTTATGTGAGGTTAATCTATCACACTCAATGTTCCAGTGCTTGTGTAGCTTTTATGAGCTTAATTGATAGGTTATAATTGAGCTTGTTGTTTGCCCACTCATAACAGTTCACTGAGAGTTCATTGAACTTACACCATTTCCAACAGCTCCTAAAAAGCTCCTTAGTGATCTATAGCTTGTGTGTTTTGGCTTTTTATAATGCTCATCCACCCAACTCTTAGATCCAGCACTTAATTTTCCCCTAGCAGCTTATTTGCTAGGGATGGAAGTAGCTTATACTTATCACTATTTTGATAAGTACACTTAGAATCAGTGTACTCATAGCTTCTTCATAAGCTCCTCAAAAGCTCATCTGTGAACCCCACAGGTTGAGCTTTGGCTTTTTGGAATCCTCACCAGCCCAGCTTGCTACTTAAATTCTTATTTTGGCTTATTAAGCTTATACCATCAGCTTAATTTGTCATTCAAAAAGTATGCAGGGGTGTTTGGTACTGTAGTGTACTGTAAGAGCTTATTAGCTTATTACAAGCTTATTTGGTAAATCCAGCACACATGCTTGTTCATATTTGTTCATATCACTTGTATACATATTATTTTTCTTTTGCTTTCCAGTGTGGAGCTTATACCAAGCTTTTACAAGCTTTCACTCCATCCAAGTTAAGCCCAAAAAGCTTAACTGTCTAAACCATAAGCTCACACTTGTGCACCATTCCAGTCCATAATCTTGTTCATACTTGTCTATTGGATTTGTGTACATTTTACTTTTTCTTTTGTTTCATGCTTAAAGCTTTTTCCAAGCTTATTCCAAGCTTAAGTCTCAACAGTCAAGCTTATGCTTGATTGTCTTGAGTAATAAGCTCATGATTTGCTTATTTTTAGGTTTGTAAGTTTTTGTTTTCATTAAACTTGTTCATAATCAGTACATATTGAGTTTCAGAAAAAGAAAAAGACAAAAAGCTCCACTTTAAAGCTAAGTGATAGCTTCTATTTAGAAGCTTATTTGCTTATTAGCTTTATTTCTGTTAATAACATATAGTTTTTACATTTTTTCTAGCTTCTTTTATTTATTTAATAATTATGTAAAAAGTTGCAGATTTTTCTTTACCCGTTTAATACTTTTAATAAATCAGTTTTGGTTTTTAATACTTATTAATAGTAAATAATTAATAATAAATATTATACTTGTAAAATAAATACATTTTCAGTTTTAAAATTCATTTTATAATATTTTAGACTTTTCAGATTCTTTATTTCATTTATTTAAGTTAATTTTAGATTTTCTTATTATTTAATTCATTATTAAATACATTTAATTCATTTTTAATTTATATTAATTAATTAGATAGTATAAAAATTTATTTTAATTTTCCAATAATTTTCTTATCTTTTTAGGATTCCAAAAATATGATTTTCACATTTATGGGAGTTGTATTAGATCGAATTCACTTTTTATTTTGTTATGTTTACGTAATTGTTACGTAAACATATACGTTTTAGTTTTTTTTAGATTTTCTTAACTTTTATATAAATTTGTAAATTATAGTTAAATATTTTAATTATATTTAATTTGCATTTAAGTCGCTAAGACATGCAAATCCCTATTATAGTTATAATCGTTTTATTTTTATACGTTTACGTTTAATTTAAGTTAAACGTACGTTTGTATATCTTTTACGTTTTTAGGTTTCTGATTGCACGTTTTTAACGACATAGCTGTGACAGAGCTATCACTATTCACATTCCTAGTGTTAGTCAATCAGATTCCTGTTTTTGTATATTCAATATCATTTCAACACACAGTCGTTGTATTACAGTTTACACACCTCGTTGGGACTTAACGACCCGAGGATATAATTCTATACTCCCATGGATTTTAATTGCATTGGTTTTAGACTGTTTGAATTTTATTACGGTTGACCATTCACAAGTGGTTGACTTGTGTAATAAAGATGACTAGTTTAGGACCAATCAAATTTTGGCGCCGCTGCCGGGGAGGTGTGATGCGTATAACGTACTTGTGTTTTATTAAAATATCTATCCCTTGTATATATTATATATAATATCATATTTCAATTCCAAAAACAATATAAAACACACAATATATATATATATATATATATATATATATATATATATATATATATATATATATATATATATATATATATATTTTCCTTTTTCTTTGTACATATATATAAAAATAGAAAAACCAAAAATAAGAGTCTCATTCAATGTATGCAAGTTCTTCCTCTCAATCTCATTATATTTTAGTGCTCGCTCATAGTCACTAACCTCAACTATCATTGCATCAAACTCCTTTTCAATTTCTTTAATGTCTAAGTTCATTCCCTTTTTAAGACTTTCAAAATGATCTTTTAGTTGTTTAAAGAAAGGCATGACTTCAGTTAAATAACATTCTTTCGTTTGCTCAAAACCCCTTTCCCCTTCAGTTATACCAGTGGGTGTGATCCCTTTCTTACAAGTTTTCTCAAAATCAACAAATAGTTGAAAAATAACATATTGACTGATTAAGGTCTTGCTTTTAGTGGCAATCGTCCTAGGAACTAAATGCATTGGTGTATTGGGAGGATACACAGTCGCTGAAGGCATTTTCCTAAAGGGGGGGTTTGTTACAACAAGATTCTCTGCTTTTTGCTTATCTAAATCCTTTTTCCAGAACACTTGTTCGGGTGTTAACAACGTCTGAGGCTTAAACATGTTCAAGGAAATCCAATTCTCCTTCTTGTAATCATGGGGTGTGATATTTATTTTCTTCTCTTTACATTTAGGATCATCTAATTTCTTGTTCATATTTTCCCTAGTGACTTCATCTGATTTCTTATCTTCCTCAGTGCACTCAACGCAACTAGGTTTCTGTCTAGGTTTAAGGATTTCATTTCCATCATAAAGAACCTTATGAGCATTTCTAGCCTTTTTAATGACCTCTGGATTTGGTTCCTCAACAAGGGGAATGCTATGTTTATCGCTTAAGACTCTATGCTTAGTGATTAAGTGAGCAGTCTGAATGGTATTTCCTTGTACGTACAACTTATTTTCAAGTTTTTTTTTCAAGGTTTTTAGATTAGAAAAATCATTCAAAATTTTTGATTCCTTAGCACTGAATTCTTGCTTAAGCATTTTAACGTTTTCTTGAAGTTCTTGTTTTTGCTTAGCAGTTTTAGAAAGCTTTTCTTGTTTTAATACTTTTTCTCTAAACCTACTTTTTCTAATAGTTGTACGCATTTGGTCATCCATTTCCTGCTCACGGGTGGTCAACTCAAATTTTGCACGTTGTTCATAAATAGCAACACGTTCTTTATAGGCATTCAGTTCAGAGATGACAGAATCATTAGGGGCATATGCAGTGAATTCATCAAAAACATAATCATTATTGACTGCAGAAGATGCATCACTTGGTACAATCCCACTTTCACTTTGTTTCACATATTGATCATATGGGACAACTTTGATATTACCCATATTTTCAATATCTGACTCAATAAATACAGTTGATTGTACTTCGTTATGTATCTTTTGCTCATCAACTTCATCGTATAATTTTAATACCTCAGAAATGATTTTGTCTTTGGATGGACCAGCTTGTGGTGATGAAGAGACTTTAGGAGAGACCATTGGAGAAATGCTAGCCATGAAGATGGTTTGTGTAGTGGGTTCTTCATCAACATCAGAGTCGTATGCATCACAATCAGCTACTTGAAAGGCATTCTGATGATTATGGCCTATCTCCTGAATTGGTTGCTCATCCACATCTGCATCATATGTCTTAGCATTTCCCTCAGCCAAGAACAACAACTCCTCTTCATCCAAAGCTGCTCCATTATCCTGAGCTTGCACAAGCAGCATCTTATCCCTGAAGTACTTGGCATTCTGAGGGCGTTTTGGCGATGTGCAGTTCTTTGCAATGTGTCCCTCACCTCCACAATTGTAACATTTGATTGGCTTTGCTTGACCCTGATTTCCATTCCTTCCTCTATTCTGATTTGCAGCATAACCTCTACCAGCTCCACCTCTTGCTTGTTCGTACTGTCGTTCTTGAATTGGCTGCACCATAACCTTCCCATCTCTGACAGTGGCTTGATTATGTGGATTGGAAGCAGTTCTGAGATTGTTGTTGGTGTGTGGAAGAGAGTTCATGTTTTGACTAATCAGGAGAGCTAGTTGATTAATGAAGTTTCCCACGTGTGCATCAGCATCAGCTTGTTTGAACATAGAATCAGGAATGAGTTTGTGATTACCATTACCCATGGGTATGACTTGTGAGGCTTTGGTTGTGATTCCGATGTTTGAGTAGAAGGCAGTTGAGTCATTTGATGAGCTTGTCTCTCCCTGGTTGGTTTTGAACTGATTAAGAATCATTTTTTCAAACATAGCATGTCTCTCATTCTGAAGGAGGAAGGCATAGAGTTGCTCATAGTTTGTATTCTTCAATCCTTTGGTTAGCTTTACAGAGGTGACAAACTTGTGCCATTCGGGATTCATGTTGTTCACAAACTTTGAGTTCAGCTGAATGTTTGGCATAGTCATTCTGATGTTCCTCATATCATTAACAAGCTTGTGGAATCTCACATAGTACTCATAAACACTCTCATCTGGTTTCATCTTGAAGTGTTCAAATTCATCATAGAGTTGTGATTCTCTGTCTTCCATAGTTAATTCAGAACCTGAGAGAAGCATCTTGACATTATCCAACACTGCCTTGGCTTCGGTGTTGTGATTGATCAACTTGTAGATATCTTTTGGAAGACCTTGAAGTACGATGTTAGAAGCCCTGATATTAGCATCGAATCTCTTTTTCTCCTTATCATCGAGCTCATCATATGTCTTTGGTCTGTCAATTCCATAGATCATTGTTCCATCTTCAGCTGTATCAATTAATTCTCTAGTAGTCTCAACCCGATATGGTCCTTCATCAATGGATTTGAGAATGTTGACTCCATTTTCCTTTCCAAGACAGTACAATCTGATTCATTGAGCCCAAGAGTCGTAGTCAGTTCTGTCAAGCATGGGTGGACGAGTATCTGAACCAGCTGCTTGAACATCCTCGACAACAGTGGAGATGATTGTAGGAACGTTGGTAGACATGATGACAGATTAAACGGGATTTTATAACTCTATGATTAAACCGGGAAATAGATTCTTTCACGGGATTTTACTAAATCAAGAGAAAACCGTATTCAAAGGATATCACCCAAGTCGCTAGGAACCCTTGAACCAAGTCGCTAAGTGCCAAGTCGCTATAGACCCAAGTCGCTATATAACAACTCGCTACAATCCAAGTCGCTAGCAAAATTTTGACAGCAAGTCGCTAATTTGTCAAGTCGCTAAATAGCAACTCGCTAGGTACCAACTCGCTAACACCAAGTCGCTAACAATATAAAGTACAAGTCACTAACTTACACCAAGTCGCTACCCGTAGTGGAGAATCCACTAAGTGTACTTTTTGTCGGCTTGTCTCAGTAGACAAGTCGCTAGCTCAACTCGCTAAGACCTTCAACAACAACTCGCTACCAAATAACAAAGCAAGTCGCTACCAAGATAAACTATCCGTGGCTCAAGTCGCTAGCTAGAAAATCACAAAAACACCACTTTTCAATCCAAAAACAACCCAACCACGATGATTCAAGCCTTCAAAATCAAAACCTAAACACTTGTGATGATTCTAAACACAAAAGTACTATCAAAATCCAAACTTTAACACTAGAAATCACCCAAATGATGTAAAAACCACTAAACTTTTTCAAACTCAAAAACCACCTAAAAACCACTAGAAATCCAAAGATATGTAAGAGATGATCTAACCATGGCTCTTGATACCAATTGTAAGATATTGGATTTCACATACACATCAAACCATAACAGAACGTAGGCGTACAAGAGGTTTTAGAGAGAGAAAGTTAGAGGTTTGGGAACTTTAGTGAGAGAAAGAAAAATCTTATTATAAGCTCCAACTCTCTACCTTGGAAGGTAGAGAGTATTTATAGTCTTACAATAAAACGCCACACAACGGGCTGTGGATCAGGCATACAGTGGGTAAAGACCCGTCCGTCCTCCACGGTGTTACTTAACTAAATACTACTTAACTTAAAAGAACTACGACTACGAGCTTTCTAACGATTACATATACTTGAGGTGACCGACTCTTTAATACCTGGAATTTCTAATTCCTAACAAGAATAATAGTAGCGAGAAGCAGTAACAGTAAGTTGTAACACGAAGCAGTAACAATAAGTTGTAGTAGAAAGGTGTGTGTTGATAAAACGTTTGGTAACATTGCTTTACAACCATAATTAATACTCCGTAAAGGTAAATGTTGGTTGTGACTAGAAGTAGGGATGCAAACGAGCCAATTTTTTACTAGGCAACTCGAGCTTAAGCTTGAGCTTGACTCGATCAAGTCGAGCTTTTATCAAGCTCGAGTCTAATAAACTAGCTTGAAACACATAACAAGTCGAGCTCGAGCTTTCAATAGCTCGAACTCGAGCTTTTTGAACCTTCATGTATATAAATATCTTTATTATGCGTATTTGTATAAACAACCTAAATCCTGATGTGAATATTAAGACAATAGTTAAATATTTGTCGTAGAATGACTTTTTAGACCCTAATGCTCCAATGTTTTGTATAAGTTATTTGCACTTGAGTTCATCAAATATTTTCTTGACGTTATTGAGGAGTTTGGCAATCGAATACAATATTTGTGTATAAATTTGAGCTTTTCGATCTAATCTCGAGCCTTATTCGAATATTACTCGAGTCGAGCTCAAGCTTGGATGATTAATGCTCGTCGAACTATCAAGCCGAGCTCGAGCCTACCTTGTGATTTTCTAGCCGAGCTCAAGCCCTGTCAAGCTTGAGCTCGGCTTGACTTGATTACAACCCTAACTAGAAGTACCATTTTTATTTGGAGTGTTTAGAAAAATAAGGAATACTAGTGACTTGTTTCCAAACGAGCATTGTGTGCAAAAGGCCAATTGCTAGTTAATAGTTGATCTGAATGGCTCCTAAACTCTTGATGCCAAACATGTCGTACATATGAGCAAATGTTGATAATCACTGAATATTTTGGTAAACTAAAAATTAAACAAGACACATTTTTGAGACAAGGAAATCTCGAGGAACCTTATTGGGCAGAGAACAATTCAATTCATGTTATTATAAGTGTTAACTTTACACTTCCTATAAAGTTAACTAATCACATATGTATATGCATGTATGTATACACCGTTTAGTGATTGTGATGTAATGATAATATTTTTTATCCTTTATAAAAGATCTTAATTTGTCTGCATTAGTGAGATATTTTTCTTTATCATATCATGGTTTTTACCAATCAAGTGAAGACGGGTTCATCCGAGACGTATTCCAATAATACCTAAAACTATTGATAAAAACCCATTCCAAGTGTTTCTATATCATTGTCGTATGTAGCTAAGCTAACAGAAACCGCAAATTGTTTGTGTTCACTAAACATGACGATAATAGATTTACAGAGCAGTTGCATATATACTTACTAAAACTTGCATATTTGCATATATATTCAAAATATGCTTAAATTGCATTGTACATCATGCATTGAAAACTTATATTATGAGAAAATATGCAAATATTTAAGTTTTAGTGGGTATATATGCAATTCCTCCTAGATTTATTATACTAGCCATTGAAACAAAAATCATAATATTTTGACGATCTAGCTTCAAATTTAACAAATATTTACAACATAAAATTTTATTACATTAACATTTTTTTAGGACTAAATTTTAAAGCCTCAAATATATAACATGATATAAATTTTAAGACCTTTAATGATTTAAGGTCACGTGTGACAGCACACTTTGCATACCTTCATATCCGGCTCTACTCTATATTTTAATTTATGTTTCAGTTCAATTCAATGATGCTACTAGTTAAAACTTTTACAGTATGATAATGAAATGCTAACAAATAGTTAAACTTAATGTTATGTTTATTAAAAAAAGAAGAGAAAGGTAAAATAAAGTAAAAGCAATGATGATCGAAGTTGGTTTTCGAGAGTGCACGCCCGCTAGCTCATTCAAAAAGTTTTCGGTGATTTTTATGGATATCTTAATATAAATCCTAAAATGGATAAATATATATTTATCTGTATTAGAACAAGAAGACATTTAATTTTGTCACGATCTAAAATAATTAAATGAACGATGATATTATAATATTGAAGAAACGATGTGACTTGTATAGTTTCAAAATTATTTCATATGCTGCCACAAATTTATTTTTGTTATCGCATTTAGCGTGGATTCGTACACTGTCGTATGCATTTGTATTTTATGGAACACGATGTCACTTTTTTTCAAAAAAAGTAGGTGTACATCACCAAATCAATTCACACTAGTAAAGTTTTCTATACCATGTTGTCGATATTTGTAGTGTGCAAGTTAATTTCTCATGAATTTTATTTATTTATTGTGTTTAGTTCGTTTTTCTAAAAAATGATAGATCATCAACAATCTTTTCTTTCTAGATATATATTTTTTCAGGGCTCGTTTGGTTTGTAAATGAATTTAGATTAGAATTTGGATTTGAAGGTAAAGTTGTAGATTATAATTTGAATTTGTGTTTAAATTAAATGAAGAGAGAGAAAAATATAATATAATAATATATTATATATGTTATAAATGAGTATTTTAAAAATATTGTTATTGTAAAAATAAAAATAAATTTCTGGTTGGTTGTGGTAAAATATGAGCCTACAAAAAATGATTATATAGCAAAAAAGAGCCAAGTTAGATAGGTTTTGCACATGAATATATATTTGTTATTCATCCTCACTTGTAGAAACCGCACAAACAAACGAAACAACATTTTTTAGCATAAATGATAAATCCTAATCCTATTCCTTTAAACCAAACAAGCCCTTAATTTGTTAAATCTCTTACGGAATACATTATAATTTTGTTTTATAATATTTGAAGAAAAAAATTAAATGGAAGTATAAAAAGTGGTACACGGCAGGCACACACTACCACAAATCGATCGAGAATAGTTGCACAAATCCCCACTCTCATGACGTCGCTGTAAATACCCCAACCTACGTTCACACTTAAACCCACACATACTACTTTTTAGGTCCTTTAACAAATTCTTTTTTCAAACTTCATCCATTTGGTTTTTAACTTTAACATATTTTCTCTAACTCACTCTTCAATATTACTAATTTTCTACTAATCATTTCTTCTCCATGTCAACTTTCTTAAGTTTGTTAGGTTAATTCTATCAATACTTTATAAAATAGTTATACACATTTGTTCCATTTCAAGTTTAGATGCATGATCTTTTAAATTGTCACTTAAGTAGTTCAGAATTACATAAAGAATTATATTGAATCGTTTGGGCAAAAATTATGACATTATCATCTTTGTATTCTAATCCAGCGTTGGACCAACATATAGCTATTACTATAAGTTGGATGATTCTAACAATGATTACATAAATGAAAGGGTTTTCTTTCATAAAAATGATTATAAAAATGAAAGGGTTTTCTTTCATAAAAATACAAAAAATAATTGAGTTAGAAAATTTATAGAATTTGTTTATATAATAATGGACATGCATAAGGTTTTTTTCTTCTTTTCATGTCATTTTAAAAGATTGCGTTTTTTACTTGCATGTAAGCGGTCTAACCGAAAGTATTTTCATGATTGTTTATCATTTTTGACCATCCCTTTGTCCACTCCGATATGTGTATCTAGCTAGTAAAGTTTGAACAACATACCTCGTGTGAGAATAACAACGTGTCTGACCACACATGCCATTTGAGCCTCACCCAGTGTAATATCAACATTCCCATTTTTAATACGCACACTCAAAAACACACATTCACTCACAACATGCCATTTGAGCCTCATCCACCGACAATTTTATTTTATATTTTCATTTTTTTAAGCAAACTAAATTCCGTTCATTCAAATAAAAAAAATAAAAAACACACGACAAATAAAAAACAGGCGAAACTTAAAAAACATTATTGCCCGATGAGTCTTGATTATATTTTGCCATTATTGCTTTTTGTTTATTTTTTTTAGCGTCTTTGCATTCTGAAAACCCTTTGGTATTAATCAAGAGAAACTCTAATTCTTTACACTACCATTATCGCCAGTTCTTTCGCTTTCTTCGCCTCGTACGCAGATTCGGCAGCAACAATTTTGCGTCTAAAATATGCAGATAAAGACTCCGAGTGACTTCCCGCGGTGCTTAAATTCGTTGCCGATTGTTTTTTTTTGCGGGTCGAGGTTTTGCCGGCGAGACGAGGTCTTGCATCAGGGCCGAATAGTTCGGTGTGATCAGCCGAATCAAGCGGCTCCACCGCGTCCCATTTGGGGTGTTTTTTCAAGACCTGCCACGAGTGCTCTAGAGTGAACTTATCCTCTTTGACGCGTCACTAAAATTGACCTTTGCCCGTTCGACATAATCAACCTCATTTTTTCCTCTTTTACGTTGTAAATGTTTGTAAATAATGTTTAACTTTTAGCAATCACCGTTAACCCTAGACCATTTCCCCGTAACCATATCCTTCGTACGGGGACAACCTTTTGTAGCTTCGTTGAAATCGTCCGTAATTTGACACCAAGACTGTTACACCCGAAACTCGTGTAACACCCCTAAATATTGCAGCGGAAGATAGTGTCACTGGGTTACCTATTAGCACACAATACAAGTTAGTATAAATGAACGCTAAATGAGACGTTTTGAAAAGATTATCAATTCGATTAAATATAAAACATCAGAGTTTACAAAGAGACCCCAATAAGTTTGGAGTTCATAAAGAGTACAACATAATCGTTTAAAAGTTTTATCGAATGATAATAATGCATTTTTTCAAAATATCTGTGCGCCTTCACATGCCAACTAATTCCATAAGATCGTGAGATAAACATGCTAAAAAGTGTCAACACAAAGGTTGGCGAGTTCATAGGTTTATTGTGAAAAATGTGAAAACCTTTATAAGTGAAGCCTCGTAACAAAAATATGTAAACGTTAAATATAGATCACAAGATTTCCAAATGTATGATGATTTCACATAAAAACAATATCACAATAGAGACGGTGTTTTTGTTTCCCTAAGTTCCGGGCATCGAAGCCTTAGGTTTTCTAGTATCTGGTTTCTAGGTTTTTTGTTTAGTTCATGATTGTACCAAGTCCGGTAGTTCGTTATTATACCAAGTCCATTAGTTCAAGATTACACCAAGTCCATTAGATCGAGATTACACCAAGTCCATTAGGTCGAGATTATACCAAGTCCATTAGATCGAGATAATACGAAGTCCATTAGATCGAAATAATATACCAAGTCTATTAGTTCGAGATTGTATCAAGTCCATTAGTTCATCAAATGATTCATGAGTTGTAAGGATTTGTGTTTGGAAAAAAGTAATTTTCTCAATATATCTATTCATAACATTCGCGCTTACTACGTGATTAACGGTTCCTAACCTAGGCAATCTGATAATGTTTTGGTACATTTGTAAAGTGAGTATTATGTTTCAATAAACAAATAGAGTGTTCCATGAATCGAGTAAACGTTTCAGATAAACAAGTAAAATATAAAAGTATAAAACTAGAACGGGGGGTTGAATAGTTTTACCGATTAAAACTTCATTTTAAACTATTTAGCTCGGCTTATGTCAATCTATTTAATGTGTATGTTGAATGGTGATAGATAAGCATATAAATAAGTAATGCAAAGATAAAGAGTAAAGGAACACAAAACCACAACACGAGTATTTATAGTGGTTCGGCTACAAGGACACCTTTCTTGCCCTACTCCACTCCCCGAGTTCCCCACTCGAGAGTTCGTAAGCACTACACAACACAAGCTCCATAATGTGGCGGAGAAGCCTTCACAACGTTGCCTACTGTTTATCCGGTACTAGGCTAGACACCGAGTTCTTCCACGAGGTAGAACCACACCTATCACAACGTCGCCTACACTTTATCCGGTACAAGGCTAGATACCGAGTTCCATTACAAAGGAGGAACTACTACCCAACACTACACCACTACACGACTACCCCAAAGGAGACACACTCCTTATTACAACATCATAAGGATATCAATATCCTTTTAACCCAACCTAACTATCTTTTACATCGATACATCATGTCGAATGTCCACCCTTGGCACCTTTCACTAATGCCTTCGACACGACCCTTCAACACCTTTCACTAATGCCTTTGACACGACCCTTCGGCACCTTTCACTAATGCCTTCAACACAACACTTCTATGGAGGGAGAAAAGAACTATCAACAAGATACACTTCAGTGGTCTTGATGATGACGAATCTTAGCAACTCATGACCTTGAGCTTGCACGTCTTCAAGAGGTGGTGATCTCGCCTTTAAGAGGAACCTAGAGAATCACACAAACATAAAACTACATAGAATGATCCTTTGGATTTGAGGTTAGAGATGTTACAATACTAAGACAGAGTATGTGTAAAAGTGGTAGTGAGCAAGAGATAAATGGCTCATTATTTATAGACAAAAATGTCTATTGTCCCACGGTTCCCACAGATCCCTCCCCAGAGGGATCCGGCTAGTGCAATCCTAGGGATCCGGCTGCTGGGTCAACTTAAGTCCGGATTTCGGGTTACAAACCAGGTTATGGGTTATGAACCATGAGTTATGGGTAATGTTTTATGGATACCCAACAAGAGGCAATGTATCTAGACATTAGGTCATAGGTCATGGGTCATGGATCATGGATAATACCCAACATGACTTCATGCATGATGTCATGCAATGGGTCATGGGTTATGGATCAAGCTCCATGGGTATGGGTCATGGACTTTGGGTTTTACCCAACATCATTCATTGTACCTAGTCAATGGATCATGGGTCATGGACTTTGGTTTTTACCCATTACATTACCCATTACAATATATACAAAGTATATATATGTACATTTCCATATTATGTAAACACTAGTAGTTATACATATGCATTTCTATAGGATGTAAACAATATTACTTGTTTAGTCTTTTATATGAAAATGTAAGTGTGTTAGTAAACTATTGGCTCAAACCTTTTACGTATTTTATTTGTTTCGTTAAAATGATTTTACGTTTGTTATCGACAAAACATTAGAATATCGTAAAATATAAATAAACGTTTTTATGGCTTATTTGTATTAACAATCTCCCCCTTTTTGTTGATGACAAAACATAAGATTATTTAAAAAAAATCGTAAAAAAATTGAATTGGTGTTTTTACTCTCTTTTCCCCCTTTTTGTCGAAACAAAAAGAGCGTCGAAAAGAAACTAACACATTGTTTTGTGAAAAGGTGTGAAAAGTAATAATATGAAACATAGAGAGTAAGAGGAGAGAAAGATTCTCGTCTTAGCTCCCTCTTGACGGATGCTTCCCTTTATTGAGGGCGTCAAGTAATTAGGAAGACTAAGCGAGTATGTTGCAATTATGTTTGCAAATAGTTTCGTCTTTGATGAAATGCTCCCCCTTGACGAGTGCTCTCTTTTGAGGAGGACTTCAAGTAGTAAATAAATCCTAAGTGAAAGCATTGCAAGTGTTTTTGCAATTGCTTTGCTTTGACGAAAAGCTCCCCCTTGTTGAGGGTGTCAAAGTCTTCACGTGTATTTTAAAAATCTACAAAACAAAGGTTAGAAAGCAAGTATATGATGCATAATTTCCTGTAAATGAGATTCATATTAGTGATAAAATGAGTTTATGTTTCACGGATCTCACGGTTCCTTCCTGTGAGGGATCCGTCTAGGCAAAACAGAGGGATCCGTGTACCTGCATTCTTATGACAGCAATGTAGATGTGAAATGTGATGTTAACATCAAAACAAGTTATGTATTATGGCACCAAACATATCCTCATAACCATATAGCATACAACATGTAATATCATTCAATAAAACGAGAGAAATGATGTACATAACTCTAAAACTAAGAAAATGATCCAAACACGAAATATGCTTTCTAGCAAGTATAAGTTACGCCTAAGATGAGAACACCACTTGAATTCCTATGCTTAAGGATGATTAGATTTGTTGACCTCATCGAAATGTTCGAGGAGGTGATAGAACATGAAACGTAGCTCGTCACATACTTCATGTACTAGGCCTTCAACATGTTGTCAATGATAACAATCTTTGTCATGGCCAGGGAATGATGGTGATAGGAATGGAGTGTGTGGAAAACTAGAAGGGGGGGGGGTTGAATAGTTTTACCAATTAAAACTTCGTTTTAAAATATTTAGATCAACTTATGTCAATCTATTTAATGTGTTTGTTGGATGATGATAAACAAAGCATATAGACAAGTTATTCAAAGATAAAGAGTAACGAACACAAAACCACGACACAAGTATTTATAGTGGTTCGGCTACAAGGACACTTCCTTGCCCTACTCCACTCCCCGAGTTCCCTACTCGAGAGTTCGTAAGAACTACACAACACAAGCTCCTTAATGTGGAGGATAAGCATTCACAACGTCGCCTACTCTTTATCCGGTACAAGGCTAGACATCGGGTTCTTCCACGAGGTAGAACCAAACTTATCACAACGTCGCCTACACTTTATCCGGTACAAGTCTAGATACCGAGTTCCATTACAAAGGATGAACTACTATCCAACACTACACCAATACACGGCAACCCCAAAAGAGACACATTCTTTATTACAACATCATACGGATATTACTATCCTTTAACCCAAATTAACTATGTTGTACATCGATGCACCATATCGAATGTACACCATTGGCACCTTTCACTAATGCCTTTGACACGACCCTTCGGCACCTTTCACTAATGCCTTCGACATGACCCTTCGACACCTTTCACTAATGCCTTTAACACAACACTTCTATGGAGGGAGAGAAGAACTATCAATAAGAGACACTTTAGTGGTCTTGATGATGACGAAGCTTAGCAACTCATGACCTTGAGCTTGCACGTCTCAAAGAGGTGGTGATCTCTCCTTTAAGAGAAACCTAGAGAATCACACAAACAAAAACTACATAGAAAGATCATTTGGATATGAGGTTAGAGAGGTTACAATACTAAGAGAGAGTATGTGTAAAAGGGGTGAGTAGCAAGTGAGAAATGGCTCACTATTTATAGGCAAAATTTTCTACTGTTTCACGGTTCCCACTGATACCTCTCCAGAGGGATCCGGCTAGTGCAATCCAAATGATCCGGCAGCTAGGTCAGCTTAAGTCCTGATTTTGGGTTGCAAACTGGGTTATGGGTTATGGGTTATGAACCATGGGTTATGGGTAATGAATTACGGATACCCAACAAGATGCAATGTATCTAGACATTGGGTCATGGATCATGGATAATACTCAAGCTCCATAGGTATGGGTCATGGACTTTGGGTTTTACCCAACAATATTCAATGTATCTAGTCAGTGGGTTAAGGACTTAGATTTTTACCCATTACAATATAAGTATGCACATTTCTATAATATGTGAACACTAGTTGTTATACATATGCAATTCTATAAGATGTAAACAATGTTACTTGTTTAGTGTTTTATATGAAAATGCAAGTGTGTTAGTAAACTATTGGCTCAAACCATTTACGTATTTTATTTGTTTCGTTAAAATGATTTTACGTTTGTTATAGACAAAACATTAGAATATTGTAAAATATAAATAAACGTTTTTATGGCTTATTTGTATTAACAATCTCCCCCTTTTTGTTGATGACAAAACATAAGATTATTTTAAAGAAAAACTAAAATTCATAAAAATTTGAATTGGAGTTTTTACTCTCTCTCTTCTCCCCCTTTTTGTCTAAACAAAAAGAGCGTCAAAAAGAAACTAACACATTGTTTTGAGAAAAACGTCCGAAAAGTAATAATTTGAAAAATAGAAAGTAAGAGAAGAGAAGAATTCTCGTCTTAGCTCCCCCTTGACGGATGCTTCCCTTTGTAAGGGCGTCAAGTAATTAGGAAGACTTAGTGAGTGTGTTGCAATTATGTTTGCAAATGGTTTCGTCTTTTGACGAAATGATCCCCCTTGACGATTGCTCCCTTTTGAGGAGGACGTCAAGTAGTAATGAAATCCTAAATGAAATTATTTCAATCGTTTTTGCAATTGCTTTGCTTTGACGAAAAGCTCCCCCTTGTTGAGGGTGTCAAAGTTTTCATGTGTATTTGAAAATTTACAAAACCAAGGTTAGAAAGCAGGTATATGATGCATAATTTCCTTCAAATGAGACTCAAATTAGTAATAAAAAGTGCTTATGTTGCACGGATCCCACGGTTCCTCCTTAGGAGGTATCCGTCTAGGCAAAAGTGAGGGATCCGTATACCTGCATTCTTATGACAGCAATGTGAATGTAAAATGTGATGTTAACATCAACAAGAGTTATGTATTGTGATACTAAACATTTTCTCAAGATCATATGGCATACAACATGTAATTTCATTCAATAAAACACGAGAAATGATATACATATCTCTAAAACTAAGAGAATGACAAAAGCATGAAGTACATTTTCTAATAATTCTAAGTTGTGCCGAAAACTAACAAAAAGCATTAATGTGCTTGTAATCTCAAGTTCTAAGGACGAGTAGATATGTTGATTTGGTCAAATCGTTCAAGGAGATGATTAAACATGAAATGTAACTCATTTCGTACTTCTTGTACTAAACCTTGGGTGAGTTGACAATTTGAGCAATTATTGTCATGAGTAGGAGATGGAGGAGATGGGGTGTTTTGAGGAGGTTCCACAAAGGATGGTGGGATTTGTGGAGGTGACGTAGGGTGTGGCTCAACTAAGAATGAAGGTGATGATGTATGGTTTGGTGGTGGAGATGATAAGTTATCTATATGGTTAGGTCTTTGGTGATTCCTAGTTCCTAACGATGGATCATTTGATGGTGAAGGTGATTGGAATATGAGTGTTGGTGATGTTTCATCATCAAAGTTTTGGTGTGAAGGTGGTTCCCTATTTAATGAAAAGCATGGTGAATGAGAGGTCCTAGGTTGTGAGTCTTCTAAAGAGTTGAGGTTTAGGTGTGAAAGAGGCGCGGTAAAGGAGTGTAGTCTAGGTTCTAGATATGAAGGCTTATGTGTTTTATTTTAGCTATGTATGTTTGGTTTAGAGGGTATGGTAGTGCTTGATGAAGGTTTTTCTAAATCAAAAGGTCGAATACTAATTCTAGCGGTTCTTCTAGCTTTGGTTGATTGAGTTTGTTGAGGAGGTATTCTAGTATTTGACCCCTTAACGAGTGATGACTCGGTTAAGGAAATCTCATGAACTATATGAGCATTTTTCTTGGAGGAACCTTTGGTTGAAGATGTTGTGCTAGATGCTTTAGTCATAGTGAAAGAGAGGATGTAATGGATGTCTTAGCTACTGAATTTGAATGGTGGTTTGGAAGCATAAACACACTTGGTTTATAAAGGATGGAATTAGGTTAGTGAATTAAATTTTTGACCACTAAGAATTTTGGCATGCACTAAGGTCAACTATAGTGTTGTTCTATCTTAGGGAGTCATTTAAGGCAATGTATAGTGTTTAGATTACCAAAGAGAGTTTGAAATTGATGAGTAAAGTGAACTTAATCTGTTCTGTAGACCCGGTTCCCACGGATCCCTAACTTTGGGGATTCGTCTAGTTATAATCTAGGGATCCGTCTCTCAGACAGTAATGAAGTAGAGGGATGATGCTCTATCAAGGTCTAGTACCAATAAATCTTGAGTGTTTAGGTTCCCTAAGATGTCTTAAATGGTATAGGACTTAAATGTCCAACAATAATGAATGAGGATATCTAATGATGGTTTTTGGTAAGAAAAATAGAGTTTTTGTGTGTGTGTTAGGATTTAGAAATCCGATAGTTAAAGACTCGGTAACCTCAAGTATATGTATTATTTAGAAAGCTCTTAGTCGTAGTCATTTAGTGATAGTTAGTAGTTAGTTAAGTAACACCGTGGAGGACGGACGGGTCTTTACCTACTGTATGCCTGATCCACAGCCCCGTAGGAGGCGTTTCATGTAACACACTATAAATACCCTTTGCCTTGCAAGGCAAAAGGTTGGAGCTTCATAATATACTTTTGTTTCTCTCACTAGAAGTTCCCATTTCTCTCCACTTTCTCTCTCTAGAACCTAACTCACTCGAACCTCATGTTTTGTTGATTGTGTGATTGTGAAAACCAATATGTTACAATTGGTATCAAGAGCCATGGTTTGATCATCTACTTTACATGTTCTTGAATTCCTTAGTGGTTTTCATAATGTTTTGGGTTTGAATGAGTTTTGAGTCATTTTCACCATTTTGATCTTATTTAGTGTTAAAGTTTGGATTTTGATTGTACTTTTGTGTTTAGGATCATCATAAGTGTTTAGTTTTTGGTTTGGAAGGCTAGATTCATCTTGGTTGTGGTGTTTTTGATTGATAAAGTTTGGTTTTTGAAGTTATTATAAGAGGCGTTTTGACTCTCGTATTCACTTCTTGGATGCGGTTTGATGTTATTTGGACGCGATTTGAACTGTTTCTGAAAGCGGTTTGACACTTCAGCGATTTGTCTCAAAGCGATTTGATATTCAGCGGTTTGATTCAAAGAGGTTTGAACTAAAGCGGTTTGTATTTCTAGCGATTTGATTTAAGCGATTTGTTTCTTTGTGGTTTGATAAAAGCGGTTTGTACTCCTGCGATTTGATCTAAGTGATTTGTAGATCAGAGGTTTGATAAGAAGCGGTTTGATAAGAGGCGGTTTGAGTAAAGAGATTTGAAGTTCTGCGATTTGTACTTGTGCGATTTGAGGTTATGCGTTTTGCTCAAGTGCGATTTGGCTACTGCGGTTTGATAAGTTGCGTTTTGACCATTTCGTCATTGCGTTTTGTTGACTTTTCTCGATAAAACTTCAAACGGCCATAACTTTTGAACGGTAACTCCGTTTTCAGCGTTCTACCTATCAAAACGACCGCGAGAACGAGGAGAATGACACGCCGAATAAAATGTTACTTGGGTCAACCTTCAAGGCCTAAATCCGCTCCAAACAGAAGTTATTGAGGTTTTTAAGTTTTTAGACCTAAATTTCACGATAAAACGTGCATCAACCAAACCAAATCACTACCAAACAACATTTCAGCTATTCCTTCAAGCAATCATCAATCCTAATACACTATCTTCTATCATTATACCGATCCAACAGTTATCTTAACTTGTTCGATTGGTCATTGGCTTACGGTTTTGTCTTGATTTTGTAAAATCTCGCGAAAGATTCTATTTCTCGGTTTAAATCACAGACTTGTAAAATCCCGTGCACAACAACATCATGCCTAACGATTCGGATTCAGTTGTATCTAAGATACTCAAGTTGTACGACATGATCGATGAACATAAGATTCCCAACAAAGTACAACATATCAACGTGTTTAAGTCAGATAATGCTAAAATGGAATCTTCTTGTTCAAATTCACAAGAGAACACCAGCACAACCTGTGCAAGTTAATGCAAAGGAACGCTCCATGGAAGCTTCAGATGTACCCAAGAGAGAGATGCACCAGCCACAACCTGTGCACGTTAATGCAGAAGAAAGCTGCATGGAAGCTTCTGTTGTACCTAGTTGTGCATCTTCTACTCAAAATGATGATTATGAGCTGCATGAGTACTCTGGATTTATCCTTGATGACTCCCTTACCACTAAGCTTAACATATATAAGGATCAAGTTACCATCTATGAACAGCGTGCTAAATTTGATCTGACCACACGTGAGCAGGAAATGGATAGCCAAATGCATATATTAATCAGAAAAAGTAATTTAAGGGAAGAAACATTAAAACAAGAGTTAAATTCCTTACAAGAGAAACTTAATAAAACTGTTAAGCAAAAACAAGAACTTCAATAAAATGTAAAAGTGCTTAAACAGGAGTTCAATGCAAAGGAATCAAAACTTTTAAATGAATTTTCTAACCTTAAAACTTTGAAGAACAAACTTGAAAAAAAGTTGTACTTGCAAGGAAACTCCATTCAGACTGCTCACATGATCACTAATCATAGAGTATTAAGTGATAAGCATAGTATTAGCCTTGTAGAATAACCCAATCCTGCTTATGGTGAGAAAGCAATAACTGCTCAAAATGTGATTTATGATGGTAATGAAATACTTAAGCCTAGACAAAAGCCAACTTGTATAGAGAACACTGAAGAGAACAGAGAGTTAGAAAATGCCTCTAGAGAGAAAATGGAAAAGAAATTAAAAGAATATCCTTGGTGTGTGAATCATAATATAACTTTTAAAACTCCAAATTACACCAAGGATAACTGGATAGCTTTAGCTAAGTTTAGACCTCAGACTCAATTAACACCTGAACAAGTGTTTTGGAAGTTAGATATGGAAATGAAAAAGGTTGATAAACTTATTGAAAAAAATCATCCCCTTAGGAAACTGCCTCCAGCTACTGTGTATCCACCCAATACACCGATGCATTTAGTTCCTAGAACTCTTCCCACTCAAAGCAAAACCTTAGTCAGCTTATACGTAGTTTACCAACTATTCGTTGACTTTGAGAAAACATGTAAGAAGAGAATCACTCCAACGGAAATTACTGAAGGGGAAAGGGGTTTTGAGCAAACAAAAGAATGTTGCTTGACTGAGGTCATGCCTTTCTTTAAACAACTAAAAAAACAATTTGAGAGTCTTCAAAGGGCCATAGATATAGAGATTAAAGAAATGAAAAGATGTTTAATGAAATGGAAAACGAGGTTAAAACATATGAATGTGAGCTTAAAAGCAATGAGATTAAGAGGAAGAATATTCACATCCTGAATGACAATTTGATTTCTAGATGTATTGCTCAAGACGTGTTTTATACTATCACGAATTACTCTATTACTGCTTCTCAATTTCATGATTTATCGATTGCTTTGAAAGTCTCACAAGATCGTGTCATTGAGCTTGAGACTGAAAATTCAAAATTGCATGACAAAATCAAAAAGGATGATCATGATAAGATGGTCAGGCATTTTTCTAAATTAGAAGTTGAATATCTTGATTTACAATTAAAATATCAACATATTGAAGAAAGAATTAAAACTTCAAATGCCAAGACATCTTCTAATGCTCCTGAGTTTGATGCATATTTTGAAATTAATTCACGTGATGAAATGATTCAAGCTCACTGTAACACGATCAAAAAGTTGAAAGCTCAAATTTCCCAATTGAAGGGAAATAGGACTGAAGTGATTGCCATTCTGATACCTCCGCCTTTAGATTCTCAGAATTTTTAACTTCAAAACATCATCAATAAATTGCAAAAAGAAAATGAATGTTTTCAAGCTGAAATTTCAAAGGTTAAATTGCAAAACAAAAAGTTATGTGATTCAGTCAAGGTTAATCATGATAAACACATTGAAAAGATAACTTCTTTGCTTAATGAAATTGAGATTCTGAAGCGTATGGTAAAAGGAAAAGTGCAGATTCCCACTTGCAAATATTTTGTTCCAAAGGTTTCTGCTTGTAATAATTATGCTATTGATGTGTTGTATATTCCCCCTCCTCTTAGGAATAATGAACTTGCATATCAAGCCTATCTCTCGTACCTTAAGGATAGTTTAAAGAGTCTCCGTGAGATCGTAGAAGATGATAGAATAGAAAAACCACTTGATAGTGTTGTTGCCTATGCCTGCATGAATTCCAAACGATATCAGGAACTCTTAGAATATGTCATTGCCACATGTCCTAAAACTGGTACTAGGCGAGATAGAATAGTTGCACCCACTTCAATGCCTAAAGTTAAGCATGTTACCTTTGATGTGCCTCAGAACCCAGCACTTCTAGACCAGAAAATCAAATGGCAGTAAAACAAACTAAGGTTCCCATCATCACTTCTATAGTAGTTAAAAATAACACTAAAGTTAGCGAATCAAAACCTAGAAGCAATACAAAGAAGGATAGGATTACGCAAACTAAAAGTGATCATGAGAAGGAAGTGAAATAACACCATAAGGACGAGAAGTTTGATTTGAACAAAAAGAATCGTGTTAGTTCTAGTATTAGCTCTAAGCTTACTGCAATTAATTCGATGCCTTATGCTGTCTGTAAAACATGTAAAGAATGTTTATTTTCTGGTAATCATGATAAATGTGTTGTGTTATTTCGTAGGTCTAAGAATCAAAACCCAATTAAGAAAGTTTGGAGAGCTAAACAGATTAAGCAATCCTGGAAACCTACAGGGAATGTGTTTACCAATGTAGGATTTCAGTGGAAGCCCACAGGTCGAATATTCATGCATAACAAACCTTGCCCCTTAGCTAGATCCACTATGCCTAAAGTAGTGCATGTTAAGGTTTGGAAGCCAACTGGTAGAATAATCCTATTAAGCACAAAATGTCCTTTGACTAAGTCTGATGCCTCTACTAGTTCAGCTCCTAGTGATAATGCCATTGCACCTAGGGTTTCTGTTGATTCAAAGATTGTTTGTGCTAACCAAAAGGACCCCATTAGCATGTGGGGATCCAATGTTTCCAACTCTCTGTCTTCATTTGTTGTCCAATGCAAGTCGTACAAATCGTCCCTTGGTATTTGGATTCGGGCTGCTCTAAACATATGACTGGGCTCTAAACAATGATGTCTGTTCACATCAGTAAATGCCTCGCTCTTCAACATTATGGCATCTGCAGATAACACTTCAGGCCCCGTTCCTCAAAGAAAGGAAAGGTGTAGGCTTCAGTGCGCTTTATCTTTAAAAGAAGAGAAATCTTCGTATTATGACCATTCTTATCGACATTCTTCATCAAAAAGCTTCATGTTTTTCCCATGCTCATTCAATCCTCAAGTGGATCTATGTTCATTGGTGTATATTCTTATTCACTTGCTCAATCAAAAATGGCAAACTTCATTTGCAATTTTTGAGGGGGAGAAGAGTGAAGAAACTAAATGTCAGTAATCAAGGGATCCACTTACCGTTGATCGTATTCTTATTCACTTGTTTAAATCAAAAATGGCAACTTCGGATGCAATTTTTGATGGGGAGAAGAGTGAATATACTACATGTTGATGGATACTTGAATTATGGTCATACGACTCTCCAACGCCTAATATTTCACTTACTAAAGATAATTGGGATTTACTGTTTGGGATTCATTGTTTTCAAGATATGTTTGATGAGTACTTCTAACCTCCAACGAATGTTGATCATCCAGTTTCTGAAGCTCATGCTCCGGTTCCTGCCGACTCAACTGGTTCACCTTCATCTAAGAAGTACAACTTAGACTACTCAAGAAACCCAATCTCCAGTTATTCCTCAAGGCGTTGATAATGACTATCATAATATCGCAGTTGCACTCATGAATAATGATCCGCTCTTTGGTATTTCTTTGCCAAATCTTCACGGATTATTGCTCCTTCCAATGTGCACTCTGTAAATCAACCAAATGAACATTGAAGAAAATGACAACCTCATCCTCTTAAAGACATTATTGAATCTTCCAGATCAGTCTCTACATGTATATCGTTAGGAAGATGGCATCGATGTTGAGGAATCATTTGCTCCGGTTCATTCAGTGGATCAATGTACATCTTATTGTATGTTTATTCAAGTGTTGGGCATTTGACACAAAGTGATTACTTCAGAGTTAATCATTTATCACTTATTTGAAATTGAAGTTGTCTTTCACAAAGGCGTGTTCTTATTTTATCTTGAAGTCGGGGTTGGTTGGATGCATGACTCTCAATGATAACTTGCTCGTGCTTAAGATTTATGTAGAAGACTTGGTTTATCTAGTTACCAGCAGTCGGTATGGATGGTTGAAGACCTGGTTAACTATCACTTTAAGGAGTTACGTTGTTTTACTCAGTGACACAAGCAAATGTCTTATGGATAATCGCAAGAGGTGTTAATGTCTCATACTTAGATTGAGTATTGAGTACTTAAGAGATTTGCTTGGAGCATAAAATCTCGACACCGTTCTTCCAACAGTAGTGCAAGATTAAGATACAAATGCGGGGAACTCCACTTCAGTTTCAAGTTTGGTATATCGGGTTTGCTTCTTCTGTGGTCACTTCAAATTGTCTACATATGGGTTGATGAAGATAGTCAGAGAGAGTTTCTGTAGCAGTTGATTCTCACAAGATACTTTTGAGTTAATTTTGTTCTTCTCTATTTCAAGAATATTTGGTATGTATAATGTGTTGCTGATTCTGAGGTATCAAAATCAGCAAAGGGGAAGGAGACATACATCTGGATGTTGTAACACCCCAAATCTCAGTATAGCGGAAGACTTAATCAAGTTTTCGGGGCGCTACATGGATTGGTACATCACACAAGTATAGCAAACAAGATAGTCATATTATCATTCAAAAACCAATCCCAAATTTAATTATCCAATACAATCATCCCAAAATATTTAAATGTAAGGCCCAATATGATTTATAAAATAGGTCCCCATAATATTATCAGAGTCTGATTATGATCCTTCAACCATGCCTCCTTTCCAAGCTTCCACAGAACACGCATTCCAAACATCACTTAAATACCTGAGAAAAACATGCTAAAAAGTCAGCTAACGCTGGTGAGTTCATAGGTTTAAATTCAAGTTTAAATAGTGGACCTGTAGGTGTTTATTTGCTATGCGAGACCTAAGATAGATACAAAATATCACCTCAATCACATACCAAAATCACAATCAACAATATCATCAATAACATATCTGACGTCATAGTAGGGCCCTAAGCGATTCTAGCCAGCGCAGTTGTAGCAAGGTCTAGAACAAATGCTACCCCTGACTAGGTAGAGGTAGAAGTCTATACTTAGCTAGGCAAGTGTTATAGCAATTATGATTGCTACCCTAGACTAAGGCAACAGCTACCACATATCTATCTAAACAGTAAATCACATAAGCAAATCAAAATAGTTTAAAAGGTCCAAAAGAGTAGCATGATTTCTCACCCCAAATTAGTTAAAAACATAGATAAAAAGTGGGGTTATGAAACTTACCTCAAGCAACCAACGCGCAAACAAACACTAGCAAGAAGATAACAGCTAACACGGCTCAGCAACTACTGACTCGACACAACCTATTAATATAAACCAATTTTAATATATATTTCCCAAAATCAACGTTATCTACCCCAATGTATTCCTTTTCTTTATCTCCAAAAATGTCTTGTTTCACCGTTTAGTCCTAGCGTTTGGTATCGTCGTGTGTGTGTATCGACTCAACATGATATCATGAATGCACTCAAACAAGCATAATGCGACTCAATGCAACACAATGAGATGTCTAAGCGATAAGCTCCATAGTCCAATAAGTTTCAGAATAAATAGTTAGACCTTATCGAATTTGTCAACTCGATAAACTCAATCATTTATTCGTGTCGCTTATTATCCCATAAACCGGTCGCATCCTAACGAGTCATAAGGATAATTCACCCATTAATAACGTTATCCTACGTACCTAGCGGTCTCTTATTAGATTCGTCAATCTAATAAGTCCGCTACCCACGTGGATCGACGCTATTAATGTTAGGTCATCCGTAACCCATGCACACAACGTAAATAGAATTAAATACTTGAAAATGGTATTAAATGCTCATAAATGGCACATTTCGATAAACGTGCACTCGAAACATTAAATACCTTTTAATTAGAAAACCTTTCCATTTTTAGTCGTTAATTCCCATTTAAAATAGTGAATAACAAGACAAGCCTTGTTATCGATGGGTTTTAGTATAAAAACCATTTATTATTTATGTTTCACCATTTATTAATCATGTTTTTATATATATATATATATATATATATATATATATATATATATATATATATATATATATATATATATATATATATATATATATATATATATATATATATATATATATATAGGGTAAGGTTAAAATAAAAAGACAAATATTCGTAAAAAGAATAAAAAGATTTATTTTTTAAAAAAAGTTCTCCAAAAATTCCAAAAAAATTCCACAAGATCGGGTATGTTGGTGCATAAAACTTTTGTGAAAACTTTTTTTATAAATTTGAGTTTTAATACGTTTTTTTTAATGCACAAAAAACGAATTTTGATGCGCAAAAAAATTTTGATGCACAAAATTTTCAACTTGTTTTAGTTAGATGTGCAATGTTATTTTGATGAAAAAAGTCAAAAGAAGTTGGGTGCAAAAACCAATTTTTGATGCACAAAAAAACAATTTAATGCGCAAACGTATTTTTTCATAATTTTTTTTCGGAAAAAATATCCACTTTTAGAAAAAAGTTTTTCACAACTTTTTCATGCACCATCATACCCGATCTTGTAGAATTTTTTGAGAATTTTTCGAGAACTTTTTTTGAAAAAAAAATCTTTTTATCTTTTTACGGATATTTGTCTTTTTATTTGATCTTTATCCTATATATATATATATATATATATATATATATATATATATATATATATATATATATATATATATATATATATATATATATATGTATATTACGTCAAATTCAATATAAGTCTTAAATCGTTATTCGTTTCGAGTCCACAAGCACGAGTCATGACTTCTCGGCTTTTAATCAATCTATAGTCCAAAATATACTAAAGTCTATGTTACGGCGTTGTCGGGGTCAACTATGACTAAAAAGTCAAAGTAACACCGACGTTGCTCAAAGTTGACAATTTATATTATAAGTCCAAGTAAATAATCACAATAGTGCAACTCGATCTCAAATCAACCAATATCAATCTCGCCATCCAAACAAACTACAAAAAATACCCGTAACCTAAGTTATGACCCTAATGGTCATGACACGGTCCCGGTTAAGACCACGTGAACCAAACAAGCTTTAGAAGCTTTTTGGCTCCACGCGTCTCATCCAAACACCAACAACAACTACCAACAAGATACCACAACAACCCGACCCGGACCCGGACCCGGACCCTTGCTCCTTAGGGGTCACGTACGCCACACCCACGACCTATTCGTGGGTCTAGTGGCTCGTCCCACATTCCAAACCCATCCAAACACTATCCAAATGGCTTCTACTACAACCAAACACAATCAATCAACCTCCAAACAACATCCAATCATCAAACCCATCAACTAATCTAAACCCATCACATGAAACTATAACTAAAATGCAAAAACACAATAAAATGATACAACACACGATAAATCACTAGCTACATGTTTTATTAGTTGTAAATTAGTTTTAGACCCAAGTTTCACCCAAAACCCTTATATGTCGAGCCTTGTACGAGCCCTAAAGAGGTCGTACGTAGCTTTCCATGGCTCAAACGAGCTTGACCCACATTCCTTTTACCTTTTCCAAACCCAATCTACAAGATTACTTGAAAACCCTAGAATCACGAATAGTTTTTGTAAGATTTGGAGGTGTTAATGAAGGCTTCTATAGGTGTTCAATATATGGATGGAAAGAGGAAAGAAAGATCTATCAAATGGTGGTGGTGGTGTAATCTCACTCGCCGGATTTTGGCCGAACTATGTCCGGAAAGTGGCGGCCGTGTATATGGTGGTGGCTAGGGTTTTTATTTTTAGGTTTAGGGTTTGTAGAGAGAGAGTGTAGAGAGAGAAAGAGTGTGGTGTGTGTGTTTTAGAGAGAGAATCAAATGGATGAAATGAGGGTGGGATGGGGGTATTTATATTTAGACTTGGGGACTAAAATAAAAATGGTGGGGAGGGGAGAGGCGCCGACTTCAACCAAAAAGGAGGGGCCGAAGTCGTGATTTTTCATAAACTATTTCGTTTACCCATTCCCGAGCTCATATATTATCCTACGGGTGTCCCACGACGTTCCTTCGACTTTCTATTGTTTTTATTTATGTTTTTCCACAAGTTTTGACTACTTATTTGTCAAGTTTCGAGTTACGGTTTAAAAGTTACGTTATTTCTTGTTTTAGGATTTTATTGTGCCGAATCAAATAGTGCTTAACGAAAAGAGTTAAAACTCACACGATAACTCATACGATAATAAAATAAATCATAAAAACCAATAAACCATATCAAATCAAGTCATGGTCGATAAAAAATAGTTATAAAGGCAAAAATTCGGTTTAGTTTAACGTAATGCGGTTACCAAAAATAGACTCCCTAATTGCCAGTTGTCACAGATGCACAACGAGTACACGTGACGAACTTAATACTTCTGATTAATTGAAGTTATTCCGGGAAGACAAATGTCAAAACCGCAGAGAATCTCAGTGTTCAACTCGTGGCTTTCAGTATATTATTCCAACTATTTGGGGGAAGGATGTATTATTCCAACTATTTGGGATAAGTGGTCTCTTGACACTTTTGGTATATGTTAACTCATCTATCAGTGGGAAGAAATATGAGAAGAATATTTGGAGCGTGAGATGATATTGCTTATCGACATCTTCTATATGATTTATGGTAGTGCTTATGGTTATTGCTTCATGTACACAATGTAATGATGATTCCGATGAGATTGCAACCATCAGGGGAGAGATATGTGTACATCAGGGATGCACAACATGTTCACTTGATCGAGCTAATTCAGTTATTCCGAAGTTGAATTCCGCAGAGATAATCAGTGACTCATCATGTTACTTCGATGTCATCGTCTTTACTCTTATTGGGTACATGTGTACACTATGGGCTAATTGGTTATATGTTAGATAACTGGAATGCATTTAATGAAATGAAGATGTTGATATATTGTTCTCCCGAATAGACAACTGCTCAAACTCGAAGAGTAATGTGTACATCGGGGACGCATAACATATTCATGTGATCGGTCTTAATCATTTATTCCGGGTTTGATAACCGCAGAGATGATCCGTGTTAACTTGTTACTTCGTTGTTATTGTCTTCTTCGGGTTTTTGAGCTTCATACAATTAGACTGTTTGCTTCACTTCATCTTCTGGGGGAAAATGGTCTTATTTCGATGTTTGTCGGTTTGGGGGGAAGCTACCAAAGATTCACATTGAGAAGGCTCATGTTCAGACGATTTTCTTAGGAGCCTCGAATGCTTTGGTGGTTAAAGTGTAAGAGATGTTGATTTCTTTCTTCTACAACGTGTTGAATGATATCCTTATCTTGGTACGCATTTCATCATCCTCTTAAACTAAATTATCTTATTTGTAAATATTTTATCAAAAAGCAAAATACAAAATTATAAAACCAACTAAAAGAAAATAGAAAAATATAAATTTTTTAAAAATCCATAAAAATTTGAAAAATTCAGAAAATTCCAAAAAATAGTTTCTCCAATGCATGTCTTCTGGCATTGATAACATCTACGGTCTTAGAAATGTCATTCAACAATGGCACGGGACTTTAGATGAAGTTCGAACAAAAGTTCAAATATTTTTCAAAACATGCCTTAATCAATCAATTGGCTTACTGTCATTTCAAACAGTAACCCGGGCTTCAAATATTGGTTTACTGTCATTTCAAGCAGTAACCCGTTTTTAATGAAAGGACAGAGCCATGCTTAATCTAATTTTAAAATCCCATGCTCTGTTCGTAAAAACAAATGTTCATAAGGAACGTTTGTCGCCAAAAAGACAAATGTTTCCTAACAAATATTTTTCCTTCTAAAGATTCTTCTGAAAAATATTTGTCATCTAATGAAAACAAAATTGCTTGGAAAATAACTCGGACTTAATTTTGAAAATCATCTGGACTTATCATTTGTCAAAATCTCTATCTCTCAATCAACAACTTACGTCATTGATTGAGGGGGAGAATGATTTCAAACAAATCAAAAAGGTTATTTTTCAAACAATTTGTTCTAAAATGAGCAAGGTCTCTATTTGGTTTATCAAAAGGAACATTTTCAATTGGATCAAGACCAAGACTAAGGTTGTGTTTTCATATGGTACCTAAGCATGTTTGATAAATGGAGATTAATGTTTCAAAATCTTATCCTTATCAGTTAAATGTTTTAAAAGCAAGTCAAAGTTCTCCTCAAAAAGCTTTCGAAAATAATTTAAATCAATTGGGATTACAAATCTCAAAGGGTTTGAAAATTGTGATCGGGAGAGAATTTGTGATTTAAATTGGAAATAAACTGATAATTTGATAAGTGGTTTTAGAAATACAAAGAACAGGCACTCCCTCCTACATGTGCCAAACGATTTCAAATTTTCCATGCACATGTTAAGGGGGAGCATCTATTCTAAACCAAAAAGGATTGAAGTATGATTGATTTGTCTCAATGTGCATGTTCTCTCCAATATGTGCAAAACTCTTTCGAATATCAATTCGCATATTGAGGGGGAGAAATTAAAAGAAAACCACATCCTCCCCAAAATGTTTTATCCAAAGTATTTAAAATACTATATTTGATCGGGGGAGTGATGATGATCAATTTAAAAAATGTTATCAAGATTTGGAGTTATCATTCAAATCTAATTTTCATTTGTCTCTTTCTCCATGTGCCAAAATGATTTCTAATACTTGAAGCACATGTTGAGGGAGAGCATCTCTAAAAGATCAAAAACAATTAAGGTATAAAATGCTTTGATTTTATATCACAAGTACCTTGATTGATTTTCAAATGGTTTTCAATTGGTTAAGAGGTGGATAGAACAATACCAAAAGACCGACCAATTTACTTTATGCATTGGAGTTATAAGGATGGTTAGGTTAGGTATTCGTTCCCACGATCCCGCCAGAGCAGGAGGGATCTACCCAGGGACAATTCACTAGATAGTGTAGAAGTCCTTAGGTATGACGAAAAAAGGAGAAAAGTGAGAATATGGGAAGAGTGCCGACTGAGAAAGAGCTAGAACTGGAATAAACCCAACAAGGTTCTAGTAATGAAGTCTCGGTAAGCACTGAAGAGGTTGAAGAATGAAAAAGAATTGAATGTGAAAAGGGTTAAAAGAAATAACCCTCCATTAATTCAACCTTAGGGCAGAAATCGGGTTCAATACATATACTACTGGTGGTTACTAAGGTAACACTGGTATTGAAGACAAGATGTCATGGACCCAGTGACGCACTGCACTAAACTTCCCAAGCCACTTAAGTTCTCTTAAAAGGACTTGTTTCATTCTCACGGGGAACCTACATTATCTATCGACTTTCTCTTAGAGATAGTTGATATTGAAGAAGGAGACCCTCTCCCTAGTCTCCGAATAGGAAACCAAAAATGCACAATTGAGTCTAGAGCCAAGAGATCATCAATAAATCTCGTTAGGACACACAATTAATAAAGACTTACTGTCTCACACAATGTGGAAAGTAAGAATATATTTTGAGAGTCCTACGCATTATCCTTGTGGTGTTGCCAGAACATCAGAGTGATATGTAAAGTATTCACGATGAAGATGGAAATCCTTCTAGAGCCAACATCAAACAAGCTCTTGGTGGGTGACATGTGAGATCTTCTCAAAAGATCAAACTTGTGACAACTGGATAGAAACGATGGGGTGATTCACTCTTTAATCAACCTTGGTCCAGGAAATGGATTGACGGATACCTTTGAAAAACCGGTTGTTGTGCACAACAACTCTTTTCTCTAGCACATCGACTGTGTATTAACTTTTCAAAATAAAAGGATATTTATGATTGAAAATTGATGTTTTCCGTAAAACCTTCGTTGTATTGCAAAACTCTTTCTATTAAGCAATACACGACTGTCTTTTAAATCATTTTTCATCAATCAGTGAATCTCAATTCGCTGGTTCACTCACTCTGTGCTGTCTTCTTTGAGACGTTCCGGTTTGAGAACGGCTTGAAACGCCTCCTACGGGCTGTGGATCAGGCATACAGTGGGTAAAGACCCGTCCGTCCTCCACGGTGTTACTTAACTAACTACTAACTATGACAAAATGACTACGACTACGAGCTTTCTAAAGAATACACATGCAGAATATGAAGAATCAAAGGCTACGAGCTACATAGCAAAGAACTTAATCAAGAATGTTAATACAAATAAGCCGTAAAAACGTTTATTTATATTTTACGATCTTCTAATGTTTTGTCGATAACAAAAGTAAAATCATATTGACGAAACAAATAAAATACGTAAATGGGTTGAACTAATAGTTTTCTAACACACTTACGTTTTCACATAAAACACTATAACAAGATTAAGTGATTTTATATTTTAGATACACATGTACAACAACTAGTGTTTACATATTGGCCTAACAAGTTTAAGTAATTCTATGAGTTAGATACATATGTACAACAACTAGTGTTTACATATTGGGTTAATACATACTTATATTAAGTACACTAAAATGGGTAAAAACGAGTATGTACTAAAATGGGTAAAAGCAAGTATATAGATAAAAACTAGCAAATGGTTTTGACCCATAACCCATGGTTTTATATATACCACTTACACAAGTTCAATGTATCCTTAAGGTACATTGTATCTAGATAGAAAACCATGGATCAACCCATAACCCATGACCCATGACCCATAACCCAAAATACCCATGGGCAAAGAGGAGCGGACCACGGATCCCTAGCTTTGTGCTAGCCGGATCCCAAGTGGAAGGGATCCGTGGGATCCGGGGAAACAGTAGGTTTTTCCTCTATAAATAGTGAGCCATCTCTTCATTATATCTCACCCCTCTCTAACATACTTTCTCCCCTGAGTTAAATCTCACTAACCATAGATCCAAGAGATCTATGTTTGTAGTTTTGTTTTTGTGTGATCTTTTAGGTTCCTCTTAAAGGGAAGATCACCACCTTTGAAGTCGAGCAAGCTCAAGTCCATGAGTTGCCAAGCTTCCTCTTCATCAAGGCTATTGAAGTCCTCTTGTTGATGATCCCTTTCTTTCTTCAAAGAAGCGTAGTGTTAAAGACATTAGTGAAAGATGTCTCAAGTGTCAAGACGAAGATATTAGTGAAGGGTATCTATCGTCTATAGGATAAACACTTGTGGTAGGTGCTTAGAAGTCAAGACAAGAAGCATTAGTGAAAGGTGCTTAGAAGTGAAGACACAAGACATTAGTGAAAGGTGTCTTGTAGATCTAATCAAAGACATTAGTGAAAGGTGTCTTGTAGATCTAATCAAAGGCATTAGTGAAAGGTGCCTTAGATGTACATTCGATATGGTGTGTTTCGATGTACTAGATAGACTAGAATTAGATCCAAAGATATTGATGTCCTTGATGATGTTGTAAAGGAGTAGATCTCCTTTGGGATTAGTCGTTGGTGTAGTGTGGTAGTAGTTCCTCCATTGCAATGGAACTAGGTACTTAGCCTAGTACCTAATAAAGGGTAGGCGACGTTGTGAAGGTGTAGTTCACCTAAGGTGTAAAAGAACTCGGTGGTTAGCCTAGCACCGTATAAAGGGTAGGCGACGTTGTGTTAGGTGTGGTTCGCCTTGGAGTTAAAGAACTCGGTATTTAGCTTTGTACCGGAAAAAGATTAAGCGACGTTGTGAAGGCTTCTCTGCCATAAGGAGATTGGTGTAGTGATTACAAAATCTCGAGTAGGTAACTCGGGGAGTGGAGTAGGGCAAGGAAGGTGTCCTTGTAGCCGAACCACTATAAATACTCGTGTTGTGGTTTTGTGCTTCTTACTATTCTCTTTTCATTACATATCTATATATGCTTGTTTATCAACATCCAACGCACACAACCAAATAGATTGACATAAGTCGATCTAAATGTTTTAAAAGGAAGTTTTAATTGGTAAAACTATTCAACCCCCCCTTCTAGTTTTCCACAATTGGCATCAGAGCTTCGTTACCAAGTTTCTTGAAGTATTCTGTACTTTAAAAATTTGATACGATCCATAGTTAATTGAAAACTACAAAGAAGGTTTTTCATAAAAACAAACACCATGTTTTTTTTTTTTCAAAAACTATATGTTTGGATGTTGAGTTGATAACAACATTTTTTTTATATATATATATTTTTTAATTGCACTAATCTTCCTTGTGATATTGATTAGTCAAAGCTCATACCCACCTACTCCTATCAAAATGAAAAGCAGCAAGCTGAACTTGAATTGAAGAAGCGAGCCTCTATCAGAGAAAGGAAAGCCGTTGCGCGTTAGCGCATCCGTTTTCTTGCTCGTTAGCGCCCTTCCTTCAGCTGGCTTCGCCTTATCTATTCATCTCTTTTTTCAAATGGAGATTTAGGGATCTCTCTTGTTCATAGATCTTGAAGGTATCTTAGAAATTGCTTGGTAACAAGAATACCTTCCTTAAGAAGGTATCTTAGACGCAAAGGAGCGGGAATCGTCTAAGTGATATTTGTCATTTGTAGAAGACATTCCTAAGTGCATTCGAGGTATGACTTTCTACTTATATCTAAATGATACTTGTTTAGTATATAAGTGTTATTTGCTAGGCTTTTATTTGAGTAGATTTTTGTGTTTACACATGATTTACATGTAGCTTCGTTAGGAAGGTTGTTTCTCACATACGTGTTATTTTTCTCGTCTATAGTCATAGTATGTAGAGCTTATGCTTTATTTCTTCTAATAAAAAAAAACACGAATTTCAAAAATTCCTCCTTCCCTATTAATAAACCCACTCGACGCCCACTTTTTCAATCCTCACCTTTTCAAATTTTCCAATTTCAAAAATTCCCTCTCATTCAAAAACTTCATCTTCCTCCTCATTCCATCTCTTCCTAAACCAAGAAGATCCGTCATCAACATGGTTTACATCGCACTCGTGCTCATCGCCCTAATACTCATCGCACTTCTGTTCCCTATGATGAAGTTCACATACGGAGACATTTACTGTAACACCCCAACCCAGCAAGGGTAGAAGTATTACATTCTGGTGTCATATCAGAACATACAAATAAAATTTTTACAAGCGGAAGCCTTATAAACTAAAATACCAAGTCATAAAAATGAATGACTTACAAGAAAATACAAAATCCAATATGTCCAAAACGAAATGAAATCTAAAAACAATAGATATCAAATCATTCCAAAATAATAAGGGAAAACTAGGGTTGGTCCACTCAGATAATCCAACTCTCAGCCCATCAAAGCCCATCTTCAGCCTAAAAACCTGCCGCAGGAAAAGAAATGCGGCTGAGCTTAAAAAGCCCAGTGAACAGATATAACAAAATGAAAGCTAAACAAAATCAGAAATACGAGACGAAACAAAGGAACAATAACAAGGTCGCAACGGAAAGGAATCAATGATTCAGTGAGGATCCTGCAGAAACACAAATACACAGATATCCAAAAAGAACAGATAACAGAGGAGTACAAAGTGCATAACACATTGATGACATATACTCAAGCACATCAAAACCACCAGGCATATAATGAATCAGTAAATCATAGTACAAACAAGCCATCCGGAAGTCCGAAGCTAGCGGAAGAAACTAACTAGAAAGTGAGCATGGCATTCACACAAGTCAAATAATTTAGAATTAATAACTTAACCAGTATCGTAGCAGCGGAAGTAATAGCAGTAGTCGAAATACAGTAGCCACATGTACCAAGTATGAATTACAGAACGAACATTATAAATGAATGAATTATCTAAACAAGGTCCTAATACAGCAACTAAACAAGTTAACAAGCCAGACCAGATACGATGAACCATTTACCAATTCAAACAGAAGTATAAGCAGTAATGTAGCATAGCAGGTCAATAATCAGCAGACAAGAATACTAACGGATAATCATAGCCCATGAACATAACTGAACAAAGTACACATGATAAACAGACAAATCAGAGGGTCACATAAATAGTAAGATCACATATCATCAGGTGACCACAGGTAAATCAGATAACCGTTTATTAATCATATCATAGCAAGGTAATCAGTAGTCGCATAAAACATGAATAGCATAATCAAATCCAATAAACATATAATAACCCGGTACGTGAATGGAACGGTAGAAGAATAAGTCACATAAGGGTATAGGGTAACGGGCAGTCAATGCAGAATATGGTGCGTTGGGGTAAACAAATTGTACAATATAAGTATATCAACAGTGTAAGGGTTGTCAGAAATCCATCCCGAGCCAACAGTACAGTACAGTAATATCAGTAGTGGCAATAGCAGCCCAGTAATCAATAGTAACCATCGTATTCGGAGGGGTGACCTCGGAATACCAGACAATAGGAGGGGAGACCTCAGTAATCAATATGGAGTAGCTAGCTCCCAGACTGTGAGGGGGTGTATTGCACACACGCACCACATCACCAGAACAGTATATATATCAGTAACAGAACAGTACAGTACAGATCTAGGATGCATCCATACGCCCCTGCAGACAGATAGTGGCCATACAATATATATCGAGCTCATAATCAGATAACAGAAAGGGACGGTGTGTAACATCACTCGTACACACTAGAGTCATGCCATTGGTGCATCAATGACACGGACATGGAACCCCCATGCCTAGTGATAGCTCGGGTCTCAAACTGACATGTCAAAGCAAGGTCATATCATAAGGATTCATATCAAAGGTTCATATCAAAGTCCATATCATAGGTTCATAATCAAAGGTGCATATCAAAGGTTCATAATCAGAAGGTGTATATCAAAGGTTCATAATCAGAAGGTTCATATCAGTGGTTCACCTTAAACAGTTCACATAGGAGATTCAATCAAAGGGAGCATAACAGAGTTATAGGGAAGCCCTAGTAAGAAGGCTCAGAGCAAAGGATAACAGTTCAAAACCAATATCGAAAGATGTAACGAATCATGAGAAACCCCTACTGAAAAGGGATAGAATATCTGTACCTTAACGCCAATGAAAGGAAAGCATACGAATGAATGAACACGAAGACACAACGTCACGTCTCCTCCAATAAATCTACACGGATTACGATTCGTAAAATACTTATTAGCTCATTTAAGTCATAACGGATTTATTGGTTATATGAATCGTATTAATATTTTTAGAGTTATTAACCGTATTCTCATCTTTAGTAATGGACCGGATTATAATACTTTAGGGTATATTTTGTCAAATTATAAAAGTCCAAGGTTTGCATGCGACGATGACCAAAGATTAAGGTTTAAACCGTAAATAAACTTAAGCATGTAACTTAAATACATTTTCCTTAAAGAATGTGATACGAATTTTCTTTTACAAAACATGTTTCATATTCAGTGCTCGTCACGTTTTCATGCTTGCTCGCGGTTCAAACAATTAACATTCACGACCTAGTAAAAATATATTATGATTAACCCTCGGCTTGACTATCCCGACACGCTTTCAAAACACAAAACGACTAAGCCATTTATTCCGCGATTAGCCTTGAACATACCCTCATGAGACCATGGTTAGTTTACATTAGGCTTATGACTTCCATTTCATTTGCTACCAAAATCATGCATTCAAGCACACGCTTATATATAATTAGTTTAAAATAGATTTTTACCATTTCATGTATATGTACGTGTGAAGGAAACACCACACAAAACCCATGCATGCAATTCATTTTTTTGTATAACCTTATCACAGAAACATGATCGAGAACGATTCGCACTCTTCATTACTTGTTCCCAGATTCTTGTTAAATTTGATCATCTAAGTTATATGTTACGCACCCTTGACAGATCGACTCCAAACTAAACCCAACGCCCCCCTTCGTTTTAACCACTCTTTTATTCAGGTTTTACATGTTTCATATAGCATATTTAAAGGCTCGTTTTAGAGGTTCAAATGGTCGACAAAAGGGACCGATAACGTGACATTCACAACAGCCCGTAGAGCCGACACTAAAACAATAATATAAAGGCATATTCATGTATGATTTCATGTGATCAAGTATTATATATCTTTGTATGTAGAAGTTAACGTGATATCCTGCATGCTTTTGGGTTAGACCCCACGACAGCCATCAGGAAAAGAAAACTTACAATAAGGTTATGATTTTATGTAACACAAGATTCCTCCTTTTAGGTGTTAGTATATTACGTGTATATGTGATCTTATGGCAGAAATAACACAAGACCCAAAATCATGAAAACCATAAAAAGGGAGTGAGACAAAAAGATATATGAGGGGTTACCCTTGATGCGTGTATGTGTGGCAGAAGCAAGGACCAATGAGCCAATATAACCCGAAACAAAACACCCTTCGACCATGAGACACAACAGCAACCTATGACCAACCTTGCGAATCAACAACCCAATATCCACAGCAACCTCGAACGACGATCACCACCCATTATCTCAGCCTTCTTGTACACATGACGGATCACCTTTGTCGTCTTGAAGTCGAATGGTAAGGAGAGAAAATATTATAGCCGTCACTTTGCGGTTTAGGGTTTTGCGTGTGTGTTTGAATATGTCAGATTGGTAGGTTATAAATGAGAAGTATATGGGATTAAATGGAGCAAGTGGGGGCGTATATTTGGCTGAAATCAAGGGTATCAAAACAGATATTCAACTTCCCAATTTACCAATATTATAGGCTTTTTATACTTTAAGTGTATTGTAGGTTAAATAAAATGGATAGAGTGGAATATATGGGAGTAATTGGTTGCCAAAAAAAAATCAAAACAGCAAAATACTTTTCAAAAATGGGCTTTAGAATTAAGTGTAATATTGTCTTATAATTTGCATACATATTTTCGGTCCATGCACTATATTAACGTATACAATGTATTTTAGACGTAAGCGTATCTCTTTCATTTATCTTGTACAATTTACATATTTACGAGCTAGGTTATAAACATATTTAATGAGCTTGACGTATCTTACGTGTTTTATAATTATTAAATTTGAGGGGTAAAATAGTCCTTTCACACCTTTTAGATTTTAGGGTTTTACATTTACTTTGTGTTGTTAATCTATATTGGGGTCATTTACCCAATCCTTTGTATCATCCTTAGCATTGAAATGCAATATTATTGATTATCTATTTTATCTAGGATGTTTGTGTTATTATGTGTGTTTCATTTCTTTTGATCTATATGTGTTATATTCTTTCGTGATACATTAGATGTCATGTATGCATGCTAAAAGAAAATGTAGGATAAAACATACTTCATGGTACAATAACCATAAAACCTATGTTTTTATTAAAACTGGTTCTGTTACTACAGATCCACGGATCCCGGAAGTTACACTAGCCGGATCCTTTTTGAAAAGGAACCGTGGGATCCGTCATACTGGAAAACAGTTTTCATGCAAGATTAAAAACCACTATCTTTCTAAAAAATAATAATCCACTAGAGCTTCAAAACCATGAGTTAGCTAAATACTAATTGTTAATAGAATATCTAGTAAAAACGTTAGATTATTATAGGTTGACCATAAACGTCTTCCCTTATTAACCCATCACTTCTATAGGTTCAACTATGACGCATGAATACGAGTTTGATTTTTCACTCACTAGTGTCTACACCCCGAACATTTCCCTTGAGCCCAACACACCTGGCAATCATGTCCGTGGGTTCAATAATCTCGAAAACCGTCACTTCCATGAAGGACGTATTGTAGACACCTCTCTACAATTCGAAGAAGGTATCAATACCTCCTTCCGAGCCATAGGACTAGAATGTCTTCTTGAAATCAACGAGAAGATATGTCCAAGGTTCATAATGGAATTCTTCCGTCAAGTGGAACTCGTTCGTAACGAGGATCGCTCTCTATCTCTTTGGTTTTATATCAAAAACCAAAAATTCACTTTAAGCCTTGGGCATTTTGCTCACATCCTCCGAATTCCAAACCATGGACAATGTGCCTTCACCGAAGATTGGTCTCTTGATTCTCTCTTCAATTTTCGTGAAGAAAATAGTCCATATTGTTCACACATACCCTCTCCGGAAGAATTAACACGCATGATATGCAAACCTCGACCATATTACTCCAATCCAAACATTATCCATACACGGGATATCCGAGAAGAGTATAAGCCTGCTGCTCTTATTCTACGTGAAAATGTTTGGAGTCTTAGGGGAAATCGAGATATTCTTCCAGCTTGTTGTGCTCACATGTTGTATTGTTTGCTAACACAACAACCATACAATCTCGCCTACTTCTTCGCAAGGCGAATTGCAAATCTTCAAGGCTCCAAGAATAAACTCATCCCTTATGGAATGTTCTTGACACGCCTCTATCACAATGTTATGCACTGCCATCCTCAATTTCAAAGTCCGTTGTACGTACTTGTGAACAAGATGATGGAACCGCTAAACATATCTCTCATGAAGACCTTCTTCATTCATGATTCCACCAATACCCATCAATCAAATAATGATCCTCCTAGTGAAGACACTCAAGGAACCTAGAATAGTCAAATAGGATCAATTCTACTCTGTAATCCTATCTCTTCCATGAAATAAAACATCTTACATTTGATTTCCTTATTTTAGAACTCACTTAAACAAAACTCGGAATATAATGCATTGTCAAAGATCATTGCATACCTTTAGTAAAGGTTCTGTCTAACAGATAGACGGATCCCAAATGTTATACTAAACGGATCCCTACTTCTAGGGAACCGTGGGATCCGGCAAAACAGAAAATGCAATTGCAAGCATTATATGTCAAACACATCCCTTAGAACACCTCACACTAAGCTAAACATAGTGTCTTAAGATTGATTAAGACTTTATCAAGATAGGTTGACCTTTCCTATTCTTTCCAACTCACATAGATTACACTCTAAGGCTTTGTTAGATCTATCATTTCAATCCATCACTCTTCCGCTCCCAAAACTCACACTTGATTCTTCTTATATGATCTCTCACAACTAGGTTAGAAGTCCTTCGATTATGACAATATTGATCATTAATCAATCTCACCTCAAAATTGATCAAAGTTGATCAAATCCTAGTTTTTCCCATCTCATAACCATTAGGATATTTTCCAAAACATAATCCTAAGACACAACCTGATCTCTAGGATCATTTAGTTTCATTTAACTTCAATTGACATCTTTAATGTCATCCTTACTCATCCATTGGTACTTGTTGAAAGTTCCAAATCCTTCCATAAATAACAATCATTAGCTACACCACTCATTGCCTTCAAACACTTAAGCACCCCTTCATTTAAAACACTTAGGAGAACTGAAACACTCAAGGTGATGTAGGTCTAGGATCTTAGAAACATCATTTCCACTCTTTCATAAACTGCTGAACGCCGGATCCCTAGAACTAGCCTAGACGGATCCCTCTGAGAAGGGAACCGTGGGATCCAGATGACAGTCTATGAAAAATCTTACTAAAACAAATCATTTCAACTCAAACACTCCATCTCATCTTAAATGAGTTCCTAGAACAGCACAACCTCTGTAGTTGACTCTTGTGCATGCCAATCATCACATTCCAATGAATCTTAGTGGCTTGGAGCTTAAATGCACTTCCAAATCTTTTGGTTTATAAACCACCTTGTTGGGACCTCCATAGTCATCACTCTCATTCTAACTTTCAGCCTTTGCAATCTCTTCAAATCATCTCATCATGAGAAAAACCCCAAGTAACAACCTATCCACCAAAGAACCACCCATCATAAGGGCTCGTGTTGTACACGAAATCTCTTCAACCGAATCATCTCCGGTCAAATCAACAAACCTTCATCATCCAATCAAACCAATTCCTAAAAGGATAGTACCCACAAAACTAACTATACCAAACACAACCATACCTCCTAGGCCAAACAATATAATCTCCACTAAACCATCACCCTTGGTTCCTAGAGCTATCACTTTTACATCCCCACAATCATCACCTCACCTCTACAATTTAGAGGACTTGCCACCTAGGCCGTCTCATCCGCTTCCGCCGACAACATTTTCCTTATTAGGAGGAACAATGATTCAAAATCAAGGTGTTGAGTCAACACTTGCTCCGGCTTCCTTTTCGCCGTTTCCATCATATAATCCCATTTGGATTATAAGAAATCATCAAAGTCAACCACCCGACCTTATGGAAGTTGACACATCTTTACCACCATCATCATTCTTGATCGAACCATTCCTAAATGGACCTCCACCAATCCCTCCATCATTCGAGGCTCCTCAAACCACTTCAATTGATCCTTTGAATCAAGCCACTTCATTTCATCCTCCACCACTACCTAGCCATGACAAAGATTGCTATCATTGTCAACATGTTGAAAGTTTGATACATGAAGTACGAGAAGACCAACGTTTCATGTTCTATCATCTCCTCGAACGTTTCGACGAGATTAAACCTAAACATAACTTGAGCTAGAAGATTATAGTGGTGTCTAAACTTCAAGCGTTAGTTTGTCTGAGAAATTCCTAGTTATGTATTGTCTATTTTCTTATTTTTGAGTCATGTATATCATAACTCTTGTTTTATTAAATGGAATTACATGCTACTTGTTATTTTTCTGAGAATATGTATTCATATCTCATTTATGTGATAACATTACTTGTTATATCACCTTTGCTGATTTTAGTCATCAGCCAGCCGGATTCCTCAGTATTGCCTAGACGGATCCCTCCTTGAAGGGAACCGTGGGATCCATGGTACAGAAGCACATATTTCTACTAACTTGAGTTTCTTTTGCAGGAAATTATGCAATATACTCTTGTTTTTCTAACCTTTGTTTTGTAGTTATTCAAAATACACATGAAGATTTTTACACCATAAAAGCTAGGGGGAGCTTTGTGTCAAATAATATTGCAAAATCATTTGCAACTTAATCTATTTTTGGATTACACTTCATGATACCCCATTGCAACTTTGCAATATTCGAGGGGGAGCACGTTTTCGTCACTTAGACGAACCATTTGCAAACTTAATTGCAAACACAACTAGCTCATTTTACACTATGTCCTTGACGCCCTTTTTCAAAGAGATGGACTCGTCAAGGGGGAGTTAAGACGAGTACCATTCCCGTCACTTGCTCTCATTACATCTTTTATAATTTTTCTTATAAAAATTGTGTTAGTTTCTTCAAACACTTTTTGTTTCGACAAAAAGGGGGAGAAGAAAGTAAAAACTACAAATTCAAACATTTACAAATTTTAGCTTTTCCTTAAAATAATTTTATGTTTTGTCATCAACAAAAAGGGGGAGATTGTTAATACAAATAAGCCGTAAAAACGTTTATTTATATTTTACGATCTTCTAATGTTTTGTCGATAACAAAAGTAAAATCATAATAACGAAACAAATAAAATACGTAAATGGTTTGAACTAATAGTTTTCTAACACACTTACGTTTTCACATAAAACACTATAACAAGATTAAGTGATTTTATATTTTAGATACACATGTACAACAACTAGTGTTTACATATTGGCCTAACAAGTTTAAGTAATTCTATGAGTTAGATACATATGTACAACAACTAGTGTTTACATATTGGGTTAATACATACTTATATTAAGTACACTAAAATGGGTAAAAACAAGTATGTACTAAAATGGGTAAAAGCAAGTATATAGATAAAAGCTAGCAAATGGTTTTGACCCATAACCCATGGTTTTATATATACCACTTACCCAAGTTCAATGTATTCTTAAGGTACATTGTATCTAGATAGAAAACCATGGATCAACCCATAACCCATGACCCATGACCCATAACCCAAAATACCCATGGGCAAAGAGGAGCGGACCACGGATCCCTAGCTTTGTGCTAGCCGGATCCCAAGTGGAAGGGATCCGTGGGATCCGGGGAAACAGTAGGTTTTTCCTCTATAAATAGTGAGCCATCTCTTCATTATATCTCACCCCTCTCTAACATACTTTCTCCCCTGAGTTAAATCTCACTAACCATAGATCCAAGAGATCTATGTTTGTAGTTTTGTTTTTGTGTGATCTTTTAGGTTCCTCTTAAAGGGAAGATCACCACCTTTGAAGTCGAGCAAGCTCAAGTCCATGAGTTGCCAAGCTTCCTCATCATCAAGGCTATTGAAGTCCTCTTGTTGATGATCCCTTTCTTTCTTCAAAGAAGCGTAGTGTTAAAGACATTAGTGAAAGATGTCTCAAGTGTCAAGACGAAGATATTAGTGAAGGGTATCTATCGTCTATAGGATAAACACTTGTGGTAGGTTCTTAGAAGTCAAGACAAGAAGCATTAGTGAAAGGTGCTTAGAAGTGAAGACACAAGACATTAGTGAAAGGTGTCTTGTAGATCTAATCAAAGACATTAGTGAAAGGTGTCTTGTAGATCTAATCAAAGGCATTAGTGAAAGGTGCCTTATATGTACATTCGATATGGTGTGCTTCGATGTACTAGATAGACTAGAATTAGATCCAAGGATATTGATGTCCTTGATGATGTTGTAAAGGAGTAGATCTCCTTTGGGATTAGTCGTTGGTGTAGTGTGGTAGTAGTTCCTCCATTGCAATGGAACTAGGTACTTAGCCTAGTACCTAATAAAGGGTAGGCGACGTTGTGAAGGTGTAGTTCACCTAAGGTGTGAAAGAACTCGGTGGTTAGCCTAGCACCGTATAAAGGGTAGGCGACGTTGTGTTAGGTGTGGTTCGCCTTGGTATGAAAGAACTCGGTATTTAGCTTTGTACCGGAAAAAGATTAAGCGACGTTGTGAAGGCTTCTCCGCCATAAGGAGATTGGTGTAGTGATTACAAACTCTCGAGTAGGTGACTCGGGGAGTGGAGTAGGGCAAGGAAGGTGTCCTTGTAGCCGAACCACTATAAATACTCGTGTTGTGGTTTTGTGCTTCTTACTCTTCTCTTTTCATTACATATCTATATATGCTTGTTTATCAACATCCAACACACACAACCAAATAGATTGACATAAGTCGATCTAAATGTTTTAAAAGGGAGTTTTAATTGGTAAAACTATTCAACCCCCCCTTCTAGTTTTCCACAAAGAATTCAAGAACACCAAAATGTAATATCAGTTTATAGTTGAGGTGACCTCCCTTAGGGGGAGATTGTTAGGATTTGGAAAATCCGATAGTTAAAGACTCGGTTACCTCAAGCATACGTATTCTTTAGAAAGCTCATAGTCGTAGTCATTTAGTCATAGTTAGTAGTTAGTTAAGTAACACCGTGGAGGACGGACGGGTCTTTACCCACTGTATGCCTGATCCACAGCCCGTAGGAGGCGTTTCATGTAACACACTATAAATACCCTTTGCCTTGCAAGGCAAAGGGTTGGAGCTTCATAATATACTTTTGTTTCTCTCACTAGAAGTTCCCATTTCTCTCTACTTTCTCTCTCTAGAACCTAACTCATTTGAACCTTATGTGTTGTTGATTGTGTGATTGTGAAAACCAATATGTTACAGTGTACAAATAAGTGCTTAAGCATGATACTAAGAATTTGAAGGTGTCACATGATATCAAATGACCCTAGAGATCAGATGATAACTCAAGAAAAATTTGGAAAATTCCTTAAAAATCCTAAAAAATGTAAAACTAGTTTTTAGCCTATTTTGGGATAAGGATGACTAAAATCAATTTTCTAAATTTGAGATAAATATCAAGTGAGGTGTTTTAAGATGCGAGAAGCAATGTGTGAACATTGGAGCGGAAATATGGTGAGTTTTGATGAGGCGGTAAATCAAAAACACCTTGAAAGTGATCCTAAGTTAGTTATGAGTGAATGTAAGACCAACTGAGTTTGATGAGGACTTAAGAGATCCTAAAGTAACATGTTTAACTAGTCTAATAAGGTCTGGAAGATTGGATTGGTGTGAAAGTGTAGAAATCCCATATATGTTCACCCAGATCCCACAGATCCTTCATAGGAGGGATTCGGCTAGTTATAGCCCAGGGATCCGGCTACTGCTGACCAGTAGCTTCACATAATCTGTGCAGAATTTGCACTTCTTAACAAACTACAAACCTAATCGTTTCTACATCAAGCAATCGTGTATGTAAGCATGGTATGTAAGAGTAATAAAAAGGCAAGCAAATATGAGGAAGACCGACTTTTTTATTTTAATCAAGTAGCCATAAAATTCCCATTAGGGTCGCCTAAGTTAGGGTGTCATTGTTTTAACGTCGTACCATATACTACTATTAAGTCCTAAGATAACTAAATATTGTTTAAGATGTTTTACAAACCATTGTTTGAATTAAGGTCCTCGACCTTACCTCCCCCTTCACTCAAACTTCTCCTCCAACGCCTCCAAGCTTCGCCAACCCTTCAAGCCTACTTCTTCTTCTTCCCCATAAGAAAGTTGGAAAGACATTTAAACATCCCCTTCGTTTGTTGAAATTCTTGAGATGGGCTTAGGATGCCCGACAATTTCTCAATGTAAGCCACGGGGTCAAGTTGATAGTTGCCTATAGGGTTGCTTCCTTCTCTCTCCCTTTCTTCGGATGAGTCCGTCGGTGGATGAGGTCTCTTGCCTTCAACCATAAACCTCGTAGTCTTCTCATCGGACAAGGGTACCATGACCTTGTTGCTAAAGAAGTGGTCATTGGTATTGTGAGATGGATCTAGGGTGAAGACAAAATTGGCTAGGCGAGTTAGGAGCATAGCATAAGGGAGCACCATCTTGTCCGTCCTTGAGACACTAGCCATCCGTTTAACCATGTAGTAGGCGAGGTTGAAATGAGTCCCATTGACAAGGCAATAGATCATGAAGCCTAGGCAAGCGTTGGGATGATCCTTATTTCCCACCAAACAAAGGACATTCTCCCTTAACAATAGTTCCCATTTCTTGTACAACGGGAACATCTCTGGAAGCTCCATTTAGAAGGGATCCCTATAGATGACCTTTGATTTCCTAGTGACTTGAGACGGGGATGCTCTTTGAATGAAGACGGTATCTCTTTGTGGAATAAACCGGATGCTCATCGACCATGTCATGGAGGTGGGCTAGTCACCATTCATTTGAATACAAGCATACTCCTTGGCAAGGTATATGAAGTATCCGAGAAAACTCTTCAAGGGTGAAGGTATAGTTGTGTTCATTGATGACAAAAGCGATTCATATGGTTCCATCTTCATTCCTTATGATCCTTATACTCTTGTAGAACTCAAGAACAAATACCGGGCATATTTGTTCGTTGATGGTTAGAAGACATTGAAAGTTGATTCCCGCAAAGACTTCGGGGATGTCAGTATTGCTGAGAAATGAAGGTTCGACTACACGGCCCTCGTGGAACAACCTCTTTTGTAACAATTTGAAGGCCTTTCGGTCTTCGGGACTAAGACCTTCCTTTCTATGATACATCGGTATGTAGTGTGCCGTATCTTGATAGTCTTGTTGCCTAGAGCTCGGCATCGTTGATCCTAAACACCAAAACCACAATGTGGTGTCAATTATGTGAATAGTACCTTAATGAGGTTCATCACAATTTTGCTCAACACATCTCTATTGAACTCAAAACGAGTTTTTAATTTGTATTAACAATATTGTTTCTTTGATTAGTTTATCTTAGAAAACAATGTGATAACAAATTGTGATAAACCCATTTGAACCAAAGTTCTCAAGATGTGCTACTAGGAACTAGAGGATGGAAATTACAATGTAGTGAAGATAATACTTACACAAGTGATTGCTTCCCTTGGAATGATGAGGAATAAACTCCTATGAACAGTAATTTAGGGTTTATGTTCGTATGTGGGAGAGTAAAGTTGAAAGTAAAACTCTATAGTGATCATCAAGCACTTATTCTATCTTCTGATGTGCCGGTTCCCACGGATACCTTGAAAGAGGGATCCGACTAGTTCAATCGCGGGGATCCGGCAGATTAGCAATAAGCATTTTAAGTGAACTTTGATAATTTTGACACGGGAGTTTTAATTCTTGATTAATGTTGAAGGTTTTGCTCTATAACTTAAGGATTGTTTATGGTTCGAGGTTTTGATGAGTTTTCGTGTTTACTAGTCCTCTTTGACGAGGTTCCCTTTTTTTTACGAATGAATCATAAATTGAGAAGTTTAAGAATCATGACAAAATACTATTTTATCATGATGTGGAAAGTTTCACATGGACATTATTGACATAGATTACTAATGTAATGCCAATATCCTTATGTGAGAAATGATGACCAAAGCTTTTGAATAGCCAAGTTATCATTACGAGGTATAATGACTAGTTTGTAGTTTTGTCTATTAAGATCAACCAAGAATGCTATTCTTGATGATGTGTCTAATATAGATAACAACCTTTTGGAGAATTGTGCTATTGGATTATACGTATTAAGTCTATGATTCTTTACGTGCTATAAGTAATGATATTACTAATAAAACTAGGAAGCACGCATTAATAATTTATCTATAAGTAATTTATAGAATAACATACCTTTGCTATATATTCCTTTATTTATGATTTTTGAAAATCATAGACGCGAAATTCTTCGTTAGCTTTTAAAATACCCAAATCCTAGCACGAAGAATTCTCAAAAGAAAATGTTATAATGATCTATCACTATCCAACATTTAAAATATAATAGTTTCTAAAAACATGACTTTTTGTTTAAAAAAATTCTCTTCTTTATAGTTTTCAAACATACATGGATCGTATCAAGTTTATAAAGTACAATATACACTAAAAAACTTGGTAACGAAGCTCTGATACCAATTGTGAAAAACTATAAGGGGGGGGGGGTTAAATAGTTTTACCGATTAAAACTTTGTTTTAAAATATTTTGATCAACTTATGTCAATCTATTTAATGTTTGTGTTGGATGATGATAGACAAAGCATATAGACAAGTAATTCAAAGATAAAGAGTAAGGAACACAAAATCACGACACGAGTATTTATAGTGGTTCGGCTACAAGGACACCTTCCTTGCCCTACTCCACTCCCCGAGTTTCCTTCACAACACAAGCTCCTTAATGTGGTGGAGAAGCCTTCACAACATCGCCTACTCTTTATCCGGTACAAGGCTAGACACCGAGTTCTTCAACGAGGTAGAACCAAACCTATCACAACGTCGCCTACACTTTATCCGATACAAGGCCATATACCGAGTTCCATTACAAAGGAGGAACTACTACCCAACGCTACACCAATACACGACAACCCCAAAGGAGACACATTCCTTATTACAACATCATAATGGTATCACTATCCTTTAACCCAAACTAACTATCTTGTACATGGATGTATCAAATCGAATGTACACCCTTGGCACCTTTCACTAATGCCTTTGACACGACCCTTCGACACCTTTCACTAATGCCTTCGACATAGACCTTCAGCACCTTTCACTAATGCCTTTAACACAACACTTCTATGGAGGGAGAGAAGAACTATCAACAAGAGACACTTCAGTGGTCTTGATGATGACGAAGCTTAGCAACTCATGACCTTGAGCTTGCACGTCTCCAAGAGGTGGTGATCTCGCCTTTAAGAGGAACCTAGAGAATCACACAAACAAAAACTACATAGAAAGATCCTTTGGATCTGAGGTTAGAGAGGTTACAATACTAAGAGAGAGTATGTGTAAAAGGGCTGAGTAGCAATTGAGAAATGGCTCACTATTTGTAGGCAAATTTCTCTATTGTTCCACGGTTCCCACGGATCCCTCCACAGAGAGATCCGGCTAGTGCAATCCAAGGGATCCGATAGCTGGGTCAGCTTAAGTCTGGATTGTGGGTTGTAAACCAGGTTATGGGTTATGGGTTATGGGTAATGAATTATGGATACCCAACAAGATGCAATGTATCTAGACATTGGGTCATGGGTCTTGTGTCATGGATCATGGATAATACCCAACATGACTTCATGCATGATGTCATGAAATGGGTTATGGATCAAACTCCATGGGTATGGGTCATGGACTTTGGGTTTTACCCAACAATATTCAATGTATCTAATCAATGGGTTAAGGACTTAGATTTTTACCCATTACAATATAAATATGCACATTTCCATAATATGTAAACACTAGTTGTTATACATATGCAATTCCATAAGATGTAAACAATATTACTTGTTTAGTGTTTTATATGAAAATGCAAGTGTTTTAGTAAACTATTGGCTTAAACCATTTACGCATTTTATTTGTTTCGTTAAAATAATTTTACGTTTGTTATCGAAAAAACATTAGAAGATCGTAAAATATATGATAAACGTTTTTATGGCTTATTTGTATTAACAGAGGGGTTTGAGGTGGAAGGTTGGATGAAGAAGGTGGAGGTTCCACAAAAGATGGAGGGATTTGTGGAGGCACGTTTGATGAGGTTGGAGGTGGTTCAACTAAGGATGAAGGTGGTTGAATATGTGTTGATGATGGTGTTAGAGAGGTATCTACTTGCATGTGATCCAGTTGTTGATTTTGTTGATTCCTCATAATCCAAAATGGACCATCTGAGGGTGATGGAGAGAAGGATACGGGTGCTAGTGTTGTTTCAACACCAAAGTTTGGTTGTTGCGCCATTTTCTCAATTGAGGAAAATGTTGGCAATGGTGGTGGATGAGATGGCCTTGAAGGCAAGTCCTCTAAGTTTTAGAGGTGTGGAGATGAGAGTGGAGTGGTGAAAGAGATAGCTCTAGGTACTAGAGGTGATGGTTTATGGGTGTTTGTTTTAGGAGTTATAGTTGTATTTGGCAAGGGTTGTCTTGTGGGAACAATCCTTTTGGGAATTGGTTTGATTGGTAGAGTTGGTTGTGAGGGAATTCTAGTGTTTGAGGTTTTAACGGGTGATGATTCGGTTGAAGAGATTTCGTGAACAACTCGAGCAAGTTTCTTGGGAGGTCCTTTAGTGGATGAGTTAACACTCGGGGCTTTCCTAATGCTAGAAAGGGAAGGTGTGAAAAGAGAGTTTTAGCTACTGAGAGTGAGTGTGTGAATGATGATTTGGAAGTTCTAACAAGGAGGTTTATAAGGGGAAAGGATTGGTAAGTGAATTAAAACTTAAGCCACTAAAATCCTTCAAATTGCAATGATTTGCATGCATAGGAGTCAACTACAGAGTTGAACTAATCTAGGAAGTCAATTAAGACAAGGTGGAGTGTTCAAGTTAACAAAGAGAGCTTGAAATGATTGTTTTAAGTATGATTAGCTTTGTCTGTGAAACCAGTTCCCACGGATCCCTCAAATGAGGGATCCGTCTAGGCTAAACCTAGGATCCGGCTCTCAGCAGCCAAAGAAAAGGAAGATGATGTTTTTGTAAGGTCTAGTAGCTACATATCTTGAGTGTTTCAGTCTCCTCAGGTGTCTTAAATGATATGAGACTTAAATGATCAAGTGTAATGAGTGAGGATAGCTAATGTTGTCTTTTATGGAAAGAAATTGGGTTTTTATGAACACCAATGGGTGATCAAAGATGACATTAAGAATTTTGAGAGTGTCAAGTGGAGTCAAATGATCCTAGAGATCAGATGATGATCTAAAGAAAATTTAGAAAATTCCCTAAAAATTATAAGAAATGAAAAACTAGTTTTTAGCCTATTTTGAGATAAGAATGACTAAAATCAATTTGCTAAAATTGAGAGAGATATCAAGCTAGGTGTTTTAAGATGTAAAAAACAATGTGTGAACATTGGAGCGGAAATATGGTGAGTTTTGATGAAGTGATAAATCAAAGACACCTTGAATGTCATCATATGTAATTTATGAGCGAATGTGAGATCAACTGAGCTTGAGAAAGATTTAAGTGATCCTAAAGTATTATGTTTAACTAGTCTAATAAGGTCTGTTAGATTGGATTGATGTGAAGATGTTTAAAAATCTAACTATGTCTGCCCGGATCCCACGGATCCCTTACTAGAGGGATCCGGCTACTTATAAATCAGGGATCCGGCTTCTGAGACAGGTTACTCCACATAATACATGCAACATTTTGTTCTAGGTGTCGCATACAAAAACTAATGATTTCTACTGAAAACATACACTAATACAACCGAAAGTACACAAGATATAGCACATAACAACAACCTATAGGTGAGTAAATACGATAACGACCAAATATTAAGATAAAAGTAACAAAGTAAGTCTTGCACAATTATGAGCATACATTGTTTTGACAATCATAAAATTTCTAAAATAACCATAACGAAAGTCATGAATCCTAATGTCATTTTCGTCAATCTCTTCACTTCTTCTTCTTTCCCGAATTCATGATGAAGTGAGTTAGACACTTGAACATCCCCTTTGTTTGCTTGAATTCTTTAGACTCATTTGGAAGAGTGGGAAGTTGTTCATAGTAGGTCATGGGGTCGATTTGAAAATTAGAAACAGGATCGACTTCAACTTCTTCATCTTCGTCCGAAGATTCTGAGAGAGCACGAGGCCTTTTCCCATTGATCATGAGCCATTTGGGGGGTTGTTTGGTAAGAGGTACCATAACATGGTTAGCAAGAAAATGATCATCGGTAATAGGAGAAGGTTGCATTGCACTAACATACTCACGGAGTCGTGTTAGGAGCATACCATAGGGAAGTACCATATTATTAGTTTTGAATACACCTACCATTCTTTTCACCATGTAATAGGCAAGATTGAAAGGTTTTTGGTGGATAAGACAATAGATCATTTGGACAAGGCACGCATTGGGATGGTCTTTGTTTCCAACCAAGTAAATGACATTTTCTCTAAGGATTTCTTCCCACTTTTTGTAAATGGTAAATATCTCAGAGAGTTCCATTTGATAGGGATCACGATGGATGAGTTCTTTTTTGCGGTTGAAACGAGATTGGTCGACTCTTTTCTTGAAGATGGTGTCTCGAACAACTATGGGGTCATCGAGAGGAGTGTGATAGATAGGTTTAGAGTCTAGTGCGAAGGATTGAGTAGCTATTTACCAATCTTGGGAAAACATACAAATTCCTTCACATGGTATGCGAAGGATTTGTGCGAATGTGTTGAGTGGCAAGGTAATGCTTTGGTTGTTTATAATGAAAGCGATTGAAATACTTTCATCATTGTTTCGAATGATCCTAACACTCTTGTAAAACTCAAAAATAAAGACCGGAAAAATTTGTTTATCAATTTCCAAGAGACAATCAAAGTTGATTCCCGAAAAGACTTGATGAATGTCGGTGTTTTCAAGGAAACATTCCTTAACTACACGACCTTCACGGATAAGTCGTTTTTCGAGTTTTTTGAAGATTTTGCGATTGCTTTTTGAGAGCCCTTCTTTCCGATAGTATCTAGAAAGGTAGTGAACGGTGTCATGATGATCTTGTTGGGTGGCCTTAGGCATGTTTGAACCTAGAAAACAAATATTCCAATTAGGTAAAATTTGTCAAGATGGGTTTATGGGTTTGATTTGTATTAACAATGCTGTTTTGAAAATCTTTAATTATGTAGAGCCTTTTTGTAATGGAACTAATTTTATAATACCCAAGTTCTTCAATTGGTGATAAATATTGAATCCAATTGAAAAGTTTAAAACCATAAACCCTATGATGGAGATGATGATGAATAGAACATATGAGTGTAATCACTTCGATTGAGATGTTTGAGAGTATGAAGTCCTATGGAGATTGAAGCAGAGATTAGGTTGTTTTGTGTTTTTAGGAAGAGGGAAGAATGGATTATTTTAGGTTTTGAAAAGCGTATAACTGATGTCTGTGTACACGGTTCCCCAGGATCCCTTGTTTTAGGGATCCGACTAGTACAACATGTGGGATCCGGCTCTGCAGACAGAAAATGAAGTGTCTTGAATTATTCCTTTTACTTGTAATAAGTTATACAATAACTTATTTTGGAAAAGAACTTGTAGAATGAGGTTCCTATTTGAATAGACGTTTGGCAATGGTGTTTTGACGAGAAGGAGGATTGTTTATCGATTATTGGTGAATTAACTATAAAAAGTCTATTTTGCGATGACGGCGTAGGTTTGATAATCTTTCGTGTTTTTAAGAGAATCAAAGAGGAATACTATTCCCGATGATGAGTTAAGATGGAAAGTAGTGAAGAGAGACTTTTTAGAGGCTTGCGACTTTGAAGTTAAAGACCTAATTCATGTGTTCATATAGTTTTATAAGACTATATTTATATGCACGGTTTTTATCATGAAAGAAAGACACATATCATCATTATATTCATATAAGAATACTATATGTATAGATCAACTAGTTGTGGGTAATGGAACATACCTCTAAACTCTTTTTATGGTTTTTAGAAACTATAGACCTGAAATACTTCATGAGCTTTTAAAGTAATCCATTGTACTTAGTAGAAGTAGGTTGTGATTAATTTTGAGTTCTTCCTTAGGTGTAGGCTTCATTTTTCTTTGGATATAAATAAAGTCTTTGGAAGAGTCCTAGCAAAAAGATTTTCTTAAAGAGAAATTGTTAGAATAATCTATCACTATCCAACATAAAAAAAAATTGTTTTAAGAGATTTCCTTCTTTGTAGTTTTCAACCATACACGGATCGTATCAAGTTTTTAAAGTACAATATACTCTAAGAAACTTGGTAACGAAGCTCTGGTACCAATTGTGGAAAACTAGAATGGGGGGTTGAATAGTTTTACCGATTAAAACTTCGTTTTAAACTATTTAGATCGACTTATATCAATCTATTTAATGTGTATGTTGGATGGTGATAAATAAGCATATAAATAAGTAATGCAAAGATAAAGAGTAAAGGAACACAAAACCACAACACGAGTATTTATAGTGGTTCGTCTACAAGAACACCTTCCTTGCCCTACTCCACTCCCCAAGTTCTCCACTCGAGAGTTCATAAGCACTACACAACACAAGCTCCTTAATTTGGTGGAGAAGCCTTCACAACGTTGCCTACTCTTTATCCGGTACTAGGCTAGACACCGAGTTCTTCCACGAGGTAGAACCACACCTATCACAACGTCACCTACACTTTATCCGGTACAAGGCTAGATACCGAGTTCCATTACAAAGGAGGAACTACTACCCAACATTACACCACTACATGACTACCCCAAAGGAGACACACTCCTTATTACAACATCATAAGGATATCAATATCCTTTTAACCCAACCTAACTATCTTGTACATTGATGCACCATGTCGAATGTACACCCTTGGCACCTTTCACTAATGCCTTCGACGCGACCCTTCGGCACCTTTCACTAATGCCTTCAACACAACACTTCTATGGAGGGAGAAAAGAACTATCAACAAGATACATTTCAGTGGTCTTGATGATGACGAAGCTTAGCAACTCATGACCTTGAGCTTGCACGTCTTCAAGAGGTGGTGATCTCGCCTTTAAGAGGAACCTAGAGAATCACATAAACATAAAACTACATAGAATGATCCTTTGGATATGAGGTTAGAGATGTTACAATACTAAGAGAGAGTATGTGTAAAAGTGGTAGTGAGCAAAAGAGAAACGGCTCACTATTTATAGACAAAAATGTCTATTGTCTCACGGTTCCCACGGATCCCTCCCTAGAGGGATCCGGCTAGTGAAATCCTAGGGATCCGGCTGCTGGGTCAGCTTAAGTCCGAATTTCGGGTTGCAAACCGGGTTATGGGTTATGGGTAATGTTTTATGGATACCCAACAAGATGCAATGTATCTAGACATTGGGTCATGGGTCTTGGGTCATGGATCATGGATAATACCCAACATGACTGCATGCAAGATGTCATGCAATGGGTCATGGACTTTGGGTTTTACCCAACATCATTCATTGTACCTAGTCAATGGATCATGGGTCATGGATTTTGGTTTTTACCCATTACATTACTCATTACAATATATACAAAGTATATATATGTACATTTTCATATTATGTAAACACTAGTTGTTATACATATGCATTTCTATAGGATGTAAACAATATTACTTGTTTAGTCTTTTATATGAAAATGTTTTTTATCGTGTTAGTAAACTATTGGCTCAAACCTTTTACGTGTTTTATTTGTTTCGTTAAACTGATTTTACGTTTGTTATCGACAAAACATTAGTAGATCGTAAAATATAAATAAACGTTTTTATGGCTTATTTGTATTAACAGTCTATATGGTGCAACCTGAAGGTTTTGTTAATCCAAAATATCCTAACCGAGTATGCAAGCTCAAGCATTTCATTTATGGACTTAATCAAGCATCTAGGCAATGGAATAAACGTTTGATGATGAGATAAAGAAATTCGGTTTCACTCAGAATCAATATGAGCCATGTGTATATCAGAAAGCTTGTGGGAGTTATGCCACTTTACTAATTCTATATGTTGATGACATATTACTCATGGGATACAACATTCCAATGTTACAAGATGTAAAATCCTATCTTGGAAAATGTTTTGCCATGAAAGATATAGGAGAAGCGGCATATATTCTTGGAATCAAGATCTATAGAGATAGATCAAGAAGATTAATTGGTTTATGTCAAACTGCTTACATTGAGAAAATCTTTAAAAGATATTTCATGGAGAATTCCAAACGAGGAACTATCCCAATGCAAAATGAGCCAAAATTGAGTAAATCACAAGGTGCTGAGACACCTGCTGAAAAAGAGCGCATGCAAAGAATTCCCTACGCCTCGGCTATAGGATCAATTATGTATGTTGTGAGATGTTGTAACACCCCCGAAATCTTAATGACAGCGAAATACTAATTCGGGTGTTATTCGAATGGAGATCATAGTCAATAATTATAGAAAACGACTCGAAAGAGGCGTTTTATTAAAAGTAGTTATCATTCATCAAAAACTCATAGTTGTTACAAAACATTGTAAATTGTTCAAGCGTTTTTTCCCAAAATAAAGATCATGAGTTTGAAAAAAATGACAACTTTATGTTTACACCACCAGAAAAGCCTTGCCATGCCCCACTCCGTGCCTTGGTCATAATCTTCACTGATTACCTGAGATAACATGCTTAAAAAGGTCAACAAAAATGTTGAGTGAAGTTCATAGGTTTAAATAACAGTTGAACACAAGTATAAGAGCATGATCATTGTAAACTAACAATATCATATAGAAAAATCACAGATTATTATGCGATAAGCTCATGCAACCAAGACTCAACTGTATACACCGAATTACCAGTGTACGTAAGTTTTGCCCCAAATGAGGTAATAGCCAATTACCTAATGCAATTCAAATATGGTGCGCCCTTGTTATTTCTCTATAACCAAAACGGGGTCGTTACTCCCCATAGTACTATTCACAATATCTGCGTTCACTCGCGGTGACTAATGGTTCATGATACAGGGGACTTATGGCTAAATACTTAGGCAGTTCCAATAATCAAGAAGCGAACATTTATGAAAAACCTTGTGTTCTAGTTTAGAGCATGTATCTCCCTCGCGGGGTTTGCAAATAAAAGTAAAAGCGAGGCTATGAACTCACCTTGATGATATGAACAAGCACAAACAGATCAAGCACAATGTAGCGGAGGTTCCAAACCGAAACCTAAAATTATGAGATGGCGAGTCTCAGATATGATAAACATTTTGGTTCGTGACCAAAATAATAGAGCATTGAATATTCTTATTCAATAGATCATTGAATTGTCCAATTCAATAGTGTGCGTGCGTGCTTAACGTTTTAAGTTAATTTTACTTGCTACATTGCCTTAGTTAATGATCCTCACTTACGCGTAAGTGAAATGTCCCCCCCCCCCCCCGTTGTGATCTCGTAAAATGGTAGTGTTGTTGAGTATTTTAGTTTGCTTAGATCCCATGTGCGTTATCCGATAATAAAATACTCGTTTTTACGAAGTTACGTTAAGTTTATAAGTTTTTCTAAACTTTTCCCGAATTTACACTTTTTACCCTCAAGTTACGAAAAGTACGAGTTTAGTCCCTCAAGTTTGAGTTATTTACACTTTCTATTCAAAATGTATTTTATATCAAAACTTTCAGATTTTGACAGTTTTAACCCTTGAGAAAACTATTTTTACAAAACAGCCCTCCAAGATTTGTTTTAACGCGTTTAGACCATAAGTTTTCCAAGTTTACACTTTTCACCCAAACTTAAATTATAACTAGTTTTAACATATGACAATATCGGTCCTTGTAGTTTTATACGTGTACATGCACGTGTAAATACACCTTTATACTTTCGAAAATAGTGCTTGCTAGTCCCTCGACTTTTCATGCATGTTTATTATACGTATAATATGACCCTTACACTTTTTAAAAGCTACGGTTTTCACCCATAGTCTATACGATTTGCGAGTTAAGTCCAAAATACATTTTTAGAAAACGAAAACTTTGTAAAACGTTTACAACTTATTTCAAGCTTATTTCTAGTGCTTATTGGCTTATTCTCATTCTATTGGGTCGGGTAAAGTTTTAATTGGACTTCGTTTGGGCTTAATGGGCTCGGCGTTTGGGCTTTAGGCCCGTATAGTTTTTGCGTGTGAAATAAATGTGTACGAGAGTCCTTAGAGGTTTTCAAGAGGTTTTGTAACTTGTTCTCGACTTGCTTCGACATGGTTATCAAGTCCTAATGTGTAACTAGTGTATGACTATATGTCGTGTGGTGAAATGGTACATCTAACGTTGTAACGTGTGATATATCATATATAAATACGTGGGAACTAAATATAATAAGTTGAAAATGAAATGAGATTTGGTGAAAACTTACTACACTCGTCAAGAGTGGAGATGAAACGATTGAGAAGATGGTTTGGACGCGAGACCCCGTGTTCTCCTTATAATGTTATTCGACTAAGTGTTTGCCCAATGTTTCTCTAAACCTTGCTCCTTTCCCATTTTCCTTCGAGTACCATAATGGATGATTTGTGTGAATTGGCTAGTGAGTGAGAGTAGTTTGCTAAGTGGTTATATGTGTATGTTTCTAAGTATTTGAAAGAGTTTATAAGGGAAGAATGAGTATGGCTTTTGGATTTGTTTATACTTACTTTGTCCAAGTTCCAAGTAAGGTTGTAAATATTTTTGTTTGAGCTTGGCATGCTCCTAATTTCAGCTGATTATATGGCATGGGGAGGGTCTTGTCGAGACTTATTTAGGCTAGGAAACACATTACCCATTGGTTGACAAAGTCAAGTTGGATGGTCAATTGTTTAGGGTATTATAAAATGGTATTAGGGTGGCCTAATGTGTTTTTGTCTCCTCTTTTTTCACCTTACACTCAACACTTAGAATCCAAGGAAATATGTTCTAGTTGGGTTTGTTGTTGCTCGACCGGTTTTAGTTCAAAAGGGAAGAGTTCACATGAACTTTACTAGTGAGATTTGAGGCAATATCTTTAGGTGTGTTTTGTTGAGTTGGTCTTTCCTTTCCCTTGGTTCGACCGGTTACAAGACAAAGAAAACACAACACAATTTATTTTCATAACTTGAACTTGAGGTTTTTAGCTTGGTTATTGGGTCGAGTACAAAGAAATCAAAGGCCCAAGGAAAATTGGTGTTGGGCTCGAATTACAAACCGGCGTAGGCCCAAAAAAAATATTGGGTGAGTTGGGCTTATGTTAACGTGAGGCCCAAAGGAAATGTGGGTTTGATCCGGGTGGTATACGAGGCCCAATAAGTTTCTAAGCCCAATATGAATTTGATATATTTTTATTAAAATTTATTTCGTATTTTATAAATTTATACATATATATTATGTATTTTAAGATTATCGGGATCATGGGAAATTTTGTTCTGATAACAACGGTATGTTTATGAACGCTCAAGCTGCGTTGATCATGCATATACCAAATGATATGCAAATGTGATGTTTAGAAAATTTCATGATGATATAAATCGTGCTTAATTTCTGATTAAGGTCTTAAGTACAATGAAATTTTCAGGGAGCTTATAGATGTAGTCGTCCTGATGTTGCGTTCGCTCAGAACATGACAAGCCGTTTTCAACAAAATCCAGGTGAACTTCACTGGACTGTTGTTAAGAATATTCTGAAGTATTTACGCAATACTAAGGATATGTTTCTAGTTTACGGAGGTGATATGAAACGAGAGCTCAGGGTTTCTTGCTACACTGATGATGGATATCTGACATATGTTGATGACTTAAAATCTCAAACTGGATATGTATTAATTTTAAATGGATGTGTTATTGACTGGAAAAGCACAAAGCATAGTATTTCTGCAACTTCATCTACAGAAGCTGAGTATATAGTTGCTTATGATGCATCTAAAGAGGCTGCATGGATTCGAAAATTCATTTATGGGCTTGGCATTGTTCCCACAATGAAGAACCCATAAATATATATTGTGATAACACTGGAGCCATTACTATAGCTAATGAAAGTGGAATCACCAAGGGTGCTAGACATTACCGCGCCAAAATTCATTATCTTCGAGAAACCATTGCAATGGGTGATGTGAAGATATTAAAAGTTCACACATATGACAATCTAGCTGATCCATTTACGAAGGCTTTAGCATATCCTAAGCATTCTAAATTGGAATTGTAAGACAGTTTTATTTTCTGATAAATAAAGATACGAGGTATTTGTTATTTTATTCATATAAGTTGTTATTCCATATTTGCATGTTTATTCCATGAAATGATTTATCTTTTTAAATATGTCCATTGTCGGTTAACAATATGGGAATATTGTTAAGCAAGGCAAATGTGAGTGTTGGTTATATTCTATGAGAATGTGGTTGTTCCCACCAAGCTCATGTGTATTCACAAGGGATGAATATTGGATACCCCAACTTTCAAACATTTACTTTTGGATCCTTGTCATGAGTAAAATGTTGAAATGGTTTATTAAGTCATCCTTAGACTTGAGATACAAACAATTTCTGTTATGTGTGGATATCACATTTGTAATTATATGTCAACCGTTGTCCTAAATAAGGTAGTTATAAAAGCTATTTTTTGGAGTAATGTGAAGCAACATCCACAACACTTGTAGTCAACAAAGGATTTGTTACTCCACTTGATATGTGCAGAAAGATACCATGGGCCCTCTCCAGAATTAATCAGATAATTGTTCGGCCGAACCCAAAGGGTGATGCAAGATGATTCTTGATTACATTTGGTATATCTAATTAAAATTCTATAACGAGAATCTAAATGGTTAAACTATATGGAATGAGTTAGGATCCATATCCATGGTTTAACGGTATCTATAACAAAGGATGATTAAAGCAAGACATAAATGACCATGCTACTGAGAATGGTTTATGAAACTATATCTCAGACACCTTTAGTTTAAATAGTGAGTGAGAGCGTTGCTAGACGTTTCCGTCGTTGGTATTTGTGTTGTCTACTACTCCAACTCCCAAGTGGGAGCTGTTGGCATGTGGGAGTTGAATACAACTAAAGGTGTGTGAGCCTATTAGGGGCACACACATTGAACATTAGAATACGTTTTACGTAAAGCTCAAATATGACCCGTTTGGACAAGAAGTGAACTAGACATACAATTTACTGGTCCTAATCCCTTGTGGCCGGTTGTGGTTGGATCTAGGAAAGGCATATTCTGCCTAGAATGATAAGGGTTGAAAGGAATGGTGATAAGGTTAGGAGAGTGTTTGAGATAAGGCTTAAGTTCAAGCTTATCATGTGATAGGGTTGGGAGGATATAAAAACACCCTCATACCCCTTCCTGTTACACGGCAGAAACAACAACAAAATTCTCCAATCTCTGCCATCATACCACCTCTCTAATCAGGCAAAGCAATAATCCTTGCTAGGGTTTATTAGTTTCGTTTTCCTCCCCTTACTCATCCTTTTTATTCGATTGTGATCCAAGGTGAAAAGCAAGGGTGGTTTGAACCTTTAGCTATTGTTTAGGCTTAAGGGTTTGTGGGTATTTTTGTTCTCATGCGTGACAGCAAAACAGAAGCACAAGGCTTCTTTTCCTGATCGTTCTCGGACAGCAAAGGAAGTAGATCGGATAGATTTATCCGATATAGGACAACACGTGGGTTTTGGTTGTTTGGTCTTTGATCCGAGATAAAGCTTCAACACTTGGTGTTTTGGGTATACGTGTGATACAGCTAGCACTCCGGGCGTATTTGTTTGACGTGTTTGTGTGAGCATTCGTAGAGGTGATTGTGTTAATCACTTGTTTTCTTTGCTGGTGTGTACGAGGGTTAATTTTCTTTGTTCCTTTTTTATCTTGTTTATTTATTATACGTGTTAACTATAATTGCTAAACTAGATCAATTATCCGTTGCATACTCATAGTTAAATGGTTAACTATATTAATAAATCCCAACAGGAAATACATCTTCTTCCACAATTTTATCACCCGACTCAATACTCTAGAGTTGGTTAAACTAGTTAGAGAATCACCGACTTAAAATTTAAAGATTCTATAGTAGAACTAGATAGTATGCTTGAACAGAGTTTGAACATTGTTTTTCACATGCTTTTTTTGAGCAAAACATGTAAGCTAATGAGAGTTAGCTAGTATGTCAATGTGTAATATAGACATAGTAGAGGGTCTAGAAGTAAGATTTACCATATAAAGACAAACAATAAAATTGACCATGGTAGTCGGTTAGCTAGTGCTACAAGTTACCCCCCATTCTCATTCCTATCTGTGAGTCATAGTCAGAGTCTATGCATTAAATACGTCCACCGGCCACTGTCTGTCGTCCGTACCATCTTTCACCTCCTACTCCCGGTCAATCTTTTCCTCCAAGCCTCAGCTCCTTTACTATCACCACCACATCTTAAAACCAAACATCTTAACACAATAAACCCTCTTCATTTTTCACACGTACAAAACACATAGTACTAAAGATCTTGTACATGCACAAAGGTTGTTAAGTTGCTAACATGGACAAAGAGTTAATGATGATGATGATGGTCAAAATGGAGAACAACCCATATCAGCAAATGGATCATGTTCCATTATCTGAACCATTTTCATCAGTGTTGCCACTTTGTGCTAGTGAAGTTGACCAAAAGTGTTCTTCTTTAGGGTTTATGGATTTACTAGGTTTTCAAGATTATTATTCTACTACTACTCCTTCTTTAGTGTTTGATGAGCATGACCATCAGCTGCCAATACCACCACTGCTACCATCATCATCAGATCATCATGTGAAACAAGATGATGATAATAATGGTGGTCTTGATCATAAGGAGGATGATGTGATTACTACTGTTGATGAAGAAACATCTTCAGTTGTTTTGAGTGGACAGCAGCAGCCTTCATCACCTAATTCTTCTTGCATATCTTCACCTGCTCATCAACTACTACACAAGCCTAACAAACAGTAAGCTTACTGTTGCTTTGTTTTTTTGTTTTTTTTTCTTCTTAATTTCTTCTAACCTAGATATATTAATCTGTATACTGTATATTAAAGTTATAAAAAAAAATCATTTTTTTTACTGTTTCTCTAGATACTTGTAAGTTGTAATCTTCAAAGGTGAACAATGTCTCAAAAATCTAACTTATCTTCTTTAGTAAATCACCTTTTGAAATACTAGTAGATAATTAGTGGTTTGTGTGTTTAACATGTTTTCATTATTTGAGAAATAGTTTGTTCTTTGTACAAAGACTTCTAAATACTTGTATAAGATACATGATCAGATACTATAGGAAATTATTATGTTGTAGTACTGTTGTACTTTAAAAAGTTTTAATTTTGACACTCCCTAATTAATGAAGCCATATCTGCAATGAATATATATGCAAGTAGTGGGTATGAACATGAATTATTTTTTCCTAGCAAGCAAAAGAGGGTTTCTAAATATTTGACTATAGATTGTGAATGGTTTATCTATTGATTATAAAGATTAAAGAACAAACTATGACTGGTAGCTGAAACATATATAACACCTAGCTAGAAATGATATGAGATAACTAAATGAAATGATCATGAAAGAATGAATGGATGCATGTGTTTATATGAATATAGGTGCATGAAAGCAAAGAAAACAATGAGTGGAAATGAGACAAAGACAACAAAGAAGAAGAAAGAGAAAGAAGCAAGATTTGCATTCATGACCAGGACTGAGATTGATCATCTTGATGATGGATACAGATGGCGAAAGTATGGCCAAAAAGCCGTGAAGAACAGCCATTTTCCAAGGTAATATCATTCTCACTCAATTGCATGATTAGTTGGTATGGACCTTTGATTAGCTTAGCTGTATCAAGGTCTAATTAATTAACCAAGATGTTGTCGGTTCAAGTAATAATATGGACAACAATGTATATTGAAGGTTATATAGTAGGGTGTGTATGGATGTTTGCCGATCAGAAAAAGTTGGCGTGTCTCGAACATGTTAGGAAACTTGAATCGAGGTTATCCTTCACACGATGTTTGGGAAATGTTTAAATCCTGCCTAATTAAGCTACGTTTAGTACGGACCTATTTGGTGGCACTTGAACGTTTGTGTTGGAATTGAACAATGTTATAGAACCGTTACCTTTTTCTTTTCTACAAATTTTCTATGGTTTTCTAATCGTTCGTGAATTTCATATAGGATGTGGATTATTTTGGCTTGACCATGTACATTATTGCGTTAGTGTGATTGTTTGCGCAAGAAGTATATATAGCATTTGCCTAAGATAACTAATGAGAATACTTGATTGACTTCGTTGCAGGGGCTACTACAAGTGCACAAGTCCATCATGTAATGTAAAGAAGAGGGTAGAACGGTGTATGAGTGATCCCTCTTACGTTGTTACCACCTACGAAGGCCAACACACCCATCCAGTTAACAGTAACTCCACACCTCTGATTCCCTCCTTTAATCATCTTCAAACCGCACCCACCATCACCAACTCGTCACCTGCTATGCTAAAACTAGACCAAGGAGGACTTCTACAAGATATGATGTTCTATCATCAACAACATCACTGATCATCCGTCCACGTATGAAACTAAAGATGCAAGTGATACAAGTTTATGCATGATTAGTGCTAACTATTTTGTAGTATATACGGAAAACTAGTTTTGCTTAATCCAAATTCTGTGTACATGGGAATGGTGTCATATCTTTTACCAAACCCTTTATAACTTAATTATTCATGTATTATCTTGATTCTGTTAGCTATGTTGTTAATTTTTAGCTTCTGGTGTTCGTTTATTTTCTTTAGAATTTTGGATGACTTGCTTGCATATGATTGATCATCAACTAATTGTCTTTTATCAGGGTGACGACCAATCAAACACAACACAAATCATGAAAATTCCTTGTTGGGGGGACTTGAGGGTTTGTGCAAATTATCTTCTAACTATGTTTGGTAAAAGTAATTTTTGCTGCAACTACAGATGGTGATTATGAAAATAAATTATTTTTATAAGTTACATGAAGTAACGTTTGATTTTCAGAGATTATGGAAGTTTATTTTATTTTTTATAATAACAAAGATTATTTTTTAAGTAACTTATTTTTTGAAAAAAAAGAAACATATTCTCTCCATAATCTCATTTGCCAAACATGCATCAAGTAATGCAAACTCATCTTGGTTACTATAACAACATTTTTGGTACGGGTTCGAGTCTCGGCATGTGCTCATTCAATTTGGTGCCCCACCGGCCATCTATTCCTTCTGGGTTAGATAATAGCTTGTGCCAAAAGGCGTCAATTCACACCTTTTTGTAGATATCTACGTATATTAGTTTGTAAAGAGCTAAACATACTACTTTTACTTTTTTTTTTACTTGGAACAATTTTTGTTTTGAAGTTGTTTTAGATTACAGACTCTTTTTTGAAAAATAAAGTTAAACTACTGTCCTTGATTACAACATTTGTGAGACGTTTTTAGCTTTGGTGACAAAAAGATTGTAGTAATGAAGAATAGTGATTATTAAGGACTAATGATAACACGGAGCAAGATCCTCTCAAGTTGTGGTATACAACTTGAGTCAAGTTGTATAATTATGAGCCATTGGATTTGATCCAATGGCTCAAATCAAAGCAACTTCTTTTGATTTGAACCATTGGATCAAATCCAATGACTCACAATAACCTAACTTGACTCAAGTTGTATCCACAACTTGAGAGGAAACACAGTCAAACACCACAGTTGCAAATCACATTTAAGAAAAGTGATTGTGCAGTTATTAAGGACTAGAAAACATAATCATAGATCTGCTCCACAGATCCCTTGCCGGTAGTTGGGGTCTGGGCCCTCAATTTTTAGCAGTAGCATGATGCAAATAACATGTCATCAAGCACTAAAAAGCACAGAGGAAGTCAATTATGCAAATATCTTTTACTTGTGATTTGGCCTATCAGATTTATTTCCATTCAATGTCCAATCACCTTCAATTTAGTCAAGTCAAATGCATGTGTAAAACCAAACATATTCTTTCTTCAATTTTCAATGTTCCCAAATCACAATTCCCATTAAACATGGTACTAGTTTGTTCCCAAACATACTAAATTTGTGTCGACAAGATATCCTATAGACTACCGTCTTTTCTTTTATAGCTAATGTGGCGTCTGGTTTGAGGTAAAAAATCATTATGGATATGGATTTGATAGTAGACAGGAAATCTGGAATGGGTTTTCTATAGGCACCTTTTCGTGGGTTCCGGACAGGTCTAAAATTGTGGGTTTCGTTTACCTATCAATCGAACACCACCTAAATCATGATCAAATCCAATACGAAAACATAAGTGATGCATTAGAACTCTGTATAATATTAGCTCACCCAACAAAATAGAGCCTGTTGCTTCACAATGACACGCTAAAGGACTGGTTATACAGAGGGTACTAATGTCATCTTCCAGGTACTATAATAACAAGATGTTGTTCATCAGTCGACAGAAAAACCTGAAACAAACGCAACATGTTAATTAGAGATTATGAACAAGTCGTAGGTATTATATATATTCAATGTTTAATGGTCGAGTGTCAATGGTTCTTGCTAAAGCTAGTATTCACCTTACAAAGGTGTAACATCAATACTAAGAAGAGCTAACAGCTTACATATATTTAAAAACAGCTGGATGCAGGGTACTAAAGTCCCACTTTATCATTTTATCTTTCAATTCTAGGCATAATTACATATATATCCTTCCCTGGATGAATAATTACATGTATATCCTTTGTAGGGGGTGTTTGGGATTGCTTATTGAAAATAGATTATCCGTTTTGAAAATGAATAATTAGATAATCAGCTGTTGCAAAACGTGATTCTGAAATATAGTGTTTGGATTTGATTATGCGGTTTCATATCGCAATAATCAGATAATCAGTTTTTTTAGTGTTTGGGAAATTAAATTATTTATTAGTTTATTTGGTAAAATGACCAAAGTGGACATTATTTGTATCATTGACATATTTGAGTTTTACATAACTAAATTTTATTTGTTAGATTATGACAATACTTTTTTGTTTTTATACGTTATATTAACTTTAAATCAGCAATGCTAGATTACTAGGGGATACAAGTAGCTTTTTTCTTTTTTAAGTTGAAAATGAACTCATTTAGCCCAAAAATAAAAAAACACTTATGTAGACCAAATTGGGCCGTCTTCTCCATCACCAGTTCCACCGACGACAGCCTCCTACCTCAAATATTCATCCATAGTTATTGTTCATTCCAAATCTATTTCAAAAAAAATTGATCTAAATTAATCTCAAAAGTTACAAGATTCTTTAATATTTTACCTAAATTAAGTTGAAGTGAAGAATATCCGGCGACGGCAACAACTAACTGCGCCGGAGCAAGAGATGGTGACAGGAATCATTTGTGGCTGAGGTAATGACATATATATTTGATGTACAAGACAAGATTATTTGAGGGGTAATATGGTCATTTGATAGTAAGTTATCATCCTTCCAAGAATTGCGTTTTGCAAAAGTAAGTAGCTAGTGGATTATCAAAAACTGCGTTTTGGAGCTATGTAAACGCAGAAAATCACTTTTTTGAGATTGTTATCCAAACACTCGTAACTTGATTTTTGCGTTTCCGGGCCGCAATAATCAGATAAGCTGGTCCATAACGCAATCCCAAACACCCTCGTACTAGTTTTTTATGCATAAAATACAATGCTTTTAATGCATCAAAAGGATATATATGTAATTTCCGAAATTTCCAAGGATATATATGTAAAAGCCCCCTCATTCTAAACCATCATTTTGAAATGTGAGTGTGATGCAGATCGATTCTATAAATGCGTTCTCACGAATATGTTCTACTTTTCTACATCTTTTGATGCGACAAACTTCTAGTGATACATTAGTTCTAGAAGTTTTTTCAGATTGATCCAGACTGACATATGAATATTAAACCTATAAACTAATATGGATCATGTTGTTTGATTCAAAACAAATACTACTACATTACAAATACTCTATCTATTCCTAAAGAGGACTCATTTTCTATTTATAAATTAAGGCCAAAAACAGCTTTTACACAACCTTAACTTCATCATATACAAATTGAATAAAGTACCACCTTTATGAAGAATGGGTAATTTAAAACATCAAGATAGCTAATGATAGGTTCTTAAGTAACTCCTAGTTGGTAGAGCAAAAAGTTGTGAAGCGGGTTCTATCTAGTCATACATATTAAAGTTCGAGTATCAAATTTGTATTGATGAATTTCAAAAGAGGATAGCAATCATTAACTGGTGAATATTGTGGCAATTTATTATTTTTTCAAGATATGCTAAATCCAAATCGGCTAGAAGTTGACTTATAATAACCTTGACATCAAAACTCAATGGTAACATAGCTCTTTTGAAACATGAAACTAACCATAATGTGTCAGGTTCAAGCTGTCAAAGTAATGAGCTAGAGGAGCATAGTTAATCATTAGGCATGCTGCCATGGCGAATTCGACTGATAATTGCAGTGTTCAAGTTGTTGCTCATAATAACTGTATTCCTCTGGTTTCTCCCACTGACAGAGAGAGTTGAATAACACAAATAAGTACTCTTAGGAGGCTTATAAAAGTAATAAAAAGACAAAAACAGATCAATTACAAAATTGATTACCCGGCTTTCCAATGTAACACAATTATAGTAGTATGCATTGCCATCAGGACATATCTGCTCACTCCAATCACATTCAGGCATATCTTCCATATCAGAACAATTGCTAGAAACTGATGGAGCCCTGCTTCCAGTTTGTGAAGACTACAAGGATACAAAAAGAACTCAAACTGCTTAAGGTTTTATTTTCCATTGTTTAAAGAGAGCAAATGAAATAAGTGCGGGGTAATAAGTCGATGCCTACAATCGAGGACTAACCATGTGAGAGGTTTGACCCACTGGATCACTATAGGGCGGTGCAAACCTGTAGTAACAAAAACTTACGATATATTAATCTAACAAAATACAATTTAACTCTGGTTAATTTGACAAAACTTGTGTATAGAAAAGCTGCAGAAACCTGTTTTCGGCAAATTTTGGCTTCCTTGGTGCAGCAAACCGGACAAGCAACGGATGATCGCAACCCTAAATTTAATGAAAAGAATTAGATTGTAAAAATGGCAAGTACCACCGGAAGTAGAAATAGAGAGCTACTAGCAGCTAGTGAATCATAATGTAGGTCATACATCCATCACGAAATTTCCATCCAGAGCATTAATTGCAGCAGTTGCCATAGCTCTATCAGTGAAAGTAACGAACCCCGAGCCTTAAGACAGCATAAACAATCAGAAAACATAATATAAAACCACTGATTGATGTTGATGGATATATGAGTATACAGTAATCAAATTTGTTGCAAATGACTAACCGCGGCTCTGCTTGTGGTCATCATATATTATGAATACATCTTCAACATATCCGTAAGGGGAAAATAGCTGCATATTACAATAAGAAATATACAAATCAAAAGCAGATAAAACCATAAGGGGTGGTCAGGGTTACATCCCTAGATTAAACAGAGAGTAACATTAGGGTAACATTAGGATAGACTGGTATCAACAGAAAGATGTGTTCTTTAATGACATGTAGAACGTATCTCACGCACATAAGGAAAGAAAAAAATCCAATTTTATTCATTTAAAAATTTTAAATTACGATTTCAACAGACAAAATACATAATTACTTGGAGAACCTAATAGCGACCATTGAGGTGCTCTTAACCAGCTATAAATAGTACCAATTAAGTCTGATTTATCATCAGATATCATGAAATTGCTTAGACAATCAAGCACTGTGAATGTAACTATATCGTGGATGCTAAATGCGAAGAAGCACTAAAGCATGATGCTACGAATAGAGAATAAAACATATTTGGCCATATAAACCAGTAAAACTTCTAGTGTGGAGCATACATCTGCAATTTCTGCTTTTGATGCATGCCTGTTCATGAAATTAACAAATACTTTGTTCATATGTGGTTGTGGTTGTGGTTGAGGTGGTGGTTGTTGTTGTTGTAGTAGTAGTTGTTGTTTTTGCATAGGAGTGAGCCATGGGGGGCCTGCAAAAAGAGGGTTTATGAAAATTAATACGTATTAAACTTCAAGTGAATTAGGTTCTAAAACAGGTTGACAAGATGGTCAATTCAGATGTTTGCAAGTATTTAAAAAAAGAAAACAAATCATTAAAATAGCTTACCCAGTGGGCGCACTTGTTTTTTCGATGCATACCTAACTTCTATCGGACGTGTTCCCTGGAACAACAGAAACAAGATCATATTAGGATTTCATAGCTACTCATCAAAGCAAAGGCTTAATCCAAATCTCCAGCATGGTTGAAATTACCCCAGGAAAAATATACTGATTATGTAATGCTTGTATAGCTTGTTCAGCATCCTCAATATTTGCAAATTTAACAAAACAGCCCTCTGCAGATACAGATATTGATGTCAATTCAGCCAGTCATATCCCACACTGTGATTTTCAATTGTTAGAATGAGACTATTCATGCATCAAGAAGAAAAAAATCTGATTCATTACTTATAGTTTGTACTAGCACAAGACGTGGCCATAGATTGAAACGTATGGTTTCTCAAAAGATCCAATAAACTGAGACAAATGATCAGTCACTTGAGTACTTAATTCATCAATTGTACAAGTGGGCTTCATAACTTGTGGGTGAGAACAATCTACTAATATATAAGAGAGGAATTTACTATGATTTGTGAAAACCAGAGACTATTTTAAAGGTGCAGTTACAGGCCTACTTTACCTCGTGTTTGGAGATTTCTTAAGTTCTTGAAAAGAATAACCTCGGTGATTTCTCCATGTTTACCAAATATGGAACGGATCTGATATGGATAAAAGAATATTACGATGATGCAAATAAATATTATTTGCTATAACAAGGTGGGAATGATGACATGTAAGACGCTGATAACGATGTAATCAACTTTGACGATGATAGCATTTATATATAAAAAAAAAAAAAAAAAAAATATACTATTGCATGCAATAAAAGTGAAGTATAAGAAAAGCTTATACATTGTTCAAATTAAGGAGTCATATCACTGAAATACACTATATTCATGAAGATGGATGTAGTTGAAAGTAACAAACTGAAACTGTGGAAACAAACGTGTTTTACGTTTATAACTTGAAAAAGCATGTGAAGTGGAAACTCGATGACTAGTACAAGCTGGATTGATCGTCAAAAATATTTGTAAAATTTAAATTAGATGGTAGTCTGAGAATGATATCAAGATATTCCCATGTAACTAACTAACTATCATCAAAGTGCTAAACCGGATTATGATATTAGCTGCAAATAACGTACCTCTTCTGGAGTGACTTCTCTTGGAACACAACTAACATAAAGCTTCACAAAACCGCTACTATCAATGGATTCTAAAACAAAAAAAACAGAATTAAGTTCAGCAAGCTTTCCAAGGAGTGAGAAATCAAGAACCTATGCATTTTATTAGATCAACTTCAAGTGCATCGTGCCGGTTGCCGCAAAAATTTGTCAAAATAAACCAAATCAACTGAGCAACAAATCACAGTCAGTTAATCTATGTCCACACACAGATTGAATGTGATTATGTGAAACACAATAATCAGAATCAGATAATCCCATAAGCTGTAACAGAAATAGTGTCGGACATTGTTATGTCGTTTCAAGTTTTGACAGCCAGAAACTCAAATGTAATACGATTACGATTGCTTATTAAAACTGCTTATGTGCTTTATGGTTTTTGGCATTAGCAGTTTGAAATAAGAAATTCCGAGCTGCTTATTCAAGCAACTCATTTCAGTCACAAAAAAAATAATAATAATTAAAAATAATAATAATAATAATAATAATAATAATAATAATAACAATAATAATAATACAGTCACAGAAGTAGCTTCATTAACTCATCCCAAGCACCCTCAAAAAAGTATAATATTAAGATGCAATTAGCAAATAAGCAATCCCAAACACCCCTTTTGTGTTTGACAGGTTCTGACTAGTAAAGATTTCACGTCTAACGACACCTAGAATATTCAGAAATAGTTTTATTGCAACAACTACTGATATTAGTCAAAACTAAGGGCTTGTTAGTTTTCATTTTTAATTATGTTCTATCTAGATATGCTGTCTGTTTAGATATATGATTATGTGCAATAAGATGGGATTGGGTAATAAGACATAAAAAAAAATCTGTAAAATTATGGGAAAAAGTCCTTTTTGACTCTTATGTCTAAAAATTAGAGAACACTAACGTTCTCTGTGCCTGCACACATAAGAGGAAAAAACAAACACTCTTGTTTGGAAACATTAGCGCACTTGCAGATATAAGAGTAAAAACAAAAATGTCTCCAAAAGGTGAAGATCGGTGGAGTAAAAACAAAAATGTCTACGCCTGCACAGACGTAAGAAAAACAAACACAACATTAATGGGAAAAGCAACACCCTCAAGTAAAGTCACACTATTATATGCTCAGTTCTCGAGTTTTATTAGTAAGGAAAAGTATATAAATAGGAAGTAAACATTTTCAGCCTAATTTTGGGAGGAAACATTTTACTTAAAAATCAACCAAATCACCCTTCTTATTCGGTCCTTTTCCTTTTCTTTTCCTTTCTAAGTGATACTCGAGAGCACAACCTTTCTTTACTTTCGTTCCTTAAGTAATTCTCGAGAAGACAGTAAGTTTGTAGAAAACAAATCATTTCCCGGCTAATTAATTCGAAAGCAAACAGCACCCAAATCACATAACCATAGTAAGTTTCACTAAGCCCAAACACTAGAAAACGATCGTAAATGCAAATATCACTTTAAAAGCAGAATGCTAAACACTCCTAGTCCACATGAAACACGAGAACTCGAATACGAAACCTATGAGCTCATACTATCAACAACCAAATATAAAAACTACACTAAATGAAAAAAAATAATAAAGTGACAAACCATTAGGCACATGAGGAGTCTGCGAAAAGGGTCGTTTAAACGGAGGTCCATTAGAATAACCAAACGAATCATATGGTTCACTATTATTATAACCGTCTTGGTAATGATTGTTTTGGTATCTGTCACGGTGGTGGTTGTTGTATTGACCACCACCACCGTAGCCGCCGTCGTGGTACGGCGGCGGAGGGCCGTAGTTGTCGTATGACCATGACGAATGGTGGTCGTAGTAGTTGTCGTAGTCTCTGTGGTGATCCATGCTGCCAATGAATTGAAAATGAAACCCTAACTATTGATTAATTATCAGTGAACAATGGTGTTTGACTGCACATAGTGACTGTGTGTTCTTTTTTGGATGGAATATTTATTATTTCACCCCCTATACTTTGTGTCAGTGTTTTAAAACTCGGGTTTAATCGGTCGATTGAACAGTGAACAGGTAGGGTGATTAGAAGCCGGTTTTAAGCGAAAAAACCGGTTGAACTGTTATTCGGTGGTTTGATCGGGTCAATTAAAAAACCGGTTTTTAAAACATTGGTCTGCGTCGTGTGCTTATCACTTCTTCTAAAATGGAATAACGAGTGGTGAATCAGATTTAGACAGCAAGTCGGAATGAAGTAACAGTGTGTTTTTCCATACTTATTTAAGTTTGTTGAAAACTCGATAAGTTGTTTTTTTTGGCCTTATGAGCTTATTCACTTGAGATTATGAGCTCAAAAAGTTTTAAAGTTCGAGTGGATAAGGTCATAAGACTACAAATTAAAGCTTACGAGCTTATCAAATAAGGTTAAACAAATACCTCTTATTGTTATATGCAGATATTATTTAGTTAATAACTAGTTTAAGAGAGTGTTCGCCTATAATAAACATAATTATATTTATTCGTCTAGATTCAGTAAGACTAAGCTACATGTTTGAAAGTTATTCATGTTGAACTTGTACATGTACGGATGTACTGGAGTCAAAACATCACAATTAACTTTATCACCATGGGTATGGACTTTGTGTGTGATTATGACAATTAACTTTATCGTCATAGGTTTGAACTTTACTGTCTGAGTTGTCAATAAAAAGTGCATGTTTTAGATTTAATTGATTGTTATGATGATGTTTTTACGAAAAAAATAACTTATATTTGTACGATAGAATACTTAGGTTATGTTTCTTTTTCTATTAGAATGTCTGAATGCTAAAAGGTGGGCAAAAACAAATACACTTTATATAAAATATTGTTTTCTTTATAGTTGGGTCCACTATTTTCGATTAAATCATTTGTATCTCCAAGGCAACCAAAAGCATTATCTTCCCCAACAAAAGGCTAAACAAGACATGGACCCACATGGTCCCACTTGTACTTATAAACCAATGAATCCATAAAAAAAAATATAGAAAATTACCAAAAGATGTCAATTTTTCAAGGTTGGTTCATTTTTAAAACTTTTTTCTTATCTCTTTCCCAAAAATGCCATGTTCAACTGCTCAACTGCTCGACTCCATACATATTGTGACATGTGTCAATACAAGTACAAGTGTTAGGTGAGATATTTTTTTCTTTTAACTTAAATGACCAATTTACCCTTTATTATATTTTCAATTAATTATCCCATTTACCCTCACCTAACTCCATCCTCCACCACCACCACCACCGCCGCTCAACTAGTAGACCACCACTGCTCACCACCTTACCAGTCAATAACCACCACCACCACCGCTGCTCAACTGCTCGACTACCACTGCTCAACTGCTCGACCACCACTGCTCAACCACAAAAAATATCTATACTGATCAAAACTGACACACAAAATTACTTATTTCATCACTGATCCACCCATTCAATAAAATCCATCTCCACAATTTTATTTAAAAAAAAAACAGCAAAAAATATATCTTGTGAAGACCACGTATCCAACAAAAAAGATCCACCACAAGATCCACCAAAAAAGACCACGTATCCAACTTTGTGAAGACACCTTAAAACTAAAAGAACCGGTGCAAAAGAAGAAGAGAACAACAAAGGTCAAGTGTGGACAGGTGGTGAGCAGTCACGCAAACAAGCAGTTCCAGATTGTTTTAGTTGATGAAAAAAAAAAGTTCTAAAAGCATAACAAATATATGATGTTTGCAGATTAATATTGATTTGTTCGCGATCTGAGTTCAAACGGCTTGACAACCGTATAAAAGACAGTAAAAGATTGTCTAATGCATTCTCTTTGACATATGTTCTTGAGTTCAAATCGCATATTACACCAGTCAATTACAAAAGATGTCTTAATAGGTCAATGGTCAAACACCATGGTCTTTACAGGAAAATAAGTCAATTTTACAAAAGGTGTTGGCCGGATCTGGATCTTGAAGGCCGGATCTGGATCTTGAAGGCCGGATCTGTAGATCTCGAAGGCCGGATCTGGATCTTGACACCGAATCTTGACGATGGGTGTTGGCCGGATCTGGACGGATCTTTGACGATGGTGATAGGATGGCCGGATCTTGGTGGTGGCAGGATGGCCGGATCTTGGTGTGGTAGAGAGAGAGAAAAAAATTAGAAAAAATGAAATATGTGGTGTCTTTTATATATGTGTTTGAGGGTAAATTGGTCATTTAAGTTAAGAGTAAAAAAATATCTCACCTAACACTTAGACACGTGTCACAATATGTATGGAGTCGAGCAGTTGAGCATGGCTCTTTTGGGAAAGAGATGAGAAAAAAGTCTTAAAAATGGACCAACCTGAAAAATTGGCCTCTTTTGATAATTTTCTAAAAAAAAAAAAAAAAGAAACATCCCCTTAGTTTTTTCTTATTAAAATACTTACTTTGTTATTTTAAGACATATAAACATTTTATAAGTTTTTCATTCATTTAGTTTAGTTTTATAATATACTATCATTTTAAACACGCTAACTATAAACCATAAAAGAAAATGACATCTAAACACATATATACTTTTATAAACATGGAGGCATTAACCCACCTCTGAAAAACTCGCAGATCCACTAGAGAGATTTTATGGATAAAATATCAAGTGTTCGAATCTCGGCTCGTGGTCACTTCAGTTGGTGCTCCACTGGACCAGGAGAGTTGCTGAAATTATTCCTTGTGAGATGAACAATGGTGGGCACCAAAAGATACCCTGATTCCGCGTTTTCCCGCCAATTCACATTTTTTCTGGATGGAAAGTGACCCATTATATTTTTAATCGTCGCCCAGGTGCCAAATACTATGACCACTATATTTTTATCATGAAAAGTGTAATTGCATTCATTAGACTTCCCCATGTCATTTTAAAATGACCATATCAACATGACATACTTGACCGCGTACAAATAACTATTGAAACACTATTCGCAAAAGGTGTATATCGGTGAAAACACCCTAATCCTAGGCATCTTTGATGCTAACCGGACCATTCCCAAAGACCCAGCTCTAGGCGATGAGCTCCTATCCCAGTTGACCTTACTTTGCAACCTGAGTTAACCTGACCAATTGATCTGGAGAACGGATTGGTCACCTAAAACCAGTTTTGAGAAAAACACCGGTTAAACCGTCAGTGAAACTGATTGAACCATGAATCGAAACTCGATCAAGTCTATTGCAGTTCTTTTTATATTGAATTTCTTTTTTTTTCAAACAAAGTAACAAAAAAACAAGAGTAGAACACGAGGGGCTTGTGGTGTATATTCATATTTCAAGAACACCAAAATGCTTTTCCGGTTAAAAAGAGTAATCATCCGGTAACATTATCGCCTCAATTCCATAACTCAATTATACAAAAGTTTATATTTCAAATTTCAATATAATATTATAACCTCGACTTTTTGGGCTTATTATGTGCATGAAACTGTTTTTCTACATTTCATCCTAATTTTAATGTGTAGTAGTTATGGAGATTATGCAGTACTTGTTTTGAATTTTGGGAAAATGAACTACTTATGCTAAATATTTAGCATTATATTGCGTGGAAAGGTTTCATAAGATGAACTACTGTGCCCGGAAACGATTAGTATGCCAAATTTTGAAAGACTCATTCATGAGGCATTTACGGTTCTAGTTGCTTTATGTGAGAAATAAATAGTAACGTGAAGGGAAGCCTAGTTAGTCTAGAAGCTAATGCTCTTATCGCAAACAGTATGCTAAAATTAGATGTTTATGCTTGCCTGGCAAGTTTACACATCGTGACTGACAATACTTTAGTCATGTAAGGTTTATGAACTATTATAGAAGCTTCAATGCTTCATCTGCCAAACCTTTGTTCCATGGTTATAGTATGTTCGTACAATAGTACATGTGCAATATGTGACTTTTGCTAACTGATTTCTGTGCTAATGACCCTTGTGGCCTTGTCGGGTTCAATTTTAGCATCCACAAGTTGGGACATACTATCTGTTTAATACTATTGAGTGTTCTATGAACACTCATTTTGAACCGTTAGTATTATTTATGCTTTATTGTTGTGATGATTTGGTATTGGCATATGTTTGCTAGCCAGGGAAAGGTAGCAGATTGAAATATTATAGATGGCTATTAGAGAAGATTTGGACGTCAATGATGATTTTAGTGATCTCTACAAAGAATACACTGGACCACCAAGAAGAACTGTTACAACTGAAGTGCCGGACACCACAAACACGAATAAAAGGTCTCATACTGGTTCAGACTTCAGACGAAGAAGAGGAAGCTCGAGACCCGGATGCTGTAACTAATGATTTCACCAGCCGGGAAGCTAAGGTATGGGAGGCAAAATCTAAAGCCACTGAAAGGATTTGGAAGAAGAGAAAAGAAGAAGAATTGATATGTAAAATATGTGGAGAATTGGGTCGCTTCACTCAGGTAATATATATATACCTTTCCTTAAAGTGCTCTCATGGTTTATCTTAGAAGTTGTTGGAAGATTTTTTTTTTTTTTTTTTTAATTCAAAACTGGTACTGTTACCTCATGATATTGCACTCCTTTTACATGTGTGCAGACCTGGCCTTTAAGTTTTCTTTTCCCTTTCATAACACCCGTCATCCAAATAAGTGAAAAGTAGTAAAAAATCATGGGGGACACGAACATAGTTAGTACTACGGAAGAACTGATTAGTTATATATACATGGGCACATGACAGAGGTGGCAAATGGGTGGTTGTGTAATGCGTCAAATAGACCAAATTATAGTAATACGGGTCATAAGCGGCTATACTAGTAGAAGTATACAGTTATATGATCTTGTTAGTATTAAGTGACATAGAAGGTCATAAGCAGCTGAATACGCTTTGGGTAGCGTTAGTAGATTGACTCTGATTGTACTCTTGTCTAATTATTGATCACATTTACATGCCACACGCGGACTATTGGTATCAGGAAGACAGTAATTGGTATGCTCGGATTTCGGATACTCTTAAGATACTCCATTACTGCTAGGCCATAGGCCTTTTTAGGTGGTGCTGTGTCTCTTATATGTGCCCCACTGCAATGACACCACTCTCATTAATCTTGAAACACAAGGGCCATAGTCTTGCCTGAAATAATTCAAGAGATTGTCGGAGATGATTTATCTTCTTTTTTTAGAATTTTAAGGGTAAAATAATATTTATGATATATCTATTCTTTTAACTATTCTACTACTTTAATTAGTTTGGGTTTTTATTTCTTCTTTGATGTGTTTTTGGATACCATATGTGATTCGCAAGAATCTGAAATTATATGTTTTGCTTGATTCTATCAGGGTTTCCCATCCACTCTTGGAGCTAATCGCAAGTCTCAAGATTTCATTGAAAGGGTTCCGGCAAGAGATCCTCAAGTCAGATCACCTGTTTCGACCTGTTACCCAACCCACCTGATCTGCCCATCTTGCCATCTCAACTTTTCTGCAATCCGTGGTTCATATGCATTCTGTTTTCTTATATAATAATGTTATTTGTTGCTCATCATTTGATTTGAAGCGAGACGTAAGTTGTTATGTTCAAGCATTATGTGTTGGATTCTCAAGTAACTTTGTGGGTGGGTCTGAATTGAATGGTCTTGCTCCAATATTATTACTGAACGCATATCCAGACTTCTTGAATCGAAGTGTTTAACAAACTCTTCATTTGGTGAAGCTTATGGTAATGATGGTGCTCGGGGCTGGTCAACACATTCCAAGTCTCCTGCTCGCCTCCCTACACTAGTGGTTTGCTTAGTTCATATGACGGTCACAGCCATAGCGGGAATAAAGGATGGGAAGTTGACAACGTGGTCCTAATATGTGATCAAGCAGTAAAGTAGACTACTCTACCTTCCCACAGACATTAGAGGAATTACATCTGGAATACACGAGGGATGCAATGGAGATCATCAAAATTCGAGATAAAGAAGAAGATGAAGAAAATGATAGACATCGAGGGGTATATCCAATTTAATCCGGAATACTGTGTTTACTTCATTTAACTTGCCTTCTGACATATTTATGTGTATTTCTTTGATTATTAATAGGAAAATAGCTCAAAACCTATTACATGTTTATACACTACTTTGTATGTGTTTGATGATATCTAACCTCTTGCTAAACACCCCTATTTATACCCATAACAAACCCACTACACTAAGTCTTGATAATGGGTCCCACATGGATTATGATGACATAGTTGATGATGATTGTGATTCTAGAAGACTTAGAATTCCAACAATCACCCCCGAATCTCTAAGTCCTTCTAGAATCACAATCATCATCAACTATGTCATCATAATCCATGTGGGACCCATTATCAAGACTTAGTGTAGTGGGTTTGTTATGGGTATAAATAGGGGTGTTTAGCAAGAGGTTAGATATCATCAAACACATACAAAGTAGTGTATAAACATGTAATAGGTTTTGAGCTATTTTCCTATTAATAATCAAAGAGTTATTTTGGTTATTTGTGTGTTTATACAATATCAATCTTGAATTGGTATCAGAGCTTGAGTAAAGGGGCTTTTGAATACATACCTGGTGTTCTAAACATGTCTGACGTTGAAGATGCAGGAGGACCTGGACCAACGCCGGTGAGGGTGAAGGAGGTCGGAACAACCACGGTAGCCTGTCCTATGTTATCATCTACCAACTACACTGTCTGGGCCCTACGAATGAAGGTTGTGCTCAGAATACATAAAGCTTGGTTAACTATTGAACCAGGAACA
>BPTQ01000007.1:67399379-67643982 GCA_019973895.1 Chrysanthemum seticuspe | reverse complement strand
ACAAGATTTTGAGAAGTGATGGTATCATCACTTGAAGATAGCGGCGCCAATTTCTTGGCCACATAGGATTTGGCGTGAATGTTAGCCATGGTACCCCATGGTCTAATACTGATCTTTCCAATATATATATATATCTCTATATTATATATAACAGGAGGCATTTGACATTAATGCCACCTCAATGACACCTCAATGCCACCTCAATGCCACCTCAAAATGTGAATGGTGAGATTTGAACTTGGGTTGTTTCTAAGAATAACAAACATGATTACCACTAGACCAACACATTTTTTTGATTATAACTTGGAAAACCAAATTTATAAATCTCTACAACACCATTTTATCTACATATATTATATTTCACATATCCATTCCTTAATTATAGTTAAAGATTTATAAACTTTAACCTAATCTTATATAATATTTGAGCTTATCTATTCCTTAATTATAGTCACAAATTAATTAAATTTATACCATAATAATACTATACAAAATTTTCCCTGGATAATTTTTATTTTGCTCCTGCTTATTATGTTCTTAATTTTTTATAACTTTTGTGCATATTATGTGTGTTTGCAGGTAAATAAACTTTTGGTCTGGAGAAGCATACCTTTGTTCAAAGATCGATCATAAGTTTTTTTTATTAGCCGATGATATTTTTGCTTTTTGACATTTATCATATATGTTCTTGCAATGATGAAATTATTTTTGTTTAGTTGTATGATTTTGTAGGTCAATGATATACAAATTGCTACTACCATGCAGGTATCACTATTTACAATTTTTGCAATGGTTTAATGTATTGAACGTCATTAACCCTAAATCTTAAGCACGTTTGATATATATATATATATATATATATATATATATATATATATTTTTTTTTTAACTTGGGCAGCAGGTTTGAAGAATATTCTGTTTCCGAGTGTTTGAAAACTGAATTCCGTTTGGAGGTGGGTATTTTACTGTTATAATCCTTATATATATCGCTTACATGTTGAATAGTAAAATTAATATACATCAGTGTCTATGAAATTTTAATTGTTTGTTGCTTCAACTTAAATGAGGTTGAACGTGACAACATTTACCTGTAAGTATACCACTTTCATATATTACTTTATTCGTCGTTACCTCCTTTCAAACTTACAAGTTAGCCACATAGTATCAAGATTATGTTTTTACTACCTTTGTATACGTCTTTCATTGAGTACGGAATGGACCTCTGTAATACTCACAAACCCAGCAGTAAAAGAAGAGTAACAATTGCGATAATTGTACGGTCTTCTTGATAATAAACTTTTCCGATTATACTTATTGCAGTCACACGAGTAAATCTTATTTATGGTGAGCAGGTAAACAGTTGTGACAGCAAGCAACATGTTCAATGAATTCTTGAAGCAGAAAGCTACAAAGACCATTGTCTATTATCGCCTTATCCGAAAGAGATAAACATCTTACCTGTTGCGATAGCCACTGCTTCTCTAAAAATGGTTAGTCATTATGTCTAATGTCTATTCATGTCTTTTGGTTGTTAGATTAGATGAGATATTTCATTTGGTATTGTTAAACGAGGTCAATTTTGATAGGTTACTGGAGAAAAATGTAGATTGGAATGTTTTTGAATCGGGTTAAGAACCATTTGTGGGATCAACCCGTGTTGTTTTGCAGGTTAATTTACTTAGTCCTGTCATATTAAATTAATGCCAATTTGTTTTCTATTAAAGTTAATTTATAAATTTCGTAACTGAAATTTAATTTTGGTTGCAGACAAGCCTCGGAAACTATTGAAGGAATTCCTTGATAGCAATAACAGTATTTTCCTGTGTTGCGTAATGTGTTAGCGCGTTAAAGGAAATATGCAATGTGACTAATGCTTGGTGATCGTCTTCGTGCCGTCACTGATACGGTAAGAACCCAGTATTTAGTGTATATAAGGATTTTAAACTCAAATGTAACATCTAATTTTATGCAGCAGCCGCGGTTGCTACTGTAGGAATAGGAACGTTACTCAATATTAGGTTTACTCGGGAGTGTACTTACGTGTAATAAAAAATTTCCAACAGCACGAGAAAATAAGGTATGTTGTTGCACCAGTTAGTTGTTTAGTGTGGGAAAAGGTTTAGTCATTTTTTATTTTTTATTTTTTATTTCTATCACGTATTTTATCATCAAGTTAAAGTTCAAAGGGTGTATGTTATAAGAATGTCTTTTGGCATTTAAAAAAATTAATAGCGGTTGGATAACGAAGAAAGATCAATGCGATGGGTGTTTCTTTATTTCATAACGCAGAAAAATCAGTGTGATCTTGATTCATACTGTTAAGAGATTCAATTTAATGTGTCTATGATTCAGTGGTAGATTTACTTTTGAGTCATGTTTCAGTTTTCTTATATATTTATTTGTGCTAATCTTAAAGTTGGTTGTATTTTGGCATGTAGGCTCAACGACTTCATCAAAAAGAGCAGTAACAGCAAAGTCCAAGCAAGAAGGAAACGGTAAGAGCTTTTTGTGGGTTCATATAATCTGTGATTCAATATTCAGTATTGATTAAAAATAGCTTTGCCTTCAACAGAATTGTAATTGTTAGGCTGTTTAAACTTTTGTGTAGCTATAGAGGGTAAGAAAAGTGATAAGTGAAAGTTATTGTTGAATGGTGATAAGCCGAAAGATTTGGATGATTCCTTTGAAACCCCAATGAAAACGAGGAAACAAGTTTTAGTTGCTGAACCAAAAAGGAAAAAGAGCAAATGCTTGGATAAAAGGAATGACTACCAATCTATAAACATTAGGAATCCGCCATGTGATTTGATATCTGTTATGAAAGACTTCACAGTGGAGCAACAAAATAGTGTAAAAAAGATGGGATTCAAGAGCATTTTGAGTACAATTGTACGGAATATGCCAATTAAACTTGGATATTGGTTAGCCAAAAATTATGATCCGGATAGTAACACCCTACATATTGGAAACAAGTCTCTTTTAATAACAAGGCAGACTGTGAACGATGTATATGGGTTTCCAATGGGAAATACTCCGATTAATGCATTAGAAAGAGCAAGCCCGGATTTTAGTCCATTAATGATGGTCACGATGTTGCAGGTATAGTGACATTGAGAAGTAAATAAATAGGATCAAAAGTATCGTCCTGCCTTTATTTAGGTGGTGTAAGTTGAAAATAACTATAGTCATGTCATCCTTTTTGTAGGTTACTAACGGAGACCGTGAGGCAACCTCAAGATGGACGCGGTAGTTCAACAGATTGGCAAGAAGTTGAGGTATATTTTGCATAGCTAAACGTATAAAAATTGAGTCTTTTTTATACAATGAACTATGATTATATATGAACTACATTTATTCGCACAAAAATTATTATTGATTGGCAATATGCTTATATATTTGTAGGACGAGTTTCTTTGTCTATCAGTAGTTATGTTTTGTCACTGGATGTGGGTCCTTGCAGATTAGATCATTTAATAACGTCAAACCTATTGACTGTCGGGTGTGGAATACGTTGACAGCAATTGGCTATCTCAGGTTAACATTCCTGTAGAGCAATTTAAGTACATTATTTACTTTGTTCATGTAATAAAATTTTTCATGTTTTCATCAAATTTTGTTCTTATGTTTGTATGTCTTATTCGAAATCTATTCTCACCAAGAGCTTCATTAATTCACAACCAGGGTTGAATTTTTTTGATTTGTATGTATTATTTGTGACAATACATCATATAACCTATACTACCCTTTTTTTTGTATAGTTTAATGATTAACCTTAATCTAAGCATGCTTCCTGACCACAGAGACGATATTTGTGAGGGCTTACAAAGACAGGAAGGATCTTTTACGAGCAATTTTTTTGATTTGTATGTCTTATTTGTGACAATACATCATTTAACCTATGCTACCCCTTTTTTTTTGTATATACGTGACCTTAAGATATTTATTTCAGTCATATCTCCATCTCTATTAACCATTATATTACTGAATATTCTCATGCATAATTCTCTATGCATCTGAAATATTAGTTTATTGTATTGTCTCCACTTTCAGATGCTGCTCAGGCAACTGCTGGGTACACAGTTCGGTTATGCTGGCGGCAGACCCGACAATGTGCATTGTCAGTGAGTGTCTCTTTTACTTGAAAAAAATATTGCTTGCAACAACCTGATTTCTACATCGTAAATACATTTAATGTTCAGTTTTGTGCTCTATCACCATTTATAGAGGTGGAAAAATGTTAAGGTTGGTAACGAGTTAAAAGTGTAATTTTTGTAGAACTAAATTGGGTCCGGTTGCACTTACCAGGATACATTGTCTTTTTTGACGTGTGTTTCCCGAGCAACTATCCTGATAGTCCGCCAGTATGTCGCCCTCTTCCTTTACCTACTTGATCCGAATACATATATACAAAGTATAATCTTGCTTAGTTTCGTGTAATTTAACGAGGGGTTGATCTTTTTGTTTCAGCTCCTGTGCTCTCACTCTTTTGTTCTTGGTGTCAATCCAAATTTGAACAACTGCGGTGAAGATCAAATATTCCGCATGTTTACAACTGCTGCACTGGAAAAGACGTGGGTGCCTGGCACTTCGAACGTGCTCCAATATCTAATCTCCATACAAGGTCTGATTTTGAATACAATGCCTTTGTTTAACGGGCTTCCATCGTTGGGTGACACATCTGGAGTATCACTATCACCTTCCTTACTATACAACGAGAATATCCTTATAAAATTGCTAGAAACAATGGTTTGTACCATGGCCAAACCACCCAAGGTAATCAAAACAAACATTTTTTTTCTACTTTTGCTTATTGAGTATTTGCTTATCTTATTAGATGTTGTATGATGCATCCAGCACTTTGAGGTTTTTGTGGCTGGGCATTTTCGCAAGCGTGCACATGATATACTAATGTCATGCAAGTCTTATACTGAAGGTTTGCAAGCGGGTTGTATGGTTAGTAATAAAAAGCAGACCTGCTCAACTAAGTTCAAGAAAGATGTCTTTGCAAGGGACTTAACAAAATCGGAGCAAAGGAAGTTGAAAGTTACCTTCATATAATTGAAATGGATGCTTCTCAACTGCTTGCATATGCGCCAGCATCAACCTCTGTGAGTCATTGCCAGCTTATAATCTCATTTAGTTCTGAAGTCTTAGTTTAGAATATTAGAGAGTCTATATATGATGTTTAGGGGCATAGCATGTCCATTGAAGGTAAAATCAAATACAAATTGCATTCATATAAGTGAATCCAATATTGAGAAGTCATAGGTGCTACAAGTTTTTTTGTTATTTACTGAATGTTATATTTTGTAATATGTTTATTCATATTTAGGCTTATTAACCGAATGAACCAGGTGATGACTACATAATTATTGTCAACAACATGCAAAAGTTACGATGAGGGTGACCACTTGCAGTCCAGGTCATGGGGTAAGGTAAAAAAAAGTTCTTACTTTTAATATTAATACCTCTGCAAGTAAGTCATCATTGTATGTTTCTATTGTTTATTATTGAGGCTTTTGCATCTGAAATTGTCAAAAATCAGGCATGGACTGGATACTTCATCTTGACACAGATGAATCTCATGGATTTTTAAAAATATACTGCTTAGTTTTTTTACCCTTTTTTATAGGATGTCAAAGATGGAATAGCTTTTTATCCATAAGCTGCATGTTGGAAAGATGTGTCTTAGGTGGTCCATTGTTTCTCAAGTTTAAGGTATCTAGGACATGGATAGCTGAGGTATTTTTGTTTTATTAATCTGTTACTAATGTCAGGTTTTTTCAGTTGAAGATATGTGTCAGCGATATCCTAATGCCACTCAAGTAAACATTATCTGAACACATGCTATTTATGCACTTGCGATGCAAGTAATTTCTTCCTTGAGGTGATTAATGTTCAATGCTTCATTACATTAGGAGTATCTCTTCATTAAATGTTGTGTTAACTGGCTACACATGTTATTTCAGGAATCTTGAGCTTTTAACTTTGGGAAAAGGGCAGTTAGGAGAGACATTTTTCCAATCTTTAACTGATTGCACTACGTTAAAGAGTTTGATTGTGACTGTTGCCATTCTTGGTAACGGACTTCAGAAAATACCCATTATCCATGATAGTTTAAGGAAAATTCAGATTGTGAAATGCCGTGTTGTCCGTGTTTCTGTCATGTGATAATATAGCTTTATAGCTACTGGTGGAGTTGTGTAATTTATAAACGTAGCTTATGTATTGTATACACATAAACGATCCATCTATTATCTACAGAATTTTAAAGATCGTCTATATTCCAATGATAAATCATTATAGTCATATTTAATGAGTATGTTTTGTTATTTAGTTTGTAAGTACGTATAGCAAAGCCCTATCTCTATTAACTTTGTTCATTTTTTTAGTTATTGATTCCGTGCAGCCGAAAAATTTTGCATACTGATATCCTAGCTGAACTCTTACATACTGAATTTTATAGAGTCTGGTGGAGTGTACGGAAAGCCTGCATACAAAAGGGAAAATGGGGCGAGTTCTTATACAGCTTCGGCCACACCAGCTCCCAGAGCTGCACCGCGTACTGCAAATTGGAATCCTCCAACTTACAGGTTAGTCATGCTATAACCACATTCTTAATATAATTGATAAGGAAAAATAAGATATACTAATTGGTAATACTACTATGCATCGCATTTACATTCTATGTGGCTTGCAGAGGTAAAAACCTCGTCACTCCTGTAGAGTACTCATGTCATCCATGTATGACTCATTGTTTAAGGCAATGATTCAGTAAACTTTATTACAAGTTGCTGTATTTTAAAATTTGGGTATGGATAAGTCTTGGATCTTTCTGGACATACGTAATTTTGATGATATTAACATCTTTTGGACTCTTTTTCGACAAGTACCTTAATTATTGTTGATATCTGATTAGACTTAGAGACTACTGTATTATATAAAGAGTCAAATCAGTAGTTATATTCAAGCATTGGCTGCACGAAGTTGGGTTCATTTGAATAATTATCACTAGCGTTTATGTCCATGGGCAATCAAAAACTTATTCAGATTTAAGAGGGTGTTTGTATTTGATATCAAATAATTTAGATCAGATTATCAGTTGTAATGAAAGGGTGGTACAAAATACTCAAGATAGTGTTTGGACGTGCCACTATTTGGATGTTGCTGTCTAAAGGGCTAATTGGTGGCTGGTGTCTAAAGCGGGTTTAGTTTTTGATGAATGGAGTGTTTTGGCTACTAATGTGTTAAGCGGTGATTGGTTTCTATTGTATTTGGTCATCCACAAGAGTTCTTAGAAAGGTATGTACAAGACTTACCCATACATTTTTTATATAAGATTGAGTACAGTTATGTAGTTATATAAGATTGGTTTCTATGGGCACTCATGTAGTTATGTATGTTTTCAGTCTTTCGGGCATTGGAACAGTTTTTCTCTACATTTAAGGAAGGTAGCAATCACTTTTAGGTCTGCTCTTGCTCATGATAAAATTCTATCATCATCTTGCAGCTCATCCCGACACACAGCCAACAAGGATGTTGGTGGGAACAAATTTGATTTGGACAATATTAGAGCAGTGAGTGTCGAAGAGTTATCAGTGAACATGTTAGGTCTTTCAATTAATGATGATGACGATTCAAGGCAAAACCAAAGCAAATACTTATGCTGCTCTGTAGTTTTCAGCTGATAACTAAGTTTTTTGGGGTTGCACAAAATAAAACCGTTGAAAGGTGAAAAGGTAACAATACGTATGTGGCTAATTTAAATTTCGTCACGGCCTTCCTAATATATATCGTAATGAATATTCCAGTTCCGGTTTGTGGTGATGGGAAATATGTTCTAATGAAACGTATTTTAGTTAAATTGTTTATGAGATAAATATGTCAATTGCATTTGGACGATGTCGTTGTCGTTATAGTGTTTTGTTTTGAGATGTCTATTATTTAAAAGTTATAGTATACGATTTCCTGTTTTAATCTCTTGCGATTTATAAATGCCATGCAACTAACAGGTTTGTATATAATGCTACATAGAGATATGGGTGCAGTCATATGACTAGCAAGTGACCAAACTATAGTGTTCAACCTCTATTTCATCCTTATTGTCTAATATTTTAGGATTCAGGATATAGCAAGTCCAGAATACTCCTAAGGTTATGTTCAACGGACGCCAACATCGTATGGGCTTATATGAAATGAAAAGTAAGCCATATTTCAGCTCAATGATGAATACAATAATCAAGTAATAATCCTATTCTGACGATGCAAGTCACAATAAGCATTTTAAAAGTGCATGCAATACAAAAATTGACAACTACTGTATAATCAAACGAGGACACTTCACTATGATGTAAGATTCCAAGTCTGATTCTGGATTGGCTTTGTATTTAGTAGCACCATTATAGTAAGTTTGCTATATGTTACTATTGTTTATACTTGTGAATTTGAATGCGTTAATATCTCTAATAATTATTTGTGTGCCTTACTTTCGCCATTTAAAAAATGTGTTAATCTCTATCTACAATTGTTAACTTTTTTTTAGGTCTTTCAGTATCTACGTGCTATCGAGGTATCAGGAATAGGCTCACTAAAAAAGCAACAAATTTACAAGATTTTAACAACATAATGGGTAAGAGTTCCCACAAGATATATATGCTACTTAAAACAAAACATAAAATCATAGAAGATCATTAATAATTTTATTTACAAGAGCATGCTTTAAACTTTGTATATAAAGATGATCGTGACAATGAAAATACTATATATAAATCCTTACCACGTACATCAAACATAACTATAAACCAAAATTAAGAACTGTAATTACAATTAAAAAACAAAAAAATAAGCTATTTGTTTTTTAATAAATAAAATATATTATCAATTTTTCTTTAACTACCCCGTGTGCACACGGGTATTATAACTATACATAGTGTGACTAATCGATTTGTTTTTGTTATGATATTATCGTGTTAGTTTCGTCCCTTCCAGTTTTAGCATTTTTAACAACACATATTGTAGACTTATGATATCGGTTCCATTGAACTTGCAGTCTCTAAGATTTAGGTGATAATAGTGTTTGTGATATGTCGTTATTTGAAAGTGACACACCCGGAAAAAGATCTGGAACCCATGTGCAGACTGTTTCAATGGCATCAAAGGGTAAACCTGATTTGATTTTTTATATTGTGCATTGTTTTTAAAATTTGATAATATAAGTGTTTGATTTTGAGTTATTTGTCTTAGTTAAACCTGCGATTGGCAAAAATTTTGGGAAGCAACTACCATGTTTAAAGTCTCAGTCATCTTATGATATCTCACAAAGTGACACACCTGGTAATAAGTCTATATCTAACATTGTTGATTGTGGAAGATCAGAAAAAGGTAGAATTTTTTTTTTAAATAGAAACATATGTTATAATGCATATGACTTTAATGGCAGTGACATGGACGATCAGAGACAAACTGCACAAGCCTTGGTTAGGTTTAACAGTGATTGGATTTGTTTTAACGATGCTTGTGCGTTTGAAAAAGCCTTTGCAACTGCTCATCACAGTAAGACAGAATGGAGTGCTTCTGAAAGCTCTTCAGGTTCGAGTGTTTATGCTTGGCTAACTCGTGCAAATGACTTTGAATCGCAAGGCCCAGTAGGAGACTATCTGCGCGCCAAAACAGAGCTTAAAACAGTTTCTAACCTTGAAAAAGAGATTGTAAAAACCAGAATATACACCAGGCGGTATGAAATGATAGATTCAGCCATTCAGGTGAGTATCTGAGTTACTATCAGCACTCCAGTTGACTCCTCATGCACTCCAACAAGTGATGCCTCAAGATGTTGATTACAAGATTATGCTTACCTTCTTGGAGTTCTATGAGGTTCGTTGATCAGAATTTCATACCTTTTTTTTTTAAGTTTTGTACTGTTGCTGTGACTGTATTCCAATGACTTGGTACTTACACACGCCTACTTCTATCTAATGTGCAGACTCTTCTTGGTTTTGTCAATTTCAAACTTTACGAGTCAATTAATTTGAAGTATCCACCGATCCTTGATCCTCGATTGAAAGCTTTAGCAACTGGTATGGAATTGCTATCTCATGACAAACTGTTAATATGTCGATATACTCGAGTGTGCTGTTTATAAAGATGTTAACTTTTTTTTTCCGTAATTGGCAGATTTATATACTATGAAGCAACCATGTAAAGTTATTGGTGTTTTATGGCTTCAGATATCCCAAGTTTATTAGTGCGTTAAGAGATTTAGACGAGTGTCTCACCATGGTCCATCTTTTTGCTACACTACCTGTTATCGAGAGGGAAAGTATTCAGCCAGAGCCAATCCATAACTGTCGAGGTACGCAGGATCACAGTTTTCAGATTTATAACCACAGTTGGACTGATTTTCTTGGATCATAAATGTTTCTTTAGGTTGAGCCTTGAGTGGCAGTCATATATCTCTCGCACACATAAACTAAGAAAGGCTTTCATATCTGTAAAAGGCATATATTACCAGGTATAATGATCATACCATATCTAAGTAGTTTTTAAGCAGTAAAAAACATCCTCAGAGGATATAAGATGTTTTTATAAGCAATCCAAAACGCATCCTATGTGAGGAGAAAAACATAGATTATAGAAATGCATTTTGGTGCAGAATGGCACATATTAAGTGCTAGAGTGTTACTTCTTATGCACTAAATGTACCAACGAATAAGTGGGTCGATGGCAACACAAAATCATAAGTGGACCAGTAAGAAAGAGGAAGTTGAAGGAGCGATGGTTACTTGACTGATTTTCAGCGTCTAATGTTTCACTTTCGTGAAAGGTATCTTCGTTGTCTACATCTTAGAATGTTATGTTAAATGAATAGTGAAATTTTATATTTATTGTGGTATTTCTAATATGCAGTTGGAGCATAATTTTTGGGAACACTTATATTAATTATTATAGCAATAGCAGGTTCCATAGTGAACAAAATACTCAAATTTGGAGACTTTTATTGGAAATGTAGCATGTGCAGGGCTAGCAGTGACAATTATAATATTCTCTCATGATTGCAGTTGCCGAACTACGTCTTTTTCCATCTTCTATTAGAATTGCTAGACGCATTGTCAAGCTTGACTTTATTCCTTTTGGTTTGTCTTATAAATATGTTGATCCTAAAGCAAGTATGTCACTTTAATTTCGATTAAGTCACCTTTTATTAAGTTTCTTCATGGCAGAAAAATGTAGAGTGTTTAGATAAAACTATAGTAAAAGACCTTAGGGAGGAGTTTAGATGCAGATAATTATCGTCAAGCTTATTTTGTACGGCAAACTTAAAGAACATCAAACTCAACTTCGTTAAAATTAATTTTCCTTTTACTAACACCATCAAAATTAAAAAAAAAAAAAACAACAAACAAATGATTTAAAAAGGCCCGACCAATCGTTTTATAATATTCTTTAACAATTTTTTAAAACATGTTTACGTTAACAAAAAACAACAAACAAATAATTATAAGGCATGCCCGCCCATTGGGCGGGCTTCGAAATCTAGTATATATATATATATATATATATATATATATATATATATATATATATATATATATATATATATATATATATATATATCATTATTAATTTTATTATTGTGAACATTCAAAACAAGGGATGGGGTCTAGTTAAATACGATATGGGATCCAACTAATGTGGATAAGGAAGGAAGGTAAGGAGCTCTTGCCTTCAACTCAGAGTTTCTTCCGCAACATCAGTACAAATGTTTAATATACACTCATAAGAAGTTATGCTGTTCAACTTGTCCTGTAAGTCTGTAACATGTTATGCAAATCGTGAAACAACTTCGGTCTTTGGAAGTTATACTAAAGTAAGTCCAAGACAATGGATATTTTGATAAGTTGTATTGTTATCAACAATCCATAAGAAGTTATGCTGCTCAACTTGTCCTGTAACTAAATCTGTAACATGTTATGCAAATCGTGAAACAACTTCGATCTTTGGAATTTATAACAAACTAAGTCCAAGAAAATGGATACTTTGATAAGTTGTATTGTTATCGACAATCCAAAATTACTATCCGGGCATGACTAAGTGTGAAGGAATTATGCGTTGAAAGAAAATCAAGATAAAATTAGGTCTTGAACGAATTCAATAAATGTAATAACTCACGATGTTCATGGTACCAAATGAATCCCAACTCTTATATTTTGTGATGCGGTTTATGCGTCTCCTATTGATATGAACAATCATGTATCAAGATCCAGTCGATCTGCTTTAATTTTCAGTTGTGTTTACCTCATATATATGACAGTATAATACATCTTGAACCATTTCATTACTTCCAAGTAAAGTTTCTGCAAGGGTTGGTATAGTTTTTAGTTAGTCAGAATCTTTGCAAAGTCTGATGATGATTAGGGTGTAAGAAAGACAAGGCAAAGATAGTTGCTATTTTTTAGCTGGTTAAAGGTTGAAGTTTAGTTGATTTTGAGATGATATTGTTGGTTTGGGGGTGATAGGCAAGCCAGACTTTCTTTTGTCCCACATCGCCCAGAAGAGTAATATTGTGAAGATGGCTGGCCTATAAAATCAGCGGACCAAGATGAGAATAAGCATACCTTTCTCGGCCTTTTGGCTAAGATCAAGTGTAGTATCTGTTCTTATCAGTTTAATATCTGATATGTGAGCCATTGGCTCACTCGATATTAATCTTATTTTTTATGGGGGAAGAACCCACCACAGTAGCTTGCTGCTGGGGTTCTTCATGCGTCGCCTTGGTCTTACACTACTGCCAAGGCCTGGCGCACCCCTCCAACTCTTAGTTCAACTCTATCTTAAAACTTACTTTGCTTTTTATTTTAAGAGTTAATTACACAAATGGTAACTGTGGTTTGTTGGATTTTTCACTTACAGTCACTAATTTTTTTTTACTGATTCAGTCACTGTAGTATCTTTTAATTACGGATCCAGTCCAAATCCGTATAAAATGACCAAAAAGCCCTTGTCACATTATTTTTCAAATGAGTTAATTACATAACTGGTCACGGTGGTTTCAAATGACAATTAAGTAACGGCCGTTAGTCCTTTATACTAACGGTCGTTAGTAAATAACCGAAAATTTATTTTTCTTACGTTTTCGTCCGTTTTTACATGTTTTCGTCTGTTTTTACAAGTTTTCGTCCGTTTTGACATGTTTTCGTCCGTTTTTACATGTTTTCATCCGTTTTTACACATTTTCGTCCGTTTTTACTCGTTTCCGTCCGTTTTTACATGTATTCGTCTGTTTTTACACGCTTTTTTTCCGTTTTTGCATGTTTTCATCCGTTTTTACTCCTTTTCGTCCATTTTTGCACGTTTCGTCCGTATTTACACGTTTTCGTCCGTTTTTACATGTTTTCGTCTGTTTTTACACGTTTTCGTCCGTTTTTACATGATTTCTTCTGTTTTTACACACTATCGTCTGTTTTTGCACGTTTTCGTTCATTTTTGCATGTTTTCGTCCATTTTTACATGTTTTCATTCGTTTTTGCACGTTTTCGTCCGTTTTTACATGTTTTCTTCCGTTTTTACCCATTTTCGTTCGTTTTTACACGTTTTCGTCCGTTTTTACATGTATTCGTCACTTTTTACATGTTTTTGTCCGTTTTTACATGTTTTCGTATGTTTTTAAACGTTTTCATTCGTTTTTGCACGTTTTCGTCCGTTTTGACATGTTTTCTACCGTTTTACTCGTTTTCGTCCGTTTTTACACGTTTTCTTTCGTTTTTACACGTTTTCGTCCGTGTCCGGTTTTTACATGTTTTCGTTTGTTTTTACACGTTTTCGTTCATTTTTACACGTTTTCGCCTGTTTTTATACGTTTTTACACGTTTTCTACCGTTTTTACTCGTTTTCGTTCGTTTTTACTCATTTTTGTCCGTTTTTACATGTTTTCGTCTGTTTTACATGTTTTCGTCTGTTTTACACGTTTTCATCTGTTTTTATACATTTTCGTTCGTTTTTGCACGTTTTCTTCCGTTTTTACTCGTTTTTGTTTGTTTTTACACATTTTTGTCTGTTTTCGTTTGTTTTTACACTTTTTTTGTTCGATTTTACTCGTTTTCGTCTGTTTTTACACGAATGAAAACATGTAAAAACTGACGAAAACGTGTAAAAAGGAATGAAAACGAGTAAAAACGGACAAAAACGTGAAAAAACGGAAGAAAGCGTGTAAAACCGAACGAAAACAAGTAAAAACGGACGAAAACGTGCAAAAACGAATGAAAACGTATAAAAACAGACGAAAAGATGTAAAAACAGACAAAAATGTTTAAAAACAGACGAAAACATGTAAAGACATACGAAAACGTGTAAAAACAGACGAAACCATGTAAAAACAGGTGAAAACGTGTAAAAACAGACGAAAATGAGTAAAAACGGAAGAAAACATGTAAAAACGGACGAAAACATGCAAAAACGAATGAAAACGTGTAAAAATGTACAAAATGTGCAAAAACGGACGAAAATGTCTAAAAACAGAAGAAATCATGTAAAAACGGACGAAAACGTGTAAAAACAGACGAAATCATGTAAAAATGGACGAAAACGTGTAAAAGCGGACGAAAACATACGAAAACGTGTAAAAACAGACGAAGACATGTAAAAACGGACGAAAACGTCTAAAAAGAGACGAAAACGATTAAAAACAGACGAAAACGTGTAAAAACGGACGAAAACGAGTAAAAACGGAAGAAAACGTGTAAAAACGGACGATAAGGTGTAAAAATGGACGAGAACGTAAGAAAACTAAATTTTCGGTTATTTACTAACGACCGTTAGTATAAAGGACTAACGGCCGTTACTTAATTGTCATTTGAAACCACAATGACCATTTATGTAATTAACTCATTTGAAAAATAATGTAACAAGGGCTTTTTGGTCATTTTATACGGATTTGGACTGTATCCGTAATAAAAAGATACTACAGTGACTAAATCAGTCCAAAAAAAAGTTTAGTGACTGAAAGTGAAAAATTCAACAAACCACAATGACCATTTGTGTAATTAACTCTTATTTTAAAGTCAATATAACAGTAAATTCTTTTGGTAAATTCAAAGGAATTAGGTTGTTTCTTGTAAGACTAGTTTATCAGTTACTTTTTTTTTACCTTTACAATTATTTACCTGATTACCTTGGCATCTGCAAATTCTAACATTCATGGAGTTATTTTCTGATCTGCATCAATGAGGCAAAGTTATTTAATTATCTTATGTCAAACCGACACTTCATATGGTAAAACTATGTTGTATGTGCTAGCTGTTTTTGGTTTGAAAACCTTTTAGGTCTAAGACGTGGCCTGGAATCAACTATATTATCATCTCCCGAGTCATCACTTCACATGAATTGTCTACTTTAATAATAAGAATGTGAATGGAAATGCAGATTACAAAATGGTATGTTTCTGATTTGTTTTTCCACGACGAAAAGGGTTATAAATGCTATATGTCATCTTCTTAACTACTCACTCATGTGCTTATATACTTTAATATGCTCTACAATCAAGTGCTCTATTCATTTAAATCATATATTCATTTCCAAGTTGCGAAGTTTTCTTACTTATACTACTTCATAGAAACAATTGTTACAGAAAATGATCATTTTAAAGACTAGTTTTGATACACAACAACAATAACTACTATACCCAACCGGAGTGATGTATGTGGGACGTAAGATGTACAGTTGTACACTACTTCAAGAAAGACTAGTTTTGATGATCATAGTGAAATCAAACAGATGATAAGGAGCATGTACAAAACTGCAAATATTAATAACATAGCATTTACTTTTATCTTTTTCAATCAATATAATAAATTCATCACCATAAAGAGGAATGGAAACAAAATTAAAAAATAAAAAAACATAAAATTTATTATGCCATACTCCTTGTGGTTGTGTTGTGGGTCTTCATGAAAACTTGACTACTCAATCACTGCATTTAGTATTTACTTGCCCCTATTTATTGCCATTGTCGTATGTCGGTCTGATAAACCATTTTTAAATGCATAAATTAAGTTAAGAACATATAGGTTACTTAAAGCAAGTTTCAAGTTTATGTTAGAATACGAAAGAAGTTAGAGACATTCTTCGAGTGTGGTATTTCATGATTCGATTCTAGATTTTACGCTAAAAAGATTGTTTCGAGGATGATATATACAAATTAATTCACATATGGTATTCATGTCACTTGTCTCATTTTCACACAAAAACATGTTCCCGACATGTTTTTGACTTGCATGTTCACCACCACCAGCGTATATACATATAAAAGTACATGATCGGGTTTAAGCAGTATAATTGATGGATAAGTAACCATTTTCTTAATTCCTTATATTGGTAGGTTGATTTTGAATTAGCAGGCTTGTAAGATAATGAAACTGTTGTTTTTGAATTAGTTACTCATTTGACTTTTTAAAGTCTTAATTTTCTCAACTTTGATCCTTAATATTTTTGTATGTGTTATGTAATATTTGATGAAAATTACACCAATCAAAAAACATTTAAAAGAACAATCCATTCATATATTTTGCATCAATTATTATATAACATAAATAAAAATATTTAAGATCAAAGTTGAGAAATTAAGACTTTAAAAAGTCAAATGAGGACAATTAATTTGGGACGGAGGTAGTAATATTTAAACTTAGTGACTTAGGGGGTCCACATTGTGATTAAGATCACACAAGGCGACAAGGCCACTGAATCATGAGAAAATCTTGTATAGAGTATATATAGCATCACATATATGATTATGATGACAAAGGTGTAGCTCCACATGGACAAAGAGATTTCAGTGAAGGTGGAGGATGGAAGAAAAGGTGCAGGTGATGGTGATCCATCTGTTGGTCCTGTTTACCGTAATGTTCTTGCTAAACAATCTTTTCCACCACTTGATCCTAACTTCAAAACCGCTTGGGATGTCTTTAGGTACTTAATTATACATCATATCAGCTCTTAACTAGTTTATTATATTAATCCTAGTCTTCATCAAATTAAACCTCCGATCTTGCAATGCGAGCGCCTTTCAGATCATCTGTTGAAAAGTATCCTAACAACAAGATGCTTGGATGGCGTGAACTCGATAATGGCAAGGTATAGTATGCATTGCCATTTATTCATTATTCTTGTTAGTTTTCTTCAAGGCCTTGATTATGTTTGGTGTTGCAGTGGGGGCCATACATTTGGAAAACTTACAAGACTGTCTATGAGGAAGTTTTAAATGTTGCTTATGCTATAATGGCTTCAGGACTCCAACCTGTGAGCATATACTACTTATGTAATTTGCATTGTAGAGTATTTCATGTAAATGTGTTGATTTTTAGAATTTATGATATAGGGATGTAAAGTGGGAATTTATGGAGCAAACTGCCCTCAGTGGATTGTAGCCATGGAGGTGCGTTTTAACTCAATTAGTTAGTGCATGTTTATAGTCTATATGCAATATGATCATTTTCGTGGTTTATTCTTTGAGTAGGCTTGCAATGCACAAAGTTTGATTTGTGTACCTCTCTATGATACACTTGGTAAATTCATTTTTATCATCCTTCTTTTATATCTCTCACTCAGCCATTTGTAAATCTTGATTCAAAGATTGATTTGTTTGTTTTTTTCTCAATAGGGGCAGGGGCAGTAAACTTTATCTTGGAGCATGCAGAAATTGATATAGTTTTTGTCCAAGATAAAAAAGTTGGCAAGGTGAGCTTATTTAACCCTTCAACTAAGCGCATCAAGTTCATTATTATATATATACAACAACTATTAAGCGCGGTTTATCTTTGCAGTTACTGGATCCTGAGTGTATACATACTCGACGCCTCAAGAGTGAGAAATTAGTTTTTAGAAAATATATTTGTGGTTGAGAAATCAAAAATATTAGCCTAAGTAATATCATGAGATTGTGGTCGCAGCGATTGTTTGTTTCACTGCAATGGAGGATGAGGAAAAAGAAAAGGTGGATTCCTTCGGGATCAAATCGTTTTCATGGAATGAATTCCTTCATATGGTTTGTGATCATAATAAGCTTTTGTGTATAAGTTTGACTAAATTTATGATTTTAGATATAATTAGATATAAACGAGCAGGGCAGCGAGCATCCATCAGAGTTGCAGACACCTCAGGCAACTGACATATGTATGATTATGTACACAAGTGGCACCAATGGAGATCCAAAAGGCGTTATATTGACACATGAAAATGCTATAACAAATATTACTGGTATTGATATTCACATGGAGCAATATGAGGATAAGGTATTAATTTGTTTTGCTATACCGTATAAGAATCAGTATCAATGTCTCTCTTGACTGATTTACATCTTTTGCTGACTTCTCAACCATGATAGATGACAGCGGGTGATGTTTATTTATCCTTTCTGCCTCTCGCACACATCCTTGACCGCATAATTGAAGAATATTTCTTTCGTAAAGGTGCTTCTGTTGGCTTTTACCATGGGGTAAGATTCACTTCGATCTTATAAAATTCTTATAACTAGTTTTCCAAGTTTACCTCATTTGTGAATTGGTTGTTGCCTTTTGAAGGATATAAATGCTATAAGAGATGATATTATGGAGCTAAAACCAACATTTTTAGCTGGAGTACCTCGTGTTTTGGAGAGAATCTATGAAGGTCTAGGACTTGGCTCTCATTGGTCATTACTTATCGTATTTTTTTTTCAATTTTTCCGGCAGTTCTTACTAAATAGTATAAAGCTCGTCTTTCAGGTGTGCTGAAAGGACTAGAAGAACTTAATCCAAGGAGACGGAAAATATTTGACATATTATACAACTAGTACTTATCGATTCCTATTTCCTTTCTCCAAATCTTCTTTTCTTCCTTTTTGTGAGATTAGTGTATGCGTGTTATGCAGCAAACTTAAATGGATGAAATCAGGTTATAAGCACAAATATGCATCACCGTTTGCAGATATGCTGGCTTTCAAAAAGGTTTTGGTCCCGTCTTTTTTATCCTACGCCTTAAATTCTTTCATTACAGCAATAAATCTTAGGCTACAAGATGATACAGCAGGATATACATATACTTGTAAACTACAAAATCTGCTAATTACGTTGCTTATCCTAATTGCTGATCTCAGCAGTTTTGAATAAACAATTTGAGAGTTGCTTATTCCAAACTGCTTATCCGATTATTTCAAAATGCATTAACAATTTTTACGAGCGCTTCCAAACACCCACTTTAGTATACTAACGTTGTACGATAAACATCATTTTTTATAGATTAAGAACAAACTTGGTGGTCGGCTTCGTTGTATAGTATCTGGAGGAGCTCCATTAAGCCCTGAAGTGGAAGAATTCTTAAGGGTTACATCCTGTGCTTTTGTGGTACAGGGCTATGGTAAGTTCACTTGATCTATAAATTACATCTATACATCCTTAAGATCATTACATAATATGTTTTGTTTTTGTTGTTCCAGGACTGACGGAGACTTGTGGTTTAGCTGCTGTTGCATTCCCAGATGAAATGAGCATGGTTGGGACAGTTGGTAATCCTTTTGTATACTTGGAAATACGTTTAGAGGAAGTTCCAGAAATGGGTTATGATCCATTGGAGTATCCTTCGCGAGGTGAAATATGTCTTAAGGGAAGGACTCCTTTTGCGGGATACTACAAGAATCCAGAGTTGACGAATGAGGTTATGAGAGACGGGTGGTTTCATACAGGTTAAGTTGTTTCTGTTTTGATGCGGGTTCTATTATCTATTTTTTTGTTTAGATTGAAGACATGTATTAATGAATGAGCAGGTGATATAGGGGAGATGCTACCAAATGGATCATTGAAAATTATTGACAGGAAGAAACATCTTATAAAACTGTCACAAGGAGAGTATGTTGCACTCGAGCATCTTGAGAAAGTTTATGGCATTACTCCTATTGTTGAAGATGTAATTATCCTTCACCTTAACCTTTATATTTACGTGAAAATGTCGACAGGTCAAACGGGTTGGTTAAAAGGATCAAAATAGCTTCAGACTAAAACACATGATTTTTTTGTACGAAGATGTTTGAGTGACCTAATATACTTTTTGTCCAAAATTATGCTACATTATACTGTAAACAGTAAGTGTGACAAATATGATAACAATAGATTTCCACATGGTTTTGACCCGTTTGACTAGAGTAAATGGATTAAATTCGTCACCTCAACTATATTTTGTATTTTAAGAATCTAAATGGTAAATTATGTGAGTTAGATTTGGGTATATGGAGATAGTTTCAAGTCATCATTGGTGGCAGTAGTCGTACCAAACCAAGAACAAGCAGAAAAATGGGCAGATAAAAACGGGCATACAAGTTCCTTCTCCGACTTGTGTACGCTCACTCAGCTACGGGATTACATTCTCTGTGAACTCAAATCTACAGCAAAAAGAAACAAGGTACAAGTACAAATATGCATTTTTTTTTCCAAACAAATATCGCCTATTATATTTAATGTCGTTTGGTTTGTGTTGTTGTAATAGTTAAGAGGTTTTGAACAAATCAAGGGTGTGGTTGTGGAAGCTGAAACCTTTGAAGGGGAAAAGGGTTTGCTGACAGCAACATTGAAGAAGAAAAGAGATAATTTGCTTAATTATTACAAGGTTCTACTTAAACTTATATTCTTTTATTTGAAAGTTATACACGATGCCTAACTTGGTATGTTTTTTATGATGCAGGTTCAAATCGACAACCTTTACGCAAACGTAGGTGGAAACAAATCCTGAAGGAGCATGCCTCAGCTTAACATGTCTTGTAATAATTTATGTTATAAACATGTTTTTTCTTATATATTGAATTTAAATAAAGATCTTATTTATTGCTTAAAAAAGTTTTACTATGAATTGGAGGGGTGCGCCGGGCCTTGGCAGTAATGTAAGACCAAGGCGACGCTTGAAGAACCCCAGCAGCAAGCTACTGTGGTGGGTTCTTCTCCCATAAAAAATAAGATTAATATCGAGTGAGCCGATGGCTCACATATCAGATATTAAACTGATAAGAACAGATACTACACTTGATCTTAGCCAAAAGGCCGAGAAAGGTATGCTTATTCACATCTTGATATGTTGTTTTTATAGGCCAACCATCTTCATAATATCACTCTTCTGGGCGATGTGGGACAAAAAAGAAAATTAGTTTTGCTTAAGAAAACAAACATTGAACCTTTCATTATCATTATCATCAACTGAAAAATTAGTTTTCCATAATGAACAGTTAAGAAAATTAGTTTTGCTCGATGGTCTAATTTGGTTCTAAACCGTAAATCTGAATGTCGTAGTTTCTTGAATAGACAAATACTATTTTACAAATCAAAAGTTCATAATGAATTAAAAAGAGTAGAGCAATTTGGTTTGGTGTTATATACGATCATTGAAATTTCAAACCAAACCAAAAATCAAATTATGGACGTTCAACCCAAGCCGAACCGAGAAACCATATTTGAATTTCAAATTTTGGTGAAAGTATGTATCCACATCTTGTGCGATGACTTCAATAGATGTATTTTGTTGAGACATGTTTTTCTCTTTCGTACAGCAACATCTAGAAATTCACATATCAGAAGAACTTCAACACGACATTATCTCGATCCATTATTAAACTCATTCTAATAAATAACATAGCATATCTCATCCATTGTTAAATTTACGGGTCTTTTAACTAAATTGTGATATATGTGGTACGAGTACTCACAACAAAATCCTACAGTAATTGTTAGACATGTTAACTTCAATACACGACACTTCAACCTTGTCTGATTGTGACGCTCCAAATTCTTATAATACCATAACTCCAACAATTGTAACCTAGTGACAAATCTGAGTTATTGAAGAATATCCAAAGATTGACGAAGGTGGTGATAGTTAATGACGATCATAATGAAGAAATGAATATTAACGAAACCATTGTTGAATAGGAACAAAACAAAACACTACACATGATGTTAGACAGCATGGTTCAAGATCAGTTTGAAAATGGTACACGAAAAAGACGTTTTCCTTAATCTAAATGAGTCTTCACTGAGTTCAAGCTATGAAGATGGTCCTCTGAAGGATGACGATGATATATAACTTCTGAAAGTACTATATGGGAGTCGCTTTTTGAGGAAGTCACCTTCATATGTAATATTTAGTGACACTAAAGGGTTTATTGGATCAAGAAGAGCTACTTAATTATCGATAATTTTTATAACAGTTATTTAATAGCCAAATTGTTTGTAGAACTTAGAGCCAGCAAAGACTTTTTCAAGAAGGTACTAATCTCTTACATCTCAGAATAGTGTTACTCACTTACACCTCCTTAGTTAACCCCCATAGGTTAAAATAAAATTGTCAGAACCTATTGAACACAACTAGATTCTAGTGAACATAACCGTCTTTTGAACTTCCGCATTTATAGAACATCTAGTTCGGCCAAACCCAACAGTGACGAAGACCATTGATGTCATCACATGCCTCCACCAAGATGGAAAAGATTAAGAGTGTTTAAAGCACTCCCATAAATTCTGGCAACCATGGTTTCTGACGACTAATTCACGAGGCTTGGGTCATCCACCACACAAACTCAAACAAGGTAAAGACCTCCTTATAGGCCTTGACTGAACGAGCAAAAAATAGTACATCTAGCACCCATATAATCAGATAAACTTGATGCACAAAATTTGTCAAACTTGAGAAAAATGTAAGAAATTCACACTGATAGTTTTTTGTGTTTAATAGGGTAGGGTGTCGGGTTAAATATGTTTGGCTAACTTGGGTTCGGATGAATCGATTGACCCGTTTAAGGATTTTTATATTTTGTAATATAAATTTTGTAAATTATCTATGTAAACTTACAGAACTAGCCAATACTCATATTCGGATTGACCCGAACCCAAATGGTCCCAACCCAAACGAGGCAAACCTGAACCCGACCAACCCGAACCCGATTAACACCCCTACCTACCAAAGTCAATAAGTTTAATCTTGCCATCTACTTCGATAACAATCAAGATATCCAAAGCTCATAAATTACAAACAATTCAGATTTTTGAGCATAGAAGAACCAAGTACCAACTGTTAAGCAGGTAACAAGACAAAAGAAAGGGTTACTTGGTGTACGGTTCCAGGAGGAAGGTCGATGATTTACAAATCACATTCATAAAAAAACAACGGCACAACATTCACTTCACAAACTACAGATCTAACCATAACCTGCTGATTAGCTCACAAAGGGGCAGCTGCTAACCCATCAAATTTTGCAGCAACTTCTATTATCTTTTGCTCAATTGCTTCCTCAGTTGCTTTCATTGCATCAACCTCTAAATTCCATTCTTCCTTCTTTAATAACACCTTCCTCCGTGTTTCCTCCAACCGCTGAATCTGTCTATCAATTTCATCAATCTCATCATCGATTGTCTTTTCTCGTATCTTCTGCTCCTCTATTTTCTCTACAACTCCTTTCGACCGATCTTCAAGTTCCTCCCGTTTGTCCTTTAATAGAAGCAAACGTGTCAAACAGTCTCTAATAACCTCCACATTAAACCCATTACTTTCCAACTCCACAAGTGTTTCCAAACAGTCCTCTATAGGACTTCTTGGATCCTCAAATCTCAAACGATAAATCCTGTCCACCACAGTTGAAAATGTTACCATGGTACCAATGGCCAATCCTTCTCGAGCACTCTCTTTCACACCTTCTAACAATGGACGAAAGTGTGGGTTTTGTGGAATCTTCTGGAAGGCTTCCATAGCTTCTATTGTGTGCCAAAGAGGGGTGCGCTTCACAAAGGGTAAGTTCTCTCCATTCATGTCACATGTGACGGTTTCCAGCCGTCTCTCGCTTGCTGTAAATATTCACATTCCGGAAAAAAGTAGGGACAGATTCTTGTCATTATTATGTAATCAACATGAAGGTTGAAATTGGTAAAAATACAAATCAGACCAATTGCTGTGGCACCTATTGCAAAGTGTATCACTTTTTTGGAGCTTATACTGAAATAACCCTATATTTTGTAAAAAACAGAAAAAAAAAGTACATAAATTATGCAAAAAGAAGTAGTGCATAGTTTGTGAAACAAAATTTTAAATTTGCAAATTTATGCGCAAAACTTGCAAAACTTGAAAAAATTCAAGTTTGCGACCACTTTGTGAAATTTGGCAATTAACACAATTTATATTTTGGGATATGGGGTTAGTCGGGATAAACATGAAAAGGTGGTACAGTATGGTACAAGTCGCACTAAAAAGAGTCAAATTTGTAAATTTCCCATTATAATTTGATTAAAAGAGCTTTTACCAGGGCTATGAATAGGGATTGGAGAGTGCATTCCGTCAATCCATCTTGAAAGAGGTTGATCATCAGACACAATGTCCAATAGTTTCCCAGCAGAAGCGTCTGTTTTTCTTGTTTCCATGTTCTCATCGGCTTTTTCTCTAGATGCATCTTGAGAACCTGCAACAAAAACTTAAAAAAATAAACATTGATATCGAATTTGTAACAATAATCCATCAAAGTTTATAATAAAGTGATTTCATGCACCTTGCACTGGAGTCTCGGTGTTTATACTAATAGTCCGCCGTTTACCACGTTTTCCTCTACCAGATGAATACTTTTTCCTTGAATGTTTAATGTTTCTTACAGTTGGAACCAAAACCCGAAACTATTTCCCAACCCATACCCATGAATCCTTCAATGTTACGGATGAAGATGAATGAACATTTGAAGATGAATGTTTACCGCGTTTACCTGTCAGTGTAGTCCCGGGGCTTTTCGCTTGTAACTTAGGTGGTCGGCGCCTCTTTCTTTTTGGTGCAACAGTTGAAGCATTCTCTTCATGTACCTCCTAAATGAGAACGAACTATATTATTGAAGAACACCGTATTGAAAAAATGGTTCCTAAAGGGGTTATTTTACCACAAGAAAAAAAATATACTATATTTTGCTTAGCTAATCTAAGATAATGCAAGTATAAATTTGTCACCTTATCAACCACTGTCAATTGTTCTGATGGAGCATCTAGTTGTTCTGTATCGCCTTCTGCAACACTTGGAACTATTTCAGTGGAGGACTTGTTGATTATCTTCTCTTGTGATACCGTCATCTCATTACACTGCAACCCGGCTAAGTCTTTGGTAGCATCTTTTTCCACACTTTGTTGGGTTTTTGTTTTGCCTGAATCATCTTTAGCACCTGAAAAGTGTTATCTCCCTGAGCACTCCATAATGTATACATGGTATCAAAATAAACAAATGGAAGTGATTTGAAGTTAATCAGGAACCAATTATTAACAAACCTTCGTCTAAATGCGAGCTTGTATTCTCGTTTGCTGCTTTCCCCTCCTCCTTTAATGAAGAATAAACAAAACTAGTTCAGTATATTAACACAAGCAAATCAGACAAGATCAAAAGATTGTATAAAAGAAAATATTTAATACTTGTAAAAACATGAATTAACCTTTGTAAGAGTAGAAAAAAATTCATTAGTGTGTTCTTTCTATATATATGTGTTATCCATTTACCCCTATTCACCCATTAAGTCATTAACTTGACTGTTTTTTAAGGCCCCTTAGTATTTTATGTTCTGCGTTGTAACTATGCCTAACGAAAAAATATATGCTTGCAAAAACATGAACAGAAGTGCAATATGTCTTTCAGATAAGATATTTAACACATTGCATTTACAGAAAAGATCCAAAATTAAACAATATTATCCTTATTAAAGGTTAGACCTTTAACTACCATATTCTTTTTGCCCCAAAATCATTAAAACTGACATTAATTAATAGTCTACACTCTACAGTTGCTAATAATTCTTGATAAACCATAAATTTCCCCATTTATCCACAATTTAGAGAGAGCTGAAAATGTGAAAAGGAATCCATATTTCATCCTCAAATTTCATTATCTATGTCAGACAAAAATACAAAGTGACACCTTTTAAATAACCCTTCCAACAATTCTACCAGACACCCATTGTTGTTTATTAAAAGTAAATTTTGTGCCAAATAGGATTAGGACTAGCGGAGGTTAAGGGGGCTACTAAAAAGACCAGTATGCAACAGGTATGATAATGAAGAGGTATTCCAACAACCAACATAGCTAAGAAATTCTAGCTCAACTAGGATGTAGCCCATGTAGATTCTCAGACAGAATAAAGAAAACCATAACATATCATACCCCACATCAAAACTAAATGACAAACTTGGTGAATACAACCCCTAAGGAAAGGCTGTGAAGTTCGACCAAATAAGGATTCATAGACTAACTTCTTTATGGAAAGGAGTCCAAGGATAAAGATATATTATTCGATAATGAAGAAATCGTGATGATGACAAGAATTCTAACGTGAAGTGGGCATGTTTCTCGATGGTGACATTGCTAAAATCCTAAGAAGGCTTAGGCTCTGTATCTGATAACATAAAAAAGAAATAAATAGAGTGGGATGTTGCAATAAAGCTCAAGTAGACCAGTTAGCGATAGATGTAAAGATATGAATACCTGAAAAATGGTGTCCCCTTTGTTATACCATTTGCATGAAAAATGTACCCACTTTAAATGCGGCCTTAATTTTGAGCATATAAATTCCCTTTCCTTATTACTGTGTTCAAAGAACACACTATACCTATTATCAGGAAGTTGTTTGGTAATTACTCCACACCACCAGCCAAAGTCATAATACGCATCAACCTCGTCATCCAAACCAAAATCCTTGTCCCTCAGATGAGGGGGCGATGGTCGGATATGCCAGAAATCTACGATAGCTTTATGAAGAACCGCCTCGTCACCACTTCCTGGCTGCTGATACTCGACTTGAAAGGTATTTCTGTGAAAGTGTTTAAGCACAGTTGCAGGAAACCAAACCTCATGCGGATCTTCGTCATCAAATGCCACTTCTGCTTTTTTACCTGCAGGATACATACAAAATGCTGTTCTCTGTCGAGAAAGAGCAAACAAAATCAGAAACAAAAAAAAATATATATCACCAACTAAACAAGCATTACTACTCATTTTTCCATTTTGGGGACTATTAATTTACATGCAATGGGGATCACCAAACATAAATTAACTGGTTCAAGAGTCACTTGATACATGGTTAATTTTACGTCAATAATCATCACTAAAGTGACCTATTAATTTCGTCACCCTAAGTATAGTGAACACATTATCTATAAGATAGTAGAGTACCTATACCGAAAAATAAAACAAAATAAAATAAAAAATAAAGGTGAAAGTAGATAGCTATTCAATCATTTTAGCAAACTCAAAATTTCAAAGATTCTTATATAAAAACTTCCCAAGTTGGACAAGAAATCAATATTAGAGCAATTTCAAAGGGCAAATTGCCAACATCATAAACTTTCTCTGCCATCAGCAAAAGTGAAAGTTCAATTTTCTAAAACAAAAATAATCTTACGGGTGTTTGTGTTTGGGTAAAGGGATTATATACCCGGTGAATATATTAAAAAAGAAAATTAGGTACAACAAGAAAGAGAGGGAATGAGCCTCCCTTAAAACCTAACAACTATATGCTTTGAACAAGCTCAAGCATAACAACCAAACAGCAAACGAAAATTAGAGGCTAACAACACAAGAAAACGAACCTACAAAACCCTAGCCTCTATAACCAACGAACCCAATTCAGCCTCCATCAGATTGGACGCAAGAGATCTTCCAATTTCTTCTCATATGCTCCACACGAGTACTCCTTTTGAACCGAATAGATGCCAACTTTAACCGGACTATGTCGACAACAGTTTTTGCGACTTGATCAGGTTGCCTTTCACCTTTACCATGAACTCTATAATTACGCTCTTGCCACACATAGTAGGCGGATGCGGCCACAATAAGACGACCAACGATGGTTTCTACTTTATTTTGGTTCGCTATAGGAAGCAACCAATTCACAATGTCACTCCATTTTGAAGACACGAAACTAATACCAGCCATACTCACCACCAAGTTCCATACTTTCGACGAAAAAATGCACTCGAAGAATAAATGTTCGTGAGAGTCAGAACAAACTTTGCAAAGAGGGCAACGAAGCGAAGATACATCTACATTATTACCTACATGCCACTGCTTCATTCGGTCTTGAGTAAGAAGTTGGTTTCCTCATCACGAGCCACATATGAATAGCGTGTCTAGGAATAGCATAGGTCGACCAAACAAGATAAGCCCAACTACCTACATGCCACTTACGGGTGTTTGTGTTAACTTTAGTGGGCTTATGTAAAGTTTGAAAAGCTCACAAGGTAACTTTTCGTTTATATGATGTTATTATGATATAGTAAGTTTGTGTCTCAAAATAAGATGAAAAATTCGAGCTTATAAAAAATAAGCAAGAATCATATAAGGTCATAAGCCTGTAAATGAGCTTAAACAAACACCCTCTTAGTAAATGTCTTATAAATAAAGGTGATTTTGACCCATTACATAGTTGGTTCTAGGGGTGGCAAATGGGTCATATTCCAATCACCCAATTCATCACTACTTTCAACAAACCAAAAAAAATGACAATTCGCTTTGCTAAACTAGGCTTCTTTTTTTTCTTTTTTTTTTCCTTTTTTTTTTTCTTTTTTTTTTTCTTTTTTTTTTCTTTTTTTTTTTTTGGGAACGGCACCACACTTGAAATCCGACCCTCGAGTTAAACCATCCAAACGGGCAGGCCCCGAAACCCGAACCACTGGGAGAGACCCGCGAAAGGAAACCCCTAGAACTCACGGCTTCGCACTAAGAGGAAAATCCGGACTTTCATTCTCTTGCGAGACTTGAACCCGGGTAAAACCCCTCCCCAAGCTCCAGAAGGGACTCATGTGGCCAACTGAGCTAAGTCAGTTGGTTTTGCTAAACTAAGATGTTCCATCATAAGAGTTCACACTCATCCATAAGGTGACAAATTTACCCTTGGCATTAATGCCAAGGGTAAATATGCCAAGGGTAAATTTGTCACCTTATGGATGAGTGTCAACTCTTTTGATGAAACATCTAGTTGTTTTGTATCGTTTTCTGCAACACTTGGAAGTATTTAAACAAAGGAGAAGTACCTGGTGCAACCCCATGACGACAGGAAGGGCTAGTGGAGATTAGGGGACAACTAAAAAGAATAGTATGCAAAAAATATGATAATGTGAAAGCATTCTCAACAACCAACATAGCATTGGAATTTTAGCTCAAGACTCAAGTATGATGTAGCTGATACGAAACCATCCCATACTAGGTAACATCAAGCCACAAGCTAGGTGTAAAACTCACTCCAAAAAGCTAGCTCAAAGGAGGAGGGGACACCTAGACTTTATAAGCCACCAACCAATCGTAACAATATCCTCCGCTTTGAAGAACCAACGTCCTCGTTGGTCATGGTTGACACGGATCGTAACAATATCCCCCACTTTGAAGAACCAACGTCCTCGTTGGTCATGGTTGACACCCCTCTTTTTGGGTCCAAGCCACCACTCTATGGGCCACCACTTCGAGTCATTGTTGGTCATAGCTACGTTGGTCATGGTGGGTCCAAGCCACCACTATGTAGGCCACCACTCCAAAGTGTTGGAACCTCGAAAGGTGAGGCTAGCTCCGATACCAACTGATTCGAACCCATCCCATACTAGGTCGTATCAAGCCATAAGCTAGGTGTAAAACTCACTCCAAAAAGCTAGCTTAAAGGAGGAAGGGACACCTAGACTTTATAAGCCACCAACCAATCTCATACTTGGCCGATGTGGGATTGTAACAGTAGCACATGTAGATTTTCAGACAAAGACTAAAGAAAACCATAACATATCATACCGTACACCAGAAGCTATTTGACAAACATGGTGAATACAACACCCAAGAAAAGGCCGTGAAGTTAGACAAAATAAGGATCCATCAATTAACTTCTTTATGAAAAGGAATCCAAGGATGAAAAAAAAATATGATTCCATAATGAAGAAATCGTGATGCTGACAAGAACTCTAACGTGAAGTGGGAATGTTTCTCGATGGTGACATTGCTAAAATTCTAAAAAGGTTTAGGCTCAGTAAAAAAGAAAGAAAGTGGGTGCCATTAAAGCTCAAGTAGACCAGTTAGTGATAGATGTAAAGATATGAATACCTTGCTGATAATGTTGCACCCTTCATTGTACCATTCGCCATGTTTCCACTCTAAATGGCGCCTTACTTTTGAGCATATAAATGCTCTTTCCTTCTTACTGTGTTTAAAGAACACATTATACTTATTATCGGCAAGTTCTTTGGTAATGACTCCACTCCACCAGCCATAGTCATAATACGCATCAACCTTGTCATCTAAACCAAAATCCATGTAACGCAGATGATGGGGCGATGGTCGGATATGCTTGAAATCTACGGTAGCTTTATGAAGAGCCGCCTCGTCACCACTTCCTGGCTGCTGATACTCGACTTGAAAAAAAGCATCGCCACAGTGTCTTAGCACAGTTGCAGGAAACCAAACCTCACGTGGATCTTCGTCATCAAATGCCACTTCTGCTTTTTTACCTGCAGTGAACAATTCAAATGCTGTTCTCTTTCGAGAAAGAGCAAACAAAATCAGAAACAAGAAAGAAAAAACAATTATATCACCAACTAAACAAGCATTACTACTCATTTTTCCATTTTGGGTACTCCATTAATTTACGTGCAATGGGGGTCGCCAAACTTAAAATAACTGGTTCAACAAGTCACTTGCTACATGTTTAGTGACAAAATTTTACATCAATATTCATCACTTATGTGACCTATTTATCCGGTCACCCCAAGTATAGTGACCACATTGTCTATAAAGTAGTAGAATACCTATATCGGCAAGGGCGGAGCTATTAAGGGGCCGGGAAGGGTCCCGGTCCCCTAGGCCTAAGCCCGTTAGTGTATTTTTTTCGCGATTTCATGTGTATTTTCGGAAAAAATTTTATTTCGGCCCTCCCATTTAATGTATTTCCCGGAAAAAATTTGTTTCGGCCCTCCCACGAAAATTTTTCTAGCTCCGCCATTGTATATCGGAACAAAAATCTTAAAAGATTCTCATATAAAACCATCCCAACACAGACATGAAATCAATCTTAGAGCAATTACAAAGGACAAACGGCCAAGATCATAAATTTCCTATGGAAAATCAGCATAAGCGAAAGTTCAATTTTCTTAAAAAAAAAAAAAAAAAAAAAAAAAAAAAAAAAAAAAAAAAAGAAAAGAAAAGAAGAAGCTTAGGGGTGTTTGTGTTAGCTTATTTAGTGGGCTTAAGTAAATTTTGAAAAGCTCACAAGGTCACTTTATTAGGCTTGTGAGCTTATCAAGTTGAGCTTACGGCTTATTTAGGGTCATAAGCTGAATAAGCTTATGAGTCAACTAAATAAGGTCCTATAATCTCCCTTGGAACCATATAAAATGAAGACAAATGACCGTAATCATTTCAGTAATAACAACTAGTCCTCAAACAGTTATATACAACAACACCTAAGTTTACAACAATTAAATGAACAAATAACCAAAGGGCTTGTGTCTCAAATGACAAATGTACCCCATATATTGTGAGATTTCAAAAATAAAAATTAAATAAATAAGCAAAATAATAATAATAACAAAATAGACCTGTTTGTGTGTCATAACCCTTATACGCTCGAACCATTTCGTTGAATCACTAAACGTGACAATATATAATTAGTTTACACACATCAACTCTCAGTTGAAAATGTATAAAACCGTCAACTAATTAACGGCAACGTTTGATGGCGACTCAAGTATCGGTATTACTGTTACCTATCAAATATTGGAAATGTGTGAGAAAGGTGGCTCCATTCTTAGGACTAAAGGGGGGTGTTTGTTTAAGCTTATGTACGGCGGGCTTATATAACATTGTTAAATGTTATATAGAGTTCATTGCATTTTTGGTCCTTGTGCAGTTTGGTCTTTAAAACTTTGAAAGTGCAAGTTTGGATTGCAATTTTGGTCCTTCGATAAAGTGAAATGACTAAAATACCCTTTGTCTTATTCAGAGAAGACAAAGGTAATTTGGTCATTTCACACCGATTAGAGACCAAAAATGCAATCCAAACTTCAAAAAAAGACTATCATTGCACTTTCAAAGTTTTAGCGACCAAACCTGCAATTTGGCCATACCACAGGAACCAAAAATGCAATTAACTCTATTATATAAGCTCATAAGTGTCAAAATAAGCCATAAAATTATGGATTATGTTATATAAACCGAACACATATAAGCTAATAAGTCGTATATAAGCTTAAACAAACACCCCCTAAGTTTTTGTTTCTCTTCTTTTTTCCTCTCTCTTCTTTTCATCTTTTCTACCTCCCTCCCCCAAAACCCCAATCTTACAAGATTGAGATAGAAACGCTCCAATTAAAAACCACCATCTTCTTATTCACCCTCCACCGATCATTTCGGTACCTGTCACATCGCCGCCGGAAACCCCACGCGCCACCTGTTTAAGTCACCGGAGTTTTATTTCCCGGCGAACCATAGCGATTAAGCGCGGCACCCTATTTTGAAGTCGTGTTTTCCGGCATTTCTTGACTGACCGGATCTATCCCCCTTTTTTCCCTTTTTTCGGCGAAGTTTTTCCCGGCGTATTTTACCAGCGAAGTTTCCGGCATATTTTATTTTTGGTTTCCTGCTTGTTTATTTCTTTTGCAGGTTGCTGAGGATCCGTGGGACTTACCTCCTGCCGCCATCACTGTTAACTGCCACCGGCTGCCGCCTCCTGCCGCCATCACTGCTGACCGGATTTATTCCGGCAGCAGCGGAGTGTTTGTTTTCCTTCTCCCTTTTTTACTCCTTTTTATTTTCACTCTTATTTCTTTGCCTTGCCGCTTGTGGTTTTAGGGTTGGTGTGTTACTTCGCTTGGTGTGCCCTCTTGTCTTTGTTTTTTGGGTCTATTTGCTGTAGGGTAGGGTTGTTTTTGGTGTCCTTGCTGTCGTTTGTTGAGGTAGGATAGACGCTTTGGTTAGCGATGCTCTCCTGAGGTCATGTCTTGCCGTTTTGGGGGTAGGTGTAGGCGGGGTAGGTGTAGGCGGGGTAGGCGTGGTAGATGGTGGAGGTGGGGTAGGCGGGGGTGATGGGGTTGGCGGGGGAGAGGGGGTAGGCGGGGTAGACGGGGGAGGTGGGGTAGGCGGGGTAGATGGGTTTGGCGGGGCTAGAGGAGTAGATGGGGTGAGCGGGGTAGAAGGGGGAGGTGGGGTAGGCGGGGTAGATGGGTTTGGCGGGGTTAATGGAGTAGGTGGGGTGAGCGGGGTTGACGTTTTAGTAGGGGCTCGGGGGTCTAGAGGGGGTAGGGGCTCCGCTAAAGTTGCGTCATCCCGTAGGATTAGGGTGGGTACTTGGAATGTTGGGTCCTTGACCGGTAAGCTTTTCGAGCTTGCGGATGCGTTGAGGAGACATAAGGTGGACATTGCGTGCTTCCAGGAGACTAGATGGAAGGGCTCCAGCTCGAGGGAGGGTAACGAATTCAAGCTTTGGTACTCGGGCTCTAAGACTGCGAGAAACGGAGTTGGTATTATTTTGGCGGCGGGCCTCAAGGATAATGTAGTGCAAGTGATCCGGAGGGGCGATAGGATCATGGCGGTTACGTTGGTCATCGATGGGGAAACCGTTAACGTAATTAGCGCATATGCACCTCAGGTGGGTCGGAGCGAAGCAGAGAAAAAGACCTTTTGGGACTCCCTCGACGAGCTTGTTAGGGAGTGCCCCTCGGACCAACGTCTGTTTATAGGAGGAGAATGCACGTAGGAGCATCTTCGGATGGCTACGCGGGGGTCCATGGTGGTTTTGGCCTTGGAGTTAGGAATGATGAAGGTCGATCGATTTTAGAGTTTGCCTTGGCCCACGACTTGGCAGTAGTGAACTCTTTCTTCAAGAAGAAAGATGTGCACTTGATCACCTTCCAGAGTGGGGGTCACAACACCCAGATTGACTATCTGCTGGTGCGAAGAGGCGACCTAAGAGCATGTAGGGACTGCAGGGTTTTCCCTGGCGAGACATGCTCATCCCAACACAAATTGTTAGCTTTGGATTTGCTTTTCGTGAAGCAACAAACTAGGAGAGCTGTGTCCGGGTTCGCGAGGATTCTATGGAAGAATCTGTATGGTGGGGCGGCAAAGTCTTTCAGAACGAAAGTCTATGAGGGACTTTCAACTCGGGCGGCGGACTTGACTGCTAGAGATGCAGACCAGTTGTGGACCGTTCTGGCCGACTTCATTAAAGACGCGGCTAAAGAGTCCCTCGGTGTGGCTAGTGGGACAGCCAGGACCCAACCACCCAACAGGGAATCTTGGTGGTTTAGTGAGGAAGTGCAATCCAAAGTTGCAGTGAAACAATCCAGTTTCAGAGAACTTCTTCGGTGTCGAGAGGGTCACCAAGCTGACATCACAACGGCGGAGGAGAGGTATAAGATAGCTAAAAGAGAAGCGAAAAAGGCAGTGGCTCAGGCGAAGGACAAGGCGTACGAAGATTTGTACAAGAAACTGGACTCCAAAGAGGGGGCAAACGATATTTTCAGGATTGCTAAAGCCCGAGAGAGCAGAAAGATGGATATAGGAAACATCAAATATATCAAAGATGTTGGCGGACGAACCATTGTGGTCGAAGAAGATATTAGGAAAAGATGGGGAGAGTATTTCTCCTCACTTTTCAACGGAGGAAGCACCGAAGGTAGTGGGGAAGAAGAGAAAATTAACCTTAGACCTGAATGCTACTATTCGAGGATTAGTCAACCAGAAGTGAAGGTTGCACTCCTGAAGATGGGAAGAAACAAAGCGGTAGGGCCGGACCAAATCCCCATAGAAGCGTGGAGATGCCTGGGCCAGGAGGGGGTAGAATGGCTGACTCGTCTCTTCAACAAGATCTTCTCCGGTGCTAAGATGCCAGAGGAATGGAGACTCAGCGAAGTCATCCCCATCTACAAGAACAAGGGGGATGTGCAAGTGTGTAGCAATTATAGGGGCATCAAGCTCCTTAGCCACACCATGAAGCTGTGGGAGAGAGTTATTGAGAGGAGGCTGAGAAGGGAGACGAGGGTGTCTGAGAACCAATTTGGCTTTATGCCAGGAAGGTCGTCGATTGAGGCTATTCACCTTCTCAGGAGCCTCATGGAGAAGTACAGAGAGAAACAGAAAGACCTGCATATGGCGTTCTTAGACCTTGAAAAGGCTTATGATAGTGTCCCACGAGAGTTGATTTGGAGAACTCTTTTTGATAAGGGAACCCCAAGGAGGTACGTGAGAGTCATTAAGGATATGTACGAGGGGGCCAAGACCCGTGTACGGTCCACCGTGGGGATCTCAGAGTTTTTCCCGGTAAGAGTTGGGCTCCACCAAGGATCTGCTTTGAGCCCCTACCTCTTCGCCTTGATCCTGGATGACTTATCTCGAGGGATTCAAGAAGGCATCCCGTGGAGCATGATTTTTGCTGACGACATTGTGTTGGTGGCAGAATCAGCTGAAGGGTTAAACATCAGACTCGAGCGTTGGAGGGAGGCTCTGGAAGACAACGGCCTTCGGGTGAGCAGAGATAAGACTGAATACCTGAGAGGTGTCTTTGGGAGAAGCGAGTCAGGACACCACGAGGATATTCGTATCGGTGACTAGATCCTGCCACCCAAGGAGTCTTTTAGATATCTAGGTTCGATGATTCACAAATCGGGGAGGATAGATGAGGACGTAACCCACCGGATCAGTGCTGGTTGGGCGAAATGGAGGGTGGCGTCGGGAGTCCTCTGTGATAGGAACGTCCCATTAACGCTAAAGAGGAAATTTTATAGAGTGGCGATTAGACCGGCGATGTTGTACGGATCCGAGTGTTGGCCCATCTCCAAGGCCCATGCTAACAGGGTAGAGGTGGCCGAACTGAGAATGCTAAGATGGAATTGTGGTAAAACCTTGCTTGACATGATCCCGAACGGAGTTTTCAGAGAAAAACTTGGCGTCTGAAATATTATCTCGAAGATGAGAGAAGGTAGGTTGAGGTGGTTCGGCCATGTCAGGAGGAGGCCTCAGACAGCGCCGGTTAGAAGGGTCGAGGCGCTAGTAGTAGATGGTGTGAGAAGAAGGGGCAGACCCAATCTTAGGTGGGAGGATAGACTTAAGCTCGATATGTCGGAGCTTCTCTTGTCGGAGGACATGACCTCAGATAGGAAGGTGTGGCGAGATAGGATTAGGATATGCGGTTAGTTTTTGGCTAGGGCCCTTAGGGGGTTAGGTGGTTTTTGGTGTGTTAGGCTTTTTAGGCGTTTTTTGGTTGCTTTACCCCTTTTGCTCTGCCGTAGATCTAGGCCCCATGCGTTGCTTTTGCTTTAGCTTGGTGTTTCCTAGGTTTGACTTCTTTTCTTGCCCTGTTTTTGTTTTTGGTGCCTTGTGTCTTTGCCATGCCTTTCCTTTAGGTTCGTGCGTTGTTGGTTTTTTTTGCCTTGCTCTATGTTGCTCCCTTTGGTCTGCTTGCTTTCCTCGGGATTTGTTCCTTTGTCTTTTGTTTGTGGCTTGTTTTTATGTTCCTTTGCATGCGCTCTCTCCTTTGCCTCTTTGCTTTGTTTTCTTGCTTTCGTTCATGTTTTTTTTTTTTTTTTTTGGTCATCTGCTTTTTTCTCTACTCCTTCTCACTCGCACACCTACACTTGTTGGAGGTCTCGTTGGAATGAGTCTCTCTACTCCCGGATTTATCCTGGGGCAGGGGTAGGATCTGTCTACATTTTACCTCCCCCATACCCTGCCTCGGCGGGATATGGGTTTGTTGTTGTTGTTGTTGTGTAGTTAATGTCTAATATCATTTATGATATTTCATAAACAAAAACCATCTTATACCTGAAAAATATAAAAATATTAGAAAATACATAGGTGATAATATATAAAAAATATAAAGATTAACGAAATATCTCAGGTGATATTAAAATGTTAAAAAGCGTACTTATTTGTTTATATTATATCACAAGTGATATTAGACATTAAATATTTTATGAAATATCACAAGTAATACTAGACATGTCATATAATAAAGGTGAACTAATAAGCATTATAAATGATCATCAACTTAAAATATTAACACAACTTTAATATTAAGCAATCGCGTAAACAAAACACATCGATCCAATATAACTCAAAGCAAAATTAAACTAGACAACTTAACTAGTAAACAAAATTACGCTATCATGAACTTAAAATATCTATGATGACAATGTGAGACCCATTGGTTAAACTTTGGTTTAGTTGGTCAAAAGTTTTTTTAAGGTTTATACGTTTTATCCGTTTTTATACTTTTGTGTACATTTTCATATATTTTTATACGTTTTCATACGTTTTTCTATGGTCTTTTAAGAAAACATATGAAAACGGACGAATACTTGTGAAAACAGATGAGATTGTCTGAAACGGACGAAAACGTATAAAAACGTATGAAAACGGACGGAAACGTATGAAAACGAACGAAAACCTATGAAAACGACCGAAAACGTATGAAAACGGACGTAAACCTATGAAAACGGACCGAAAACGTATGAAAACGGACGTAAACGTATAAAAACGGACGAAAATGTATAATCTTAAAACGGCTGCAAACGTATGAAACCGAACTAAAACGTATTGTGAAAACGTAGAGGGGGGGGTGAATACATTACCGTTTAAAATTGCTTATGAAGCTTGTTATAATATGAAAGTACCAATTATTGTTTGTGACTAATATAAAGCATGGTAAACCAAGTTGTCACACAATCATGAACATCAAACCACATCACAAACAATAATATAGTACAAGTATAAAAGTAAAGAGATAAAGAAAGGAAAGTGCAAACCGAACACGAGGATTTATAGTGGTTCGGTCACGGATCTCCTTTCCGCCCTACTCCACTCCCCGAGTACCCAACTCGAGAGTTACTTCACTAAATCAACAAGCTCCCTTCTTGGCGGAGAAAACCTTACAATCGTCGCTTACACTTTTTCCGGTACAAAGCTAAATACCGGGTTCTAGTTCGAGGTAGAACCAACCTAACGTTGCCTATACAATATTTCCGACACTAAGCTAGATGTCGAGTTCTTTTACAAGGGTACAACCACTCCCATTATGTTTTATGGCCCAACATAACAAACCTTGTGTTTTATGGCACAAACACATAAACCATCTAATATAGTTTGGTGAAAGTGTTGTTATGATGCAATGATGTTTACACTAATGATCCATGATACAAATGTCTAATGGATATGAATAACTACTTCTAAATGAACTTCCATTGATAGGAAGCCTTCATGATGAAGATCACAAGTTCCCTAAACTTGTTGTGATAGATCTTCAACTTGTGGTGAGTGGGGGATGGATAGATCTCCAAGCTTTCCTTGGTTGATCAAAGAGTATGCTTACAACAAATATGAATGTTAGAAGCATTATGATCATGATCATTAGGGTGTTTAATGTATGTTACTACATTGTTAATGATTGATCTAAATGTATGCAAGAAGGTGGAGAAGATGTGTTTTGAAGTGGTGAAGAAATGAGAAAACAATGGGCTTCTATTTATATCCAAAAGTGTTCAGGAGCGTCCACGGACCAAGGACCCCTTAAAAGGGTTCCGTCCTTTATACAATTTGGTGCCGTGGGTGTCTGACAGAAAATCTAAAAAATCTTTCTTCAAATCTTTCCAAGATATTACCAAATCTTACTAAGATCACATTTGATATATTGAGTGTCAATCTAACCAAAATATTCAAGTGATCTTCCAAGGATTTCAAAGATGATGCATGACATGATGTAACATGTATTTCCATTTTTAGATTAAAAGGTTTATCAAGGTAACTTGTAAAATGTATTATGTAACTAGTTAATAAAATGTCTAGTTACCTTTTGTAAAAGAGTGCTTGTCAAAATAAAATATATTTTGTCAAGTGTAAGTAAACTCTAGTATTTGTATGAAATGCTTGTGAATGCAAAATGTAAAATGAGGTTCGAAATAGAATGGTTAACCTATTAAAATACTTAGTGACTCTAAACGTATTTTAAACATTCTAAATGATTTGTTAATGGGTTTGATCATAATGCCACATAACAAACATGTACGAACCTGTGTTGTAACATATGAGGACTTGAGTCATCGAGAGGTGTTGAATGTATGTTGAGACAAAGTGTGATTATAAGTAACTTGTACATTTTACGTTATGTATTACAAGTTACATGTTTGTCATCAATCAAAACAAACGAGATTGCATAGATTAAATATCGTAATATTTGCACTAACAATCTCCCCCTTTTTGATGATGACAAATATATGTAAACGTAATAGAAAGTAAAATGTAAAAGGTTACTTGTATCCTTACTACCTTTACATTACCTTCTCCGTTTACACTCTTCTCCCCTTTTTGTCGAAACAAAAAGGGTGTGTCCTTGGAGTTTAACTTTATTTCTCCCCAAAAAGACGAGCTTGCATCATCCCTAGTGAAGTTAAATCGTACACTTCAATCCGTCCCTTGTTTGGTAGCGGATCCATGGATCAAATAAAGAGGCTTAACCTACATCAAGGTTAGTTTTATGCAACAAAAATTATGATAAATATACGAAAAAGAAAAATGCATAGCAATGTTAGCCTATTTTCTCCACTTTTTATCGAAGCACAAATGCTTGTTGAAAAGTAAGAATGATGCTAAATGCGTGCATGCTCCCCCTTGACACTTGCTCCCCCTTGTTTGAGGGGTCAGGGTATGATTAAAAACCTACAAAACAAATATTAGTGCAAAACTATATTCGGCATTGGACGAGTAAGTGATATACAACAAAGTGTGTATAAGATGCATTCAGTAAATTCTTGACGAAAGCTCCCCTTGCTCTAGGGCGTCAAGATGAACCTTCAAAATAAATATTAGTATAATAGAAGCTTTTTCTTTAGACAAATATGTCATATACAACCAAGTGTATAGACGATGTAATATGAGTGCTTAAAGGATATTCCTCCTTGTTCTAGGATGTCAAGAAGCACCTAAAATAAGAAAAATAATTGATGCAAACTTCATCCTTAGATGAGTAAATTATATACAATCGAGTGTATATGATGATGAACCTACAATGAAAAACATTAGTGCAATATATTTCATCTTTTTCACAAAGAAAAATAAGATGTATATATGTGATAAATGATATAATCAAAGATCTCATGAAGTGTAGTCTCCTAATTACAATCATAATAAAAGTGAGAATATAATATGATAAAAACCTACAAAATAGTTCCTAGAAAGAAGATATGAAGTCTCCCACCGGGTGTGCCACTAGTGGTGCTAGTGTTGGTGTCGGTTTACTAGTAGGATTCATGTGGTGATGGTAGATGACTCAAGATTTACAAAAGTAAGTTTTCGCTAATCCATGGTGGTGATGATTAGTGAAAGTGGTGATGGAAGGTGGTGGTGATTAGGTAGGAAGCTATTAAGGAGTAGAAACTCGTATGTATAGCAAATATAAAAATATGGACTCATGCAATCCTTTCGTCATGTCAAGTGACCAAAGCTAAGAGAAAGAAAAAATATGAATGGACATTGCATTTCCATGATGCATAAGGGTTATGATTTGAATGATTTATTGATGCTAACAACCTATTGTTTTGAGCAAGTTCTCATATGCTTCAACCCAAGAGTAATCAATAATGCGTTCTATCTATGAATATTATAATGAAGATACCAAAAAATATAAAAGTGATAACATGAAGATAAATTCGTTCATTGATTGACACGAATTATAAAAATGACCTATTCTAGGTGACAATGGGAAAGGTAGTATTAGCATGGTTTTGACCGACATGGATGATTATCACTTTGAAAAGAAGTGAAGACAATATGGAAAATACTAATAATAATAATGAGTACCTATATGAGGATGAGAATGACATCATATGAGTGAGAGTTGGATAGACCAACGTGTTGGGAATGGTTGTTTTGATTAATATATCATTTGCACTGACAAGGACATGCATGATAAGCAAGAAAAGGATAAGATCCTATGATGGTGTTCTAGATGGTGAAGATGTAAGGTGCTAGTTTAAGGAAAATCCTATATGTGGAGATGAAGATGTTTTGTAAAAACACATGATAACGTTTTTCACTTTGATGAGGTATTGGTGCAAACTTGTGATAAAAAGTTAAAAAGGTTGAACTAGTTGTGGTTTCGTGAACCGGTTTTAGCTAAGTGGTGTTTACCTATGTGTTGGTATTTTAGAGTCTAAGAGAAATAAATTTTGACAAAAGACAATTATGTGAATGGATTTCTCTCCCCCTTAATTGGTGGACATCCAACATAATGTGTAATGTATCAAATAAGGAATGACAACAAAGTGTTTAGGAATTTATTCGGGTTAACGAAATAGATGAGCTTAGTGATGTTTTTCTGGATGATGGTTAGCATACAATGAACTTCATCCTTAAAGTCACGTACCTCTTCTCGAGATGATCGTATGATGAGGCATGTGGTTTCCTAATAGGAAGTGAAGAGGATTAGAGTATTGTTATAACTAAATAATGATGGAGGTGATTTTTGAAAAGCGGAAGCAAAAATGAGATTTGGAAAGAGGTCGGTTGAAAGACAAAAATGCAAAGCCAACCCTCTAGAACTTAATTCTATATGCTTTTAAACTATATGCAAGTGTAGGGGTCCCATAAAGCATAGTACTTAATCTACGTAGCAATAAAAGGGATTATGCAAAATGAGCATATAAAAGTTATAACCAAGTAAGATAACAAATAATTTGTTATCAACCTACAAAACAAATTTGTTAGTGACAAAAGATGTTAACATGATAGAAATCAAATGATAACATATTATATAAGCAAAAACAACACATTGCACTTAGTAGACAAGAAATCACCACACAAGATAGCATCAAAACAATCATAATATGCAAGAATACGACTTTATTCAAGACATTTCATTATGAGATTGTTTTGTCGTTAGACTTAGACACTTAAGCATACTTGGATATACAATAATCTATGTGATTAATTTGTAAGATAAAAAGACTTCTAAAAGTTAGTCATACCAAAAGCACTTTGACAGATTATATGTGCATACGTAGCAAACAAATAGTGTGACAAGAAGCAAACGAAACAAGATGAAAGATTCATGCAAGCCATGTTTAAGACATAACAATTTGGAGCATGTATCATTTGGATCGTACTACACATAGATGTAATGAATGCCAACTAATAGCTTTCAAACACAAATATATCATATCAAAATTATCACGTATCAAAATGGCATATTATGAGTTCATAAGTAACATGTTAATCATGCTAAAAATAATTCAAAAGTAAGTATCATGCAAATAAAGTTTAGGTTTAAACGTTTAGTAGCATGAAACAACAATACAAGCATTATAAAGATAAAACCGTACTAAGGTTTACACATTTGACTTGTTATCAAACACTAAGATAATGTCAAATCAACTTATCGTATTAAACAAGAACATGTAATCAACACATGTAAGTGCAATGCAAGTCGTTTTACTAAGGTTTACACATTTGACTAGTTATCAAACACTAAGATAATGTCACATCAACTTATCGTATCAAACAAGAACATGTAATCAACACATGTAAGTGCAATGCAAGTGGTTTTAAAAGAAAAGTCATATATACTACTTGTTTGATTAGTATTCCTAAGGCGAGGCAAATTATCAATGTTTTAACACTTACTTTAGGCAAAAATAGGAAAACAGATTTTTCAAGTTGAAGAATGAATATGAGACTATTACTAGTTGTGCTCAATTAAGGCTAAACACGACCATTTTTACGGGTGATTCCACATACCCAACTTCTCTCCAGGAAGCAATTCAACCGTTAGGTCAAATTGAGTTTCTAGTGCAATAGGTTCTCCAGTAGTCATTCTCATGTTAGAAAGATGGGAACTCCTACTTTTGCTTATCAAAGTGCATAAAAGATGATAGTTTACCAATACTTGGCTTAATGTGACACAACTAATATGCAATATAACTAAGGTGATGAAGATGTCATGTTATACACATGAATTTTATCAATGGTGTGTTGATAAACAATATGTTTTAATCTTGTGTTTAGAATCTAAGGTTGTTCAAATTACATAGCTAATTGTATGATCTAATGGATGACATCTTTTGCGTTGAGTTGAAATGTATACTTTAAATGTGATTTGATTATCTAAGACTAGGGAATGGAATATGTTAAATTAAGAACGTTCTCAAGAAAGCTCCTTTTTATTTAACAAGAATCTAAATAAGGTTACCAACTTTAATAGATCATGTGTATGTTCTAGAGATGTGTAGTTTTAACCTTGGATGTGCACACGGTTTGAGCAAGGTTAGGTTATGATGTATGCTTGAAATGAAATGGATACAAATAGTATCTTTCAACAAATGAGATTATCGCATGGGATAAAGTTATCATGCTTATGAAAATAAGTATGACAAGATGAATTGGATATGCTAGTTCATAGAACTTGTGGATGTTCGTTTCAAGATCATTTAGCCAATAAGGTGTAATGAAATCTCTTGTAACACAACCATTTATGTCGCAAGGAGAGAATAATGCATAGGATATACAATATCCTTTTAACAAGATGAATACTTAACGCATGATTTCTTAGGCATAATGTTTTTCAAAGCATCATGTTTTCCTAAATGAAGATATGAAGCCAAAGTGTTTGAATCGGATAGTCCCATCTAAATAAACTTGGTCTCAAGATTATATTCACTAGATGATGACAAGAGGAATTCACTCGAGTTTCTTGTGTATACTCCTCAAGAGTCATTGTTGCTTGGGGTGTATGATGTTGGCTTTGAGATTGCATTTTAACATATGTTGTTAAAATGTTGATTTGAGGTTTAACGAAAAATATGCAGAAGTTTAACGACAAATTATTACTAATACTTTGATAATTTGTGAAGGTAGTATACCTAGTGGAAATTGACAACAATTACCAAGAGCACCATGCTTATTTGATAGTTGAGGTTCTGGCCATAATGAATTATCTAAGTCCTTATATATGGGAGATGATGGTTGAGTTTGTTCAAACGTGCATTTGATTCAGTACAAGTGTTGGACACAAGGGCTTTTTGAGCAATACACTCAACGAATTCAAATGATGGTAAGGATGGTGGATTGGTTGATCTATGTGGTAGGTCTTCTAGTGTGTCTAAATAAGGATGTGGTGATGTAGGGGTTTGTTGTGTTATGGGAGTACTTAGGTTGATTATTTGTCCATAGATGTTGAACACAAAAAGTACGGATACTAATTCTTATGGTTCATTGGTTGCTACAACTAGTGGGTGAAGTGCTTGAAGTTTTGGTCATGTCTATGAAGCTTAGGGGCTGAGGTATAGGTTCACCTTGAAAGGGCACGTTTGATTTAAAGGATGCTCTTGGAAGTTCATGAGCAATACGCTTAATGGTGCCAAAAGATGGAAGAGGGATAGATAGGCACAGTGGGTTGTTTTGTTTTGGATAAGTGTTTGATTCATTTTAGGATTAGTGTTTCAACATGTGTTGTTAAAATACTTCGGTGTTGATTTTTCGGATATGACTTTTAATGACTACAATCGTAAGTCGCATATACTTGAATATTTCAGATGAAATACTTAAGTTGTCAATCCTAATTTGTTGAGATTATAAAGCTTAGATTGAACTCAAGGATAACAAGACTTGATAATATGTCTTTAACATACGTGTGAGTTATGACTCGATGTAAATACTTATCGTCTTGAAGGATAACACATTATTTTCATGTTAACCAAGTGAGGCAATACATGTAGATACAAAACAATATCTATAGTCATATGATAGACTTGTGTATGATATCTTTGCAAATAATGAGTCCAGATTTGTTAGTCTCGGTAAGTCATCTAAGTCATCCCCAAATGGGTGAGGAGATGTTGGTGGTGTTTGCACAAAGTACAAGTTTTGGAGACTTTGGTAGTGAAGGTGTTTTGGATGGTTGTGAAGTAGTCATAATGGTGGGTGATTTTGGTGGTGGAGTTGGAGTACTTAAGTTTAGAAAGTTCACATCTTGAATGGGTGATGAGATGTTCAAAGGTAACGAGTCTGAGGATGAAGAGTTCAAGTTAATGAAGCAACAAGATCGAATGCTAATCCTAGTGGTTTTCTTAAGTGGCTTATTTAAGGTTAATCCATACAAAGATGGTTGTTTCTAATGAGATGGAAGTGGCTAAGATCATGTCAAACATCCTAAGTTAATCCATTGAGGATGTGTTGAATGAGTTATGAAAGATATGCATTAACAACTATCCTAGAAACGAAACTTGGCAAATTAGATTACGGGATTTAGTAAAATTAAACAACTTACATGTAGGATACACGGCACCATTTCTTTACACAGGCGGAACCCTTAAATTGGTGCCGCCTGGTCCGCCTGTACAGGTATGGCGGTATGATGAGTGTCTAAATACTCATCATTTTTGTACCAATTAGACTGCAAAAACATCTGAAAACACTCAGAAATGCATCAAAATGATAAAAATATCACAAATAAGTGTTTTATGTGTTTTAAATGCAAAAATATCAAAATCTGGTGAAAAACGTGTAAAGTTTGCATAATTGGCAGTTTTAGTCTCCCAAGTTTCAAAAGTTGTCAAAAACAGTCCCTGGTAATACCAAATGAAGAAAAATGTTATTCAAGGTCCCTGAATTATTCTAACTTGTCAAAAATGGTCCTTGAATAAATCTTTTGTTAAATGGCAGAAAAGGTCCCTGAACTTTTGAAATTGTCAAGTTTGGTCCCTGGAAAATTTGAAAATGTCAAAAATGGTACTTGTACTATTAAAACTTGTCAATTTTAGTCCTTGTGACAACTTTGGAAAAATGGCAGGAATGGTCCTTCAAAATTTCAGAAATTACAAACTAGTCCTTGTAATATTAAAACCCTTTTGACCCCTTTGCCATTTTGGTCCCCTGCCAAAGCCAAGTGAGCCCCCTGTCAAAACCCTTTGACCTCCCCTTTTTGGACCCCCAGGTCAAACAAAGTCAAACCTCAGCTTTACCCGCCACCTCCTGCTTGTCTTCCCCATCTCTTGCCTGCAACACAGTCTCACCTCCCATCACCTTTTCTCCACTAACCCTCCACCCCTCATCATCACTCAACACTCCACAATAAATGCCACCCCCCTACTAGCTATCACAGGCTACGAGTCAAATCCAGCTTTCCCGCCAAATTGATAAAACGGCCAAAATGTGCAAAACTCATCCATTGGTCAAAGTGAGAGGTGGGATTGGCTCAGAAGGACACGTGGGAGTCAATGGAAGTATAAAAAGAGGAAGAGAAGAAGAGAGAAGACAGTAGTTAGTTTAGTTTTAAATTTGTATGTCGTTTTTTATAAAATCAGATTAATTAGTGTTTTAAAGATGTAATTCTAAGTTTTATTGTATTCAAATTAGGCTACTTAATCAGTGTACTTCATTTTCAAGTCTTAATTCAAGCTTCATTCAAGTTTCATGTTTTCAAGTTTACTGTGGAAATTTTCCATTTCAAATTCTCATTCCAAAGCTTCATATAGTTTGTTTCTCAGCTCCAATAAGCTTATACAAGCTTATCATAGCTTTTTGCAAGCTTAAGTTTAAGTTTCAATTCATTTTGGTTCTTGGTCAACAAAAAGTCAAACTGGGTCAAATGGCAATGGAAATGGTTAATGGTTGATGCAGAGGTGATAATGGGTTGGAAATGGATTAGAATAGTGATTTTAGGGTTGGTTTAAGCTGCAATATCAGCTGGAACACTTGTGAGTGTCATTCTCAATTTCACTTTTTAATTCAAGTTTGTAGATTGTGCTTGAATTCATATATGTTGTCTTTGAGCATCTTTAACCTGTTCAGTAGTTGTAATTAGACTATCTAGATTAAATTTCAATGATTGCTTAAGCCATTTTAGTAGTTAACTCAGTTTGAATTGTCAAAGCAGTTTCTAAAGAGTGTTTGGATCAGATGTGTAAATTGAACTTCAGCTTTGGTTTATGTTTAAGCTCTGTCCACTCAGTTTTATTTAGTCATAATAAACTCATTCTAGTCTTAATTTTGTATCTGCAAACAACAAAAGTCAAATCCTTATTGAATCTGCCTTAATTACTTTACTGTTGTGAATTTGGAAAATCAAAAGTTTATTTTGTGCTTGTAATACATAGATATAACTAGCATTAAGCTCATTTCAGTATAATACATCAATCTCAGTCTTTGAATTGGTTGCAAATCTCATTAAAGTCAAAATCTCCAAATTTCTTCAAAAAGTCAAAACTGAAAACTCAGTTTTTACCAAACTGAGTTGATTTGTCTTGAGTTCATTTTTGGACCAATTTCAATAAAACTTGTGGTTTTGAAAAGCTCTACTGGTCTAGTTTATTATTGTGAATTTTGTGTATTTTTGAGAATTTTCTTTAAGCTCCAAATGAGCTTGTCAAAGGAGCTTAATATGCCCTGTGCACTGACTCAGTTGATACTGAGTCTGCACAGGGACTTGCAAGGCTTGTTAAGGGCTCAGCTTAGCTCACCCAAGTCTAGTTTTTGGTTTAAAGGGTCTTGGCCAGGTCTATTTTAAGTTTCAATAGTTGGTTTTGATTCTTAGCTTATTGGGAAGCTTATTTGTAAGCTACAAAGAAGCCCTCAAAACTGTTCTTAACACTTGGTTCTCAAAACCTCAAATCTTGGTAGCTTGCAATTCAGATGTTTAGAATAGTTGTAATTGGTTCCTTTTGAGTAGTTATAACATATTATTGCTTCTGTATTCAGTTTGTGCTCAGTTGTGGCTTGTGGCTTATTTGAAGTGCTTATTATATAAGCACTTGCTCTGCAGCCTCTTATTCCTCCACACAACACCCTGTTTTTATATTTTTCTTAGATTCCTATTAATATTTTAGACTTTTCTTGAAATTTTCAGATTTTTCCTGTCCTGTTTGCTATTTTTCTTAATTTAAATTAGTTTTTAAGCATTTTTAATTAGCATTTAATACAAAAAATTAAGAAAAGTTTCAAAAAATTAATTTTTAAATTTTATTAAGTTAAGATAAATATAAAAAGTCAAAAAAATATTTTTCTAGATTTTTCTTAGTTAAATTTGTATTTTTAAGTAATTTAAGTAGTTTTAAATAGTTTTTAATTCATAAAAAATAGAAAAATAATCAGAAAAATACAAAAATAGTTTTGAAAATTCTATTTTGTTAATTTAGATTTTTCTAAGTCATAATTTTATTTTTCTAGCTTTATTTCATATTTTCTTGTATTTTAGGTTATTATTAAATAGTTAAAATTAGTTTTTAATTAATAATAATTAGATAAATAGTTATAAAAATAATTTTCTTTTTCTTAAAATTTTCTTATATCATTAGGTTTGTAAAAATATCATTTTCATATTTTTAGGATTAATATTGTGTAAGTTTCACATTTTCATTTGTACGTTACGTAGTTTTTAATTCAGTTTTATAAAAACATAAAATCAAAAACATCATTTTGCAAATAGTGATAGCGTTTATTTAATATTTTTTATCTTTTTAACTTTCTTTATTTTGCATTTAAGCCCCTGTAGTTTATGTACTTTTTCCTTAGTTATAATAAATCACAATCCTTTCCCGTTCAAATCCTCTCGATCACTAAACATTTGACTATTCTCGCACAACTCGCTGGGACATAACGACCCGGGGATACACTATACTCTCCAGATCTTCATTGCATTTGTGCTTAAACTGTTTTAAGTTTCTTACGGTCGGCCATTCACAAGTGGCCGGTTTGTGTGAGAAAACTTGACGGTTTTGCACGGATCAAATTTTGGCGCCGCTGCCGGGGAGCAGTGCTAATAGTCTTACGTTTAGCAGATTAGTGATTTGAATATTCACTCCTTGTTCATACCATCTGTATGTGTTTATATTTTCTTATAAAAAATCAAAAACCCAAAAATATTTTCTTTCTTATTTTTACAAAATGTTTATCCAAAAATCTAAAAATATCCATCTTTACCCTCTCACATCTTTGATTCTTCATCCCTACCCCTCTGAAAACATTTGATTCTTTCTATGTCTTATCCTCACCCTCCTGGTTGTCAATGGTGTGGTGGTCCTTATAATGGTGGCAATTGCCCCAGTTGTAGCATGGTGGAATCAGGAAACGGGTCTGTCTATAACCAGGATCCCTATTCCTACCATAACACAACTGATTTATTCCATCAGCTACCACACTGTGAGACTCAGCAGTTTTACTGTTGTGAGTACTGTGGTGGTTCACACTCTAGTTCTGATTGTCAATCGGGAAACACGCTTGTCTATGAGCAGGTTCCTGATAACAATTATGACTACCACACATATAACTCACAGCCACATCAGTTTTACTGTTGTGAGTATTGTGGAGGTCCTCACTCTAGTTCTGATTGTCAAACGAGGAATCCATTTCCTTGTAACAATTACGACTCTTCGTATCATAACCAACCTCCACAATACCAAGTGAATCAGGCACTACCTCAGCCTGAGCCACTTCCTCAAAATCTTCTCCTTGATCTTTTGGATTTAGTGAAAGATTTGAAGGAATGTAAACATCCCCAAGATAATCCAAATCAGAAATCCATGGAAGTTTTGTTAGCTGAAGAACGGACTGCTAAATTAGATTCCCAGATTGCCTTTGAAAAATCTATTAGGGAATCAATTGCAAAAGAAAAAGCAACCAAATCTAGCTCTCGATTCCGTTTCATTCCTGATGACGATGATGATGAAGTTACCCTTGATATTAGTCAACTTTGTACAGATTCATCAAGTTCATCAGTTGAAATTCCTTCCATGAAAAATCAGGGAGAAAAGACTATGATGGAATTACTAGCAGAAGAACAAATGCAAAGTATAAAACATATGTATGCTAGTCCTTCTAAACTCCCTCAGTCTGTTGTTATCACACCTGATATTCCCACTCACTCTCTGAACATGGGGGATGAGCATCTTGACACTGTTCCTGAAAAGGAATCGGACGAATTCATAAAGTCTAGTGTTGAGAACCTTGTCCCAATCCCGAGAGAGTCACAGGGAACTTTTGACCATATGTGTGATATCCCTTTTCCTCTTGAGTGTTCAAAAGATCATTTTGATATCTTCTCCGATCTTAGCGACGATTGTACTTCTTATGGAGACATTGAGTATGTTGAGGCATCACTTCCACAGTCTGATCCTCTTCTTGAGGAGTTCACTGATGAACTCACTCACATCAGTCCACTTTCATCAGAAAGTGACGATGATCTCTTTGATTTCGAAGCCGATCTTGGAGAAACTAAAAATCTCCTATATAATGATCATCCACTCATTTCTTGTCCCATTTCCGACTCTTCCATTCCTTCTCTCACTCCAAATGAGGAAGATGACAACTTTTGGAAGGAGGTCGATGCTTTTCTTAGTGATGAGTCAATTCCAACAGGAATTGACAATACTTACTTTGATTCGGAGGGAGACATCCTCTTTCTTGAAAATCTGTTGATTGAAGAACCGTTTCCAGCTCTCCCTCCCGGAAATTTTGTTGCAAATCACCATACAAGCTTCAAGCCTAAGCTTAAAAATCTAACAAATGGTGATTTGCTCCTCACTAATGAAGAATGGGATTGCATTGTGATGCACATCTTTATTCCATTTTTCACAGATGGTGTGGTTTCTCGTTCCCGTTTCTCCTTCGGGAATGAAGACACTATTTTTGACCCAGGCATTTCCATGTACCATTTGTGAGCCGGGTCTTCTCTATATCTCATCGGTGTGGAACTTTCACGTACTTCAATGTTTATCCAAAAATCTTGAATGAAAGTCCGATGGAGATTGTCTCTTCCACCTTACTTCCCCATGAACAAATTAATTCGGGGTCGAGTCAAGCTAGCGACTCGGTAATCAAAAACAGTAGTTAAACATGGGTTTTCACCCGTGTGTACCACCCTAGTGTGGGGGAGATACCCCACATGTTGTATATAGATCTTAAAAATGAATGAAAATTGTAAATATTAAAAAAAAAGAGAATAATTGTTGTGTTTCTACACTTAGCTAGTAATGTTATCTTTTTACGTTCTAAGTTTCGGCATAACAGTCGGTACTTTGAATATTGAGGACAATATTCATTTCTAAGTGTGGGGGGGAAATTCTGGCGAATTTGATCATAAAATGTACCCTTTTAGTCCCTTTTTCCCCCAAAATGGCCAAATTTTAAAATTTTTTTTAGTGGAAGTACTATGTACTAAACACAACAAATGGTAATCAGTCCACCATGTCTAACCCACATAAGGACTGGCTAATCTAGGAGCAAACGGCTCTTGGTAAAGATATCTCAAATCCGTTGACGGCTTGCAATTTGCCCAAAATTGTATGGTATTCAGCTCACCATATCCTTAAAAGTGAAGAGTTGGCTAGCCCGCAAGTTTATGGCTTGTGGTAAAGGCAGTGGAAAAACCATAATTGGTAATCAACTCACCAAAGATAATATTGATAATTTATCTAAGAGTTGGCTAGTCCAGAAGCAAACGGCTTCTGGTAAAGACAAATCAAATCCGTTGAAAGCTGGTGATTTGCTCAAAATCATTTGGTTATCGGTGTACCAAGGTTCTTACTTGAACTAAAACATTTGGCTACTCCAGAAGTAATGGCTTTTGGTAAAGAGATGAAATCCATTAATTTTTCTCAAAACTTTGCTAAGGACTAGCAATATCTTAGTGTGGGGGATTGATGAGTGTCTAAATACTCATCATTTTTGTACCAATTAGACTGCAAAAACATCTGAAAACACTCAGAAATGCATCAAAATGATAAAAATATCACAAATAAGTGTTTTATGTGTTTTAAATGCAAAAATATCAAAATCTGGTGAAAAACGTGTAAAGTTTGCATAATTGGCAGTTTTAGTCCCCCAAGTTTCAAAAGTTGTCAAAAACAGTCCCTGGTAATACCAAATGAAGAAAAATGTTATTCAAGGTCCCTGAATTATTCTAACTTGTCAAAAATGGTCCTTGAATAAATCTTTTGTTAAATGGCAGAAAAGGTCCCTGAACTTTTGAAATTGTCAAGTTTGGTCCCTGGAAAATTTGAAAATGTCAAAAATGGTACTTGTACTATTAAAACTTGTCAATTTTAGTCCTTGTGACAACTTTGGAAAAATGGCAGGAATGGTCCTTCAAAATTTCAGAAATTACAAACTAGTCCTTGTAATATTAAAACCCTTTTGACCCCTTTGCCATTTTGGTCCCCTGCCAAAGCCAAGTGAGCCCCCTGTCAAAACCCTTTGACCTCCCCTTTTTGGACCCCCAGGTCAAACAAAGTCAAACCTCAGCTTTACCCGCCACCTCCTGCTTGTCTTCCCCATCTCTTGCCTGCAACACAGTCTCACCTCCCATCACCTTTTCTCCACTAACCCTCCACCCCTCATCATCACTCAACACTCCACAATAAATGCCACCCCCCCTACTAGCTATCACAGGCTACGAGTCAAATCCAGCTTTCCCGCCAAATTGATAAAACGGCCAAAATGTGCAAAACTCATCCATTGGTCAAAGTGAGAGGTGGGATTGGCTCAGAAGGACACGTGGGAGTCAATGGAAGTATAAAAAGAGGAAGAGAAGAAGAGAGAAGACAGTAGTTAGTTTAGTTTTAAATTTGTATGTCGTTTTTTATAAAATCAGATTAATTAGTGTTTTAAAGATGTAATTCTAAGTTTTATTGTATTCAAATTAGGCTACTTAATCATTGTACTTCATTTTCAAGTCTTAATTCAAGCTTCATTCAAGTTTCATGTTTTCAAGTTTACTGTGGAAATTTTCCATTTCAAATTCTCATTCCAAAGCTTCATATAGTTTGTTTCTCAGCTCCAATAAGCTTATACAAGCTTATCATAGCTTTTTGCAAGCTTAAGTTTAAGTTTCAATTCATTTTGGTTCTTGGTCAACAAAAAGTCAAACTGGGTCAAATGGCAATGGAAATGGTTAATGGTTGATGCAGAGGTGATAATGGGTTGGAAATGGATTAGAATAGTGATTTTAGGGTTGGTTTAAGCTGCAATATCAGCTGGAACACTTGTGAGTGTCATTCTCAATTTCACTTTTTAATTCAAGTTTGTAGATTGTGCTTGAATTCATATATGTTGTCTTTGAGCATCTTTAACCTGTTCAGTAGTTGTAATTAGACTATCTAGATTAAATTTCAATGATTGCTTAAGCCATTTTAGTAGTTAACTCAGTTTGAATTATCAAAGCAGTTTCTAAAGAGTGTTTGGATCAGATGTGTAAATTGAACTTCAGCTTTGGTTTATGTTTAAGCTCTGTCCACTCAGTTTTATTTAGTCATAATAAACTCATTCTAGTCTTAATTTTGTATCTGCAAACAACAAAAGTCAAATCCTTATTGAATCTGCCTTAATTACTTTACTGTTGTGAATTTGGAAAATCAAAAGTTTATTTTGTGCTTGTAATACATATATATAACTAGCATTAAGCTCATTTCAGTATAATACATCAATCTCAGTCTTTGAATTGGTTGCAAATCTCATTAAAGTCAAAATCTCCAAATTTCTTCAAAAAGTCAAAACTGAAAACTCAGTTTTTACCAAACTGAGTTGATTTGTCTTGAGTTCATTTCTGGACCAATTTCAATAAAACTTGTGGTTTTGAAAAGCTCTACTGGTCTAGTTTATTATTGTGAATTTTGTGTATTTTTGAGAATTTTCTTTAAGCTCCAAATGAGCTTGTCAAAGGAGCTTAATATGCCATGTGCACTGACTCAGTTGATACTGAGTCTGCACAGGGACTTGCAAGGCTTGTCAAGGGCTCAGCTTAGCTCACCCAAGTCTAGTTTTTGGTTTAAAGGGTCTTGGCCAGGTCTATTTTAAGTTTCAATAGTTGGTTTTGATTCTTAGCTTATTGGGAAGCTTATTTGTAAGCTACAAAGAAGCCCTCAAAACTGTTCTTAACACTTGGTTCTCAAAACCTCAAATCTTGGTAGCTTGCAATTCAGATGTTTAGAATAGTTGTAATTGGTTCCTTTTGAGTAGTTATAACATATTATTGCTTCTGTATTCAGTTTGTGCTCAGTTGTGGCTTGTGGCTTATTTGAAGTGCTTATTATATAAGCACTTGCTCTGCAGCCTCTTATTCCTCCACACAACACCCTGTTTTTATATTTTTCTTAGATTCCTATTAATATTTTAGACTTTTCTTGAAATTTTCAGATTTTTCCTGTCCTGTTTGCTATTTTTCTTAATTTAAATTAGTTTTTAAGCATTTTTAATTAGCATTTAATACAAAAAATTAAGAAAAGTTTCAAAAAAATAATTTTTCAATTTTCTTAAGTTAAGATAAATATAAAAAGTCAAAAAAATATTTTTCTATATTTTTCTTAGTTAAATTTGTATTTTTAAGTAATTTAAGTAGTTTTAAATAGTTTTTAATTCATAAAAAATAGAAAAATAATCAGAAAAATACAAAAATAGTTTTGAAAATTCTATTTTGTTAATTTAGATTTTTCTAAGTCATAATTTTATTTTTCTAGCTTTATTTCATATTTTCTTGTATTTTAGGTTATTATTAAATAGTTAAAATTAGTTTTTAATTAATAATAATTAGATAAATAGTTATAAAAATAATTTTCTTTTTCTTAAAATTTTCTTATATCATTAGGTTTGTAAAAATATCATTTTCATATTTTTAGGATTAATATTGTGTAAGTTTCACATTTTCATTTGTACGTTACGTAGTTTTTAATTCAGTTTTATAAAAACATAAAATCAAAAACATCATTTTGCAAATAGTGATAGCGTTTATTTAATATTTTTTATCTTTTTAACTTTCTTTAATTTGCATTTAAGCCCTTGTAATTTATGTACTTTTTCCTTAGTTATAATAAATCACAATCCTTTCCCGTTCAAATCCTCTCGATCACTAAACATTTGACTATTCTCGCACAGCTCGCTGGGACATAACGACCCGGGGATACACTATACTCTCCAGATCTTCATTGCATTTGTGCTTAAACTGTTTTAAGTTTCTTACGGTCGGCCATTCACAAGTGGCCGGTTTGTGTGAGAAAACTTGACGGTTTTGCACGGATCACGGTACCAAAATGCATAACAGACGGTACCAACATTTTGGTGCCGTCTGATCCGTGGACACCAGAAAAGTTCACAGACCCATTTTTTTAGGTGTCGGGGAGTTTTCCGAAACCTGAAATTTTGCTTAAAACATGTGACATTAATTACTTCTAGTTAGGAAAAGTCGATAACACATATACAAACATAGTGGAGCATAGACTTTGACCAATGGCTAACGATTTTCACATAAAGTGAAAATGGGTAAAATTTGATAACACACCTGTGCTATCCACCTGCATAAACCGGTTAGCATACAACATTGTTTTAAGTCATATTATCATCCTACAAAGTAAAAACAAATAAATTACATCATACAACATTGTTTTTGTCCTTGTACCAAACACTCTCTTAAAACCTCTATTTTTCAAAGTACTTGACTAATTTACTTAATACTCATTGCTAAGCGAGTCATGACATTTCATAAGTTATGCGAGATGTTAGTATAACCTATGCAAAGGAAGTGATCTAAGTCTATAAGTGATGGTAAAACAATTCTCCAACTAAGTGCACAAAATCTAGCAAATGTCCTATTGTGCATAAACAAGAAATCGTCAAGCAAGCGAATAAATAACATGGAAAGATTGACACTTATATTATGCAAACAAACAAGTGTAAACAACAATTTGAAAATAAGCAAGCAACATATATGCAAACAACATAAACAAGTGGTCATTTAGCATAGCATAACAAGAAAAACACTTTTCGTCATTTATCGTTTAAATGTGACGATATATACCAAGCTTGATTAGTTCCTTTAAACATATTACCAAATTATTTAGTTTCGAAGGAAATTGTATCAAAGTTCTAAGAATACCAACTTAAATTGCTTGATTCAAAAATTTGAGTTTTTATGTTAAAGCGGAACTCAATATCTTAGACATATTGTAGTATTTGGTCTATTTCACTTATTTAAAATTAGACTCAGGTCATGAGAGTATTTTTAAATGAAAGTAGACTCAATTCTCTTTAAAATGATAGGTGGCTTCGACTCGTACGGACTTACGGTTAATTAGTTATGATTTTTTTGAAGTTGCCCAAAAAACTGCATACTGTACAGACGGATTCCAAGGAACCAAATAAAGGGATCCGCCCTTTATAGGATTTGGTGCCGTGGTCCTCTGAGACAGATTCACCAAAACTAGTATTTGACATAGAGAAAATGTGTGTGACTTACTAGATTTCATAGTAAACATATAATACACATATTTAACAACATATCTACTTATGTAGCTTATCTTAAACATTTACGGAGGTGATTTTTCGACTAAATTTATAGTTATCCCAAACACTCCTTTAAAATCATATTTCTTCGTAAATTTTCTATAAACACACAATACAATACTTACTAGTTCTTTCAACAAACTTTTATTTTATTTTTCAAGAAAACCTTCAAGCTTGTATACAAAGTTACATTTAACAACAAAATTTCTAAGTATAACAAGCAAAGCATTTTTCATATTATTTTTCGCTTCAATGGTAATTTGATACATGGATCGTACTCTATTTTAAAAACCATTTGTTTTGAAAATACGAGTTACGTGGCTCTGATACCAATTGTGAAAACGTAGAGGGGGGTGAATACGTTACCGTTTAAAAACTTTAGATCTTTAGTATCAAATTGCTTATGAAGCTTGTTATAATATGAAAGTACCAATTATTGTTTGTGACTAATATAAAGCATGGTAAACCAAGTTGTCACACAATCATGAACATCAAACCACATCACAAACAATAGTATAGTGCAAGTATAAAAGTAAAGAGATAAAGAAAGGAAAGTGCAAACCGAACACGAGGATTTATAGTGGTTTGGTCACGGATCTCCTTTCCGCCCTACTCCACTCCCCGAGTACCCAACTCGAAGTTACTTCACTAAATCAACAAGCTCCCTTCTTGGCGGAGAAAACCTTACAATCGTCGCTTACACTTTTTCCGGTACAAAGCTAAATACCGGGTTCTAGTTCGAGGTAGAACCAACCTAACGTTGCCTATACAATATTTCCGACACTAAGCTAGATGTCGAGTTCTTTTACAAGGGTACAACCACTCCCATTATGTTTTATGGCCCAACATAACAAACCTTGTGTTTTATGGCACAAACACATAAACCATCTAATCTAGTTTGGTGAAAGTGTTGTTATGATGCAATGATGTTTACACTAATGATCCATGATACAAATGTCTAATGGATATGAATAACTACTTCTAAATGAACTTCCATTGATAGGAAGCCTTCATGATGAAGATCACATGTTCCCTAAACTTGTTGTGATAGATCTTCAACTTGTGGTGAGTGGGGGATGGCTAGATCTCCAAGCTTTCCTTGGTTGATCAAAGAGTATGCTTACAACAAAGATGAATGTTAGAAGCATTATGATCATGATCATTAGGGTGTTTAATGTATGTTACTACATTGTTAATGATTGATCTAAATGTATGCAAGAAGGTGAAGAAGATGTGTTTTGAAGTGGTGAAGAAATGGGAAAACAATGGGCTTCTATTTATAGCCAAAAGTGGTCAGGAGCGTCCACAGACCAAGGACCCCTTAAAAGGGTTCCGTCCTTTATACAATTTGGTGCCGTGGGTGCCTGACAGAAAATCTAAAAAATCTTTCTTCAAATCTTTCCAAGATATTACCAAATCTTACTAAGATCACATTTGATATATTGAGTGTCAATCTAACCAAAATATTCAAGTGATCTTCCAAGGATTTCAAAGATGATGCATGACATGATGTAACATGTATTTCCATTTTTAGATTAAAAGGTTTATCAAGGTAACTTGTAAAATGTATTATGTAACTAGTTAATAAAATGTCTAGTTACCTTTTGTAAAAGAGTGCTTGTCAAAATAAAATATATTTTGTCAAGTGTAAGTAAACTCTATTATTTGTATGAAATGCTTGTGAATGCAAAATGTAAAACGAGGTTCGAAATAGAATGGTTAACCTATTAAAATACTTAGTGACTCTAAACGTATTTTAAACATTCTAAATGATTTGTTAATGGGTTTGATCATAATGCCACATAACAAACATGTACGAACCTGTGTTGTAACATATGAGGACTTGAGTCATCGAGAGGTGTTGAATGTATGTTGAGACAAAATGTGATTACAAGTAACTTGTACATTTTACGTTATGTATTACAAGTTACATGTTTGTCATCAATCAAAACAAACGAGACTGTATAGATTAAATATCGTAATATTTGCACTAACACGTATGAAATGGACGAAAACTTATAAAAACGGATGAGAACGTATAAAAACAAACAAAAAACATGTGAAAACGAAAAAAAATGTATGAAAACGAACAAAAACGTATGAAAACGGACGAAAATGTATGAAAACGAATGAAAACATATGAAAACGGACGAAAGCGTATGAAAGCGGATAAAAAGGTATGAAAACGTCTGAAAAAGAACGATAACGTTCGAAAACGTATGAAAACAGACGAAAACTTACAAACAATGCCAAAAAGAAGGGCAATTAATTTCAATTTGGGCAAAATTTGACACCTTTACAAATAACGAAAGAGTGGTTGGGGCGAGTTTTGAGTGAATTTACACTTTTGGTCCCTCCATGTTTTTTTAATCTTAAATCTTGTCTTTTTAATCAAATGAAATAGATGGTACGATGTATTATATTTTAAATTTAGTATAATACTTTTATTTGTTTCTCAATTTTTACCAAAATAAAGTTTGCAAACTAACTCAACTCTTGTTTTTTCTATTTTTTAAACTTTGGTACGAAGTATTATATTAAATTTAAAAATTAAGTAATGTTTGTTAGGCCAAATACTCAACTTATAAATGACAATATAATCAATTAAATACTTAAATACTTATATAGTGTAAACCAATCACTTTTTTCACTCTCACTTAGGGCACGTTTGGTACGAGAGAATGCCATAGAATGGAATCGTAATAGAGAATGAAATTGTAGAGAAAGTGAATCATGTTTGAGAAACAATAACGATTCTACCGTTTGGTACAAATAAATAATGCGTGTGATATAGAGCATTCTCTTGTTTGGTTAACATGAATAAAAATGAATTTTATCATTTAAATTATCATTTTAAACATTTGATTACCTAAATCATCATTAAAATAATATGATTATTTAAATTGCTACCTTAAATACACTGAGTATATGCTAACCTTCTATCGCAAAAGCAATATTGGAGGATCTTTTGTTGAGTGCAATTCGTAATAATGTGCACAATTGAAAATTAATTCTAATAATATTTATTTATAATAGTTCTAGCGAATTTTGAAGAAACCCAAACATAAAAAAAAAAAAATAAATAAATAAAAAATAAAAAAAATTAGCATTTAAATAACTGGTTTTATAAGAAAATGTTAAAATACAAAAGTTGATATGAAGATTTGATATCAACTTATTAATTTTTCGTATTTCAAATATTAAAAAAAAAAGAAAAAAGAAAAAAAAGGATTAAATGAAACAAGACATTTGAAGATGAAGTTTGAAATCAATTTTTTTTATTATACGAAAGAATCAACCATAGAATGTCTTCCCTTTTGTTCATCAATTCTCTCATTTCTTCACTATTTTAAGAGAATCCGGAGAATGGAAAGAGAATCAAATATTGATTCACCGATTCCATTCTCAACACAAACAAACACGAGAATGCTTCTCCATTCCGTTTCTCAGCTTTCCATTCCATCGTACCAAACGTCCCCTTATTCTCTAGCCATATAATAATAATAATAATAGTAGGGGCCCAGATAGTTTCTCGGCTTCCTACTAATCTCTTGTAAAACCTATAATTTTCTAATAAAGTGATGTTTATAAATAATAATAATAATAATAATAATAATAATAATAATAATAATAATAATAATAATAATAATAATAATAATAAATTTGCACATACAAATTAACTCTATTATATGCAGTCGCCGCTATGCGAGAGTAATCGTCTAATCCTTTTAAATGATTAAAGGGGGTTTCTTTAAATTGTTAGCTTGATTTTTGCTCACCCAATGTTTGCCAAAGCTTATACGATGGCTATAAGCTTATATGTGGTTAAAAAGCTTATATTAGTGTTCGACTAAGCTTACATGAGTGGTCAAAGGAGTTTTTGATAAGTTCTACAAGTGTAGCTTTTTCAAAAGGCTTGAACTTATGTAATATATGCTCCATTACAATGTACATTTTTACCTATAATTATATATAATCTAATATTCAGATTTTTCAACTTTTTTTTGTTTCTGTTTTTTTTTTTTTTTTTTTTTTACCAATCTAGGCTAAATCAAACACTAAACATAAGCTAATCCAAACACTCGGGTTATGAGTTTATGATGTATAAGCCATAAGGTGATTAGATAATATAAGCATAAGCACAATTATGAGCTTACCAAACACCTATTTAGTAAGTTTATATTCTTAAAAGGTTATTGTGATATAGTAAGGGTTCGCTTGGTTCAAAATGGGGAATGGGAAAGGCAAAGGCAAAGGGAATGCAAATGAATGGAATGGAGATTATCATTATCTTTGATAGTGCTTGGTTTAAGAAAAACACATTAACCTCCAAAGTGGTGGTGGTCGGTGGTGGTGGTGGTGTCTGCTACTGGTGGTGGTGGCGGCGGGTGGTGGTGGTGGTGCTAGTGGTGGTGGTGGTGGCTGGTGGAGGTGGCTGCTGTTGGTGGTGGTAGTGGTGGCTACTGGTGGTGGTGGTGGCTGCTAGTGGTGGTGGCTACTAGTGGTGGTGGTGGTGGTGAGTAATCATTACCATACCTCCTAAATTTACTGGGTAATGCCTCATTACCCAATACTAAACAATGATTGCATTCCCTACTCCTAACCAGGTATGTTTAATCATTACCTTTCTCATTCCCCACCCCCCATTACCCCAAACCAAGCACCCCCTAAGTTTATGTCTCAAAATAAGATGAAAAATTTGAGCCTATATAAAATAAGTAAAACAATATAAGCGTGATTGTTAAGATCTTGATCATGATCTTATTATCTTACGATTTTACAATATTATAAAGCAAAAATGATCATGATCCTACGTGGGATCTTGGTAACGTAGAATCTTAATAGGATACCGATCTTGACTATGAGATCTCAAGATCTAAATCCAATTCAATCTTACTTTGTTCGAACCACAAGCTGAATAATTATAAATTTATGGACTAAGCGTTTCTTTTTTCCTTATGGGAAGAAATGGTAGGACCCACTTATTTAATAGTATTTCTTTATTGAGTTGGACCCACTTATTTTTGTTACTTTCTTTGTATCACAAGAGCAACAAATATGAAGACTTCCCCAACAAGTGGTTCTAACGACGGTGGACTCCACATATTTTATAAGTCACTTAATGTAGAAATAAAAAGAAACATGACCTAAGTTACATAATTTATAAAACAAGAGGTTAATCCTCATAAACATTTCATAAACATAATTTAGGCCGTCGTTTTTCGTGAAACGTTTATATAATTTTGTGTTTGATATATATAATAATGAGTAGATTTGCATATTTTGCAACGCCTATTAAGAAAATCTCATTATAGTAGGATCTTAAGATCCCAATCCTATCTTACATTATCAATTTTGCAAAGACGAAAATAATCCTATGTAGGATCACGATCTTAAAAGTCTTACATATAAAATCATAAGAGCATAAACGAGCTTAAACAAACACCCTCTTCATAAACGTGTTATAAATAAAGGTGATTTGACTCGTTACATAGTTGGTTCTAATTTATAGGGGTGTCAAATGGGTCAACCCGGCTCGACCCAAACACGATAAAGCTTTATAGGGTCGGGGTTATTTTTCGTCCAACTCGGCTTATCGGGTCAACCCGACTAACCCAATAGCCTTATAGGATCGGATTAGGGTTAATTTTCTAAATGTTATCGCGTTTAACCTGATAACCCAATACTAATATATATAAGAGTTACTATTTTTATTTTTTAATTTTTTTATTTTTTCCATTTTAAGCCAAGCTTTCTGTGTATTAATGCCAAATGCCTACTACATCGTGCCATCGTGTTGTTATTGTCTTACTATTATGAATGAAAACCAAACAAACTGTTGTAAGATGAATGCAGGAATGATACTTGTTAGTTAATGTCACAATTCTCAATTTCCGGTCATTTTTTCAAATTTACTATTCATCGGTTACTATTCATCATTTTACTATTCATCGTTTTTGAAGTCGAGTTGATATTTTGAAAAGTTATTTCAAAATTTTACTATTCATAAAACACTATTCATCCCCCGGAGAAAAATTTATATTTACGACCATTATCTGCATATTAGTTCATGCATGGGTTCGCATATTTCAATAACGTATATTTTTCTATGAAATAAACGCTATCGTACGATCATTTATTTTGGATAATTGATCCGACACTTCCAAAAATTATCCTAATATATTTTTATACTCATTTTAGGACTATAAAAATTATATTATTAGTTTACCCGATGTTTTAAATTTATTTTGTATATAAATTGTTATGTATATATATTTACGACGGTTTTCGTAAATACTACTCGATAATTATTATTTCACTCAATTCTTGTAAGAATTGTATTTTTATAATTTTTATGACTTCGATATATTTTATTTTGTTCCGTTAAAATCGATTTCTAGCCAACGCTACACTAAATAATTACTTTTACTTACCAAATTACACATTATACCTTACAAATAATACATTTATTTATCAAAACTACAAAACCCTCCTCATTTCCACCTAAAGGCCGGCCACCCCCTTGTCATCATAGTTGAAAATTTGATTTTTACTTCTAATGTACACATAAACATAATAATGACTAGGCTTGTATTATTAGTAGATATTTACAAACAAACACATAGTAAACACTTTGCAAAGGTGAAATAAACACAAAATTCTCTCCTTCTTCTTCCTTGTGGCCGGCCAACTCAAGAACAAGAGCAAGAAACATAAATTTTTCCAAGATCATGTGTTTACAAGATCCATTTTGTGTTCTAGTTAAGGTTTAGGATTAAACCTTGAAGATTAACTAAGTTTTCTATCACTAAACCTCTTCAATCATCCAAGTAAGCTTACAAATTATTTTCATAACTTTCATACTCATATTCTTGATCTATTTTGGCACTCTAGTAAGAAAAACATGCAAGTATTATGTGATTCATACCACTTTTAATTGTTTTTAGTACTTATTATAAGTTTTAATCATCCTATAATTAATCCCTTGGAACATATCATTGTTGATGATGTTTAGGAACCCATGACACCCTAAGAAGGTGTATGGTAGGTTTAGAATAGATTTGGTGTTGATTTGAAGTGATTGAAACAAGTATTACACTAGAAAAACCATTTTCGACAACTTACAATTAAGGGCTGTTCGTTTTTGCAAAATCTGGAAATTTCGACAGGTCATGAGTTATTTTGGGCTAGATATTCAGAAAATATACTCTAAAATGAAACCGTGGTCGCTTTAACGGGTTAAAACGGATTTATAACAAAGAAGTTACGATATTTTCAAGTTTAACGACGAAAACTATTTTCTGAAAATTTGCAAACTGTCGAGGTTTATTTAAAGGGCAAAAATGAGTTTTAAACATTGTCTAAATGATTCGATTTGTCAAAAATATATTAGTATACATTAATACGAAACTAAGGATATATAAAACGTAGAAAACGGAGTTACAACGACTAAGTTATACGCGTTTTAAATAAGGATATCGTAACTATTTTACAAAAGTATAACACTTATACATATTTTCTATTAGCCAAAATAGTTGTCGCAAGTGACCATGTTTGGAGTCGTTTTTCACAACGATTGAATGCTTTTGAGAAAACGATGTCTTCTAGTAAAAGTGAGTTCGCCTATTTTATTTTCCAAAATGTTTAACCGTTTGACAAACGAAGCTATAACGAATAATTTACGATCACTTAAAGTTGGTCATTTTCATGAATTGTCAAGTGTACTATTTTGCGACGAAAAACTATAACTTCATAATAAATCACTAAATGACTATCATAGGATATCATTTCAACGTAAGTACTAGAAAAGTAATTTATAACTTGTCAAGACGTTATAAACGTATATTTCGACGATAAACCTTATGTTCAAAAATGTACAAGTGGTATGGATATCATATGAGTTTGCATGCACGACATTGTTTCATGACTTATATTAGAGCATATCATTCATATTAGGTTGCAGATTGAGATCGCACCTCATTTCAGTGTATCTACTTTTGTCACCATAATCATTGCATCAGGTGAGTTCGTAGCCCCACTTTTACTCGTTTAATTGCTTTATAAACTCTTTGGGGGAGATACATGCTCAACTACTTGCTTTTACTTTACCTTTATATGAACTTAAATAACTGTTGTTTCACTACTTATGCTAGTAAGTAGATTGTGCCCGAACTAAATTGATCACTATGTTATGAACACTATTATTTGAACCACTTTCCTTGATTTTGAGCCATTCGACATATATATATTTGAACTCTTTTAACTTGATAGGAACCTTTTGGTGTAAATTTGAACACTTTAACTTGATTTAATTCTTTTGACATATAATTAATCTCTTTTAACTTGATTTAATTCTTTTGACATATAACTAATCTCTTTTAATTTGATTTAATTCTTTTGACATATAATTAATCTCATTTAACTTGATTTAAAACATTTTGACATATAATTAATCCATCTTAACTTGATTTAAAACATTTTGACATATAATTAATCCATCTTAACCTGATTTAAAACATTTTGACATATAGCTAATCTCTTTTAACTTGATTTAAAACATTTTGACATATAATTAATCTCTTTTAACTTAATATTGAACCTTTTGATTATTTTGAACTTGTTTGACTTTATATTAAACCCTTTGACTATTTTGAACTTGTTTGACATAATATTGAACCTTTTGACTATTTTGAACTTGTTTGACTTTATATTGAACCTTTTGACTATTTTGAACTTGTGTGACATAATATTGAACCCTTTGACTATTTTGAACCTTTTGATATGTTTTGAGCTCTTTGACTGTTTTGAACTTTTGAACTCGACTTAAACTCTTGAACTTAATTACGATCTTTCGAATGGAACCCTTGAACTTAAATACGAACTTATAACTTGTTTGAACTTATTGAACCGTACGTGCTATGACCTTGACCTAAAGTCTCCCATGATCGGAGCATCACTATAAAGTCTCCCATCTTCGGAGCATCACTATAAAGTCTCCCTTGTACGGAGCAGTGCAAATTCTCCCACGTTCGGAGTGTTCTTATTTGTATATTAATAGTTGTATGATGTACCGTTCGTACATTCGCATTGTTAGTCTCCTATTAGTAGGTAGTATGGATAACGCTATTAGAGGTCGGCCAACCTCTCATTCACTATGTTACGGAACGCATATTATTTATTCTAGGGGCTTTGCCTGGCATACATTATTATATACGTGGTGCTGTATTTTGAACTATTATGACAGTGTACACTTGACCACTAGACACACTATATTTTGTGCAATGGGTTGTGAACACACAAGTTGCAAGTTTTGTATGGGCGGAACTTGGAACTGAGTGAATTTACAATGCCTTTGCTTTGCGAACTATTACGATAACGTGTACTTGACTTCTATACATACTACTTTTGGCAGTGGGTTGTGAACACACAGGTTGCAAGTTTTGTATGAGCGGAACTTGGAACTGAGTGGATTTACAATGCCTTTGCTTTGTTGACTATTCTAAATGACCAAAAACTTTGCCTTTGCTGCATGAGCATTCAAAAAAGCTTTACATGTTAGACAAACTCTATGTGTTAGGAATTAGAAAATTCCAGATATTGAAGAGTCGGTCACCCCAAGATATTATATAGCATAAGTTAGCTCGTAGACTTGTCGCTATTTACGTTACTTAGCAGTTTATTAGTTAGTTTATAGCGTAGATTAGTTTTGTGTAACACCGTGGAGGAAGGACGGGTCTTTACCCATTGTATACCTGATCCACAGGCCGTCAGGAGGTCGTTTATTTTGTAACCTATAAATACCCTCTACCTTGCAAGGTAGAGGGTTGGATGTTCACTTGGAATCTAACCTTCCATGAGTTTTCTCTTACTAGAACATCTCCCTTTCTCTCTCTAAAAATTATATACGCCACTATTGCTTATTGTTTAATGTGATTATGAAATCCTATATCTTTCAATTGGTATCAAGAGCCATGGTTTGATCACTCATCTTTCATGCTCTTTGTTTTGGTGGATTTCATACGGTTTTTGGGGTATTAAGGGTTTAGGAGAGTTTGATTCATTTGGACAAATTCTAGTGTTAAAGCTTGAATTTTGCTTGTACTTTTGTGTTTAGGATCATCATATGTGTTTATGTTTTGAATTGGAAGGCTTAAATCATTGTGGTTTGGTTGTTTTTGATTGATTAAGTGGTTATTTTTGAAGTTTGTACGAAGCGAGTTGAGCCTCGGATAGTTTGTTCCTCAAAGCGAGTTGCTTTGTTATTGGATGCGAGTTGGTACATGCGACTTGGCTGTTTAGCGAGTTGATCTTTATGCGACTTGGGTTCTAAGCGAGTTGTTTCTTTAAGCGACTTGAGATCTAAAGCGACTTAGCTATTTAGCGAGTTGTAACGCTAGCGAGTTAAGTTAAGCGACTTGGTGTTCAAGCGAGTTGATTGTGTTGCGAGTTGATACTAAAGCGAGTTGGCTATTTAGCGACTTGATTCATTAAGCGAGTTGATTGTGTTGCGAGTTGATGCTAATGCGACTTGGCTATTTAGCGAGTTGACTGCTTAAGCGAGTTGATAATTAAGCGAGTTGTGTGGTTAGCTACCTGTTCATTTGGACTTGTTACTTCTTCGTGATACATTCTTACGGTTGTTCTTTTGGTTTAGTAAAATCCCGTGAAAGAATCAATTTCCCGGTTTAATCAAAGAATAGTAAAATCCCGTAGAGTCCAACATTCATGGCTCACTCTACCGATCCAGTAATATCTAACGTACTCGAACTTTATGACACAGTGGACTGCAGACAAAGTATGCACTATTCAGAATGCTTGACCTTAACAGATTCTACATATGATGATCTAAACCCATCACACTTTGAGTCCAACACAAATGAACCCCAACAGAAATTACTTATTGAATGCAGTATTGAACCATATTTACAGCTTCATTCTCACATATCACAAGTTTTATCCACATCCATGGATCGAACACGCAGTGCTCTTTTTCGTCAGGAATTTCCTTCACTAAAGAAAACAATGTTGCTATACCTGGAACAATTGAAGAACCAGCTCACCAACGAGAAGATAATAATTAATGATTCCTTGGGTGTACTTCAGATGATTCACAAACAATTCCTGCCATTTATTAATAAGGAATACTCAGCAGACTTTGATCAACAACTCTCAAGTATCTCCTTTAAAAGGCATACTGGAATGGAAATTCAGGAATTTTCCAATATATTCATCCAATTAATGGATAATATGGAGATGTACTGTAACACCCCAACCCGACAAGGGTAGAAGTGTCACATTCTGGTGTCATATCAGAACATACAAACAAAATTTTATAAACGAAAGCCTTAAAATAAAGTACCAAGTCATATAGACGAATGACTTACAAGAAAATACCAATTCCAATATGTCTAAAATAAAATGAAATCTCCAAACAATAACCCAACAAAATAAATCCAAGTAATAAGGTATCTAGGGTTGGTCCACTCAAAAATAATCCAACTCTCAGCCCATCAAAGCCCATCTTCAAACCTAATACCTGCCGCAGGAAAAGAAATGCGGCTGAGCTTAAAAAGCCCAGTGAACAGATATAACAAAACGAAAGCTAAATAAAATCTGAAAAGCGAAATGAAACAAAGGAAACGGATAACAAAAGTCGCAGCGAAATGAGAACAATGAATCAATGAGATCCTGCAGGACACAATTATACAGATATCCGAAGCACAAATAACACGGAGAACGAAGCAAAGCAAAGCGTCAAAACAAGCATACAAGCACATACAAACCAGGCATACAAGTACTGAAACAAAAATCAAGCATAGCAGACGTCATATCCACACAACATATACAACATACAATCAATTCAGGAACTCAGAAGACATACAAATCAAACAGAAATCTAAAGGCAAGCGAAAGCAATTAGTTAACAAGTGAGCATGGCAATTCACACAGATCAAAACCCTTAGTTGAAAACATAACCAGTATTATAACAGCGGAAGTACTAACAGCAGTCAACACATGGCAATCACACGTAATAAGTAGTAATATAGTATAAAGATATAATTAAATGAATTAAAGACATAGCAGGGCAACTAAACAAATTAACAAGCCAGACGTCAGAAGCTGAACCATTTACCCAAATCAAACCGTAGCATAAACAGAAATGCAAACATGGCAGGTCAACTACAAGCAGATAAGGACACCACGGATAGTCATAGTCCACAAGATTAATCGAACGAGGTACAAAAGATAAACAAGTCAACAATCGATTTCACACAGACACGGTTACCAGACAAATCAAAGGATCACATAACCGTAAGATAGCATAACACCAGATGACAACAGGTAAATCTTATATCGCATACATACATATCATACAGAGTAAACAGTAGTCACATAAACATGAATATCATAATCAAATCTAATAACATATAATAACCCGGTACGTGAATGGAACGATAATCGGAACTAACGGAATGAGAGTGTGACAGATCAAAGCAATGGAATATATATCTTGGTAATAGAGTGAATCATATAAGGGTACTGGATAAGGATAATCAATACAGAATATGATGCGTTGGGAAATACAGAAAGTACAATATGGTTATACTGATAGTGTAAGGTCTGTCAGAATCTATCCCGAGCCAACAAAACAAACCAAATCAAATCATATATTCTGTAGTAACCATTGTATTCGGAGGGGTGACCTCGGAATACCAAACCAATATGAGGGGAGTCCTCGTGTAGTCAATGGAGTGATCAGCTCCCAAAATGTGAAGGGGTGTATTGCACACACCAACCACATCACCAAACCATATATCAATACAAAACAAATACAAATCTAGGATGCATCCATACGCCCCCTGCAAAACAAATAGTGGCCATACAATATATTCGAAGCGCGCATAATCAATACAAATATGGGGACGGTGTGGAACATCACTCAACCACACTAAAGTCATGCCATTGGTGCATCAATGACACGGACATGGAACCCCCATGCCTAGTTAATGGCTCGGGTATCAACTGACAGGTCAAAGTATGCAATATAGAGTTCAATTCAATATCAATGTCCAATATTAGCAGTTCACAATTCAAATCAATAGTTCAATATCCATGGTTCAATTATCAAGGGTTCAAATAGCAAAGGATCAATATCAAAGGTTCAAATAGCAAAGGATCAATATCAAAGGTTCAAATAGCAAAGGATCAATATCAAAGGTTCAAATAGCAAAGCAAAGGTTCAACATCAATTATGGCAAGAGATCAAAGATGCAAAGAGATCATGAGAAACCTTATGAGAAAGGTCAGAATATCTGTACCTTATTCGAAGCAAGCAAACAAAGAAAGTAAAATCAAGGAAGGAGATCAATCACGCCGCCCGGAACCTATATGAATTAGATAACGTTCTATAAGAATCCGAAACACTTGTTTTAAGACGACTTTCCATTTTTAGCAAGTTTCCCATTTTAGTAATCTTTCCATTTTAAGTAACTTTCTATTTTAGGAAACTTTCTATTTTAGGCAGGTTTCTATTTTTAGTAACTTTCCAGAATTAGCAGATTTCCATAATTAGTAACTTTCAAAAAATAGCAGGTTTCCATATTTAGCAGGTTTCCATATTTAGTAAGTTTAGTTACTTATCTCAAGTTATAATAGAAAATGAGTATTATAATGCTTTAAGGATCATTTATGACAAGTTACAAAAGTTTAGGGTTTAAAATGTCAATATTGCAAAGTATAGGGTTAAAAGTGTAATTATAGTAAGTTTACCCATTTTACTCATTTAATCCATTTAGTTAGTATAATAACATATTAATCCATCAAGTTTCATAATTTACCAAACAACCCCTTAACTTTATTAAATCAATTAATTACAAACCCTAGTTTTAAGTTAAGATTAACGAATCCGTTTTAAACCATTTTAGCTAGATTAATACAATATTTCATTACTCCTTATGTGATCTCATTTTAATTCGAATCACCCTCCCCCAAGGTCTATTTGTACGCCCCATTTATAAATCAAAAACACCTTCGTAACCATTAACAAATTCCATTTATCATATACGAAAACATGTAATTCATAAGCTCATTAATCCTTTATACATTAAATATAATTCGACACAAGTAGAGTTTCAAATTCAGTTTCGGATTCATTTTATCATGCCTCATCTCCTACGAATTACATAGATCAATAATCAAGGTTTTATGTATATTTATGTTATCATTTCATGTGATAGTTATACTCATGATTTTATGTGTTATAAAGATCAAATACAAGCCCTAGACAAACACATAGCCACGAATTGAATAAAAGGAATAAGGAGGAAAAGATTCAAGGTGGTGATACGTTACCCTTGATGCGTGTACGAGACAAGAAACAATGATCAAACCACAAAAACTAAACCAAGTCTCCCTTAGCAAACACAAAACCCACGGCTACAATAATACACCCACGAACTAGCTTGTTTTCGAACCAAACACCAACACTACGTCCACCAAATGATCACCCACGATCAAGAGCCTCCTAGGATCACTTTGGTTTGATGAAAATTCGGATTGAAATGATGGAAAAGAATGTTTGCCGCCACTTGTTTTTGAGAGAAAGATGTTTAGGGTTTTCTAGGTGTTTTATTTTTGAATGATAATGTGATAAATGTGATTAATAAAAATTGATAAGGGGAGGATTTTTAGGGCCTAATGGCCGGCCACTATGGAGGGGGGGGGGAGACAAATTTCAAACTTCCATTCTTATCTCATCAATCATGTATCTAGTCTTGTTCCAAGTCCAAGTTAATAGTGTACTCATTGTAATGTTTATGTAATACTTATAGTTTATTTATTTATGTTCTCTCTAATTATATCATAAGTTACATATTTTCAAAATGGGTAATTATTATTAATCTTATAACTTGTTAAATAATGTTAACGTGTTTCCCGAGTTCGTAAAATTTTAAGTTGGAGGGCAAAATTGTCATTTTACGCGATTTGAGATTTTAGGGTTTTACATGTACATTAATGAAGCAGCTAAAGCAAATGAAGTCCAGGATCAACTGAAAGATAACAGCAAATTTCCAGGGGATGCTGTGATCAGAAAGTTGAACGAATGCAGAGCATCATCAGTTGATTACAGCGATGAAATAGGAATAGCTTCAAATGTTATATCTGCTGATGATGAATACAAAGAATCAAAGATTGAGGAGCCTGAATCTGTCAGAAAGTCATTAATGCCCAGTACAAGCAATAAGGATGCAAGTGTCAGACCAATGGATGATCAGGTGTCATTTGATGTGCTACCCTTGAATGATCAACACAATGTATCTGGTAACGTATCCAAACCATTTGAATTTATAGATACACATGAGTCTGATAAAATTAATATGGTTGAGACTGAGTCTGTATGTTTTAAAACTAATGATGTGGTTTCAAAAAGGGCATTTGAGGAACTTTCTTACAAACAATCAATTCTTGAAAAACACTGCATTTCCTTGGAAATTGCACTACAGCAAAAGGAAGAAAATTCTCTTGTTTCAAATGCATGCACAAATCCAGAATTCTGTGAGTTTTTTGAAATTAATCAGTTAAAAACTCAGATTCTAGACAAACACTCAACCATTCGTAACCTGAAAAAACAAATATCAGACACTCAATTGAACATGAATGCGGATATTAATTATGATGCTTGTAATACAATTAAGTCTAGAAATGAGGAACTAGCCATATGTGTTGCAAAATTGCTAAGAGAAAATGAATCCTTAGAGAAGAATCTTTTGGAGTGTAGGACCAAACAGATTGATAAAATCAACTCCATGACATCTGACATAGAGGCCCTCAAAAACCAAGTTTAGGATAAGAGTTTCACTATTGTTGCTTTAAGAAATGAGATTAGGAAAATTACAGGAAATAGAGTGAATACTAAGCTCACAAAACCATCAACTTTGGAGAAATCAATTGTTCATAATGCCACTAAACGCCCTGTAACTAGGCAACCCAATGCATTTAAGACAGAAAGATTTAAAGCATCAAAATCTAAGCTTGCCCCCCAGGTTGAAAGTAATAAGGTTTTGTCGAATCCAGTCACTTCACAAAGTCATTCCAACCGTAGGAATGACAATTTCCAGCAGATGGCTCAGAAATCTAAGATCAGGAATTTAAGGAGTCAAATGACTGACCAATCCACTAAGAAGCAATTTAAATGCAAAAGGACCAATGATCAGAACAGGAATCTAGCTTCATCTAACTTTGCTAGCAGTTGTTTTAAGTGGGTCCCTACTGGCAGACTCTTTAAGTTTACAGGTACCAAACGGACTTACTCACCCAGAAGTTGCCTCAGATGGATCCCCACAGGAAAAACCTTCAAGAATGTTGAACTTAAAGAGATGTCCATTAATGTTACTCCAAGACCTGACTGTATTAATTAAAAAATAGAGAATATACCTGTCACTAACCCACCCATTTGCAATAATGCATGTGCTACTAGTGCAAAGTGTCCTCAATCTGTTTAAGGTATTATGCTCAATTCGTTCATGAACCTCATGACCTGGTTTCCATCAGAACTAAAGAATGCTCACTCTAGAATGGTAGCCTGTCAGAATTGATACATCTCATACTCTGACTCCTGATCACCTCTTTTCAGGACTCGTACTTATTAGGTTCTCTTTTTAAAAAAAAAAAAAAATCATTATTTCACTCATTTTTACTCTAGTTTCTGTCATCGATAACATCTACGGTCCTAGAAATGTCATTTAACAATGTCACGGGATTTTAGATGAAGTTCGAACAGAGTAGTAATAATTTTCTATATATTTTTTGGTCCCTCATACTCTTGCTGTAGTTATTTCATAATACTATATCAATCAATGATTTCTCTTTTCCTCGTATCATTGATTGAGGTGGAGGATTGTGCACTTGTAGCTGAATCAGTACATATGCATGCTTTATTTGAGTGAGTTGGCTGTTGCATACTATGTGGTGATTAAATTTAGCTGAAACAGTTCATCTAATGTTTGAGGGATTTAATTTGAGTATGGTGTGATTTGTGATGATATTTTGCTCCTTATAATTATATGCGAGTTGCTATGGTATATTAAGCGAGTTGCTATGATGTGTCTGTATGCGAGTTACGTTGACAAGTAGAGGGACTAAAAGTGATATTTCCTATATCTGTGTACCTTATATGCGAGTGGCATTTACAAGTAGAGGGACTAATAGTGTCAACTCGCATTTAGTATTCTCCTATGTATGCGTGTTGTGTGTCATGGTCAAATCACTTTTATCTTCTTGGTCAAAACACGCATTATCTATTCTCTCTCAACTCTCATATAAGCGAGTTACATACTGAAGACTGTGTGGTAGGCTGTTTGTGTTAACTGATCTTGTTTATCTTAACACATTGAAAAGATTTATATCTAAACCATCTTGTTCTTAATCCCTTTGCAGATTTTATCCCCTCGACTCTCATCTAAATCAATTATTTGGACGTTAGGTTTGTATGTTTTTCTTTAATTGTTATTGATTGTAGCTTAGATACATTCATTGAATGATATAACATACTTAGTTAATGTCTGAAATATCCTTTGATTATGCGTATTGAGGGTGTCGTATGGGTAGGGTTAAGTTTTTGTTGTTTGGTTTGAATAGAGAGATTAGCACTCCTTCTTTACATGATTGTGACTGTGGTTTAAATATGTGTTCGTGGTTACGAGATCTTAAGAGGGTTACTCATGCTATGTTATTGTTAGCGAGTTGGATAGTTTTCTTGGATGCGAGTTAACCTGATGGTTTGTTAAAGAAGTTCTTATATGCGTATTGGTGTTGACTGTGTTTGAAATCGAGTTGCTATATGCGAGTTGCAAAGTCATAAATGCGTGTTTCCTGTTCCCTATGCAATATGTCTAGATTCATTGTATCATATGCGAGTTACATAAGCGTGTTAACTATGCGTGTTATCGTTCATCATATGCGAGTTGCCATATGCGACTTGCTTCATGTCTATAATGCGAGTTAGCATATACATGTTGACCATCCATTGTTTGACCAAAGCGAGTTGATTCATGCGAGTTGCCATATGCGACTTGCTTCATACTTTGTGATGTATGCGAGTTAACTATGCTGGTATCTTTCATCATATGCGAGTTGCCATATGCGACTTGTTTCATGTCTATAATGCGAGTTAGCATATATATGTTGACCATCCATTGTTTGACTTAAGCGAGTTGATGCATGCGAGTTGCCATTTGCGACTTGATTTATATTGTATGCGAGTTGACTGTGATATTGAATGTTACGTGTTACTTTGTAGCCTAAGCAAGATTATGGATGCGAGTTGCCATATGATATGTTCCTCATACATCAGTTAGCATGCATGTTGGTAACCTACTATCACTTATGTGTAGTGTGTTGTGTGAGTTGCTCAAATTGTAGTTCCAATGCTGGTTGCAGTGTGTTTGTTAACTTAGCCTTTGGTATTATCTATTTTTTTATGCCTTCTCCCAAATGGTTTACTACACTCATAAGTTTCGGCATACTAATCATATACGTCATATCTGCAACTTACCCTAACAATTTTCCTGGATATGGTCTGTGTTGTCTGTGTAACCTTCAGATCTCAATGGCTGACATCACATCCTCTGAAGTTCCTACTGCATCTCCACAAAATGTCTCTCTGACTGATGATGAATTACTTCCTCGTGCGGAATGGGTGTCAATTGCTAAGAGCAACTGCTTCTTAGATGTTGACAGAGGGCAACATAACCCAACCTACCGTCTGGCTGTCGATATCTTGAAGGACACCAACTTCTTTAATGCACTAACCAAGCGTTGCTCTATCCCATCCATCTATCTTCAACAATTCTGGAAAAATGTTAATTGGGAAAAGATTTCTGCTTCATACTCGTGTATGCTTGAAGACAAATGGTATAACATCTCGGTTGATACTCTCAGGGATGCTCTTCAAATCACACCAAGAAACCCTTCAAACAAATTCATTTCCCCACCTTCCATTCATGATATCTTAAACTTTGTCGACGATTTGGGGTACCCGGAAAAAATAACCAAGATCTCATCACTCATCAATGCATAAATATATCAACCATGGAGATCAATCGTCACAATCCTCAACCTGTGTCTAACCGGTTAAACTTCAGGGACAGACAGAGTTCGAGCTCCCATTATGCAGATATTGTGGGGAATTGTCAAAGGAAAAAATGTTGACTTTGCTGAACTTATCTGGGAAGAATTCATCTTATCCTTGGACACATTTATCTCTGACAGAATCAACTCTGAGAATAAAGTCAAAGGAAGAAAAAGTCTTGGTAAAAGAGTGATTCCCAGCATCAGGTTCTCAAAACTCATTATCAGTCATTTGCTACAAACTCACAGAATCAACTCACGTAGCGAGTCTGCCAAGCATGAAGCCAGTGATGAATTCGTTCTTGGCAATCTTAAATATAGTGCCAAAGGATATGACAGGGAGATTTTCGGTATGCCAGTTCCTGAAACTTTGCTTAATGATAGAATCAAGAATGCGGATTACTTCAAGAGTTATGTAAAGAAAGCATCCGCTAATGCAGCTGACATCCTGAACTCCTCTTCCAAATCTAAGAAATCTCAAGCCTCATACTCAAGCCTTCCCAAGAAAAACAAGAGGCCTGGAAGCTCAGTATCTAATGTCTCTCCATCACAACAGCAAAAGAGAAGAAAAAAGGACGCTGGTAAGGGAAATGATGAGGGAACTAAGGTTACTGGAAGAGTAACAGAATTGATTGACGAAGACGAAGCTGCAAATCAACAAGGAATTCAGCAAAGCCTTGACAGCCTAAACGAGTCTCATAGACCACCAGTAGGAGGAGTCACGATAAGAGAACCTGAGTCAGCACCTCATCAAATCAACCCTGTCACACAAGACAAAGGTAAAGGAGTTGCTGGAGGAGATGCAGAACAAGCCGCACACATGCTACTGAATATCTCGTCACCATCTCCTAAAACAACAACCCGGTTTATTCTTAAGAAAAGAGATATTGTATCTTCATCTACACAAGTGCAAACTGGGATGGACACTGATAAGGCAGAAAGATCAGTTGAATCTCCCGCGTCCAGTGATGCACAAGAAGAAAATCAGGAGACTCCTTTTACCACAGAGACCCCAGTTTTTAAGTCAGCAAGTGAGAAAAATGATCCACTGGAGAACGTTGAGCCTGGATATGAAACACTCAAGCATCTTGAAGAAACAAACGTGTCTACTGGATCACTTTCCTCACTTAAAAATCTTGATACTGACCCTACATACGGGGACCAATTCTTGAAAGACGGTCCCTCTGACATCGAATCAGATAAGCAAACGAATGAAAAGGAAGAAGTTCAGTCCATGTTCTCTGTCACTATACACCAAGATTCTTCTTCAATTCCTCCGATGTCTGCACCAAAGGTCTCCACTAATGTATCATCCCCGTCAATCACACCAACACTCGAACCTGTTATTACAACTGCACTTCCACATCCCAATCCCATTAATGAGTTAATACAAGTTGTCTCGATCAGTGATCCTGTCACCCCTCCTGTCTCACCACCTCGTACATCACCAACTCCTTCTAGAACAACAGAGGAATTGCTTGAAGAGGCCAGGTCACGCATTACAACAATTGAGAAACACTTTCCTATTGCTGTCAACAACCTTGATAGTCGTATCAAGAAACTGGAGAATCTAAATCTCAATGAAATCGTAACAGAGGCAATAGAAGCAAATATTAAAGATGCGGTTGAATGGGCAATGAAGGCTCCCTTGTTACAACGATTCAAAGATCTGCCGATCTCTGACATGAGATCAGTTCTCTCTGAGAAATGTATGAGGAAGGAGAGTACAAGCACAGTACACACAAGAAGTTATATGAGGCACTCGATGAATCTATGAAGTATGATGATTATGAGTGGTTTGTTGCTGATGATCGTGAAAAGAAGGCAAAAAAGAAAAAAAGATATGTTCCAATGGACTCAAAAGATATGTCGGGAGGTCCCAAGCCACCACCACCACCTCCTACAGGTGGTGCTGGCACATCTGGAGTTGGGGGATCCTCAGGAACAACCAGTTCTCACAATGTAAGCCCACCATCACCACCTCCAACCACTCAGAAACAAACAAGTACCTCAAGTGGTAAAAAACATCATAATATGTCTACCAAAAGAACCATTGTCGATTACCGGTTTACACCAACCATCCCTACTATTCCAGAAGAGCAAATGATGAATGAAGAATCTTTTGTTGCTCAAGAATCTGACTCTAAAGATGATGATGCTTCTACCAAGCACATCCCAAATATTATAGAAGATGAAGATTGGTTGGATGCCTATATTGAAGGAAGACGAATCAAAACGGCTAGAGCTACACCTTCAAAGGACGTTACTCAAAGTTGGCTTACTCAAGATAAACCTCAAACTCCTGAGCCTTCATGGTTTATTCCTGAGTCTGATTCAACTAATTCAGCAAACAATTGGGCTTCAACTATCATTTCCAACTATGAAGCTCCGGCATAAGACTCTCTTCTTCACTTCACAGGGGATATGGGGAGCTTTATAAAGTGGTTTTGTGAGAAGAAGGAAATCACATCTATCACCCCTAAAGATCTTGAAGGTCCAGCTTATGAAATAGTTAAAGTCTTCCACTTGGATGCTAATCAGCTTCAATATCAAATGGAGGAATGCTATAGAATGTTGAATGATCAAGTTGGTGAACAGATCAATAGGTTTGATGTGAACAACCCTCTTCCTCTCGGCGGTGAACCTGGATTTATGACCATTCAGTCAGAATTCTTCTTTAACCATGATCTGGACTATCTCTGTGGACATACTTCTGAAAGAAGACCTGCTCTATCAATTTCAAAGATGAAGGCAGCTACCTACACTGATCAAGGTCTCGAACAGATGGTTCCAGATCAATTCTGGGCAGACAAAGAGCAACAATATGACATTGCTGCTTCATATGGGATCTCTCATTGGTGGTTCAAGAAGAAGGAAGTCTACATCGAAAGACATAGTGCCAAGAAGAGACGCAGAGCTGTTCGATTAGGACTGCGTATTCTTAGTGTTATTGGTATAGAGATCTTCCCTATCTACGGGTATGATTACCTGAAGAAGATTGTTCTTCGAAGAGCTAACTTGAAAGAGCACATCATAGAAGAGAACGACTTCAAACATCTGATGCCAAATGACTTTGAAGATCTCTATCTTTTGAACCTCCAAGGACACCTTGATCATCTTCCTGCTCGTGAGAAGAAGGCTCTCTCGGCTGCTGTCAATCTCTGGATCAGAGGCTTGGTCATTCGACTAAGAGTTGGAGACTTTCAATTGGGAATAGAAAGTTACCAGACTCGAGTCAATCTTACAAGACCAAAATGGGAAGCCAATGGACATGAATACCGCCATGAATATATAGTGATTGACAACCCCAAAGCAGTCATCTTCACTGACAGATACGGGTCAAGGATGTTAATGAGATTGCGTGAGTTATACAAATTCAGTGATGGCACACTTAAGATGGTCGAAGAAGAGTTAAACTCCAGGGTGAAAGACATCAAAAATAATATGAAGCCGGGGAACAAAACGAAATTCTGGTCTGATGAGGATGTGAAGAGGTGTGAAGAGTTTATTGCTGCAATCAGACGAAGATTGAAGACTAGAATGATCTATCGCAACCTTGAAAGCTTTGTGGGTGGAAGACTTCGTGTCGGTCATTACAAACTACTTCAAAGGACTGAATGAAGACATCTTCCGAATGTAGTTTATGTTTTGTATTGCTTACAATTGTGTAATTTGTGTAATAAGTGGTGTACATACTATGAACAACTATAATGCATGTAATAGTGTTAGGTTATGTACTGTGGATTCCCCTTTTTGTCTATAAAGGGAACTTCAGTGTCGTCCACTTCTGATCATATAAAATTGGACACATTTTTCTCCAACAAATGTTTTGTCCCATACATATTAAAATCACTTGAGATCCAAAATCTCAAAGGATTTGAAATTTTTGATCGGGGGAGAAAATGTGATATAAATATGAAAGATGTTAAAAGATGACCATTTTAAGTGCATACTGCTCTCTAATATGTGCTAAACAACTTTCGAACCTCGAAGCATATATTAAGGGGGAGCATTTCAAAAACAAATTCAAACCTTCAGGGTACAAAGTTTTCCATGCTTTTATATAAGGTACCTTGATTGTGTGTTAAATGGTTTCTAAATGTTTGGTGATCATGGCTGCACTTCAAAGAACTTTCCTCTTGTATGTGCAAAACTCCTTCAAACCTTGAGGCACATATTGAGGGGGAGCAAACTCTTGAAAAACCTCATCCTTCTGAAATACTTTATCTACTTGCTTTGATAAGGGAAGTGATGTTGATATCTTTTAGAAAATGGAAATCAAAAAAGTTAATTCTTTCTCTTGCCTCCGTGTGCAAAACACTTGATGCACATGTTGAGGGGGAGCTCTTGCTCTAAAAATATCAAAAATAATTCAGGTACAAAATACTTTGATAATATATCACAAGTATCTGGATTGATTTTCAAATGGTTTTTAATTAGTTCCAATGGCAGATGAACAATACCAAATAGACCGACCAACTTTACTTTATGTATGGTGATATAAGGATGATAAGGTTAGGTTTTTGTTCCCATGATCCGCCAGAACCGGAGGGATCTACCCAGGGACTATCCACTAGTTAGTGTAGAGTTCTTAGGTATGATGATAAAAGGAGAAAAAATGAGACATGGGAAGAGTGCGGACTGAGACTGAGCTAGTACTGGAATAAACCCAACAAGGTTCTAGTAATGAAGTCTCGGTAAGCACTGAAGGGGTTGAAGAATGAAAAAGAATTGAATGAGAAAAGGGTGAAAAGAAATAGCCCTCCATTTATTCAACCTTAGGGCAGAAACCGGGTTCAATTCATATGCTGCTAGTGGTTACTAAGGTAACGCTGGTATTGAAGACAAGTCATCATGGACCCAGTGACGCACTGCACTTACTTCCCAAGCTACTCAAGTTCCTCTTAAAAGGGCTTGTTTCATTCTCACGGGGAACCTACATAATCTATCGACTCTCTCTTAGAGATTGTTGATATTGAAGAAGGAGACCCTCTCCCTAGTCTCCGGCACAGGAAACCAAAAGTGCACTAATTGAGTCTAGAGCCACGAGATCATCAATTAATCTCATTAGGACACTTATTCTTGAAGACTCACAGTTTCACACTCTGTGGAATGTGAGAATATATTTTGAGAGTCCTACGCACTATTCTTGTGGTATTGCTAAGACTTGTTGTGTCATCTGGACTTCATCAATGGAGCGTTTCATTATTGAATCGTTCTCTGTCCAGGAAAATGGATTGACGGATATCTTTGAAAAACTGGTCGGTGTGCTCAAAATTCTTTTCTTCAGCTCATTGACTGTGTACTGTGTTTTCAAAATCAAAAGATAGTTATGATTGATAAATTGATTTTTCAATAAAACCTTCGTTGTATTGCAAAACACTTTATACTAAATACACGATTGTTTTCAAATCATTTTCCTTCAATCAGTGAATCTCTATTCGCTGGTTCACTCACTCCGTGTTGTCTTCTTTGAGACGCTCCGGTTTGAGAATAGCTAGAGCAGCTGCGAAACCCTGTCAAGGAAATTCTTCGGAATTATACCTGATCACAGGCAGTACTTGTACTGATCAACGGGGAACCGTGGGCCGTGTACCTCAATTCAACGAAAGTGATCAAAGACTCTTTCGTACGTTTTCTTGCTAACTGTTTTATGCAGGTACGCCCGACGTTTGCAGCTGATCAGAATGGAGCGGTCAATCCATTGCCGCATGCTCACACAACACATTCATTTCCAAGGAAATCATGATTAGTGTATCAATGACTCTGATATTTTCACTCCATGCTTCTGCTACGCTGCTGCCAATATCATGAATCAACGAAAACTTCCGCTACTCTGATATGAAGAAATCATAATCCAGAATGTGAGCATGTCGGTCCGAAAGTCACAACATCACATAATATCAACACCACAAAGGAAGAGTCAGAGATTTAATGTGGCTGATGATCTCAAAGCTGGCTCAAAACACATTATCATGTGGATCAGCCCCATAACCTCCACGAAACATGCATTGAAGATGAACAATGATGTAATCACCACAGAACCACAGAATTTAAATTCTTTAATGAAGCAATGTCTACGAACTCAAGAACAAAGATAAAATAGAATGCTAGGATTCGAAATGTAAAACATGGGGTGACCTCCCTTAGGGGGAGATTGTTAGGAATTATAAAATTCCAGATATTGAAGAGTCGGTCACCCCAAGATATTATATAGCATAAGTTAGCTTGTAGACTTGTCGCTATTTACGTTACTTAGCAGTTTATTAGTTAGTTTATAGCGTAGATTAGTTTTGTGTAACACCGTGGAGGAAGGACGGGTCTTTACCCATTGTATACCTGATCCACAGGCCGTCAGGAGGTCGTTTATTTTGTAACCTATAAATACCCTCTACCTTGCAAGGTAGAGGGTTGGATGTTCACTTGGAATCTAACCTTCCATGAGTTTTCTCTTACTAGAACATCTCCCTTTCTCTCTCTAAAACTTATATACGCCACTATTGCTTATTGTTTAATGTGATTATGAAATCCTATATCTTTCACTATGAACTCACTCAACCATTGTGTTGACACTTTTAGCATGTTTTATCTCAGGTATCTAAGGCATTCACTTCATGGCATGCATGTGGACTTATCATAGAGTCGTAGTGGCGACGCGTCTCACATATATTTTATGCACTTAACTATCGTTTGATTGTAACAAACTCATTTTGGTACATTGGAAATCTATTGGGACCTATTCTTTGTAAACTCTGATTATTTTACTTAATCAAACGATATTTTCAAAACGACACTTTAGGTCAATCGATATAACTGTAACTTTGATGCTATGACAGTCATCCCCCAGGAATTCCATTCCGCTGCAAAACAGGTAATTTGGGGGTGTGACAGATTGGTATCAGAGCATCGGTTATAGAGAACTAGGTTGCATCATTGACCCTAGACTATAACTACATCATCATAGCATCTCATCATATCATTATAAGTGCATACTCATTATACATGCGGTTTTATACGTGCATTATCAGTTGACTCAACACCAAACATCATATAAGTCGATTAGTCCAAGCATTGCATAGTTACTCCTAAATTATACATAGCCTGATCACCTATGTCTAATTTAGGAAGAATCATGTAATGAAGGGAGTAGTAGTCTCATACGTGTAAGCAATTCTGTAATCGAGCCAAATTTTCAAAAGATTTTCTTCAAACCACTTGTTTCCAGTTTGATCCGAGTGACAGTTCTTGTTTGATGAGTTGAAAAGATCAAGCTAGAAACAAGTTGTTACTTAAAATGATTTAGCCTAATCGTATGACAGTTCTTGTTTGATGAGTTGTGGGATTAAGTAAAAATCGGTTAACTAAAAGTCTTTTGAGGGTTTTGCTCGAGAATGGGAAAGCTTGCCTCATCAAATCTAACCATAAGAGAGCATGACTTTAGAATGGGATATAGTCACGATAGCACAAGAACGTACCTAGTTGGATGAGGAACCCATATGCATGAGAATTGACATGATCATTTAGACTATACACGAGCATGAACTTTTAGAACCCTTGTCGAGGTTCGGACTATAGTTATCATTAATTGAATCACAAGGACGTGATTCCTCTGACAGGGGAAGAATGTCACAATTCTCAATTTCCGGTCATTTTTTCAAATTTACTATTCATCGGTTACTATTCATCATTTTACTATTCATCATTTTTGAAGTCGAGTTGATATTTTGAGAAGTTATTTCAAAAATTTACTATTCACAAAACACTATTCATCCCCGGAGAAAAATTTATATTTACGACCATTATCTGCATATTAGTTCATGCATGGGTTCGCATATTTCAATAACGTATATTTTTCTATGAAATAAACGCAATCGTACGATCATTTATTTTGGATAACTGATCCGACACTTCCAAAAATTATCCTAACATATTTTTATACTCATTTTAGGACTATAAAAATTATATTATTAGTTTACCCGATATTTTAAATTTATTTTGTATATAAATTGTTATGTATATATATTTACGACAGTTTTCGTAAATACTACTCGATAATTATTATTTCACTCAATTCTTGTAAGAATTGTATTTTTATAATTTTTATGACTTTGATATATTTTATTTTGTTCCGTTAAAATCGATTTCTAGCCAACGCTACACTAAATAATTACTTTTACTTACCAAATTACACATTATACCTTACAAATAATACATTTATTTATCAAAACTACAAAACCCTCCCCATTTTCACCTAAAGGCCGGCCACCCCCTTGTCATCATAGTTGAAATTTTGATTTTTGCTTCTAATGTACACATACACATAATAATGACTAGGCTTGTATTATTAGTAGATATTTACAAACAAACACATAGTAAACACTTAGCAAAGGTGAAATAAACACAAAATTCTCTCCTTCTTCTTCCTTGTGGCCGGCCAACTCAAGAACAAGAGCAAGAAACATAAATTTTTCCAAGATCATGTGTTTACAAGATCCATTTTGTGTTCTAGTTAAGGTTTAGGATTAAACCTTGAAGATTAACTAAGTTTTCTATCACTAAACCTCTTCAATCATCTAAGTAAGCTTACAAATTATTTTCATAACTTTCATACTCATATTCTTGATCTATTTTGGCACTCTAGTAAGAAAAACATGCAAGTATTATGTGATTCATACCACTTTTAATTGTTTTTAGTACTTATTATAAGTTTTAATCATCCTATAATTAATCACTTGGAACATATCATTGTTGATGATGTTTAGGAACCCATGACACCCTAAGAAGGTGTATGGTAGGTTTAGAATATATTTGGTGTTGATTTGAAGTGATTGAAACAAGTATTACACTAGAAAAACCATTTTCAACAACTTATAATTAAGGGCTGTTCGTTTTTGCAAAATCTGGAAATTTCGACAGGTCATGGGTTATTTTGGGCTAGATATTCAGAAAATATACTCTAAAACGAAACCGTGGTCGCTTGAACGGGTTAAAACGGATTTATAACGAAGAAGTTATGATATTTTTAAGTTTAACGACGAAAACTATTTTCTGAAAATTTGCAAGCTGTCGAGGTTTATTTAAAGGGCAAAAATGAGTTTTAAACATTGTCTAAATGATTCGATTTGTCGAAAATATATTAGTATACATTAATACGAAACTAAGGATATATAAAACGTAGAAAACGGACTTACAACGACTAAGTTATACGCGTTTTAAATAAGGATATCGTAACTATTTTACACAAGTATAACACTTATACATATTTTCTATTAGCCAAAATAGTTGTCGCAAGTGACCATGTTTGGAGTCGTTTTTCAGAACGATTGAATGCTTTTGATAAAACGATGTCTTCTAGTAAAAGTGAGTTCGCCTATTCTATTTTCCAAAATGTTTAACCGTTTGACAAACGAAGCTATACGAATAATTTACGATCACTTAAAATTGGTCATTTTCATGAATTGTCAAGTGTACTATTTTGCGACGAAAAACTATAACTTCATAATAAATCACTAAATGACTATCATAGGATATCATTTCAACGTAAGTACTAGTAAAGTAATTTATAACTTGTCAAGACGTTATAAACGTATATTTCGACGATAAACCTTATGTTCAAAAATGTACAAGTGGTATGGATATCATATGAGTTTGCATGCACGACATTGTTTCATGACTTATATTAGAGCATATCATTCATATTAGGTTGCAAATTGAGATCGCACCTCATTTCAGTGTATCTACTTTTGTCACCATAATCATTGCATCAGGTGAGTTCGTAGCCCCACTTTTACTCGTTTAATTGCTTTATAAACTCTTTGGGGGAGATACATGCTCAACTACGTGCTTTTACTTTACCTTTATATGAACTTAAATAACTGTTGTTTCACTACTTATGCTAGTAATTAGATTGTGCCCGAACTAAATTGATCACTATGTTATGAACACTATTATTTGAACCACTTTCCTTGATTTTGAGCCCTTCGACTTATATATATTTGAACTCTTTTAACTTGATAGGAACCTTTTGGCGTAAATTTGAACACTTTAACTTGATTTAATTCTTTTGACATATAATTAATCTCTTTTAACTTGATTTAATTCTTTTGACATATAACTAATCTCTTTTAATTTGATTTAATTCTTTTGACATATAATTAATCTCATTTAACTTGATTTAAAACATTTTAACATATAATTAATCCATCTTAACTTGATTTAAAACATTTTGACATATATCTAATCCATCTTAACCTGATTTAAAACATTTTGACATATAACTAATCTCTTTTAACTTGATTTAAAATATTTTGACATATAATTAATCTCTTTTTAATTAATATTGAACCTTTTGACTATTTTGAACTTGTTTGACTTTATATTAAACCCTTTGACTATTTTGAACTTGTTTGACATAATATTGAACCTTTTGACTATTTTGAACTTGTTTGACTTTATATTGAACCCTTTGACTATTTTGAACTTGTGTGACATAATATTGAACCCTTTGACTATTTTGAACCTTTTGATATGTTTTGAGCTCTTTGACTGTTTTGAACTTTTGAACTCGACTTAAACTCTTGAACTTAATTACGATCTTTTGAATGGAACCCCTGAACTTAAATACGAACTTATAACTTGTTTGAACTTATTGAACCGTACGTGCTATGACCTTTACCTAAAGTCTCCCATGATCGGAACATCACTATAAAGTCTCCCATGTTCGGAGCATCACTATAAAGTCTCCCTTGTATGGAGCAGTGCAAATTCTCCCACGTTCGGAGTGTTCTTATTTGTATATTAATAGTTGTATGATGTACTGTTCGTACATTCGCATTGTTAGTCTCCTATTAGTAGGTAGTATGGATAGCGCTATTAGAGGTCGGCCAACCTCTCGTTCACTATGTTACGGAACGCATATTATTTATTCTAGGGGCTTTGCCTGGCATACATTATTATATACGTGGTGCTGTATTGTGAACTATTATGACAGTGTACACTTGACCACTAGACACACTATATTTTGTGCAACGGGTTGTGAACACACAGGTTGCAAGTTTTGTATGGGCGGAACTTGGAACTGAGTGGATTTACAATGCCTTTGCTTTGCGAACTATTACGATAACGTGTACTTGACTTCTATACATACTACTTTTGGCAGTGGGTTGTGAACACACAGGTTGCAAGTTTTGTATGGGCGGAACTTGGAACTGAGTGGATTTACAATGCCTTTGCTTTATGGACTATTCTAAATGACCAAAAACTTTGCCTTTGCTGCATGAGCATTCTTTAAAAGCTTTACATGTTAGACAAACTCTATGAACTCACTCAACCATTGTGTTGACACTTTTAACATGTTTTATCTCAGGTATCTAAGGCATTCACTTCATGGCATGCATGTGGACTTATCATAGAGTCGTAGTGGCGACGCGTCTCACATATATTTTATGCACTTAACTATCGTTTGATTGTAAGAAACTCATTTTGGTACATTGGAAATCTATTAGGACCCATTCTTTGTAACTCTGATTATTTTACTAAATCAAACGATATTTTCAAAACGACACTTTAGGTCGATCGATATAACTGTAACTTTGATGCTATGACCGTCATCCCCCCAGGAATTCCATTCACTTGCAAAACATGTAATTTGGGGGTGTGACAGTTAAAACAGTTAGTGACATGTGAGGTACACATGATTAGCCTAGCTGGTCATGTGAGGTACACATGTTCATAACCACTGCTGTTGGCTAACAGCTATTCCCGCCAACATTCCCTTTAAATACCAAGTTGTAATTCTCATTTAGAAATCATGAAATAATACAATTCCTCTTTTACTATCTCAATTCTTATCATCTTTTATCTTCTCTTATATCTATCTCTCAACCCTCTCATTCTGTTACAAATTTTGTTACTAATTCTGTTACAATCACAATCATAATTCAGTTACAAGAATCACAGTTTAATCAATAAAACTTCTCTTATCTCCATAAGTTCTTTGGTTATCTGTATTTTGATCTTATCAAGTGGTATCAGAGCGTTGTCGATCACACATTTTCGGCAACTCTGTTCTTCTCCTGCGAAAATTGTTAGTTTTCCGGCCAAATTCTGACAAGAAACTTTCAAGAATCAGTTGTACTACACTGGTACACTGATCTGATGTACGTTATCCGTCAGAAACAAGACCAAGTGTCAAGTATTCATCTTGATCACAAGAACAGCGCATAAGTGCTTAAATCCTCTGTTTTTGAACTAATGATCAGTTTTGATTGACTTGATTTGGCCAAGAACGGTTAGAGTTGTTAGATTATTTCTCAATTGAAGGGTAGAGTGATAACTGACAACTATTGTTAAAATCAAGAAGATATAACTGTACAACACTTAACCACAATGGTTAATACAAGCGCTCGAGTGTTACAACCACCACCAATAACTGCAGAGTCATTACCAGCAGCAGTAGAGGCTTTGCAAGCAAATGTGAGAGATTTTTTGGCACAAAATCAGAGTTTGAATACTGCTTTGCAATCTTTGATGGCTGGTGAAGGAACTAGTCTTAACAGAGGAATGCAATATGGGAGAATGGCAAAGATTGAGTTTCCCAGATTCAATGGAGAGGATGTGAAAGGGTGGTTGTTTAGATGTAAGCAATTCTTCAGGATTGAGGGAGTCTTGGATGAAATGAAAGTGGAAATCGCTTCAATGCATCTTTATGACAAGGCTTTGAATTGGTTTGTACAGTACATAAGAACAAATGGTGATGGTACTTCTTGGGAGTTGTTTGAATCAGAGATGTTGCAGAGATTTGGAGCAGTGTATGAGGATCCAATGGTGGACATTAAAAATTTGAGACAAGATGGTTCAGTACAACAGTATCAAGACTTGTTTGAAGTGCTTTTGAATAGGGTTGAATTGTCTGAATCATATGCAGTGAGTCTATTCATTGGTGGTTTGAAGAAGGAAATCAGTTTACCATTAAGGATGTTTAAACTGAACACTTTAACAGATGTGTTTGCCATGGCTAAGTTGCAAGAAGCCACCAATGCTGCTCTCAAACCAAGGTATTCTCCACCTGCACCATCTGTTTCAAAATATGTGCCCAATACTAGTCATTATGCTAATAAGAATGTGTATGTGCCACAAAAGTCTGCTAATGTGATTGGTAGTAATGCACCATTAGCAAAAAATGTGGGGAATAGACCTTATAGATTGACTCAGAAAGAAATGGAGGACAAAAGGGCAAAGAATCAATGTTTTTACTGTGATAGCAAATATGTGCCTGGTCATAAATGTAGTGGGCAGTTGTTTTCCCTAGAAATTGTGGTGGATAAGGATGACATGGTGAATTTGGAAGAAGAGACTTCTTTACAATGTTCTGAAGGGGTGTTTGGACATATAGATGCTGAGGTTGCAGTTGAGAATGTGGAACAAATTGAGTGTCAAAGGGAGTTTGTGATGCCTATTCAACCCCAAATATCTCTTAATGCCTTATCTGGAATCAACACTTATCACACCATGAGGGTCACTGGGCAATTCAATGGTCAACCTCTTAATATTCTGGTAGATAGTAGATACACACACAATTTTTTGGATAGTAATACTGCTAAACAAATGGGCTGTCAATTGAAACAAACCTACCCTTTACAAGTGTCAATACCTGGGAGTAATAGCCTTACTAGCAGACAAGAGTGCAAAGGTTTTGTGTGGCAGATGCAGGGTGAAACTTTTCAGACTGATGTCATGTTACTTCTTTTGGGTGGATGTGAGATGGTCTTAGGAGTACATTGGTTATCAACATTGGGAAATGTTTTGTGCAATTTTTTGAAGTTAAGGATGCAGTTTATGCACAAGGGCGAAAGTGTGGTCATTAATGGAACTTCCCAACCTATGGTCAAATGGATGGAGGGAAAGAAAATGAGCAGAGAAGTAAATGGTGGTCATGCTGGGTTGTATTCAGTGACTGTGTATGTGTACCCAGCAAATGGAATCCAAGCTCAGTTCAGAAGTTCAAATGTTGAAAGTGTGAATCCTAAATTAAAGTTGTTGTTGGAAAAATATGAGAATGTATTTGCTATTCCAAAAAGTTTGCCTTCAAACAGAACACATGACCATAAAATACCCTTGAAAGATAACACACCTCCCATAAATATCAGACCATATAGACACCCTCCTACTCAGAAGGATGCTATTGAGGAAATGGTTAAGGAATTGCTTGAAAGTGGGGTCATTAGAAGTAGTCACAGTCCTTTTTCATCACCCATTGTGATGGTTAAGAAAAAAGATGGGTCATGGAGAATGTGTGTTGATTATAGGGAACTGAATAAGAAAACTGTGAAGGACAAATTCCCTATTCCTGTTATTGAGGAGCTTATAGATGAGCTGTTTGGAGCAAAGGTGTTTACTAAGCTGGACTTGAGGTCAGGCTATCACCAAATCAGGATGTGTGAGGAAGATATACATAAAACAGCTTTTAGAACACACCAAGGACATTATGAATTCCTTGTTATGCCCTTGGGGTTGACAAATTCTCCCTCATCTTTTCAAGCTCTTATGAATGAGGTATTTGCAGCCTACCTTAGAAAATTTGTGTTGGTATTTTTTGATGATATTTTGGTGTTCAGTAAGACTATGGAAGAACACGTGCATCATTTGGAGATGGTCCTAAGTACTATGCAGACAAATGAGTTGTTTGCTAAGGCTAGTAAGTGTGTGTTTGGGACTAGGGGTGTCCATGGTACTGGAACCGTCCCGAACCGGAACCGGAACCGAAAGAACCGAGAACCGAAAATAAGGAAAAAGTGGAACCAAGAACCGTCTCAAGTTTTTCGGTTCGGTTCCGGTACGGGAATTTTCGGTAATTCCCATGAGTACCAAAGTGTTAAAAAAAATATGTTTGGATGGATGTGAAATTATGGCAATCGGTTCGTAAAACTTCGAAATAAGTTGACAACCACGAAAATAATTTATCAATCATTCATTATCCACGAAAATAATTGCAAACTCACTGTGAATATTATATATCAATCATGGTGACTAGCTTAGAATAACTTACATGGTGACAATATACCATGCAGTAACGCCATAATAGTTAATTGTTGCTCACTTTCTCGACTTTTATCATTAAATTTAATGAATAATAAATACCAATAGTTAATTACAACTTCTTGTTACTAAGCAACACAAAATTGTTCATAATTTTAGTTAGAAAAAATTTGCTTTCATGTCGATGAATGATGTTGATGAATGATGTTTGAATCTTTGAATGAAATCAATGGATTAAAGGTTAAGGTTTATAGGTTTTTAGGTTTAGGTAGGTTTTTTTCTATTTTCTTAAAAGGCAACATACATACATGTGCACAATATCCCAAACAAACCTTAAAAAATTACATATTTTCATAAAAGTCGGTTCTTTCGGGAAAGTACCGGAACCGTACGTTTTCGACCCGAACCGTCCCAAGAACCAAAATTTTGAAATTTTAGGAACCAAGAACCTTACCATGGTTCTAATATACGGTCCCTTTCCCGGTCGGTACCGGTATGGTTCCTCGGTTCTTTTGGTTCATCGGTTTTTTTGGACACCCCTATTTGGAACAACTCAAGTGGAGTATCTGGGACATGTTATCTCTGGAATGGGGGTGTCTACTAAACCTTCTAAGATCCAAGCAATACACGATTGGCCTATACCTGTGAACATTAAGAAGTTGAGAGGTTTCATTGGTCTCACAGGTTATTATAGAAGATTTGTGCAAAACTATGCTGCAATAAGCAAACCCTTAACTGACTTACTGAAAAAGAACTCATTTGGATGGAATGAAGCAGCCCAACAAGCATTTGATAAGTTAAAAATGGCCATGGTTAGTGCTCCTGTTTTAGCTCTTCCCAACTTTAATGAAGAGTTTATAGTGTGTTAATACAAATATCGTCATTAAACGTTATTTATATTTTTGATCTTTACCTAAGTTTTGTTAACGACAAAAGTAAATTTAATTTATATAAAAGCTTAAAGCTTGTCAAGTTTAATAGATATTAAAACAAGCTTTTTCAAATAATATCTTCATCATTTGAGCATTTACATTGTCACTAATCATATCTCAATATAAGTCTAAGCATAATGTATGATAGTAGTTTTTAGAATGTTTTAGTTTCTTAAAAACTAAACATTACTTATGCATTTGCATATTTCTAAAAATAGAAAGACAACACATGACATCATGTAATGCATCATGGAAATCATTGAAGGATTTCATTAGATATTTTGTGTGGATTTGTACTCTTCATATCTTACACAATCTTACATAGATATGGTTGACTTTGGCAAAGATTTTGATATCTTGGCTGTCAGACCTGGCGGTACCAAAATGGTACACGGGCGGAACCCTTTTAAGGGTTTCGTGGTCCGTGGACGCTCCTGTCCATTTTGGCTATAAATAGCAATGCCAAACCAAGTAGTTTTTCATCCCTTTCCATCATACTCTCATACATATCTTCTCTCTAACCTTTCTAACTCAGTTTCATATCATATTAGTGATCTCTTTTGTAGCAAAGAAGATCAAGTCACATTCAAGCTTCAAACGAGAAGTTGGAAGTCTTGTTTGTTTAGTGTTGTATGATCTAGTGTTGATTCATACTTCATTGTTGTATTAAACCATCATAATCTTTTGAGTGTGAGTGGTTAGTATTTTAGTCCTCAAAATACATTGTGTGTGGGAGTAGTTGTACCCTTGGAAAGAACTCGACATCTAGCTTAGTGTCGGAAATAGTGTAAGCGAAGTGTAAAGGTTTTCTCCGCCGGTGAAAGGAGCTTGTTGACTAGTGAAGTTAAACTCTCGAGTGTGAGACTCGGGGAGTGGAGTAGGGCAAGGAAAAAGAGTCCTTGTAGACCGAACCACTATAAACAACTTGTTGTGGTTTGATCATTTCTTTCCTTATTTACTCTTTACATATTGCTTGCATATTTCATTAACATATCTAAGATCAATATCAATTGATCTTTTCAATAAGTTTCAAAACAAAGTTTTTAATTGGTAAACTATTCAACCCCCCTTCTAGTTTTCTACATAGTGGAAACTGATGCATCAGATGAAGGAATTGGTGCAGTCCTGCAACAAAATGGCCATCCAATTGATTTCTTAAGTAGATCTCTAGCACCTAGGCACAAGGGTCTGTCTACTTATGAAAAAGAATTGTGGGCTGTGGTGTATGCATTGGAGAAATGGAGAGGCTATTTGCTTGATAGACACTTTAAGATCAAGACTGATCACTTCAGTCTTAAGTATTTGATGGAGCAGAGGTTAACTACTCCCTTCCAAATCAAGTGGCTACCAAAGTTATTGGGATATGACTATGAGATACTCTACAAAAAAGGAAGTGAGAATGTGGTAGCTGATGCCTTGTCCAGATCACCTACTCCATCATTAAGTACTATGATCATTTCTGATATCTCAAATGATTTGTTGCAAAGAGTTCAAACAAGTTGGGTGACTGACCCAAGTATTCAACAGATTATTAACAAGTTGCAAAATGGTACTGTTGTTAACTCAAAGTTTGTGTGGGAGGATAATCAGTTGAGGAGGAATGGTAAATTGGTGATTGGTTGTGATAAAGTTTTGAGACAAGAGTTGCTTAAGTACTATCATGATGAGCCCATAGGTGGTCACTCAGGAGTAGAAGCCACTTATAAAAGGCTCAAATCCATGTTCTACTAGAAAGGAATGAAGAAGTCAGTCAAGGAACATGTGAGAATTTGCTCAATTTGCCAATGTCATAAGCCTGATCTTGCTCCATACCCTGGCCTGCTACAACCTCTCCCAATTCCCACAAAGATCTGGACTGATATCTCCATGGATTTCATTGAAGGTCTTCCTTCCTCCCAAGGCAAAACAGTTATTTTGGTGATTGTGGACAAACTAAGTAAGTATGGGCATTTTATTCCTTTATCACACCCATTCAAAGCTGCTCAAATTGCTCAAGTCTTCTTGGATACAGTTAAGGATGGAAACGAGCCGAGCCGCTCGTGAAAAGCTCGGGATCGGATCGGTAAAAAGCTCGAACGAGCCGAGCCTAAACGAGCTCGAGCCCGAGCTCGAGCCTAAGTTTGGGCTCATTTAATAATCGAGCTCGAGCCCGAGCTCTATACAAAAGGCTCGTTTAGGCTCGCGAGCCTAAACGAGCCCTAGAAATATATACGTATATATATTTTCTATACGTATAACCGTGTTAACGAGCTCGAGCCTTGTGTTAACGAGTTGAGCTTTGTGTTAACGAGCCGAGCTCGTGCTTGTGAAAAAATTTCACGAGCCGAGCTCGAGCTCAAAATGTGAGGCTCGAAACGAGCTCGAGCTCGAGCTTTTTATATATAAACGAGCCGAGCTCGAGCTCGGCTCGGCTCGTTTTCACCCCTAGATACAGTCTATAAACTGCATGGGTTACCAAAGACTACTAAAAGGGACAGAGATAAGATCTTTATCAGCAAGTTTTGGAAGGAGTTATTCAAGAAGCTAGGAGTTACTTTACAGCTCTCTACAGCTTACCATCCACAAACAGATGGACAAACAAAAGTGGTCAATAGATGTTTGGGCTATTATCTAAGGTGTATGACTAGTGAACAACCAAAGAATTGGGTGAGTTGGCTAGCTTTAGCTGAGTTCTGGTATAATACCAACTACCATACAGCCATAAACACAACTCCTTTTGAGGTGGTATATGGACAAAGCCCTCCTACTCATGTGTCTTATATGGCTGGTGATTCCAAGGTTGAGGCTGTGGATAGATCACTTAGGGCAAGAGAATCTGCTATCTCTTTGCTTCAGTTTCTTTTGGAAAGGGCTCAACATAGGATGAAAACATATGCTGATAAAGGAAGGTCTGAAAGGGAGTTTGCAATTGGAGATTGGGTATTACTTAAGCTACAGCCACACAGACAAGTGACATTGAGGCTACATAAGCAACATAAGCTATCACCAAAGTATTATGGGCCATTTCAAGTGCAAAGAAGATGTGGGACAGTTGCATATGAGCTTTCTTTGCCTGATAATGCAGCCATACACAATGTTTTTCATGTCTCACAACTAAAACCCTTCAAAGGCCAAGTTACAACTACAGTTTCACTACCAGATTGTTCAACAGATGGGTTAATTACTGCATCACCAGTTAAAGTTCTGGACAGAAAGATTGCTAAGGTGGGGAATAGAGCTGTGGTATACTGGTTAACCCAATGGTCAAATGGGACAAGTGATGATGCAACTTGGGAAGTGGCTACTGAGGTTCAAGCCAAACACCCAAGTTTTGACCCTGATTCTTGAGGACAAGAATCCTTTTAAGGGGAATGGATTGTTGTAAGATGAATGCAGGAATGATAGTTGTTAGTTAAAACAATTAGTGACATGTGAGGTGCACATGATTAGCCTAGCTGGTCATGTGAGGTACACATGTTCATAACCACTGCTGTTGGCTAACAGCTTTTCCCGCCAACATTCCCTTAAAATACCAAGTTGTAATTCTCATTTAGAAATCATGAAATAATACAATTCCTCTTTTACTATCTTAATTCTTATCATCTTTTATCTTCTCTTATTTCTATCTCTCAACCCTCTCATTCTGTTACAAATTCTGTTACAATCACAATCATAAATCTGTTACAAGAATCACAGTTTAATCAATAAAACTTCTCTTATCTCCATAAGTTCTTTGGTTATCTGTATTTTGATCTTATCACAAACTAGGCTTACTGCCATTCTTGTAAAGCTTACTGCTCTCCTATTATTTAACCTACTGCACTTCCTTTCCTAACTGCAGTATATATCCCCTCTTCTGCTTTGTCTCATGAGTGAATGCTCGAAAGAACAAAGCAATTACATCTAAGAATAGTCTCTCACTTGCACCTCCTTAGTTAACTAACCCCCATAGGTTAATATATAATTGTCAGAACCTATGCTAAACATCAAACATGAACATAAACTACCTCCTAGTGAACATAATCGTCTTTGGATGTCAGAACCTATGCTAAACATCAAACATGAACATAACTACCTCCTAGTGAACATAATCGTCTTTGGACTGCCGCATTTATAAAACATCTACATCGGCCAAACCCAACATTGACGAAGGCCATTGATGTCATAACATGCCTCCACCAAGATGGAAAAGATTTGACACTAGAGTGTTTAAAGCACTGCCATAAAAGTTCTTTCATTTTCTTCTGGAAACCATGGTTTCCGACGACTAATTCACGTAGTTTGGGTCCTCCACACAAAAAAACAAGGTAAAGACCTCCTTATAGGCCTTGATTGCACGAGCTAAAAAGAGAACATATAGTAACCCGTATAATCAGATAAACTTGATGCACAAAATTTGTCAAACATGAGGAAAATGAAAAAATTTCAGATACATTTTCCACTTGCCATTTCCAAAAGCACATAGATTACAAAATTTATAGCATAGAAGAACCAAGTACCAACTGTTAAGCGGGTAACAAGACTAAAGAAATGGGTTAATTAATGTCCGCTTCCAGGAGGAAGGACGATAATCTGATTCACATTCATAAAAGAACATCACAACATTCACTTCACAAACAGCAAATCCGACCATAACCTGCTGATTAGCTCACAAAGGGGCTGCTAACCGATCAAATTCTGCAGCAACTTCTATTATCTTTTGCTCAATTGCTTCCACAGTTGTTTTCATTGCAACAACCTCTAAATTCCATTCTTCCTTCTTTACTAACACCTTCCTCCGTTTTTCCCCCACCTGCCTAATCTGTCTATCAATTTCATCAACCTCATCATCGATTAACTTTTCTTGTATCTTCTGCTCTTCTATTTTCTCCACAACTCCTTTCGACCGATCTTCAAGTTCCTCCTGTTTGTCCTTTAACAGAAGCAAATGTGTCAAACAGTCTCTAATAACCTCCACATTAAACCCATTACTTTCCAACTCCACTAGTGTTTCCAAACAATCCTCTATAGTACTTCTTGGATCCTCAAATCTCAAACGATAAATCCTGTCCACCACAGTTGAAAATGTTACCATTGTAGCAATGGCCAATCCTTCTCGAGCACTCTCTTTCACACCTTCTAACAATGGACGAAAGTGTGGGTTTTGTGGAATCTTCTGGAAGGCTTCCATAGCTTCAATTGTATGCCAAAGCGGGGTGCGCTTCACAAAGGGTAAGTTTTCTGCATTCATGTCACATGTGACAGCTTCCAGCCGTCTCTCGCTTGCTGTAATATTCACATTCCGGCAAAAAGTAGGGACAGATTCTTGTCATTATTATGTAATCAACACGAAAGTTGAAATTGGTAAAACTACAAATCGGTCCAATTGCTGTGGGACCTATTGCAAAGTGTATCACTCTTTTGGAGCTTATACTGGAATAACCCTATATTTTGAAAAAAAACAGAAGAAAAAAAAGTACATAAATTATGCCAAAAGAAGTACATATTTTGCGAAACAAAATTTCAAATTTGCAAAATTATGCGCAAAACTTGCAAAAATTGAAAAAATTCACATTTGTGACTACTTTGGGTTGTTAGAGAAATTTGTCAATTCACACATTATTTTTGAGATATAGGGTTAGTCGGGATAAACATGAAAAAGTGGTAAAGTTTGTTACAAATCACACTAAAAAGAGTCAGATTTGTAAATTTCCCATTATAATTTGATTAAACAAGCTCTTACCTTGGCTATGAATAGGGAGAGGAGAGTGCATTCCATCAATCCATCCTGAAAGAGGTTGATCATCAGAAACAATGTCCAATAGTTTCCTAGCAGAAGCGTCTGTTGTTCTTGTTTCCAAGTTCTCTTCAGCTTTTTCTTTAGATGCATCTTGAGAATCTACACCAATAACTTCTTAAAGAAAAATAAACATTGATATCTAATTTGTAACAACAATCCATCAACGTTTATAATAAAGTGATTTCATGCACCTTGCACTGGAGACTCGGTGTTTATACTAATAGGTGAACTAACTTCTTTCATTTGAGCACTTTTCACCACAGAAGCTGCAGATGGATCAAGACCTTCGTTCTCATGACTAGCTGCAATAATTTAAAATCAATAAAGAATGATGTTAAATTTATTTAAGAGGTATAGCGTATACCTGTCAGTGGAGTCCCGGGGCTTTTCGCTTGTAACTTAGGTGGTCGGCCCCTCTTTCTTTTTCGTGTAATAGTTGAAACATTATCTTCGTGTACCTCCTAAATGAAAACACAGCTATAGTTTACATGTACAGCTTATATAATAAAGGGGTGAAATCACAATCACCCAATTCATCACTTCTTTCACCACAAGAAAAAATATATATTATCTTTTGCTTAGCTAATCTAAGATAATGCAACTGTAAATTTGTCACCTTATCAGCCACTGTCAATTGTTCCGATGGAGCATCTAGTTGTTCTGTATCGCCTTCTGAAACACTTGGAACTATTTCAGTGGAGGACGTGCTGATTATCATCTCTTGTGATACCGTCATCTCATTACACTCCAACCAGGCTAAGTCTTCGTTAGCATCTTTTTCCACACTTTGCTGGGTTTTTGTTTTGCCTGAGTCATCTTTAGCACCTGAAAAGTGTCATCTCCCTGAGCACTCCATAATGGTTTCAAAATAAACAAATGGAAGTGATTTGAAGTTAATCAGGAACCAATTATTAACAACCCTTCGTCTAAATTCAAGCTTGTATTCTCGTTTGCTGCTTTCTCCTTCTCTTCTGCTTATTAACAAACCAGATAGGTACATAAATAACTAAAATAAGCAATCTCAAAAACAAGCGATAGCCTTTTTTACGATGTACGCAGCCTCAATGGGTTACTCCCGGGACCGTTTCCACCCCACCCCCAAAGGTACACACCTAGCAAGATTTGAACCCTTGACCTCCTGTGATGAAACCAAGGACCTTACCACTAGGCCATTTAGTGGTGGTTATATATAAGCAATCTCAAACACCCTCTATAATTGCTTATTAACTCTAAGAGGTGTTTGTTTAAGCTTATAGGGGGGCTTATGAGTTTATTTGATTTCGGCTTATATTACATAAGCCTCAATTTTCTAGCTTATTTTGAGACCTATGGCGCTATGGGCTTATACGAGTTTATCATATCATAATAAAATTATATAAACCTACAAGTCTCAAAAAAAGCCAAAAAAAAATGGGGCTTATGTAATATAAGCTGAAACACAAATAAGCTCATACGCCACCACATATAAGTTTAAACATTATATCTTGTACATTGCATCTTAATGTTTTCTTACAGTTCAAATAAAAACAATCAAACGCGTAACTCATACAGTAATAAAGCTTAAACATTTACACGAGAATCGAAGATAATCACACAATTTCAAGAAGTCGAAAAAAATACTACCTTTCTTCTTCTTCTTCTCCATCCGTTGTTGATTTTGAATTTTGATTTTCCATAACATGTGCTTCCTCTCCCTGAGTTGTAATTCCTTTACTCTCTGTAGGTTGTTAATAAGTTGATCAATGTCTGCATGTGTTTTGTTTTTTTCCTTCATTCTTTTGAATGCTTCATCTAAACTTTCCTTCAAATCTTGCCAATGCATATCCTCCAGAGCCCAAAGCTTCTCCAGAAGTTCCACTGTCATCTTCTTTTTAAAATAATGCCCCTTTTTTTGCATTTCTGCCCAATGCCATTCAAACCCTGAAATCACTTTTTTTTGTCTATTCAACAACTTATTGAACGTCTCATTATCAAACATCTTTTTTTCTTCTTGGTTTTCAGTTTGGTAATTGGAATGTATCTGATTATATTTTAGGGTAAAATTGGGTTTTTGGGGGTTTTCAATTTGGGGTAATTTGGGTTTGAGTTACCCACTCACAAATAAAGCAAAAAATTTAATGACGTGGGGCTGATCGGTGCATTTTCTAGCATTTTTTCCCCCACTCTCTTATTAAACCAATCACTCACTTACACGTGACCGAGTGAATTTTTTGTGTGAATTTTGTGACTGATTCTAGCATTTTTCTTTGGATAGCAATGATAGACCCCATCACAAATTTCACACAAAAAATCCATTCGCTGACGTGTCAGCGGATGATTAGTGCATTTTCTAGCAGTTTGTTTCTCCTCTCTTATTAAACCAATCATCCCTGACACGTCAGCGAGTGGATTTTTTTTAATGGGTTTTCAATTTTGGGGTAATTGAGATATGGCGTTTTTTCCAAAAAAAATAAAATAAAGTGGGACCCATTTTCAGATGAAATGGTACTTTAGAGGTAACATGTACTCACAGTTGCCGGTTTGCTATCTCAATACAAAATCACCAACTCACTCAACTCATTTACATATCAAAGTTGCTAATGATTTGCACACTTCAATTTCTTATTTGCACACTCTAAATTGTGCATTTAGCAGTTGTATATATATATATATATATATATATATATATATATATTATATACTGCTTTCTCAATTTGTACATTTGAGTGTACAAATAACAAATAAAAAAGTGTCAATCAATTCTCTCTTTTTTTTCTTTTTATTTTTTTCTTCCTTCACTCACAACACACCAGTCAATTAGCAATCTTATTCACTCAACTCACCTCCGGTATGGTGGCGCTCAACTGGCGGCGCCAGTTTTGGTGATACATTTGACTGGCATGGGTTGGGTGCCACCATACACAACCCTCTTAAAGAAAGCAAGGTCTATGTTTAGTTACACGTAGCGCTAAACACAGCAAGCAGTAGCAGTAAGCAATAGGAATAGCAGTTAGTAGTAAGCTTGTTAAAAAAATGTTTGATAACATAGTTGTAGCTGTAATTATAAAGTGTAAAATTACGAAGAAAAACATATACACATTAAAATTAAAAAACTGCATAAACAAATAATAAAGTTATTATTTATAATGTACTAATTACTTTTACATGCTTGACATCATCATACGCTAGTTATAACTTATCGTCGACGTGCGTTCCATATTGATGTGGCAATATCGTAACGATTTTTTTTCTCATCTCATTAGATCTTCCGGTAGAAATACCTTCATTATTTGTAATCGAGCCACGAACATCCCGAAATTCATCACATCCACATATGGATGTTGTTCGAATGTAGTAAACACCATGTCTTCACTGTTGTTGATACAAAAGTTGGACGTTCCTTGTTCGGGGCTCCGGCTCTCGTACCAATTGAGTCTTGATTCTTGAGACCTGCGCACTAAGTAACAGAAAACACCGTTAGGCTTATCGTGGGATTGTCTCCCACGATTATCCTCCGGCGTGAGAGTAAGTAATCGGTTTAGGGTTAAAGGAGAGTTAGGGTTTTAGATCGTACCTTTAACGAGGGATAGGATTCCCTTTATATACACACGGAATCCTTGTTGGTTCCGTGTTCCCCAACCTTCAGCGTATCCCGCCTAAGTCGGTTGGGGAATGATTATCTCTAAAGGTTAGAAGATATCCGATATCGTATTCCATAAATAACTTTCGGGTTGGGCCTTCGTGGGCCCAAACACTTATCGGCTTAGCCCAGTTCGTGCTGGGCTCATTAGTATCGGACTTTAGTCGGGCGCGTGACCCGAATATAGACTATACGTCATCATGTCCCCCCAGTCTAGTATGCGCAGTAACTGACTGCGGATGCTAGACTAATAACTACAGTCAATGAAAAATTGCGAAGCGTAGCAAAGAAGCCAAAAAGGTTCCCGCTTTGAAAGATATACATTGTATCTAGACATAGTATTTTAAAATGGACGCCTCGTAAATCGGGGGAAAGGAACTGCCACAGCGTCACATCAACTGATCTTAGCCACATATTGAAGATAGTGGAATCCACGTGTCGTTCATCACGTGGATTAGAGAACTTATATAACCCCTTCACCTTTTTACGGTGATTATCACTGTAAAAATATTTCCGCCATTAACAAAGCTTCAAACTTTCCCAGCAAGAAAACCATAATATTCCACAGGTAACCGTGCGTGCGCGTATAAAAAACAATACAATGGTGAAGGTGTTATCTGACTTCACATCCGAAATAACCGAGGGCGAACTTCTAGAGTTCACCTCGGATTACTTTATTCCACTTGACGTGCATCCAGTTGTCCCCGTAGGGAAAAGCATCGATTGCGAACTTCCCCGTAGGGAAAGTAGGGGTATACACACGTTTTTTCGAATTCGCGAATCAACGTGTGCCCATATCCCTATTTATGTGCGACGTCTTAAATTATTACAGACTGCACCTATCTCAGCTGCACTGTATCGGTGCGGCTAAGATCACCAATTTTGAGGTTAACTGCCGTCTACTGGCGATTAACCCCACTATCCATCTATTCTGCGCGTTTTATCACACGACGTGGTCACACGGGTGGGTATCCTTTGCTAAGCGTGTTGGTAGGCTTCAGTGTTATACTGAAAAACTAGACGCGCTTAGAAATTGGAGGAAGTCCTTTTTCTGGGTAGATGACTCGTGCTTCCCCTGGCGATATAACTTCTACACTCAGGGTTCATTGCCGAAGGATGAGCGCCCCCTTCCTAGACTATATAGTGCGGAGGATGCGGAACTGATAAACGCCAACCGCATACCCATCAGTTCCTATCCTGAGGAATTTTTGGTTCATATGGGCATTAGTCGTAACTACTTTGGTATGCCGGATGAGATACCAATCTTCTTAGGCGCTAATGGCCAGGGTGGGTGCTCGTCCTTGCGCATCCCTTTTGGTAGTTAATGTAAGAGCTTTCTTTTCCTTTTGCACATTATGTAACCTCTTTATTTATTGGCTTCTGTTGCGCAGAGATGGATCTTTTCACAGTTGTGCAACTGGCAAGGCCACACCAGGTTGACGTGGGAGTGCGCGCCCTGAGGGAAGGAGAAGAACCGATTCTTGAGGCCACTAAAGGGCGTACTCTGGAAATGAATGTGGGAGATGAGGGGACCAGTTCATCAGTTGCGCTGGAGGCGATCCCCCTCCAAAGTGTTCCGAATCCCAGGGCTCCTTCTCCACCTCCGCAAATGAATGTGGCCGGAGGCGCAGAAGAAGAAGAGGAGGAGGAAGAAAGCGCTATCTTGAAGCACAAAAGAGCGCCTGGTGGTGATGGCGCAGGGCCTTCCAGGAAGAAACGTCCCGTTGTTCTTACCGTGGAGTCGTCAAGCGATGTCGCATCACCTACTCCATCCGTTGATACTGCTACTCAACAGTAAGTATTAATTGCAAAAGTCTGTGTCGCATTTCATCTGATATTATGAAACAATTGCTAATCCATTTGTGTATGTGCAGGTCTGAGCACGTTGTTGAGTCGCCCCCCAAAGATAGTCCTGTGCGTTCAGAGTCCTCCCAGCCTATCAGCCAAAACGCCGAGCATGTGGCGGCTGGAGATTCACCCATGGACCAACTTGTTGAGGAATTGATGGTGGCTGCTGCGCATCAGGCCTCATTAGTGGAGAGACTAAAGACTAAGATTGCTGGGGAAGACAGCCAAAGCGCGCAGAAAGATCAAAAAATTGCGTCGCTGGAGGGGCAGCTAGCTAGTGCCAAGGTTGAGGCAGAAGGCTTGAGTGTGTATGCTCAGAAAATCGCTGAGGAGAAAATGGCGCTAATGGGCCAAATAAACCAAGAGCGCGCAGAGTCATCAGGGTACAAGGCTTCGTGTCTCTGGGCAATAAAATATCTGGAGAAGGGCAAGGATACGTTGACCGCGCAGTTGGAAGATTTTGGTGCCACTGTGAGTAGTACTCTGGAAACACAAGAAATGAAGCTGCGTAAGCTCAGTTTGGATTATGATGAGGAATTATATCCTCATCTCATGTCTGTCATTGCTGAGCGCAGGTGGCTTATCAGCCATGGCCTGCGCCTTGCTGCTCTTACCACACTGGAGTCCAAGGAGGTAGTGGACGCATTTGGTGGGGTGGTCCAATGTGCCTTGGCGAGAGGGAAGTCGGAGGCTATAGAGGCGCTCCAAGAAGCTGACTTGCTGAAGGTACCTGCTGAAAAGGTACCTGGTTATGATGCGCAGTCCTATGATAACTTGGTTGCTGCTATGAATAGGATGAAGATCTTAGAGTTGCCCATGATTGCTGAAATGGAGCGCGACCAAGATTATCCCATAACTGTTATTATGGAAGGGTTGACCTTAGCGCGCCATCGTATTGAGAATGCAGAAGCGCAGCCGGACTATTTTTTGAAGCCCGATGTCTCTCAGCTTCAAGTGCCTATTTTTGCTCGCCCCAAGGACATTCTAAATCCTTTTGCGTTAGAGAAAGAAATGTCATTGAAGGAAGTGCTGGAAGCGCATGCTACCAGACTTGCTAAAAAGGAAGGTATTAAAGGTAAAGCGATTTTGTGCGGGGTTGGTGCAGCTCATCTTCCAAGGTCTGGCGGGGTGCCAGTGAGTGTTGTCACTGTGTCTCGCCAAGACTCAGACTTGTTGAAGAGGCTAAGCGAGATTGGAGATGCTGCAAGCCGCGTGGGAACTTCATCACTGGAGCGGTCTAAGAGTATATAGATAGGATCTTATGTTTTATGAACATCCTTTGTAATAACTTAGTTATTAATATAAATCTCCTTTTGTGTGTTAATATTATTGCAGCTTGTAATGTGCGTACTTGTCTGTTTGTCTTTGCATAAAAGACGTGTTCATTGTCTCAAAATCCAATGTGTACGCAAGCGCGAATAATACGAGAAATTCATAGTCATGTATGAAGATTATAGTATACTTAAAACGTAATTTCTAAGTAAGTTTGTCATAATCGTGTATGATGTGATATGCAGCGTACTGTAAATATCATCTTAAAGAATCAAGTATGTTGATTCCTCATTTTGTTAAACGTGCACCATATGCTTTGTTGCGCACCCGTCATGGGATGCGTACAGAACTTATTCCAACGTCTTGAGAACAAGGTGTTTAACAAGGATACATGATCCAATGTTGACGGGTTTGCAACCCTCTTACTCAACGAGTTGTTTTGTAGGTTAACTCATCCTTTTACCATCGTGGGTTTATTAGGTGCATGCACGCCATGTAGGCAAAAGATCCAAAAAATGTTAAAGAAGTATATGGAAATAACAAATTGAAATGTGTCGCGGAGTTAGCTAAAAACCGCGACGTTTTATTAATACTTGCAAGTTGTTATGAAAGAAAATAAGACATATGCGGTATGCCTAAGTAAAACAAAAAAAAATAAATACACGGATATTTATTGGTCACTTCACTAAAGTGCTGGAGTGTCCGTGCGCTGGGCCGTAGCCATTCCTATAGGTAACACCTTTTAAGGTTGCAGATGTTCCATGTGCGTGGTAACTCGCGACCATCCATGTCTCGTAGCTTGTACGCGCCTGTTCCTAATGCTTCGGTGACCTCATAGGGTCCTTCCCACTTTGGTCCAAGTTTGCCCGTGTCTTCTGCGTGGCTTGCATCATTGGCGCGGTAAACGAAATCACCTGGCCTGAATGAAACACTTCGCACTTTAGCATCATAGTATCCCTTCATCTTTGACTTTGATCTTGCCTCGCGTATAGCTGCGCGTTCGCGCCTTTCTTCCAGCAGGTCTAAGTCGATGCGCCGCTCGTCGTCATTGGTAGCCACATTGATTTCAGCAGTGCGAATAGTTGGCATCCCAATTTCAGCTGGTATGACGGCCTCAGCCCCATAGACTAGAGAAAAGGGGGTGTCCCCTGTGCTCGTTTTGATTGAAGTACGATGCGCCCACAGAACATGCGATAGTTCTTCCACCCACCTTCCTTTGTGCGTGTCTAGGCGTGCCTTAATGCCTTCACCCAGGCTCCGATTTGCACGCTCTACCAAGCCGTTGGTTTGTGGGTGTTTAACTGACGCGAAGTGCTGTGTGATTTTTAACTTCTCGCACCAGTCCTTGAAGGGGTTGTCGCAGAATTGTTTCCCATTGTCTGAGATGATTTCCCCAGGTAGCCCGAAGCGGCATACAATATTTTCACATACAAAGCGTTTCACCTGGTTGCCAGTGATTGTTACCACTGCCTTTGCTTCGATCCACTTGGTGAAGTAGTCTATGGCGACTATGAGGAACTTTAATCCTCCTGCTGCAATAGGGAAAGGACCTGCGATGTCGATGCCTCACTTGTAGAATGGTCATGGTGCCGTAATTGGTGTTAGCTCCTGTTGTGGTTGGCGTGGAACGGGTCTGTGAACTTGGCAGTCGTTGCACTTTCTTATTAAATCTTGTGCATCGCGGTGCATGGTGGGCCAATAGTATCCTGACCTTAAAGCGCGCGCAACCACAGACCGTGGTCCTGAATGCATGCTGCATGAACCTTCGTGGATTTCCCGCAGTACATAATTTGCTTGTAGGGGGCCAACACAGCAGAGCCATGGTTGTAGGAAGGAGCGTCGATATAGTATGTTATCCCGAAGTTCAAACCTCTGTGTTGTGCGCCGTATCCTTCGGGCTTCCTTCTGCTCTTGGGGTAATACTCCATTGCTTATGAATTCCACTATAGGTGTCATCCACGTAGGTCCGTCTTCGTCTATTACTGTGGATATTTCCATCTCTGAGATGGATTTGTCTTTTAACGTTTCCACCAGCACTTGTTTTGATAGGTGTGCAAAGCTTGTCGATGCAATCTTGCTTAGTGCATCAGCCTTTCGATTTTCCCCTCTAGGAACTTGCTTGATAGTAAACCTGTCGAAGCCTTGGATTAGTGCCTTGGTCTTGTCGAGATACTGAATCATGTTTTCCTCTTTGGCCACATACTCGCCCAACACGTGGTTGGCTACTAGCCGGGAGTCTACATTCGCTTCCAAGTTACGTACACCCATTCGAGCTGCTATGCGTAATACGGCGATTAGGGCTTCATACTCTGCCTCATTGTTTGTTGCTGTGAATTTAAAACGCAGTGCGTAAGTGAATTCCATTCCTTCCGAATTTGTGAGAATGAGGCCTGATCCTGACCCATCAACGCATGAAGATCCATCCGTGAACAAGATCCATGGATCTTGTAGTTCCTTCTTGCTTAGTGCGGGTGCATCATCGGTGTCTGGTTTTTCAATGATGAAATCTGCTAGTATCTGCCCTTTTACCGCAGTATGTGGTCTATAGGAGATGTTGTGCTCACCGAGCAATACACTCCACTTTTGTAGTCGTTCTGATGCGTCAGGTTTGGAAATGATTTGCTTAATTGGTTGGTCTGTGATTACTGCTATCGGGTGCGCTTGGAAGTACCTGCGCAGCCGTTTAGCAGCGAATGCTAATGCCAGGACCAACTTTTCCATTGCGCTATAATTCATCTCCGTCTTCTTGAGGGCTTTGCTTACAAAATAGACAGGTGTTTGCACTGAGTCCCTGTCCGTCAGTAGCACTGCACTGACTGCTCCCTGTGTCGCTGATAAGTACATAATCAGTTCTTCCCCTGGTCGGGGTGCAACTAGCGTGGGAAGCTCTGCCAAGTGTTGTTTGAGCTGTGTAAAGGCGTCTTCTGCCTCCATAGTCCAGCGGAAATCTCTCTTCTTTATACACTTCTTGAGTGTTTTGAAAAGGGGTAATGACTTGTCTGCTGACTTAGACAAAAATCTGTTTAGGCCGGCTAACTTCCCATTGAGATATTGGACTTCCTTCAATGTGCGCGGTGAAGGAAGTTCGATGACGGCTCTAGTTTTTTCTGGGCATGGCTTTATACCATCAGGTTCTATCAGGTATCCAAGGAACATGCCTTCTGTAGCGCCAAAGGTGCATTTTTTAGGATTTAACTTCATGTTGATCTCTTTGAGTGTCCTGAATGTTTCCTCAATGTCGCGCACCAATTCCTCTTCAGTATGGCTTTTTATGACCAGGTCATCGACGTAAACCTCTAGGTTGCGGCCAACCTGTTTTTCGAACGCATTATCTACTAACCGTTGATAGGTGGCGCCTGCATTCTTCAAGCCAAAGGGCATTTTGGTGTAGCAGTAGACGCCTTGGCTTGTGTGAAAGGCCGTTTTTTCCTCGTCCTCCTTAGCCATCTGGATTTGATGGTATCCTTTGTATGCATCAAGAAAGCACTTTAGTGGGTATCCACACAAAGATTCTACCTTCCAGTCTATCTCCGGTAGTGGGTAGCAGTCTTGTGGACATGCCTTATTGAGGTCTGTGAAGTCCACGCACATTCGCCAGCTACCGTCGCTCTTCTTGACCATTACTGGGTTAGAAAGCCAGTCATGGTAGTAGACTTCTCGCATGATTCCTGCATCTACTAGCTTGTGTACCTCTGCCAGGATTGCTTGCGTGCGCTCTGGAGCTTGGCCGCGCTTCTTCTGGCGGATCGGTGCGTATCCTTGTCAGGTTTGCAACTTGTGTTCTGTGATTGAGCGTGGTACCCCAGTCATGTGCTTTGGTTCCCATGCAAAGATATCCAGGTTCTTTTGCAAGAGTGCACACACAGCTGCTTTACCGCTGTCTGACAGTGATCCTCCTATCGATACTTCCTGTTCGGGGTATTCGGGATGAATTGCGACCTTCAGGTTTGGAACTTTGGTCGCGCACTGTTTTGTAATAGGTGTTGTTTCGCATGTGATCGCGTTACATTCTTTAGGTGGTGCAGCGGTGTTGTAGAGGGTAACAATACCTCCTTCCACTGGGAATTTAAGCATCCTGTGTGCTGTAGATGGTACTACGCGCATGGCTGATATCCCTGGTCGTCCGATAATGCCATTGTATGGAGAAGGGGATTTGATCACCATAAAATTCATCCAGGCTGTTGTGTAGTGGTAGTTATTACCCACACTGACTAGTAGTCGTAATTGCCCCATGGGCCATATCTTTTCGCTTGTGAAGCCAATCAGCGCTGTTGTGACCGGCCTCAATTGACTGCGTATCTCTGGGCGCAGTCGCTTGAAACAGTGTTCGTACATTATATCTGCAGACGCTCCACCATCAACATACATGCGGTGGATGTCGTGACCCCCCGCATTAATTTCGATGATGAGCGGCTCTACCTCTGCGTTATGCGTAGTTAAGGTAGGGAAAGTGATTGAACTTCCGTGGGAAAACTTCTGGCTGACCTTCTGCCTGGTTGTTCGCTGCCATGACTGTATCATGTAAATGGTGTCAGCTTTATCTTTGGGTCCTTCCTTCTTATTCCCAGTCTTTTGTCTATCTTTCCCTTCTTTGATGTTCTTGACCAAATGGTCCAGTCTACCTTCCTTGACTAGTTTGTCGATGAGCTGGCGCAGCTGGACACATTCATTAGTGGTGTGGCCCTTCTGTCCGTGATAGTCGCAATACTCACCTCCTACGCGTCGATCCTCTGGGGTACGCATGGGTGGAGGTCTTGGGAAATTCGCGCCTTCCGTTGCAAGTATCTCCTTTGGAGTCTTTGTCAGCGGGGTATACTTGTCGTTGTCCCGCCCGCTCCCCTGGCTGCGATAACTCCTGTTACGGTTACTACTCCGGTCAGTGGATTGTCTCCCAGGTTGTTCCTGTGACCGGTAGTTCGAGTAGCTTTTCTTGCTATCCGTCGCGGTGGCCTCTCCTTGGACGAAGGACCGTGTGCGTTTCATGAGTTCATCAAAGGATTGGGGAATCTTGTCATTCAACCTTTTGATGAGTTATGGGTTATTGACCCCATTCATGAACCCTAAGATTTTTAGCACTTCGGGACATGCTTTAACTTGTATGCATTCGTCTTTGAAGCGCTCCATATAAGCGCTTGTAGATTCCCCTTGGCGCTGTTTGATCCTGGCGAGTTCAACGGGGTTCTTAGCACACTTCTTCCGTTGAGTAAAGTTTAGGCGGAACGCCTTTCTCAACTCTTCAAAACCATTGATGCTTCTGCGTGGAAGCTTGCTGAACCAGTTCCGCGCATTTCCTACTAGTGTAGAATTGAACATGTGGCACCATACGGGCTGTGGCCAGTTTTCAATTGTAGCGGCTGATTCGAAATTTTTTAGGTGATCATCAGGATCACCTGTTCCGTCATAGGTTTTTACGTTGGCGGGAATGCGCCTCCTTTTGTTCTCTGAGAAATCACTGATGCGCCGAGTGAACGCATCCACTTTTTTACGGCGCCATGGGAGAGATATGTCTTCATCCTCCTGGTTAAGATATTTGTTTCTGGATTTTCAGTGTCCAGTTTCGCTATCCTCGTTGTCCGAAGAGTTACCAGAGGACAAGCTTTCCCTTTTTCGGCGTTTGCGCCGACTGTCCTCAGAATCTGCACTTGAAGGACTTTCACTTGGGGAGTGTCGTCGCCCAAGTCTGTCCTGAACTCTTTGGCTACCAAGCCTGGCGTGGACATTGGTACGCCGTTCATCTTCCTCGCTTCCTTCCAGATGCTGCGAGTTAGATATCTCATCATCCTCAACTCTCCTCCCAATTCTGTTAAACACCGGGGGTCGGCGGCTATCCCTTCCGCGCTTCTCCTTCTGACGGCGCGACGGGGACGTTTCATATTCAGAGTCGAAATTGAGTCGAGCATGCAGGCTTCGACTCGACCTCTTTTTTGCTTCCTCTTGCATTAGGGCTGCCAAGGTTTCGTAATTTTGAGATACGAAATCTCCCTGTGCGAGTTCCGGTGCGACTCCTTCCAGAGTGAGGGTGTCTGCTTCTACTACTGGGCCCTTGTTTCTGTCAGGTGCATCTGGTGCCTTCAAGGGGTCAGTTTCTAGTACTGATTGAAGGGGAGTAGCAAAAACGGTGCGCAACGGATCTCCTGCACTGGTGGTGGTGGTAGTCGCCTGGGTTGTCCCCGAGCGTTGTTCCAATGTAGGGAAAACTAGGTCTGGGCCTAACCCTTGATTTTTAGCGGCACTGGTTGTCCCAGTGGTCTGCTTGGAAGCTGATCCGGTGTGCAACTTCTTTCCTGTAAGGTCTGTTTGCGATCGCTGGTTTCCGTGCTTCGTTATTCTAGTTCTTAATTCTTAGTTAGGGTCCCACGGATGGCGCCACTTGTTGATACAAAAGTTGGACGTTCCTTGTTCGGGGCTCCGGCTCTCGTACCAATTGAGTCTTGATTCTTGAGACCTGCGCACTAAGTAACAGAAAACACCGTTAGGCTTATCGTGGGATTGTCTCCCACGATTATCCTCCGGCGTGAGAGTAAGTAATCGGTTTAGGGTTAAAGGAGAGTTAGGGTTTTAGATCGTACCTTTAACGAGGGATAGGATTCCCTTTATATACACACGGAATCCTTGTTGGTTCCGTGTTCCCCAACCTTCGGCGTATCCCGCCTAAGTCGGTTGGGGAATGATTATCTCTAAAGATTAGAAGATATCCGATATCGTATTCCATAAATAACTTTCGGGTTGGGCCTTCGTGGGCCCAAACACTTATCGGCTTAGCCCAGTTCGTGCTGGGCTCATTAGTATCGGACTTTAGTCGGGCGCGTGACCCGAATATAGACTATACGTCATCAACTGTCATTACTACAAATGCAGTTAAGCAAAGCAAATGCGGCAAGAATTATATAATATTGAGTTTCCACACTATATTTAGGCATTCTACCGAGTATTTTCCATCGTATCTTCAAAATTCCAAATGATCTCTCCATAGAAGTTCGTAGAGATGAATGAGAACGGTTGAAAGCCTCTTGCATGTTTTTAAGTGGCTCATTTTCAATTTATGATTTATAATATATTGTCTTTGGATATGGAACCAACTATCATTTTTTATCCGAATATCCTTTATCAACTTAATAATATTTACATGGTAAAACTTTAAAATAAGTCGCTTGTAATTTATCATTAAGTTATGGTATAATAACACAAACATATAAAATTACCTCTCTGAGGTTTTGAAATGTTTATAGATGGATTCTTAATGGCATTGAGGAAAACGCGTGTGTTGTGTTGAACCCTCCCATGCAATCGATATAAAGGTAAAGCATAAATTAAAGTTACATACTGCCATCATATTGAAAGTTGGTATCTCTTTTCTACCAATGTAAGTCACTTGTTCGGTCTGTGAGATGCATGCCCCAATATGCGTACCATCAATACAGACAATGCAATCCTAAATAATTTTTTTTTAAAGAAAATATCGAGATATAGTATCAGTAATATAACTTCAGATAACCAAAAACTAATTGAATACCTTGAAGTACGACATATATCTTTTATCGTTCATGATTTGATGTGGTGTTAATTAAAAGGTTGGATCCTTCAGGTTTATCATCTTCGGGCTAGACCATGAAAGCCTCTAGATCTAGCAGTTATTGCCTCTAGAACTTCATGAAATGCTCTATTAATAGTCTCTATTGAACATTGAAAGTGCTTACCAACATCCCTGTTAGACACCCCTAACGCAAGTGTATACACAAATATTCCCAACTTCTCGAAAACCGTCAATTTATCACTCGACTTTAACCCGTAACTTTATTCCAGTTCCTCGCATAGTTTTAAAAATATGTTTGGATGCATTCTAAAGCATTAACATATGAGATAGGGTTACCATTTGATATTTCATTCATTCAAGCTTCTACTGTTTGAGATGATGTCATGCACGGTTCATTATGCATATATTTGTAATAGTACACGAAACTAGATCGCATGAGTACAATGAGTCCACAACTAAATGAACACAACCATGTTTTCTTTTTCTGTTTTTTCTTTCAGTATCTATGTTGATTACGTTCACCTATACACATAAGTAAAAATAAAAGGTTAATTACTAACATCTCATAGTCTTTTCAAAAAAAAATTCAAATAAGTCATACACAAACATAAAAAAGTTATCATATATACAAAGATCTTCGATAACATCCGAATCCAAGTATAACACGAATTCATAATATGTAAAAAACATAAACTATAATGAAAATATACGATCAAAAAAAGAAAGAGTGTTTGTAAACAAATTTGACACAACCTGTGCCAATAAACATATTTTCTTTTTTCTTTTTTCTTTTTTTTTAAGCACGAACAAACATATATATAGTTGGCACTTTTAATTGTTTAAGACAACACCCTTAGGCACCACATACCATATAGGCACATATTTTTGAGGAAAATGTGAAATACTTCAGATACTTTGATAGATAGGTAAACCTACCACAGTCAACAAGTCTATTCCTGTCATCTACTTTGGTAGTAACTAGTAACAATCAAGAAACCTGAAGCTAATAAATTTAGTGGAATTACAAACAATTTAGAGCATAGATGAACCAGTACCAACTGTTAGGCGGCTAACAATACTAAAGGGTTAATTCATGTACGCTAGCAAGAGGAAGGACAATAATTTTACAAGTTACATTCATAAGAAGAAAAAAAAATAGCACAACATTGACATTACAAACAACAAATCTGACCGAAACCCGCTGACTAGCTCATAATGGGGCAGCTGCTAACCCATCAAATTTTGCAGCAACTTCCCTTAATTCTTGCTCAATTGCTTCCTCAGCTGCTTTCATTGCATCATTCTCTAAAGTCCATTTTTCCTTCTTCTGTAACACCTTCCTCCGTTCTTCCTCCAACTGCCTGATCTGTCTATCAATTTCATCAAGCTCATCATCGATTGTCTTTTCTTGTATCTTCTGCTCCTCTATTTTCTCTACAACTCCTTTTGACCGATCTGCCAGCTCCTGCTGTTTGTCCTTTAACAAGAGCAAACGTGTCAAACGGTCTCTTATCACCTGAACATCAAATCCATTACTTTCCAATTCCACAAGTGTTTCCAAACAGTCCTCTATAGCACTTCTTGGACCGTCAACTCTTAAACAATAAGTCCTGCCCACCACAGTTGAAAATGTCACCATGGTGCCAATGGCCATTCCTTCTCGAGCACTCTCTTTCACACCTAATAATGGACGAAAATGTGGGTTTTGTGGGATCTTCTGGAAGGCTTCCATTGATTCTATTGAGTGCCAAAGCGGGGTGCGTTTCACAAAGGGCAAGTTTTCTGCATTCATGCCACATGTGACGGCTTCTGGTCGTCTCTCGCTTGCTTTAAATATTCAAATTCCGGCAAAAAGTAGAGAGAGATTCTTGTCATTAATTATGTAGATAACAAGCAAGTTGAAACTGGTAAAATTACAAATCGGTCCATTTGCTGTGAGACTATTGAAACTTGTATCACTTTTTTTGAGCTTATACTGAAAGAACCCTATATTTTGCTAAACCAGAAAAAAGTACAAAAATATGGAAAAGAAGTACATATTTTGCGACGCAATAATAAAATTTGCAATTTTATGCCCACAACTGCCAAAAATGTATGACAAAATTTGGAAAACCAGGTTTGACTACTTGGGGCTGTTCATGAAATTCGCAGTTCACACAATTTATTTTATGAGACATAGAGTTATTCGGGATAAACATGAAAAAGTGGTAAGGTTTGTAACTAGTCGCACTTAAAAGTGTCAAATTTGTAAATTTCCCATTATAATTTGCTTAAACGAGCTTTTACCTGGATTTTGAATAGGGATAGGAGAGTGCATTCCGTCAATCCATCTTGAAAGAGGTTGATCATCAGACACAGTGTCCAATAGTTTCCCAACAGAAGCGTCTGTTTTTCTTGTTCCCATGTTCTCGTCGGCTTTTTCTTTAGATGCATCTTGAGAATCTACACCATAAACTTTTAAAAGTTAGACACAGATATCTAATTCATAGCAATAATCCATCAACGTTTATAATAAAGTGATTTCTTGCACCTTGAACTGGAGCCTCGGTGTTTATACTAATAGTCCGCCGTTTACCGCGTTTTCCTCTACCAAATGAATACTTTTTCCTTGAACGTTTAGCTTTTAGATCTTGTTCTTGACTTTCGTCATGCAGTTTGTCTTGTTTTAGAGGTTCTTGGTCCCTTTCCAATGATTTGGCTCCTGAACTTGTAGGTGAGCCATCTTCTTTCATTTGAGCACTTTCCACCACAGAAACTGCAGATGGATCAACACATTTATTCCGATTATCTGCAATTATTAATTAATCAATAAATGATAATGTTTTAAACTATAAAGCAGTGATTTCTAATTATTGGGGAGATCGAAATTATACCTGTCAGTGGAGTCTCGGGGCTTTTAGCTTGTAACTTAGGTGGCCTGCCCCTCTTTCTTTTTGGTGCAACAGTTGAAGCATTCTCTTCATGTACCTCCTAAATGAGAACGAGATACTATATTATTGAAGAACAACGCATATAAACAATGATTCCCAAAGGGGTTAAAGTTGAACCACCCAAGTCATAACTTCTTTTACCACAAGAAAAAAAAAATATATTTTGCTTCGATAATCTAAGATAATGCAAGTATAAATTTGTCACCTTATCAACCACTGTCAATTGTTCCAATGGAGCATCTAATTGTTTTGCATCGCCTTCTGCAACACTTGGAACTATTTCAGTGGAGGACTTCGTGATTATCTTCTCTTGTGATATTGTATTCTCATTACACTGCAACCCCGTGACGACAGGAAGGACTAAGTCTTTGGTAGCATCTTTTTCCGAAGTTTCTTGGGTTTTTGTTTTGCCTAAATCATCTTTAGCTCCTGAAAATTGTTATCAACATGAGCATTCCAGAATGTATGCATAGTTTCAAAATAAGCAAATGTAAGTGATTTAAAGGTAATTAGGAACAAATTGTAAACAAACCTTTGTCTAAATTCACGCTTTCATTCTTGTTTGCTGCTTTACCCTTCTTTTTTGAGAAATCCATTGTCGGAGTCTCTTGTTCAATACCTTTTTCTCGTGTACTACGCTGCAATAAATGAAAAGTCAATCTTGACCCTGAGCATTTTCCTCTTTGGACCCCAATACAATGAGAATAATCGGATAGGTGAAACGGTACTAGCTGTTATTTTGTTAAAATTTCTCTTGGATTGAGCTAAAAAAATTACATATAGTCCAATTTAATATATTAATAGATGCTTAACAAATGATATGATATACAACTCACCACTTTCTTTCCATAAGAAAGACTCTCAGTTTTACCAAACTCAGAATCAAGGTCCTCAGATTGACCAGCAGAAGTGCCATTTGTCTTTTTACTAGAATCAACCATAAAAGTTCCTTTCTTCAGTTTCTTGGAAGGCGATGAATCATTATCATTGCTTTCAGGAATTGTCTGCTTCGTTCGCTTCATTATGGATGTTGCAACAGTAGATTGTTTACCTATGGTTGGAGCTGTTTGCTCAATCTGCTTATTAATCAAGGAGCTTGTTGCATCCACATCCGCGTCGCCCTTCACAGAATAACATTCACCAACACACTCAGTACTATCGACATAAATATATGTGTTATCAGTTTACACCTGTTTACCCATTATTCTGACTATTTTTAAAACACCTTAGGTGGTGTTTGATAATGACTTAAAGAGTCTTAATTGTAAAATAGGTAATTTAGTTAAGTCACTAATTGAGTGTTTGTTTGGTGCTTAATTTAAATGGATGACCTTCTAGAAAAAGCCATGAGAATGAGGGTCTCTATATTAAGTCATCACTTTTATCCTACTTTTACATATTTACCCTTCCACTTCTTAACCACTAATCATCACTTATTTCAAATAAAAGGGTATAACAATAATTTTATTAATTCAGACACTTTATTCAGCATACAAAACAAACAACCATTTAGTTTATACATAAGTCGTAACTGTGCCTAATGAAAGAATATTTGATATTTGCGAAACATGAACAAAACTGCATTATTCTTTGAGATGTGACAATTAACATATTGCACTTTTACGAAGTTTCAAAATTATAAGATATTTTATTTCTGGATAGGTGCATCATCTTAATCCAGAAAAGAATAATGTAACAGGGAATCCTTATTAAAGGTTAGGCTCTATATCTGATAACACACACACAAAAAGAAATAATAAATAAAGTGGGTCGCTGCAATTAAAAAACAGGTAGACCAATCAGCTATAGATGTAAAGATATGAATACCTCAGAAATGTTGAGCCCTTTGTTGTACCATTTGCCATCGTACCACTTCATGTGCGGCCTTACTTTTGAGGATATAAATGCTCTTTCCTTCTTACTGTGCTCAAAGAACACACTATACCTATTATCGGCAAGTTCTTTGGTAATTACTCCACTCCACCAGCCATAGTCATAATACACATCAACCTTTTCATGCAAACCAAATTTCTTGTCCCTCAGATGAGGGGGTGGTGGTCGGATATGCCAGTAATCTACATTAGCTTGAAGAAGAACCACCTGATCACCATTTCTTGGCTTCTGATACTCAACTAGAAAAATACTGTCGCCACAGTATTTTAGCACAGTTGCAGGAACCCAAACCTCATGCGGATCTTCGTTATCAAATGCTACTTCTACTGTTTTACCTGCAGTGAACATAAAAATTGCTGTTCTCTTTCGAGAAAGAGCAAACAAAATGAGAAATAAGAAAAAAATATATATATATCACCAACTAAACAAGCGTTGCTTGATTGATATAGTTAATCTATTTCACTTATTATTCCATTTTGAGTAATCTATTAATGTACATGCAACGGGGGTCACCAAACATAAATTAACCGGTTCAACAAGTCATGTGTTACATGTTCAGTGACAAATTTTTACGTCAATTCTGACCTATTTATCCGGTTACCCTATGTCTGCCTATAAGATAGTAGAATACCTATACCAGAACAAAAAAGAAGAGTAAAAGTAGAGAGCTATATCAATCAATGAACCTTCCAATTCTGACAAGAAATCAATATCAGAGCAATGATAAATGGGAAAGTGCCAAGATTCTAAATTTTCTCTGCCATTGGCAGAAATGGAAGTTGATTTTCCTGAATCAGAACAGATGTTTTTCACAAAAAGAAGCATACTTAGGTCCCTAGAATTGACAAATTGTCAAATTGCGGATCACTAGTCACATTTCATGACAATCTTTCTAAATTATAAACAATACTTACCAAGCTAAACCACAAAACATGAAAGAACCTCACAACATAAGGAATGTATTTGCAACACTAGCCCAAGATGGAGCTAGAGCTTCAGGAGTGTTTGTATTAGCTCATTCAATGGGCTTATAAGCTTATTGAATATTTGATAAGGGCTCATAAGCCATTAGAAATGGGCTTATGCGCTAATCAAATTTCCAATAAGCTCATTAGTCCATCAAATAAGATCGTACAAAAACTACAGTATTTTAAAAAGCAACTAATTAGGATTTTTTTTCATTAGGACTGAAGCTTTGTAAGCCAAACGAAGCTATACTTTTGAGAAACTTAGGCCATGTTAGTTGCATAAAAAGCTCTTTTTTGCAGAAAAGTTTTCTGAGAAAAATAGAAAACATGTTCAAATCCACATTTCTCTAGGAAAGTTTTCTATAAAATAGGAAATCGGTCTTTCTAATTTACAACATGATTTCAGAAAAGTGAAAGATGTACTTTTCTGAAATAGAAAATACAACACCATCTGTTTTCTATATTTTCACTTTTCTGAAATAGAAAATACAACACCCAATTTTCTGAAAAAAATCCACAACTAAACACAGCCATACTTTTTTCTACTCTCCATTTCTCTAATGAAAGAAAACATTTTCCAAGTTTCTAACACTTGTTTAAAGAAAAAGAAAAACAGCCTTTGATTTTTTAACAAAACTAGAAATGGAAAAGTAGAAATTTCTTCATGCAATGCAACTAATGTGGCCCTTATTTAATTAGGAAAATAAGCTTGAGCTCCCATAACTTAATGATTTTCTAAAACAAGTAGTAATCCTGAATACAAATAAATTAAGTAAAGCTAGAATAGATAATGAATAGTAATAAACATAAACCTCTCATTGAGTTATAACCCATTCGACATCGAACCATTTTCGATAAATTAAGTTTAATCGCTTCTTGTGCTGATTTATTGGAATCCGTCACTCACTCCGTTCTTGCTAACTCAAGCTGTCAGCAGTGCTATATTTTAGGGGGGTTTTCTAATCCTATATTTTAGGCAAAGGCCATTTTTAGAGTTAATTTAAATAGTGTGCCTAATTACATGCCTAAACCTATCTGTCAAAATCTTATTGATGACATAAAAAAAACCGCTTTTTCACAAACTAATAACTTATTGCCACATTCATTTAGGCATATAATTAGTCTCATTTTTAGGCCTACAAATCATTTTCCTTTCATAAATAGTCTCTGTGGTGTCTCTGTGGTCTGGAATGTTTAACGGATTTAATCTTTTTACTTTTTTTAACAGGTTTGGTCCTGTGGTTGCGACCCGTAACGGGTTTGGTCTCTTGACCAATTTTTTCGTTTGTTTGACCCTCAAATTTACATAAATGACATAAATACAAAAATAAGGTCTCGTGGTTTGTAGGGTATAACAAATTTAGTCCCTATTTTTTTATTACGTTTTGTTCGTTTTCATACGTTTTATGAGGGTGTTTGTTAAAGCCCATAATTGTCAAAATAAGCCACAAACAAAATTGTGGCTTATTTTATATAAGTCGAACTCATATAAGCTAATAAGCTCATATATAAATCAAAACAAACACCCAGGTGTTTTCGAAGCCTATATTTTAGGCAAAGGCATATAAATCATTTTATATGACTAAGAGCATTTTGTGTTATAAAGAGCTCAAGCTTTTCATTTGAGCCTCATCGGTGCCACATCATTATAACACAACTCCATAATACACTATCTATCATAACACAATAGAACCTTTTCATTTGAGCCCATCACTTCCAATTCTATTTTCTTTTTAATTTTTTCAAATAAACTAAAATTCAATCATTAAAATAAAATTGCAATACGAAACTAAAATACAATACAAAAAAACGCAACAAACTACGATACGAAATTTAAAACAAAAATGATGATACGATACGAAATCACAAATCATCCAACAGTTCTCATCAAGCTTTCATATTTAGTTGATGAGGTCTTTCTTCTCATTTCCAGACTTGCAACACTTATTCCCTAACTGCCTTCAAGGCGATTGAGAGGCGCGTATTTGGAGCATAATACGATTTAGCTCACTTAACAAATTTTTAACCAGCTGGAGTTCTTTTTCTTGTTCGGTGCGTAGTCGCGTAAGGATAGCCTTTTGCACCTCGTTTGGTTCGTTAACCATAGTGTTTGTGTGAAAATGAGTGATACTTGAAAGAGTTTGATAAAAAAGTTGTGTGAGAAAATGAATTATTGTAAAGGGGTATTTATAGGGGAAAATATCCGTTGGAGCCTATCAAATTCAAAATTTGAAACTGCTGCAAAAATATAAAAGTACATTCATTTATTTAAACATAAAAGTATTTAACATTACAATACGAAATGTAAAATTACAACACGAAAACTAAAACATTTACGGGTTTTTTGGAGGATATTCATAATGAAGCGGAATGAAGGAAGGAGATATAGATATCCTCTCTCATTTCATTCTGCTTCATATAAATATCCTCAAAAAAAAACTCCTACGTGTAAATAAAAATACAAATTATGATGCAATGCGAAATTTAAAACATAATACGAAAACTAACACATAATCGTCGTAAGTGTATTTTTCATGTAGCCAAATATACTTCGCATTGATCTGTTCTTGTATTCTCTCCGCATTTCTAAACAGCGCATTATGCATCTCGTAATCTTTCGACGATTCTTCGTTTAAAAAAAGTCTATTTGAGCACGGTTTTCAGGCGAATGTCATTGCATTTCTCGTATGCTTGTCTCAGATCATCTTTAGCTTTGCATGCCTTGTCAAACTGCATGGCTAAGTCGCTCAACGCTCGTTGACGAGTGGTATCCTCCGCAATTAGTTTATCAACTAAAGCAATGAATTCATCGATGATATGTGGAAGTGAACAAGCCATATCAGAGTTTTGGTAAGGATGAAGTGTTTTAAAGAGAAATTGTGTAAAAGTTTGTTTAAGTTAGGTAGTATTTATAGTGTAAAAGTGTGTTTAAAAAAACAAAATAAAGAAAAATAAAAAAAAAAGTTCTTGTTTATAACGTTTACCTACAAAACAATTTTGTCTTTATTTACGTCGCCTGCATGACGAGTACCTAAGTGGCGAGGTGGGGCGGCGGAAGAGGGGACGTTTCGTGACACCTGACGCTTTAAGGGCATGTTTGGCGCAATGGGCCAAGACTTAGGTAAGAGCTATAGTTGGGGCCGGGGCTTATATTATAAGCCGAAAGCTGGAGCTTTAAAGTTGTTTGTTTAATTAGTTGGAACTAAAGCTTATTAGTATAAAACCGCATAAGAATACATTAAATTAAATTCAGATATATTTTCAGTTTTTGCGTGATAATCTATTATATTCTAAAAGGCATTTAAGTAATTTTACTAGCTATAAGCCCATTTTCATGGGCTTGGCCTTGTGGAGGCTTATGGCTTATATATGCTTGTGTGACAAACAAGACTTATTTTATAAGCCGATTTATTTTAAAAGTTTAAGCCCTTATAAGCCCCTTAAAATCCTCTGCCAAACACAACCTAAGTCACACCACTTAAGCATTCACGTCACCTCAACTTTCTCTCTCCATTTACCTCCTTACACTCTCTCTCTCACATTTCATTAAAATACTCGCTTTATACACATGTAACTCACAAAATACCTCTCACACACACTCGCAAATCAAAAAATTAATAATAAAACCATCTCATGAGCCCCACAAATGCACAAAGACCGAATGGTTACCTCCCTCACCGTTCATCCTCTTTTCTTCCCTAGTGTGAGGCACACCCAATTTAATGGGGTGGCGCGTGAAATTCGTCCCTCACGGAAGGTCACGAGTGACCCATAAGAGCAACCTGAGGGGGTGTTTGTTTTATAAAAAAATGTCACTTAACAGTTTCTTAATCTGATTCATTCAGACGTGGTCAAACTTTGGGTCATTATGTGCGTTCGTTTTTGTTCTCGTTTAGACGCACTCAGAGGCTAGAACCTATTAACCAACAAGATATGAAGGGATGTCTTACTACCTCTTAATGGCTTTAACTCCCTATTTTTTACTTTGTTACTTTAGTTTTGGTTTTTTGTTTTTCCCCCTTTAGTTCATCTTTTTCATTTCATAATATATATTTTCTCGACTTTTCCTTTAGCAGTGATAATACGTTTAAAGATAATCATCATTGTTGATTTTTTTTCTTTTTCTTTTTGTTAAATAAAAATTGTTAAATATGATAATATGATGATGACGAAAATGTTGAAGCACAAGAGAGTCTATGAAACAATAATAACATATAACTAATTTGTGAAATCAAATTGTAGCACGCGTATTTTGAGCATTAAATTAAATATTTTTAGTTATTCATTGTCAATGATAAGTATATTATAAAATAGAGTAAACTACACCATTCGTCCTTGTGGTATACGTTGACCATCAAGGATCGTCCTTTGACCAAAAAAATTGCACCGTTAGTCCTTAACTGCGAAACGTTACTCAGCGTTGGTCCCTCACCCTAACTGGCGTGAGTAACGGGCGTTAAGCCTATTTAAGTCGAGGGTATATTTGTCTTTTCAGGGAGATAGGAGATAGTGTGGGTGGGAAAAGACAATCACATGTAACATAACCCATCATTTTGTCTTGTCCTTACTTTTTGTCCCACTTCCCACCACATGTAACATAACCCATCATCCACATAATCAAACACACACAAATTCATCTCCCTCATCTTTCTTCACACTACCATCATCACCAATCTCCGATGGCAATGTTGTCATCTCACCACCGGTAACACCACGTCATACAATCACAACCAAAAAACATCAACTTGCAACCACCAACCACCTCCGACGGCTACAACAACAGCGTCACCACCATCATCGCCGCCACTGGCTACTCCACCAGTGTTAACGGCTGTTAAATTTACACAAGCAAGGATATTTTGGTCTTTTTATTACTTCTCTCTCTACTTCATCTTCTCCACTTATCCATTAACACAAACTCCACATTCTCCAGAAATCTTAAGCTTTAAAAGCCTTGAACTAAAAAAAAAAAAAAAAAAAAAAAAAAAAAAAAAAAAAAAAAAAAACTGAAAATCAAGAACTTTAATCTTTCACCCAAAAATTTTTATACCTCTAATATCCAAACACACATATATACACAAGAGCATATTTCCATCCAAAAAAGCTCAAGATGTCACAGCCACCACCACCCTCGACCTTGAACCATTGCCGTCACCACACCTCCATCGTCCAAACAAGATTTATGGTCGAATCTTGATTTTAAGACGTTCTAGATTGTTGCAAATCAGATCTCGAGAGTATGGTGGTTGCTTATCAAATCAATTTAACCACACAGATCTAAGCCCATATACAAAAAAGAAAAAGAATAATAAAAATAAAATTAAATGGTTAAGGAATTGGTGATTTTTCAGCTTTGATGTTTGGATCATAATGACTAGGAATAATTATAAGATGCCTTTTTGTGTTATGTTTGATTTGATGGATTTGAGTGGCGGCGGCGGCAAATCTAAGTGAAGGTGGATGTGGCAGCGTTTTTTGGTGGTGGTGGAAGCAGCTGCTGCAACAGAGACGGTGTTTTTTGGTGGTGGTGGTGGAAGCAGCTGCTGCTGCAACAAATCAAGCAGCTGCTGCGTTTTTTGGTGGTTGGTGGGTGTTGTGGCAGCGAGGGTTTTTGAAGGTGATAATGGAGTTCTTGATTTGTTGGGCTTTTAATTGTTGCGGTGATGACTTATTTTTTTATTTAGGTATGTATTAGTTAAAATGTATGAAGGTGATAATGGAGTAATCTTGTAATGGTTGTGATTGTGTTTTAAGTGACGGGTTTTTGAATTTTTGGCACAAGAATTTAATAAACATGATGATTTGGGCTTGTGATGGTGGCCAGAGGTGATGAAAGTGGTGTGGGTGAAGATGAAGATTGTGGGTAGTTTGTTGTTTGAAGATGAGGTGATGATATATTAAAGGAAGAAGATGAACTTCAGGTTAAAAAGACAAATATACCCTCGACTTAAATAGGCTTAACGCCCGTTACTCACGCCAGTTAGGGTGAAGGACCAACGCTGAGTAACGTTTCGCAGTTAAGGACTAACGGTGCATTTTTTTTTTGTCAAAGGACGATCCTTGATGGTCAACGTATACCACAATGACGAATGGTGTAGTTTACTCTAAAATATTTTACTTTTTTTGCAGTCCAATTATCGTATATTAATTGATAGTGATAGTTTATAAAATGGTGAAGATGTTTAACAACATGAGTATAACATATCAACAATATATGACTACTTAAGAGATCAAATTGAGAGACAATGTTCTTAGATATTTTATTTTAACAAATTATGTTTTTACATTGTTATGATGTGTTAATTTTATGACTCGGTAGTTATATATAACGTTTATAAACATTTATGTATCATAAGTAGGAAACTGCATTATATTTACATCATTCAGACATCTTTTTACAAAAAAAGAAAACAAACAAACAAATATTATTTCATTCATATTAGACATTTACGCCTCAAATTTAGATTCGGATATGCAAATCAGATTCAGAATTAAAGTGTCTTAATAAACAAATAACACCTAAGTACTTACTATAATTAATGTGTGGGGTAATATTACAAGAACATCAATATCTAAAATCTTTTATATAGTAAGAGAACGAGAAATTAAATTTTTAAGGAGTTTTTAGTCGTATTAATATGAGACTTCGATTTTCTCATGTAGACGAAATTAAGAACTTTCTTTCGAGCATTATTTTTTACTGTTGAAATTTTCGCCCTAAAAAATCACATGTAATCTGTTATTTTAAAAATCACATATTAAAATCACATGTGATTAGCTATTTTAAAAATTACATGTGATTTCACAAATTATATGTGATTTCACAATCACGTGTTAAAATAGTGAATCAACTACGATCTTACAAATCATATGTGGTTTTCAGGGCGGAAATTTCAGCACTCACAAAAAATCGAAGTAAAAGTTTGTCGAAAGTATAGAAGTGCCCCTCTACAAAGATGACTTAATTCTCGTCGCGATGGTATAATTTGTTTGGCGTAATGGTTAACGGTTGTGATATATTTGATTTTTAAAAAAGGATGATGAACACGTTTTTTTTTTTTTTTTTTTTTTTTTTTTTTTTTTTTTTTAATTTGATGAAAAAATGAGCATTTGATAGAAAAAAATTTATTGTTTTTTCGTATTTAGATTCCTTGAGAAAGAATGGTAAAGAAAATAGTTGAGAATTTTGAAAATCCCATTTAGATGCAATTATATTTTTTTCATTTTAATAAGATTACCTCGGATTGCGATGGTGGGTGGCGACGTCGAATATGGAAGTTAGAAATTTTACCAATGGTAATTATGGTTAAAATTATATACTTGAATGGTAGATTGGAAAACACCGTCTTTTTTTTTTCTTTTTTTTTTTTTTTTTTAGAGAAAAAGAATAAAATGATAGGTTGTTTTTTTTTTTTTTTTTTTTTTTTTTTTTTTTTTAGTTAAAATTAAAAAGTGAAAATTTTACTTTTTTTAAAAATTGTTAGAAAGAATATGACTGAAAAGGTTTTCAATTTTTCCATTTTATTGCAAAATAATAATAATAATAATAATAATAATAATAGTTAAAAAAAAAAAAAAAAAAAAACAAAAACTGAAATAAGATATTTTTCACCCCTAACACCCTAACTTTTTTTACTTAAAAGAACTCATGACAAGAGTTATAACAAGGGGCAAATTTTACAGAGATGATTTACAAAAAAATTGTGAATAATGATAATTCATAGAAAATTGGCTACAAAGTTATAATCGAAGATAAATGTGGCAAAATAGGTGGGTCAGGTAAGGTTTAAGTCATAGGTCTAGATGGATTTAGTCTATACAGGTCCGGGTCTAAATGGGTCATGAGTTTTGATGGGTTGAGTCTTATCTAGATATGTTTTGATCCGATCGACAAGATTTTTTTTTTCTTTTTCTATTTTTAGTAAGAGATAAATAAATAAATAATAAAGTAAAAATAAAAATTTTGATCCGCTCTGTTATATAATTTTATTTTCTATCGCATACCCAATTAGACCCATCTATAATTTAGAGAGATCAAACTAAAACTCATTTCTTATTAGATATTTGAGTATGGATCTAGTGTGAGAAAAATATTTAAATGAGAAGAGTGAGAAATAATTGGAGCCACATATTTCAAATAAAGAAAAAGAAATAATAGGGAGATGCATATATTTTTATGGATGCATTTAATATTTGTGGTTATGGTTTCTTCTCATTCTTCCCGTCTTAGTTATACTTCTCATTTGATCCTACCTCTTAGATATTTAACCAACTTTACCCATATCTATACTACTTTATAATGCATTTAGGCCTTCTAAAATTAAAAGGCTTAAAATTCAGATTTTTAAAGTTACTTATTATGGAAAAACACGCTCCCTCCCTCTCTCTTCTACACATAAAACACACTCCATCTCTCTTCTCTCTACCCTCGCCAGCCACCCTCTTCTCCGGCAACCACCGCCGTCGTCCGGCCACCACCAGTGCCGGCAAATTTTCCGGCGAAATCTTTTTCTTGCCGATTCGATAGATCGGTTAACCTTACATCATTTCTGGAGATTTTGAGCCCTCGGCTCCCACCACAGCGCCACCCACGCGCCACCACCGCCGCTGTCACCACCATCTCATCACATCACCACCTAAAAACGGTAAATCTGACCCTCGTGGTCATTTCTATGCAATGCACGCGCTGTGAGAACCCCTCACGCGCTGTGAGAACCCCTCGGCGAAATCTTTTTCTTGCCGATTCGATAGATCGGTTAACCTACATCATTTCTGGAGATTTTGAGCCCTCGGCTCCCACCACAGCGCCACCCACGCGCCACCACCGCCGCTGTCACCACCATCTCATCACATCACCACCTAAAAACGATAAATCTGACCCTCGTGGTCATTTCTATGCAATGCACGCGCTGTGAGAACCCCTCACGCGTGGTACATCTTGAATATAAAGATTCGGGTACGGGTTGTTTTGAGGTGAACGTATCACCACGGCCACCACCGTCGTCTTCCCCCTTCTCTTATCTTTTTTCCATCTCGTTGTGGTAAGTGGTCGCGTGACCGTCTCGTATTTATGTTTCATTTAAAAACCAGTAGTTACCGAGTACCCGCCGCCGCATTGCGCGGGTACCCTGCTAGTTTAACCAATATGTCTTAAGTTGCCACCTCTAATTGAAGATTTTTAATACAAGAAAGATGACGTTTATACATAGATGATTTAAATTGTGTCGAATAAAACTGTGACAATTTTTATCTATCATCAATACATTAAGGCTTCTTTGTGGGTTTTGGACCAGCCCCAAAAACTCTAGGACATTTGGTAGCTTGACCGGACCCAAGTTTGTGCGAGTGTAACAATTTTTTTTTTTTTTTTTTTTTTTTTTTTATAATTATTTTACGGATTTAATATAGTGTTAAAGAAGAAAAGCGCTGCAGACTGTAAAAGCTGATTCATTAAAAGCAAAAACAGAGGACATTGTCAACATAGATACTAAGAACTTGCCCTTACATTTTGGATCACAACAATAGAAATGAACTCAAAAGGGGGCAGCTGCTAACCCATCGAATTTTGCAGCAACTTCCCTTAATTCTTGCTCAATTGCTTCCTCAGCTGCTTTCATCGCACCAACCTCTAAATTCCATTTTTCCTTCTTTAGTAACACCTTACTCCGTTTTTCCTCCAACTGCCGCATCTGTCTATCAATTTCATCAAGCTCGTCATCGAATGACTTTTCTTGTATCTTCTGCTCCTCTATTTTCTCTACAAATACTTTTGACCGATCTTCAAGTTCCTCCTGTTTGTCCTTTATTAGAAGCAAACTCGTCAAACGCTCTCTAATGACCTCCACATCAAACCCATTATTCTCTAAGTCGACGAGTGTTTCCAAAGAGTCTTCTATTGCACTTCTTGGATCGTCAAATCTCAAACAATAAGTCCCATCCACCACAGTTGAAAACGTCACCATGGTACCAATGGCCAACCCTTCTCGAGCCCTCTCTTTCACACCTTTCAACAATGGTCGAAAATGTGGGTTTTGTGGAAGCTTCCGGAAAGCTTCCATCGATTCAATTGTGTGCCAAAGTGGGGTGGTTTTCACAAAGGGTATGTCAGCATCAATGTCACAATATGTACTTCTTGTTGATGTTCCCACTAGGGCAGAAGGCGAAGACAGATTCATTTGTCATCAATATGTACTCATCATTATTTAATACAATAATAGTTATAATTTGGTTAAACGAGCTTTACCTGGGCCATTAAAAGGTACTGGAGAGTGTACTCCTTCAATCCAATTCGGAAGAGGTTGATCATCCGGGTCCACTGATTGCACAGCAGAAGCTTCTGGATTTTTTGTTTCTAAGCTCCCATCTGTTTTTTCTTTGGATGCATCTTGAATATCTACACCAAAACTTGTTAGAACAAAAAGTAAACTCTGAAAATAATGATCCACCAACTCTTAATAATAAAGTGATTTCATGCACCTTGAGCTAGAGATTCATTAACACTGATTGTCCGCCGTTTTCCTCGTTTAACTTGAGCTGATGAATACTTTTTCTTTCCCCGTTGAGCACTTGCATCTTGCTCAGGTTTTTCATTTGGCTCCTTAACAGATATTTCATTTGGTTCCTTTATAGGATTTTCATTTGGCTCCTTAACAGGTTCCTGACTCTTATCCAGTAATTTGATTCCGGGACTTGCAGGTGAACTAACTTCCGTCACTTGATCACCTTCCACCACAGAAATTACAGCTGGTCCAGCACCTCCATTCTGATGATTAACTGCAGTAATATTTAATAAGAAAGAAAAATGTTCAAAACTATACACTAACAAATTGTCAAACAATGATATTAAAAAACTTAAGGAGGTTTAAATCATACCTGTGACTGGAGTCTCGGGGCTTTTGGGTTGTAACTTAGATGGTCTACCCCTTTTCCTTTTTGGAGCAACAGCTGCAGCGTCCTCTTCCTTTCCCTCCTAAATGAAAACATGAAACTATTTTATAGAAGTATAATGATGGACAAAATGGTTCCTAAAAAGTGGGTTGAAACATGAATTGCAATTCTAGCCACTCAATCTATATTTATTTCATTCAGTGCAAGTAAAAAAGTGATGGTTTGTTTTGCAACATCCATGCCAAATGTAATTCTGCCACCTTACCAACCAGAGTCATAATATCATTCCATTCAACCATGTAAAAAGTGATATTTACTTTGCTACATCTAACATAAGGCCAAGTGTAATTTTGTCACCTTAACGACCACTGTCGATGGTGCCGATAGAACGTCTAATTGATTTGTGTCTCCTTCTACACCTGGGCTTATTTCAGTGGACGACTTCTGAATTATCTGTTGGGTTCGTTATTATGAGTTGATAATACAAAACTAATGTGCAACATTGAAAAAGAAGTTTATAAAGAGACATAGGAGCGTTTAGTTTAGTGTGTGTCAAGATGTAAAACACCAGGAAAGGTGTGTGTGTGTGTGTCTCTAGGGCGTATAGTTTATGTAAAACGCCTAGACTAGGGTTTGCAGTTTAGCCCCAAGGTAATCAAGGTTTACCTTGATCCCTGTTACTGTTGAGTAACCGTACTACCATTGATCAAGTAGTATTGGGGCTATTGGTTGTGTTTGTAATAGAGTATAGATGATGGCGAAGAACCTTGTATCAATAGCAATAATGTTTTGATTTATTTCGCTACGTGTTATTGTTAATTGTTATTGTTATCCTAGATAAGGTCTAAACAACCTTGAGCATCGGTTCCATCATTATCTTCCCTTGTGTTACTGTCATCACATTACGCTGCAACTGCATGAAAACAGGAAGAGTCGTGTCTTTGGTAACATCTTTTTCCATTATTTCTTGGCTTCTTGTTTTGACTGAATCATCTGTAGCTCCTGAAAAGTGTAAACTTCTTATGCACTCAGATATATGCATATAGGGTTACAAATTATACACATGAAAATGATAAGAGACTCGGGATCATGTATCAACCAACCTTCGTCTATATTCAAGCTTTTAGGTTCATTTGCTAATCTCCCTTTCTTTTTTGAAGATTCCATTGCAGGAGCTTGTTCAATACCTTTTCCTCGTTTACCACGCTGTAGAAAATGAAAAGTCAATGTGGCCCAGAGCATAATGTGAAAGAATAAACAAAACAAACAAATGTTAACGGAAACTACGTCATCTTTAGTAAGCTAGTGAGCAATTATGATATGAAATCCGATCATCGGTGCCGTAAATTTATTATCAATTAATCTTATTAAGCAATGTACTTCTCACCATCACATTCACATCCACATCAATATTCAATCACCTGGATCTCATGTATAATAGTTGTTAATCAGGTTTGTCACTGGACCAGAAAATAAGTATAATTTTATTAGGTAATGTGGTCCTAGCTATTATTTCCAATACGATAGTCCAAGTACCTTTTAATTTTTTTATATTTACTTCTATTTGGGCCAATACAAATTACACCAGCCACATCATTATAGAATTTACCTTTAACTCTAAGTTTATAGTTAGTTATATATGAAATTTACTTATACTCCAACATATTAAAAGCATAAGATTTTATACGGGAACCAACTCACCACTTTCTTTCCATGAGAAAGATTCTCAGTTTTACCAAAGTCAGAATCAAGGCCCTCAGATTGACCAGCAGATGCACCACTGTTTATTCTTTTACTTGAATCATCTAAAAGATCTTCATTCTTCGATTTCTTGGACGGTGATGAGTTATTATCATCGTTATCAAGATTCGTCTGCCTGGTTCTCTTCAGAGCTGATGTTGCAACAGTAGATTGTTTACCATCAGTAGGAGTTGACTGCTCAATCTGTTTATCAATCAAGTAATAAGCAAACAGAAGGATCAATGAAAAAGCAGCAGCAAATGGCCAGAAAAAACAATAACAATAACAATAACAATAATAATAATAATAATAATAATAATAATAATAATAATAATAATAATAATAATAATAATAATAATAATAATAATAATAATAATAATAATACTAATAATAATAATAATAATATTAAAAAAAAAAAAAAAAAAAAAAAAAAAAAAAAAAAAAAAAAAACCTTGGGAGGCTTAAATTTTATACATTTTTTTAAAGCATAACATGACCATTCATATTAATACCATTCATCTTCATTTCTATACTTCTCCACATTTTTAAAGACAACTGACCAGGTGAAATAAAAATCCATTTTGTGTTCTCCAGGTCCATTCGATAACTGATCACCGTTTCCTCGTCTAGCATGCAAGTTAAAGAAATGCCGACACATAACTACAGTTACTGATTCCCTTACTTTATCCAATTTCTCTAAGAAGAGAGATAAGTAGCTTGTGGGCTATTGCCTCATCCATCATACTGTTGCACGTGATGAAACTATCATTCTTTCTCGACTCTTTTTTTTTTTTTTTTTTTTTTTTTTTTGCATCATACACAACTGGAATCGTGCTAAGATGAAATATTCGTGTTTAATTTCATTTTAATCAAAGTTTTATGCTCTAGATTTATAAAAACAACAAAGGACGGATATAAGCTGTTAATTTGTCTATTTTATCCTTTCAAGCCTAATGAGTGTGAGAGCCTATTTCGGACTTTAGGGTAAACAACACCCTCAACTTACATGGATTGAGCGAGAAAGTGGTTACCCACTAATTGTTTGGGTGGGGTGGTGATGTCATTGTTAAGGGGTGAATCGGTACTGCTTTGCGGCTGCGATTCAAGCGTGTTGTAGTAAAGAGTATGCGAGGATTGGTGAAGAGGTTTTCGGGTTTGTGATCAAGACTGGCTACTTTGGGTCTAATGTGTGTGTTGGTTGTGCTTTAATTGATTTGTTTACTAAAGGTTTTTGCGATTTGGAGTCTACAAAGAAGATATTTGATCAAATGCCTGAAAGGAATTCCAGTATAAATGTTTCTACACTCCGTTGGGCTGAACTTCAATCCGGTCATCTCAAGCTCGCCCTCATGCATTCCAACTCATTTGTGATTAATAAACTTTCAAATTCCTTCCAAATGTAAATGGGTTGTAGTTAGCATCTGTATATGCTCATTGTCTCATTGCTTAGATTTTGTGACAATTGTTTAGATCATTTCATAATAAACCATCATCCTTAAAGTAGGTGGTCCAGCTTAGACTGAAATACCAATATACCTGAAGCAGATGATTATGTAACCAATCAAGAGTTTGCGGGAATGTCGTAGCAGATATATTAGCAACTGTTAATCCCTGTTCGCTTATTTGATAAACTTAAAATCCTCCACAACATGATCCAAATCAGACGTATGTGTAATACTCCAATACCAACCAAGAGAAGACAAAGTGATGCTACTGTACCTGTGACTTGAACGAGCACAGATAGTCTCGAATGGTTTTCAAGTCCCTAATCAATTTATCTTTTTCCTGAAAAATCGAGTAGACAAGAAAAGTTAAATAAAATATTTCCTACTTCGACAACGAATAAGTGTCACCTAATTAGCTATAAAGCTCAATAGATAATTAGATATTGATACCTGGAATGATAACTTATCACTTAATTTTCGGCTAGATATCCACTCCTCTTGTAGTGCCTGCAAATGATAAGAACAACGTACTTGATTATTTTATACTAAATGACTATTGAAATTGTTTATCAATGTAACTATGCTTAAGCATTGGTCAAAACCACCAGACATCAAAACAGAAAAAGACCTATACTATCAGAGAACAAAAAAATCCTTCTCTCCTTAGACACACAAATAGACATCTTCAATGTGCTAGCTTAGAAAAGTATGAATGTGACAAAAGTTTAGTTACCTTATGATCAAATTCCGCCATCTTTAGGACTACCGGAATTATTACTGGTTCAGTGACCCCCGATTTCTCTCTTGTATAAGTAGGCTTCGTATCCGTTACTTGATCTTTTTTATTATTGTTGTAAACATAGTTGTGTAATCTTATCATTCATTGTTGTAATTGAGAATGGCCTACCATCTTATGATTCATTGTTACAAAACATAGTTGTGTAACATGCTCACTATTTTATCTGCTGACTAATAATTTTGTGTTTGGTGTTGGTGTAGTGAAATGAATATTTTGGGAAAGTGGGTTTGATTTTTATAAATTTTTGGGTTTATGTTTGTATATTTAGTGATAATTTTCTGAATTTAGTGATGATTATGGCGGTTATTACAAGTTGGGCGGAGGTGTTGGTGTGGGAGGGTGGTGGATGGTTGTAATGGTGGTGGGTGGTGGTTGATGGTTGTAATGATTGGTGGTGGTGAGCGGAGATGAAGAAGGAGGGCGGGAGAAGACAAGACCCGAAATGACCATTTTGCCCTCATGTGCAAGGCACATGGGGGATAGAATGGTAGTTGACCAAAGGATAATGGTCAAAGGGACCTTCGATGATGAAAAACATGCAAGTAGGGACCTTGGGTGACGAAAATTTATTTGCCAAACTCAGCGTGATGTTTTGGTACAAGTTCACGGACGAACGGTGTATTTTACTCTATAACGTAATAAGCTTGAGCTCAATTCTTATGATTGTAAAACCAAAGCCGTATGCTGTTAACAGATTTTTTTTTTTTTTTTTTTAAACATTGATGTGCTGAACAACCAATTTTCGTAGTCAATAGTTAAACCGAATCAGACTATCAGAGTAGACCCGTTAGCGTGATATGTTACTTGAGAAGTGTTGAACCATTTGCCACCTTTCCACTCTATATGTGGCCTTACTTTTGAGCAGATAAATTCTCTTTCCTTGTTTGTGTGTTTAAAGAACACATTATACCTATTATCGGCAAGTTGTTTGGTGATTACTCCACTCCACCAGCCATAGTCATAGTACGCGTCAATCTTTTCCAGCAAAACAAAATTCTTGCACACAGTAGATGCACTCAAGAGGGCTGATGTATTTGCTGGAGGGTATATCTCTTTATGCATATTTGTAATATTAATGAAACTCTTTTATTAATTAGTATGTTGGCTCCAATAATTATCATATCTGTATTTATGTTTCTTGGCTTTCAGTCCTGTATATTGATTTAAGCATAGCTTGAAAAAAATCGGAACGGAGTTAAAAAATCGGGGTGTAGCAGTTGATGTTGTCAACTTCGGTGCCACCAAGGACCTAGGCCAGGAAGTTGTAGGGTACTAGGGTGTGGCGTCCGATGAGTGAGAATGATAAGAACATACCGGGAGAAAGTAAGAATGTGTCTGGGATTACCTGTAGCTCTTTTGTTAGGCGCGGTAAGACTTTTAATAAAGTTAGAGGAGCACAGCGATAGATATCATATATAACTTCTCGGTAGTCAATTTCAGGAGTTGAAGAACTGTTTTCTTGTGACATTGATGATATAATGAACTGCTTAATGCCAGGTTCAAGCTGTGCGGCACATTCTTTTATAACAGTCATAGCAAGCCTCCTAGCAGCCAGAGATATATCCTAGAAAATAAAATCACAAATGTGCTACTCAGAAGCATGTAAATTTGACACATGAAGAAAGACAGATAGGATAATGAGTAATAAGTCTTAAAGTAAATCAACAAATATACATATTTTAGAAAACGAGCTTACTTTCTTATTACACCCTAAGATAGATAGGATAATGAGTAATAAGTCCTCCCCAATCTTCTCACTTTCTTCCAAAAGAAGTGCCAGGATTCTCTTCATCCCCACAAGAACAATCTCAGGATGTTCATCACTATATAAATAAAGCAAACGACAGTAAGGCAATCACGGATTAGGGACAGGAATATCACACTTAAAATACTAAACGGGTGTTTGTTTTAGCTTTTTTACTAGACGGGTGTTCGTTTTAGCTTTTTTGTACGGCTTATGGGCTTATTGAGATTTTGATAAGCTAACAAGCTCAATTTTTAGGGCTTATCGTCTAGGAATTATGGCTTATTTAAGTTCATAAGCCCTAAATATTGAGCTTATAAGCTTATCAATATTTAGGGGATGTTTGGCTAAGTTTATTAATTGGGCCTATCCTTATGTTATATTCGGATCTTATGGATTATATATAATAAGGACATAAGCTAATGCTGAGTGTTTGGATTAGCTTGTGTTTAATAAGTTGATAAGCTGAAGTGTTCGGTTTAGCTTATGTTGGTAAATGACCAAAAAAGACATGGGTTAATAAACTCGTAAGTTAAGGTGCTTGGATTAACTCATAATTGCGGGTGAAATTGTAATTTTTAGTGGGATATACTATATAAGCCCAACCCCTTAAAAAAGCCACATTTTTTAGGCTTACCAAAAACCCCTTATATAAGCTCATAAGCTCACTCATATAAACTTAGTAAAACAACAGATTTGGGTTTATTTGAGTCATATAAGCTAATAAGCTCATAAGCCTGTCATATAAGCTTAATAAGCCCGTAAGCTGGACAAAGAAGCTAAAACGAACACCCCCTAAATTTAACAAATGTGTTTATTGTCACGAGACTATCATTCCACTAATAAGTGAACTTCAATGTAAGTAACAAAAGTGAACCTGGCAAGAGCAAAAAATGTTTTGAACACTTCATTGACTAATTCATCACATTCAAGATCCAACATCAAAACAAACAATCTGGACCTCGCAGCTACGTCCAAGATACGCACCCTCCTCTCGAAAGATGGGTCTTTAGTATCTCGTAACCCATTAAAGGTGCTTAAAAGCAAACGAAAGATGTCCTGAAGCAAGTAAAACAGCAATTATTATGTCTTACAGATGTAGACCCATTATCATAAAGATTTCAGTGCAATCAAGAACACTAAGTACCTTTAGAACATCATCATCATATGGTGGTTCAGGAGCAGTAATTCTTGTTATCTCACAAGTGCATGTTGCAACGAGAAGCTTAGCTTCTTCGTCTTGATGCTTTAGCAATTCTGGCTTGACTATAGCATTCAAAAGAGTCTGCATAGAATCCAATACTGCCTTTGGTGGTAACTGTCCCATCTCAGTCAGAGTCGTTGCAGCTTGCTGCAATTAGACCATATGAAACGTAAGGTTACCTAATCGGTCACGAATCACATGAATTCACTTTTTATACTGGTAAAAATATACTAAGTTGGAGTTATTTGAAAGGAAAGAAAGCTTATGAGCTCCCGTCAGGCCGTCACACTGAGAACAACTAAGTTAATTTTCATTACAAAAGCATGCCTAGTTAGCCAGCAACAAGAGAATTTTAGCAAAAATCATTTTACAAAGCATACTAAGTGGACACTTGTAATATAATGTTCATTTCAAGCATACCTAAAGACTCCAAAATGATTATTATAAGTGAAAACGGAAAAGAGGTCAACCAATGTCCAACATGTGAGGGGGAAATTGCAAATAGCACTATAACAATTTACCAGTTTAAATACCACCACGCTTACCTAACTCATTTGGCTAAATTGAGCCCTAAATTTAACCAAATGTTGTCAAACAAACTAAGTATTCCTATCTAAAAGTAACATAAGAATACCAATTCTGTGACATACCTAATTGTTGGGATTCAATTTCATGACCTAAAACCAAAAAAAAAAAAAAAAAAAAAACTAATGGGGTGTTTGTTTCGGCTTATGGCTTATTTGATTTTGGGCTTATGTTTCGTAAGCTCACTTTTTGTGTCTTATTTTAAAATCTTTTCTGCTTATATATGTTTCTTGTGTTAAACCAAGCTTATATAAGCTGAAAAGTTTTAAAATAAGCCAAAAAAAAAGAGTTTATGACACATAAGCCCAAAATCAAATTAACTATAAACAGGCTATATAAGCCGAACCAAACACCCCCTAAATTTGTTAAATTTGGAATGAGCCGTAAAATATACCACAACTCATTCTTCCAAATTGAGCCCTAATTTTAACCAAAAAAAACAGTAAAATCATTTGAGCCCTAATTGAAACTGAAACAAAATTCAAAAAAAGCAAACTTTTTTGTGAAATAGTTGAAACCCTAGTTATCTAGCTCACATTCATTAAAGTTGAACCATAGACATGAATTTATATCGCCAAAATGCATAACTAATAATACCTCAGTAGCTAATGAGCAACAATTTAAAAAAAAAAAAAAAAAAAAAAAAAAAAAAAAAAAAAAAACTAGTGAGAAAGTGAGTTACATTTAAAAGGTTGATAAGAGCATTTCTAGAAGCAGGTGGGTTTTCAAGCTTTGATCCAAGTTCTTGCAGCTGCTTCCGAAGCTGCATTTCTTCTTCTTCTGAAGCCATTTTTGAATTTTTTTTTTTTTTTTGGTTTTCAAATCGACCGTTTGGTATCCTAGTTTTCAATGGGTTGTTTTCTAAACCAAAGTAAACTCAACCCCACATAGGCTTGAGCCTACTTCAAGTGGGACTGTTAAAAGAGTACTTTAATATTTCATAAGAAAAATATTACGTAGTACTACTTTTTTTCGCACATCATTCAAGGGCCGTTTGATTTATACACGTGTTTATGATTAAAGCGCTAGTTACAGTGTGGTGTCATGAAAAAAGTTAAAACTGATTTCTTTTTAGCATTTTTTTGCCTATGTCATCAGTTTGGCTGCGGCTATGACACCAAAATAGCCTTTCCCTGACATAACGTTAGTTTTCTGGTGTTGTCGTGCATTTTTTTTTAATAAAACAATATATTTAACCAAAATTTAATTTCATTAATAAAGAACACATTACATAATATATTTATAAAATACATCAAATAAAAGAAAGTACATTAAACCAAAATATAAACATAAAAAAAATAAGACATAACAATATAAACCTGCAAAGGATTAACTTTATAAAAGAATAAAACATCAGGGACTAATGATGTAAACTAATATACCGCAAGATTGTAAACACAAAAAGCATGAATTTTAAAAGACTCCATCTTGGGTCGTCTTCTTCCTCAACCAAACCTGCAAAACACAAAAATAAAAAATAAAAATAAAAAAAATCACACAAACGCATCACAAACACAAAAACAAACAAAAAAGAAATAAACCCACCAAAAAAAATACCTTTCGTGTGGCCTGGTAGCTAAGGCGCCAAAACCAACCAGCCGACCTCCGGTATGCTATCTCGCGCCGAAGCCATGGCGCACCGTACCGTGGCCTTTTAGGATTTAGATTGGATTTAAATTTGATTTAGAATTTGGATTTAAGGTATGAGAGAGAAATAATATTTAAAAACATGTTATATATTAAAATATAAATTAAAAATGTGAAAATTACTGTGCTACCCATTATTGATGTGGTGTGTCTGCACAGACCCACTTTTAGCCTCAATCTCAAAAATACTCATCAATGTCGGGTATTTATATTCACTATATACACGACATTGACGTGTATGGCCAAGAATGAATTTGGCAATTAAATCCAAGACAATGTCGGGTATAAAAATGCAAGACACACGACATGGTTTTTTTTATTATTAGACACGCCTACCAAATCAATATAGTGTATACATATACACGACATTGACCATATATACACGACATTTACAAAAAGTAAAAGGGCACATGTTAATGTCGGGTATAGAGAGAAAATATACACGACATTGACTTAGTTTTCAACCTCAAAGCCCTAGACAATGTCGTGTAATTTAATACCCTACATACACGACATGGTTTTATTTATTTAGTACGAGACATAAAATGTTTTTGTTAGGGTTTGTTAACCTCAAAATGAAATGGTACAACCAAGATTTTTTCAAGTGTATATATATAGACCTAGAAACTTGTATAGACACACATATCTCACACATAAAATCTCTTTAATGGCTCAACAAAAAGATTTTTCACAACAATTTCCTGATGTCAGAGACTTTTCACAACAATTTCCGGAGAACTTGGTTAACACCCCACCGGTAGATATCGTTTCGGTATTTCCACCAACTGAGTACTTGGTGAACATCCCACCGGTAGATATCGTTCCGTTATTCCCACCAACTGAGAACGTGGTGAATACTCCACCACCCGTGAACGTGAACCCCCCACCGTATGTGCACGTGTTGAACACTCCACTGGGTGTGATACGCCAACATAATCCAGGATTTTTAACTGAGGACCAACTACGCCATCTTGGACAGGATCAGCAAGTAAGAAGAGAATTTGAAGAAAATGAAGCACGTGAGGAAGCTGATCGGAGGGAGCATGAAGCAATGTATGAAGAATATCACAGGAACAACTTGTTTGACATTGATAATTCAGATTACAGTGATGGTTACAACACACCATGATTCGTTGTTATTTGTATTTTCATTTTCATTTCTATATCGTTTAGTATATGTGCTATGTAATCCGTATTATCAATATAATGGTTAATGTATTTTCACTTCTGTAGTATACGAATCCTTTAAATATTACATTTTTTCAAAGTTTTTTAAAATGATGGAAAAAAATTCGGTACTTAAATATATGTGAATGGTTAGATATACGGTTTTTAATTTATCTTGTGTGTAGAATTAATTTTGAATTTGAAAACATTCTGGAAGCAACTACAAAATTGTAAAAAGAGTTCATATGAAAGTCATTGATTAGTCATCTCAATGTCATATTTCGTGTAAAATTTTAAGCGACAACGACATTGTCAGTGAGTTGTCATATCAATGTTCGTACTTAAAAATGTCATATTTTGTATAAAATTTTAAGCATACACGACATTGTCAGTGATTTGTCAAATCAATGTTAGTTCTTAAAAATGTCATATTTCGTGTAAAATTTTAAGCATATACGACATTGTCAGTGAGTTGTCATATCGACATTGTCATTTATAACCTACCTTATAGCCTACCTTAGAATTGAAATAAATATAAATTTATTACTTCTCTCTAGGGTAGCCATGAATTCAAATATTAAGAAGTTCAAGTGTGTATTACATTTTGATGATCAACATCGAGGTGTAATTATGTATAATGATATGACTTATGTAATGTTTTTTTTTAAGTTGTAGTTTCAATTTTTAAGTTGTAGTTTTTTTAAGTATTATGTAATGTTTTTATTTTTAATGAAATGGTATGTTTTTATTTTAATATTGTATGTGATTTTATGTATTAAAAATATATGAAAAAAAAAAAAAAAAAAAAAAAAAAAAAAAAAAAAGGGTAAGATAGGTGACCACTCCCTCCACTTAGGGTAGTGTTAGGGTAGAATTGGGTAGTTTTGAGTTGGAGGGTTTTTATTAGATAAATGTGATGTGGCAATTCGGGTACTAGGGTACCACTCCCTCCCCCCTTATAATTTTTCTCAATGTCGTGTATATATATTCTCTAGACCCCACACCTTTTATGACTTTGCATTGTCTAATCAAACCACTGTGTAAGGTATACACTATATGGTCAATGTCGTGTATATATGGTCAATGTCGTGTATATGTATACACTATTTTGATTTGGTAGGCGTGCCTAATAATAAAAAAAACTATGTCGTGTGTCTTGCATTTTTATACCCGACATTGTCTAGGATTTAATTGCTAAATTCATTCTTGGCCATACACGTCAATGTCGTGTATGTAGTGAATATAAATACCCGACATTGATGGGTATTTTTTAGATTGAGGCTAAAAGTGGGTCTGTGCAGACACACCACATCAATAATGGGTAGCACAGTAATTTTCACATTAAAAATTATTTATATTAAAAGTGAGAGAATAAAAAGAAAAAGATGAGGAGAAGAAACAATATGATCCCACTTTGTCATAAAATCCTTAAAGCCTCCAAACTTTAACACATCCCCTAATATTTAGGAATAGTATCTAAACGCACAGTCTAAAAATGCAACAAAACAACTGATTTGAAGCTTTTAACCTAAAACGCAAGAAAAATCCTCAAACCAAACAAGCCCTTAATAAATCGACACCAAATCTAAATCCTATTATAAATCCAACTACATACCAAACGCACCACAACTATTGGGTTAGGTTGAGTTGTTGAGTTTGAGTAGGGTGTTGTGCAATTTGTGCTCAAAATCATAAAAATGTATGGCTCTTTCAAAAGTTAAATGCGCATTAACGGACATATGTTTTCTCTCAGTTGAAGAATATTTCAATTGTTTTTTTTAAATAAAAAATAAATATAATATACTTAGTTATTTAAATATAAATAAAGTTTTTTTTTTTTTTTTTTTTTGGGTTGGGGGCGGGGGATTTTGTCGTTTTTGATATTTTTTTAAAGCGATTTGTATAATATGAGTTCGTTTGACCCGTGCTGGTTTAAGTCAGTGTCCGTTTAAACCCGTGCCCGTTAAGCCCCAAGCCAGTTTAAACCAGTTGGCTGAGCCCACCCACCCTGCCCGTTTTGCCACCTCTAGTTATCCCCTTCCTCTTTGCTATGTTGTGTTTTTTTTTCATTTTCACGTATAGATATGATTTTCATGTTTTTTTCTTATCACACAGATTATTACGAAGTATATTTTTACTTGCCAAAAAAAAAAAGTAATTTAACGATAGCTTACACAAAATAAATTAGAGAAATGCTATCAGGGCCGTCCCGTGAAATTTGGAGGCCCTGCGCGATAATTCTGTAATGGGCCCTTTAACAAATGAAAATTTTAAGTAAAATTTGCAAATGATGATTTCATTATGTATTGCTTTTTAATATTATTTTATGAGGTAGAATTAAATGAAAAATAAAATAAAATGAGTATTGCCAAACGTTTATTGTATTTTGATTTACAACGTACCTTTTTTTAGATGTGACAACGGTTAGTGCCAATTGCACTTTTTTTTATGTGTGACGATTGAGCTTTCAACATGATGCTCTAAACATTTAACCATATTCGTAAAATCCAAAGTATTACTACATTTCAGAGTAAAGCGCTATATAGTATATTTTGTCGATAATTTATACGAGTATATATATGGTACTACAAGTGCAAGCTAAAAATTAAAACTTTTTTTTTTATTTTTTTTAATCTTCTATGAAATACTATATAAGCTTTGATTTTAAATTTATGGATTTTGAACCGCAAATTTGAAGCAGGGACAGGGGTCTAAATGATAAATTATAAAGGCAAGGGCTGAATTTTAACTTTAAAAGATAAATGAGTTACTATATAAAACAAATAAAAGTTTAGGGGACCCACTGCCCCGCATATAACATTTCTTACAATTTTGGGGTCATCTTCCCCATCGTCTCATCCTCCTCCATTAAATTTCAGTCGCAAGCTTTTTATCTTCTTGCTAGAAAAATCTAATACTTCATCTCACATGCATCATTTTTTAACTGAGATCAAATCTTTCGAAAATGATTTGTACTTATATTAAAGTTATAGGAATCTCAGGCCTCTCGAAAAAATGTGGTCCTGTGCGGTTGCCCATCCCGCACATGCCCAAATCCAGGCCTGAATGCTATGAAGTGGTGTGGTGGCTAACAAATAGTAGGGTAAATTACAAAAAATGTCCTTGTGGATTCTTATTTTCACACTTTATGTCATTTTTAAACTTTAATTACAAAAAGTCTTTGTAACTAACGATCGTTACAAAATCCCGTTCCATGTAGGGGTATTTTAGTCATTTTACGTTTCCCGCCTTTTATCCCACCCACTTCGCTTATTTACGTTCCCACGACACACTGATTCATAGGAACATAATTTGCAACACAAACAAAGTGTATAATACGTATATTAAGGGCCTATTTGGTAGGAGTTGTTTTAGACCTTTTTCTGGAGTTGTTAGCTTTTTGTTACTAACACAATCTCCTCTAAAATAAATAGTTCCGTTTGTATCTATCAACTTCAAGCTTTTATTTTAAGCAAGTAGCTCCAAAATAAAAAGTTGATTCATGAAGATTTTAAACTATTTTGAAGTTGTTAAAAATGTAAATTAATGATATACTCTCTAACTATATTACAATCTTTTCAAAATTGAATATGATTATTGGGATTTATGCATACAAACACATTTATTATAATAATAACAACAATAATACCACCAATGATAATAAATATTGGATATGTTATAACACTATGCTAAAACTCCAATTTATGATTTTTTTTTATTCGATATGATTAACCAAAATGATATATATTGAGAAGTCATTTGAAATTTTAAAGAAACTGCGGAAAATACTTGGTAAAATGCTCAGTTTAGTGTACAAACTCAAATCGATGTTATTATGGCCGTATTTGCTTTGCAAAATTCGTAATAGTGATGAAGAAAAGATATTATACTTATTACGATCGAGTAGCATCTAAATTACATAACACCTGATGAACTTCATGATGTTTGTGGCCATGAAAACTGAAAATGTCTCACAATAAACATCTAATGAGATTAAACGAATCCAAAATGATACTGCTATATCAATATAGAATGCATCGTCAATGACAGTTACAAGCATGTTCTGTTTAAGCATTACGATTATTATTAATAAAATGAGTTTATTATTATTTTATTTTTTTACATTTGTTTACAATTATAGATATATCATTTTATGTCATTTTACATCTTATACTTACAGTTAACAGCTAACTTACTAAACACTTTTACTGAAAAAAGATACAGCTTTTAACTCATGTTAACAACTTTGCAGTTTACAACTTACGGCTAGTTTTGCCAAACATATTCAAAGCCTTCCAAATTCCAATAAACCATTTCAAATTCGATTCCTCACTTGTATTTAATCCACCCATAAACTTTTTCATTACCATTCCTCAACCCTAATAAAAAACAGTTAATCATCAAAATCTAGTAAATGACACGTATGAAAGAGCTTGCAAATGCTGCCATCTCTACAAAAATGGCAAATCTTGTAATCATGCTACTTAGGAGGGAAGTTGATAACGACAAAAAACTTAGGAAAAAGTTAAGACAACTTTTCTTGGAAGTAACTGAATTCTTAAAAGGTGGGGAAGAGGTGATTGATGAACTTGAAAGGTCATGTGACCTTGTGGAGGTTGAAAGCGTTCATTTGTTGAAGGAAATGCAAAAGATGATCTGGAGCTGGCCAAGGTGCTCCAAATTCAGATGTTACAGTCTGAGCTCAGTGCTCGTAAGAAAGGTCTCTTTCTTAGAACATCCACAATGGGTCAACTTGTTAAAATCTTTTTACCATTTTAAAAAGTTTTTTGCATTGCATCAAAATCTTTTTGAAAAGTTTTTTTACTAAGACTTTGTAAACCTCAAGTCTTTCCTTCAAGCTTTAGTAATTAAATGTATTATGCATAAATGCATCAAGTTTTTAAAGACTTCATGAATTGTAGTAGCTCTTAGTAAGATGGATTTAAGTATCCTAAGTTAGGTCTTGGTTATGGTATGTTGTATATGATATGATCTTTAAATCTCTAATAGTAGAAATGATAAAGATCTTCAACAAAATGTGAATACTCAAGAACTAGAAAAGAGTATTGGACAAATTGGTGATTTGTTATTAGGATAGTGAATTTGTTACAGAGAGAATGTTGTTTTTACAATTCAAAGAGATGATCTAAAATGATTACAAGTGAATGATTTATACAAGGAATGGATTAACTGATTTTCCCGCCAAAACGGCTATAAGAAAATCAGTTATGATAATATGTTGTGTTGACTTTTTGACTTTACTTAAAACTCATATCAGATGGGTGACACATCTACTCCACAAAAACAACCTAATCAAAGGCCGTGCACATTCTCAAACATCCGTTAAAAGTCTGCAAAATCGGTATATACAATAACAACTAATTTGAACCATATTCTTCAAACTATACTAACAACTTCTTGAACACCTCTTACAACATTATCTAACCTAAGTGAGCAGGCTTCACTATTGATTGAACTCTAGTATTTGACATTTAAAAAACCATAATTTTTTGATAAAATTTTGACTTTTAAAAGTCACAAATTGACAATTGGTATGTACCCACTTGTATTGACCAAATAACTATCTGTGTATGCGACTGTCAAAGTTAATTTTTGTATGCAAATTTTATATATAAATGGTCAACTTAAAAACCAAACATCTAATCTTTGGCAAAATATAACAAGCGTAATTAATTTGAGAATCATTAAACGGTAATTTACACATTATCCAAAAAGCCAAACCAAAACACCAATATACTTATATGATCTTTAAATCTCTAATAATAGAAATGATAAAGATCTTCAACAAAATGTGAATACTCAAGAACTAGAAAAGAGTATTGGACAAATTGGTGATTTGTTATTAGGATAGTGAATTTGTTACAGAGAGAATGTTGTTTTTACAATTCAAAGAGATGATCTAAAATGATTACAAGTGAATGATTTATACAAGGAATGGATTAACTGATTTTCCCGCCAAAACGGCTATAAGAAAATCAGTTATGATAATATGTTGTGTTGACTTTTTGACTTTACTTAAAACTCATATCAATACTTCCTCCTTCAGTAAGTGCTTGTCCTCAAGCATCAATTTCAAAATCAGGAAAGCGTTTGACCATGTCACTATGTAGTTCCCATGTTGCATCATCTTGAGTTCCATTTGACCATCTAACTAGAACAAAGACTTTAGCTGAAGAACCCACTTTACCCAATCTTCTGTCAAGTATCTGCACTGTAACAACTTCCAATTCACCTTCAGTGTTGCATCTTGGTAACATGGGGTTTGTTGTAGGGACTAAACCTTTGTATTTCTTAAGCTGAGAAATGTGAAACACTGGATGTATCTGTGAACTTGCAGGCAACTCCAGCTTGTATGCTACCTATCCAATCTTTCCAATAATCTGAAATGGTCCATAGTACTTAGGATTAAGCTTGTTGTATTTTCCCATTCTCACAGTGACTTGCCTATGATGTTGCAATTTTAGGAGTACCCATTGCCCAATATCAAACTCCCTTTCAGTCCTTTTAGCATCAGCAATGGCCTTCATTCTATGCTGAGACCTTTCCAAATGGAACTTGAGCAACTGAACAGTAGCTTCTCTTGCAGCCAAGGATCTATCCACACTTTCCACTGAACTCTGACCTTGAACATAAGCAATTGGATTGGAAGGTGGTTGACCATACAATACTTCAAAGGGTGTGACTTGGGTTGCAATATGGTAATTGGTATTTGATAAGGTTTTAAAAGGTACCATTTTGAGGGGTCGTTTAAGTCCTTATTTGATCACTTTTGTATCCGTTATTGCTTAATATCGTTCCTTTTCACTTTTTAGGTCTCGTGAAGGCAAAATGCTGGAATGGCACTTATTTGGACGAAAAGGCGCGAATATATGAAGAAAATAGTCAAAGTCAAAATCGAGACACTCACAGTTGCTGAAAGTAGAAGGCGACGGCGTCAGGTGTTAATGGCGACGCCGTCCCAAAAATATTGTGACGATACAGGTCTCAAAACTCGTATTTTCAAGTGACGACGTCTAGCTGTGGAAGAGTAGGCCGTCGCTATTCAGACGGCCTAGATGCAATCCAGACGACGTCAGAAGCTGAAGAGGACGGCGTCACGGACATAAGGTGACGCCGTCGCAAGGTTAACGTGGCCAAGACGAAACCCTAATGGCGGCGACACGACGGCGTCACTAAACATAAGGTGACGCCGTCGCAATTGTAATCTTATATATAGAATCCGAATTTTTCAGTCTTGAGGTAGAGAGTCTTTGGAGTAAAAACCTAAAACCGAACCTAAGGTGTCTTGTACAGTATTTTAGGGTTTTAAACCCTATCTTACACCAAGATAAGTCTTTACTTCATTAATTCAATTATGTCTTTGATTATTTGTGTGTATGCTTGCATGTTCTCCATGTCCGGCTAATTTATTTGTGTGTTTGCTTAGGAAGTATGAAACTTAATTATTGAATATTGATTGGTTGTTTCTTATCTTAGTTGATTAATGATCTAGTAATGCGATAGGTCATTCGTTGTGTACTTAATGCTTGATTCATCTTTGTGAACCTTAGAGTATAATTACCTGAGTAATTGTAGGCTAAACCATCCAAAGAGCGCCTTAGAGTAGGAGTCTATAATCTCTAGTGGTTTTGTAGACAAGACCCTTTGGTAAGTTCGAAGAGTTAGGGAGAAACGCATACCCTACAACTTTAGACACACAACGCAACTAGGAATAAGACGTGACACTCAACCATCAATAGGAGATAATTAAGGAGTAATACAAACTAAGTAAACACATCTTTAAACTATCATACGAGCACACATTAATTAGACATAGACTCCCACAACCTTAGTTTAGATAATTAGATAATAGTAGAGTAATCGGTAGAAATACCAACCCCCCAAATCCAATACCCGAGATTCGTACCTTTCCATTTTCATAAAATATAAAAAGATAAAAAATAATCTTCCTCAACCTTAAACCTTAGCGTAGTAACTCCCTACTAGCATTCATATTCCCCTAGAGAACGATATCAATACCCGTGGCTTACCCTAATTACTACACTACAACGATTAGGTTCACTGCCTAGGGTGTTATAAAACTTGCTCGAAGAAAAGGAAGTTCCTTTGACCCCGAACGACGCGTGTAGCGTTATCAAGTTTTTGGCGCCGCTGCCGGGGAATAGAATAGCTAGTTAGTAGTCCACCTCGTTTAGGTTTCTTTGCTTGATTCCTATCAAGTAAATTTTTTTCTCATTTTTAGATTTCTCTTAGTCTATCCCCCTTCTTCGTAACCTTTGTTCGTAACCCCATCACTTTTCATCATGGAAGGTGATAACCCACTACCATTCATCAACCTACCACCAAATGACCCGCCAAGAGCCCGTACTCTTGGTGAATACTCGAGACCAAGCCACCTAGGCTATAGGAACACCATTGAGCTTCCCGACCAAGCCCAAACTACGGCCCTGCGATCCGACACCATCCGGTTGGTGCAAAACGGATGTGCATTCCATGGACTTCGTTCCGAAGATCCAAATCAGCATCTGAGGGATTTCCTCAAAATCGTCGATTCCATCGACCTTGATGCTACTACTCGGGAGACCACGCGCCTGCGTCTCTTCCAATTCTCTCTACGGGACCAAGCTAGTAATTGGCTTGAGCGACTTCCCGCCGGCTCCATCTCAAGTTGGGATGATCTTACTTCTCGCTTCCTTGCTCAATTTTTCCCACCGGGGAGAACCACTAAGCTTAGGAATGACATCTTGATGTTCCAACAACGTCAAGGTGAATCTCTCTACGAAGCATGGACCCGATTCAAGGACTTACTTCATAAAGTCCCTCATCACGGCATTGATCTTTGGCTCCAAGTCCAAATCTTTTATGATTATGTCAACTTTCCCACTAAGCGATCCATTGACCAAGCGGCCGGTGGAAAACTTAGTGATCTCACCGCAGAAGAATCATGGGAAATAATAGAGGACCTCGCCCTCTATGACAACGAAAGTTGGGATGACCCCCGTGAGCTGCCCAAAACCGTCAAGGCAATCTCCTTGCCTCCTCCCGACCGTAGGATGATCGAACTTGAAGATCAAGTTAAATTCCTCATGAGTTCCTACAAAAATCCTAAGTCCTCACGACAAGTGAATCAAATCACTCTACCTTGTGAGTTATGCAGTGGTCACCATGACACTCGTGATTGCACAAGGCTCTCCGAACAAGCTTTTGCAGACTACGCCTCCATACGTACCGACGGAGCGGGAGAGAAGTGGTACACTTTCAAACCCGAACAAAACAACTTAGGAAACTCATACAACCCCTCATGGAGAAATCACCCTAATCTTAAGTGGAACCAAAACTCAAGCACACCCCAAAGCTCATCTAGTTCGCCTAATAGGTTCAATTCTTCTAATACCGGGAACCCCACTAATCTTGAGGCAATTGCATCTAGGTTTTTGTCATCCCAAGAAACTTGATTGAATAAGCTTGAAGCCGATTTTAAGCAAAAACAGAGCGAGATGACAACCAAGCTTGATGCCCTCTTAAAAGCCTTCAATGAGCGGGAAGTTGGAGCACTCCCAAGTGATACCATTAAGAACCCAAAAGTGAATTCGATTGCATCGACTTCATGTTCCAGTTCACCATGGGAGAGTGCACATCCATGCCCCTCTCACCCAACGGTTCACTCGGTAAATGCTATCAAAAAGGGTTCCAAGTCATCCAAGAGATACCAAGGCCCGACACCTTTGGTAAAGCCTACTCTTGAGAAACCCGTCAGCCAAGAATCCAAACCTAGTTTAGAGGAGGAGTACAAGGAACTCCATCAAGAAAAACCGATTCTTGAAGTCTTAGCTCATGCACCTTATTATAATGCTTTAAAAGAAAAATATGAGTTAGAACTTAGGCTTGGAAAATATGGGTCCGCCTTTGTGCGAAACAACTTACCTAAGAAGTTAGACGATCCCGGGCTATTCACTCTTCCGTGTAGACTTGGAACTTCCAAGCCACTCGATGCTCTAGCCGATTTAGGATCATGCATCAATCTCGTTCCATTGTCCCTTCATAGAAGCCTCAACCTAGGTAAAATTGAACCAACGGAAACTATCTTAGGTCTAGCGGACGGTAGTATAGCACATCCGGTAGGAATAATAAAGGACATGGTAGTACATGTAGGAGAGTTGACTCTTTTGGCCGACTTTCATGTAGTAGACATGAATAAGGACCCGACATGCCCATTACTAGTTGGAAGAGGATTTTTAGCTACCACTAGTGCCATCATCGATTGTAAGATGTCCAAAATAGTGGTAGGAGAGGGGAGTGCTAGATCCGTTTACGATGTTAAAAAGCATACATACTATAAGGATGAGGAAATCCCACAAGAGATAGGGTTGGATAGAGAGCCTTCTCGATATGGACCTTGGATTGATAAGAACATCATAGGCCCCCAAAGACCTTTTTACCTAGATAAGGCCTTTGCTAGTGCAGCAACTTTCCAAGAACAAGAAATGGCTAGGGACATAGAAGTGAACCCGTTCGAGGACGCCTTAGTATTTAGGAAGATGACCGAGTTCTTAGGAAGCTTGCCCGTTAACCTTGTCATGAATAAGTGGATAGTTGAGAAATCCGAACACATGTGGAATTGGAATAGACCGCCTAGTGATGGTAATGGAAGGTGGCACATTAGGATACAAATCTATGATCCCGATGGTGAGATGTTTGATAAGGCATATTTAACCGAACGTACTACTAGGAACTTGAATGATAAGTTTGATCCTTACGACATTGTTGAGGATAGACTTACGTATATCGGTACGTAGGAGCACGACTACGAGTCTAGCTACAAGACTCTTAAATAAAGAAAAGCGCTTCGTGGGAGGCAACCTATGCTTAATTGTTTGCTTGTTAGTGTCATATATCTTTTATTAATTGTTTATCCTCATGTTTAAATTTGTAAAAATGCTTTATTTTGTTTTTAACTTCGTCTTAATTGCATATAAAGGTATTTTACATAAGGGATAAGTGTAGGGAGGATTACACACGTTTTCAAAAGAAACGTAATCATGAGAATAACAATTAACTAAAAGATATTTATGTTTGTTTGTTCGAGTCAAATGCTTGTATCGAGTCATAATGGATGTTTTTGCAGAAATTTTTCCAGATTCTAAAGATGTAAATTTTCCAGAATTTTTTCCAGAAAATCGCATACCAGTTTTTGTCAGGATAACCTGACGGCGTCAGGAAGGAGTAAAAACATCAGATTACTTTTTCTCGTTTTCTGAGCTACTTATAAATTTTTGGAATTTTCCAGGTCTTAATTTTCTTAGAAACTCTGTAAACATCCATTCCACAAGCATTATATCCTAGTTTAAATCGAGTCTTATATATATTATTACCGCCGATTTTACGCAAAGGTTTCGTTTGTTTTCTTCAAGAGTGCAGGTTTAGTTTGTTAAGAAGAAGTAACATAAGATTGGAAGGAGCTTTTCACGCAATAATTCTTCTTGAAAAGAATTTAACCACCACTTTACACGGATCCTACCGAGCTAATCAGGGGAGTATTAGTTTCTTTCGTTTTTAATTACCTTCTTTTATCATAACTTTGATACTTTCGGGGAACATTGGGGACAATGTTCAGTTTAAGTGTAGGGAGGGAAAATAAAACGGGAACTTTGAAACTATGCTTATCCTTGACTATTTGCTTTGTCCAATTGTGATTGTGTAATAAACCATGAGAAAATGTCGGTTAGGGTAATTTTGGCACCAAATTTAAAAATTTTCATGACATATAGGAGTGGGCCATTAGTCTTAACAAAAGCGTCTCACGGATAGGAAGTTGCATGACTAGCACAAAAACCCTTACCACCCAAATTCCACCCAAAATGTGAGGATCGCCCTTAGATTAGTAGGAATTAAAGCATTCATCGTTAATGCTTAGAGTGTGAACCGGTAGTATATTAGATTCTAGAACTTGTTTTGTGATGCATTCCGAGATCGCAAGTGAGGCTACACTTGTGTAGTTAGGAATAACTAAATGATAAGAGGCATTAGGATAACCCTTGTTTGATACCTGTAATATAATTACTTCTTCCATATCGGTTGAGTAATTCCCCCACACCCTTTGCGTTGTACTCATTTTTAGTACAGGATACCCCTAGTTAACCCCTCAGAGCCTATCCTTTTCGCGGTTCTCGTGATGTTTCGGTTTTTCCGGAATATCAATGAAGAGCATTGTTTACACCCCACCCCCAAATATACACCCAAATCGCCTTAGCCTACCCCTTATGCACTCACTTTTAGTGCAATTGTTTGTTATCACCCTAAACCCTTAGTTCAATTATCTAGTTGCTTGCATAAGTTGCTAAGTCGAGTCATATCCTTTGTATACAGTTTTGGGATGATTGGGATTCATGGGAAAAGTTAAAGTTTATGAAATGACGGGAAGGGAACGTTAAATTCAAATTCCCTTTGTTTGCGTAATAATGTACCCCAAGTGTTTTGATCTTTTCAATTCGGGTCAAATTAGTGTTAGAGTAATAAAAACTCAAGTGTAGGGATATGCCTGTAAATCCCTAGTATTTTGATGTTATCATAGAGGATGGTAGAGTAAAAGTGTATAAAAAAAAAAAAAAAAAAAAAAAAAAAAAAAAAAAAAAACATACGGGCTACCATCCTACATCTATCCTTTAATTTTATGTTTGTTTATTTTCGTTACCTAGAGTTTTAGAGTGTCGAGTCTTGGCTTAGCAACGCCATTCTTCATATGCATTTAACATAGAGATTTTTGACTTACCACCACTAAATAGCCTATCCCACCAAACCCTTATTTCCCTACCGTAAGCCTAACGTTACAACCCTTTAAAGACCTCTTTGATAGTCTTTCCTAGGTGTTTACGCCAAAGCGATGGAGGTTTGATCTATTCTCAAGCCTATGGTAATCTATGTACTAGGACCGGTTAATGAGTGTTTATCTTCCATTTCCTATATTGTTATATTTCATTTATACACCCGAGAGAGATGTGAGTATCCAAACACCCCATGTGAGGTGCTAGTATGTAATTTCCGTGCTTGTTATGACTTTTGCGGGGCTTATATGTGTTGTGGACCGTTTTGAATTAATGCTTCATGACCCCTAACTTATAAATTAATTGGCTAAAAGCACATTTGCTTGAGGACAAGCAAATAACAAGTGTAGGGATATTTGATAAGGTTTTAAAAGGTACCATTTTGAGGGGTCGTTTAAGTCCTTATTTGATCACTTTTGTATCCGTTATTGCTTAATATCGTTCCTTTTCACTTTTTAGGTCTCGTGAAGGCAAAATGCTGGAATGACACTTATTTGGACGAAAAGGCGCGAATATATGAAGAAAATAGTCAAAGTCAAAATCGAGACACTCACAGTTGCTGAAAGTAGAAGGCGACGGCGTCAGGTGTTAATGGCGACGCCGTCCCAAAAATATTGTGACGATACAGGTCTCAAAACTCGTATTTTCAAGTGACGACGTCTAGCTGTGGAAGAGTAGGCCGTCGCTATTCAGACGGCCTAGATGCAATCCAGACGACGTCAGAAGCTGAAGAGGACGGCGTCACGGACATAAGGTGACGCCGTCGCAAGGTTAACGTGGCCAAGACGAAACCCTAATGGCGGCGACACGACGGCGTCACTAAACATAAGGTGACGCCGTCGCAATTGTAATCTTATATATAGAATCCGAATTTTTCAGTCTTGAGGTAGAGAGTCTTTGGAGTAAAAACCTAAAACCGAACCTAAGGTGTCTTGTACAGTATTTTAGGGTTTTAAACCCTATCTTACACCAAGATAAGTCTTTACTTCATTAATTCAATTATGTCTTTGATTATTTGTGTGTATGCTTGCATGTTCTCCATGTCTGGCTAATTTATTTGTGTGTTTGCTTAGGAAGTATGAAACTTAATTATTGAATATTGATTGGTTGTTTCTTATCTTAGTTGATTAATGATCTAGTAATGCGATAGGTCATTCGTTGTGTACTTAATGCTTGATTCATCTTTGTGAACCTTAGAGTATAATTACCTGAGTAATTGTAGGCTAAACCATCCAAAGAGCGCCTTAGAGTAGGAGTCTATAATCTCTAGTGGTTTTGTAGACAAGACCCTTTGGTAAGTTCGAAGAGTTAGGGAGAAACGCATACCCTACAACTTTAGACACACAACGCAACTAGGAATAAGACGTGACACTCAACCATCAATAGGAGATAATTAAGGAGTAATACAAACTAAGTAAACACATCTTTAAACTATCATACGAGCACACATTAATTAGACATAGACTCCCACAACCTTAGTTTAGATAATTAGATAATAGTAGAGTAATCGGTAGAAATACCAACCCCCCAAATCCAATACCCGAGATTCGTACCTTTCCATTTTCATAAAATATAAAAAGATAAAAAATAATCTTCCTCAACCTTAAACCTTAGCGTAGTAACTCCCTACTAGCATTCCTATTCCCCTAGAGAACGATATCAATACCCGTGGCTTACCCTAATTACTACACTACAACGATTAGGTTCACTGCCTAGGGTGTTATAAAACTTGCTCGAAGAAAAGGAAGTCCCTTTGACCCCGAACGACGCGTGTAGCGTTATCAGTATTATACCAATATTCAGCCAAAGAGACCCATTTTGACCATTCCTTAGGCTTTTCCCCTGACATACATCTTAAGTAACATTCCAAGCAACTGTTGACTACTTCAGTTTGTCCATCAGTTTGGGGATGGTATGAAGTAGACAAGTGTAGACTGACCTTTAACATCTTGAATAGCTCCTTCCAAAATAAACTGATGAAAACCTTGTCCCTGTCACTTACTATCACCTTGGGAAGACCATGGAGCTTGTACACATTATCCAAGAAAGCTTGAGCTACCTGAACAGCTGTGAAAGGATGGCTCATTGGAATAAAATGACTGTACTTACTTAGTCTATCCACTACCACAAACAAAACTGTTTTTCCATTAGAAGGTGGAAGACCCTCTATAAAATCCATTGAAATTTCTGACCAAACTTGTTGAGGTATAGGAAGAGGCTGCAATAATCCAGGATAAGCAGATAAATCAGGTTTATTTGCTTGACAAACTCTACAATTAGCCACATATTCCTTGACTTTTTGTCTCAACTTCTTCCAATAGCATAAACCACTGATTCTTTTGATAGTAGCTTGTACTCCTGAATGTCCACCACTTGGATCAGCATGAAAATAATAAAGTAACTCATGTCTTAGCTGCTCATTATCACCAACTACTATCTTCCCTTTCCTTCTCAACTGCCCATGTACCAAACTGTAGTGCTTGTGTGATTGAGCATTGGCTTCCAAGTCAGAGACAATCTTCTGCAATACCTCATCTTCCTTACAAGAATCAAGTATCCTCTGCATATAATCACTGGAAATTGTAGAAAGGGCTAGATGTAGTAACTGTGCACTGGTAGGTACCCTGGACAAAGCATATGCAGCCTTATTTTCACTCCCTTTCTTATACAAAATCTCATAATCAAACCCCATCAACTTAGGTAACCACTTCATCTGTGTAGGTGTTGTAATTCTTTGTTCCAACAAATACTTCAAACTGAAATGGTCTGTTTTGATTTTGAAATGCTTGTCCAAAAGATACCCTCTCCATTTACCCAAAGCTTGTATAACTGCCAACAATTCCTTCTCATAAGTGGACAATGATTGGTGTTTAGGAGCTAGAGTTTTACTGTAATAAGCTACTGGATGACCACCTTGTTGCAACACTGCTCCAATTCCTCCTTGGGAAGCATCTGTCTCAATAACAAACAACTCATTAAAATTTGGCAACTTGAGAACTGGAGCTTGAGACATTGCTGATTTCAACTTATCAAATGCCACTTGTGCTGCTTCTAACCAAACAAACCCATTCTTCTTAAGTAATTGAGTCAGAGGATGACTGATAACTGCATAGTTCTTCACAAATCTTCTGTAATATCCAGTCAAACCCAAAAATCCCCTTAATTGCTTGAGGTTAACAGGCACAAGCCAGCTTTTCATAGCTTCAATTTTAGAACTGTCAGTAGCCACTCCTTCTCTAGTGATCACATGACCCAAGTATTCCACTTTTTGTGCACCAAAAACACACTTAGACTACTTGGCATAGAGTGTGTTGTTTCTCAGAATTTGCAAAACCAATCTTACCTGTTGTACATGATCTTCCAAAGTAGGACTATACACAAGTATATCATCAAAGAAAACCAACACAAACTTCCTCAAATATTCTTTGAAAACAGAATTCATTAAAGCTTGGAAAGTAGAAGGAGCATTGGTGAGACCAAAGGGCATTACCAGAAATTCATAGTGTCCTTCATGTGTTTTGAATATTGTTTTCTCTATGTCAGGAGGGTACATCCTAATTTGATGATAGCCAGACCTTAAATCCAACTTGGTGAAGTACATGGAACCCTGCAACTCATCAATCAATTCCTCTATGACTGGTATTGGAAACTTGTCTTTGATGGTAGCACTATTCAACTGTCTATAGTCTACACACATCCTCCAAGTTCCATCTTTCTTTTTAACGATAACCACTGGAGAAGAAAATGGACTTTGGCTATCCCTAATTGCTCCAGTGTCAAGTAACTCCTTCACCATGATTTCAATTGCATCCTTCTGTGTGGGTGGGTGTCTATAAGGTCTAACATTAATGGGTAAGGTTCCTTCTTTGAGTGGAATTTTATGGTCAAAAGGTCTAATGGGTGGAAGGTTAGTAGGTATTGCAAAGACATCAGTAAATTCTCTAACCAATTCAGTAACTTCTTTTGGTGACTCATCTGACCCTTTATTGGTTGCTGCAATCATGTTCAGTGAGGTGGTTGGATAAACACATAACATCATAGAGGACAGTTCAGCTTGGGGTGTTTGAATTTGCATTTTCTTCCCTTGTTTCCATTGTACTCCAGTCTTTTGTGGTCCTCTCAACAACACAGTTTTTCCCTTATGCTTAAACTTCATCCTTAATTCTTTGAAATTAGCTAGTATGTTACCTAGTGTAGATAACCACTAAATTCTGATAACGCTACACGCGTCGTTCGGGGTCAAGGAAACTTCCTTTTCTTCGAGCAAGTTTTATAACACCCTAGGCAGTGAACCTAATCGTTGTAGTGTAGTAATTAGGGTAAGCCACGGGTATTGATATCGTTCTCTAGGGGAATAGGAATGCTAGTAGGGAGTTACTACGCTAAGGTTAAGGCTGAGGAAGATTATTTTTTATCTTTTTATATTTTATGAAAAATAGAAAAGTACGAATTTCGGGTATTGGATTTGGGGGGGTTGGTATTTCTACCGATTACTCTACTATTATCTAATTATCTAAACTAAGGTTGTGGGAGTCTATGTCTAATTAATGTGTGCTCGTATGATAGTTTAAAGATGTGTTTACTTAGTTTGTATTACTCCTTAATTATCTCCTATTGATGGTTGAGTGTCACGTCTTATTCCTAGTTGCGTTGTGTTTCTAAAGTTGTAGGGTATGCGTTTCTCCCTAACTCTTTGAAATTACCAAAGGGTCTTGTCTACAAATCCACTTAGAGATTATAGACTCCTACTCTAAGGCGCTCTTCGGATGGTTTAGCCTACAATCACTCAGGTAATCATACTCTAAGGTTCACAAAGATGAATCAAGCATTAAGTACACAACGAATGACCTATCGCATTACTAGATCATTAATCAACTAAGATAAGAAACAACCAATCAATATTCAATAATTAAGTTTCATACTTCCTAAGCAAACACACAAATAAATTAGCCGGACATGGAGAACATGCAAGCATACACACAAATAATCAAAGACATAATTGAATTAATGAAGCAAAGACTTATCTTGGTGTAAGATAGGGTTAAAAACCCTAAAATACTGTACAAGACACCTTAGGTTCGGTTTTAGGTTTTTACTCCAAAGACTCTCCACACAAAGACTGAAAAATTCGGATTCTATATATAAGATTACAATTGCGACGGCGTCACCTTATGTTTAGTGACGATGTCGTGTCGCCGCCATTAGGGTTTCGTCTTGGCCACGTTAACCTTGCGACGGCGTCACCTTATGTCCGTGACGCCGTCCTCTTCAGCTTCTGACGTCGTCTGGATTGCATCTAGGCCGTCTGAGTAGCGACGGCCTACTCTTTCACAACTAGACGCCGTCTCTTGAAAACACGAGTTTTGAGTTCTGACCCGTCACAATAATTCTCCGACGGCGTCGCAAATAACTCCTGACGCCGTCGCCTTCTACATTCAACGACTGTGAGTGTCTGATTTCGACTTTGGCCATTTTCTTCATATATTCGCGCCTTTTCGTCCAAATAAGTGCCATTCCAGCATTTTGCCTTCACGAGACCTAAAAAGTGAAAAGGAACGATATTAAGCAATAACGGATACAAAAGTGATCAAATAAGGACTTAAACGACCCCTCAAAATGGTACCTTTTAAAACCTTATCAAATATCCCTACACTTGTTATTTGCTTGTCCTCAAGCAAATGTGCTTTTAGCCAATTAATTTATAAGTTAGGGGTCATTCAGCATTAATTCAAAACGGTCCACAACACATATAAGCCCCGCAAAAGTCATAACAAGCACGGAAATTACATACTAGCACCTCACATGGGGTGTTTGGATACTCACATCTCTCTCAGGTGTATAAATGAAATATAACAATATAGGAAATGGAAGATAAACACTCATTAACCGGTCCTAGTACATAGATTACCATAAGCTTGAGAATAGATCAAACCTCCATCGCTTTGGCGTAAGCACCTAGGAAAGACTATCAAAGAGGTCTTTTAAAGGGTTGTAACGTTAGGCTTACGGTAGGGAAATAAGGGTTTGGTGGGATAGGTTATTTAGTGGTGGTAAGTCAAAAATCTTTATGTTAACTGCATATGAAGAATGGCGTTGCTAAGCCAAGACTCGACACTCTAAACTCTAGATAACTGAAATAAATAAACATAAATTTAAAGATAGATGTAGGATGGTAATCCGTATGTTTTTTGTTTTTTTTTTTTTTTTTTTTTTTTTTTTTTTTTTTTTTCACTCTATTTTTTTTCTTTTTCTCTTTTTCTATTTTTTTTTTTCGATTTTTTTTTTTTTTTTTTTTTTTTTTCATACACTTTTACTCTACCATCCTATACGATAACATCAAAATACTAGGGATTTACAGGCACATCCCTACACTTGAGTTTTTATTATTCTAACACTAATTTGACCCGATTTGACAAGATCAAAACACTTGGGGTACATTATTACGTAAACAAAGGGAATTTGAATTTAACGTTCCCTTCCCGTCATTTCATAAACTTTAACTTTTCCCATGAATCCCAATCGTCCCAAAACTGTATACAAAGGATATGACTCGACTTAGCAACTTATGCAAGCAACTAGATAATTGAACTAAGGGTTTAGGGTGATAACAAACATTTGCACTAAAAGTGAGTGCATAAGGGGTAGGCTAAGGCGATTTGGGTGTATATTTGGGGGTGGGGTGTAAACAATGCTTTTCATTGATATTCCGGAAAAACCGAAACATCACGAGAACCGCGAAAAGGATAGGCTCTGAGGGGTTAACTAGGGGTATCGTGTACTAAAGATGAGTACAACGCAAAAGGTGTGGGGGAATTACTCAACCGATGTGGAAGAAGTAATTATATTACGGGTATCAAACAAGGGTTATCCTAATGCCTCTTATCATTTAGTTATTCCTAACTACACAAGTGTAGCCTCACTTGCGATCTCGGAATGCATCACAAAACAAGTTCTAGAATCTAATATACTACCGGTTCACACTCTAAGCATTAAAGATGAATGCTTTAATTCCTACTAATCTAAGGGCGATCCTCACATTTTGGGTAGAATTTGGGTGGTAAGGGTTTTTGTGCTAGTCATATAACTTCCTATCCATGAGACGCTTTTGTTAAGACTAATGGCCCACTCCTATATGTCATGAAAAATTTTAAATTTGGTGCCAAAATTACCCTAACCGACATTTCTCATGGTTTATTACACAATCACAATTTGGAAAAAGCAAATAGTCAAGGATAAGCATAGTTTCAAAGTTCCCGTTTTATTTTCCCTCCCTACACTTAAACTGAACATTGTCCCCAATGTTCCCCGAAAGTATCAAAGATATGATAAAAGAAGGTAATCAAAAACGAAAGAAACTAATACTCCCCTGATTAGCTCGGTAGGATCCGTGTAAAGTGGTGGTTAAATCCTTTCCAAGAAGAATTATTGCGTGAAAAGCTCCTTCCAATCTTGTGTAACTTCTTCTTGATAAACTAAACCTGCACACTTGAAGAAAACAAACAACCCAACGCATCAAACCGAACAAAGAAAAATCACAAAAAGATGTAATTCCAGACTTAAATAAGATATAATGCTTGTGGAATGGATGTTTGCAGATTTTCTAGAAAATTAAGACCTGGAAAATTCCAAAAGTTTATAAGTAGCTCAGAAAACGAGAAAAAGTAATCAGTTGTTTCTGCTCCTTCCTGACGCCGTCAGGTTGCGATCCTGACGCCGTCAGGTTATCCTGACAAAAACTGGTCTGCGATTTTCTGGAAAAAATTCTGGAAAATTTACATCTTTAGAATCTGGAAAAATTTCTGCAAAAACATCCATTATGACTCGATACAAGCATTTGACTTGAACAAACACACATGTATATCTTTTAAATAATTGTAATCCTCATGTTCACGTTTCTTTTGAAAACATGTGTAATCCTCCTTACACTTATCCCTTATGTAAAATACCTTTAATTAAAGAAAAAAAATAAAGCATTTTTACAAATTCAAACATGAGAATAAACAATCAATAAAAGATACATGACACAAACAAGCAAACAATTAAGCATGGGTTGCCTCCCACGAAGCGCTTTTCTTTATTTATGAGTCTTGTAGCTAGACTCGAAGTCGTGCCCCTACGTGACTTCATTGCCATCCATCCTTTCTTCCACTAAGCCCTTATCATAAGGTTGTAGACGTTGTATGCTCACCGTGAATTCTCTTCCAACATCGTCTATTATGATAACGGTTTTATTTTTTAGATTATTTTCTTTCACCGTATAAGGTCCAAACCATCTTGGCTTATTCCTTCCCCATAATGCTTTTATTCTTGATTTATACAAAAGCACCTTTTCTCCATTCAAAAATTCCTTAGGGTTCTTTTGAGTTCGTGGTATTGTGGTATAGTTATTTCCTAACTTTTTATCACGTTTCCACAATGTCGCATTTAACCCTTGAACCATGAATTCTCTAAGCCCTTTTTCCCAATCGTTCATTTTCTTCCTAACCACATTGTTAGGGACTTGTGGATTCTCATCCGTAATCTTTTCCATGATCTTAAGAGGATATCTCGGAACAATAGGTATCCTAACTTGTCCTTTTCCACTTCTAAGTATCATAATCCCTTCACCGCATTTGATGGTTGCCTTAGCGGTGGTCAGGAAAGGTGTCCCTAGGATTAATGGCAGGTTTTTATCTTCCTCAATGTCTACAATTGCGAAGTCCACCGGATAGACAATATGGGCAACCTCAATTAAGACATCCTCCGCTATTCCTATGGGATAAACGTATGAATGATTTGCTAAGGAAAGTCTAAGATTGGTCTTGGTCGGTTCCTCCTTAGTTAACTTATTATAGACTGACAACGGCATTATGTTTACATCGGATCCCTGGTCGGCCAAGGCATTTAGGTTCTCTAAGTCACCTATGCTACATGGAATTACAAAGTTCCCTGAGATCTCTTGCTTCTTAGTTACTGGCTTTCTCAAAATCGACTCGTACATAGGTCCAATAGGCATGGTGTCATACTCTTCCTCTCCTATTTCACCTAAGAGGGCTTTCCTAAGAACATCATTGCACCTAAAGTTTTTGACTTGGTTAACGATTGTTTTCTTATTAATCTCATGCTTAAGGTAATGCTTGATGAATTTGGGTTCATCATTTGTCCGAGCCTCATTCTTATCCTTACCATCCTTGCTGCTCTCAGGCTCCTTCTTCTCAACTACTCCATCCTCATCAAAAGAAATGGAAATGGCGTTAATAGACAAAGTGGGGGTGGCGTGCTCATCGTTCCTCACTAGCACCTTCTCGGGAATCTTCGTCTTAGTGTACTCTTTCACTGAGTCCATCATCTCCGCCATTTTTTTCTGTATTACATCCCTATGTCCATTGAAGGCTTTTAAGAGGGTGTCGAGCTTGGTTGTCATCTCGCTTTGTCGTTTCTTGAAATCGGCTTCAAGTTGCGTCAATCGAGCTTCTTGAGATGACATGAATTTGGACACCATTCCCTCAAGACTAGTGGAAGTTCCGGTGTTTGGAGGGTTGTTGTAGGATTTTCCTAAGTTATTTGGCTCAAGCTTAGGAGTCTCGTAGGAGTTCATTAGGAATTTGGCTTGATCTTCAAGTTCGAGCATCCTACGATTGGAAGGTTGTGAGTCAATGGGAGGCAAAGAGACTGCCTTATCAGTTTTGGACAACTCACGGGGGTCATTCCAACATTCATTTTCATAGAGGGCAAGGTCCTCTATTGTACCCCATGATTCTTCCACGGTGAGTTTACTAAGTTTACCACCGGCCGCTTGGTCGATGGATTTCTTAGTTGAGAAGTTGACACGATCGTAAAAGATTTGGACTAGAAGCCAAAGATCGATGCCGTGATGAGGGACTTTGTGGAGCAATTCCTTAAATCGAGTCCACGCCTCGTACAGAGTTTCGCCTTGACGTTGTTGGAACATCAAGATGTCATTCCTAAGTTTGGTAGTTCTCTCCGGTGGGAAAAACTGGGCGAGGAAACGAGTGGTGAGATCATCCCATCTTGAGATGGATCCGGCGGGAAGTCCGTCAAGCCAATTACTAGCTTGGTCCCGTAGAGAGAATTGGAAGAGACGCAGACGCGTGGTCTCCCGAGTAGTAGCATCAAGGTCGATGGAATCGACAATTTTGAGGAAATCCCTCAGATGCTGATTTGGATCTTCGGAACGAAGTCCATGGAATGCACATCCGTTTTGCACCAACCGGATGGTGTCGGATCGCAGGGCCGTAGTTTGGGCTTGGTCGGGAAGCTCAATGGTGTTCCTATAGCCTAGGTGGCTTGGTCTCGAGTATTCACCAAGAGTACGGGCTCTTGGCGGGTCATTTGGTGGTGGGTTGATGAAGGGTAGTGGGTTGTCACCTTCCATGATGAAAAGTGATGAGGTTACGAACAAAGGTTACGAAGAAGGGGGATAGACTAAGAGAAATCTAAAAATGAGAAAAAAGTTTACTTGATAGGAATCAAGCAAAGAAACCTAAACGAGGTGGACTACTAACTAGCTATTCTATTCCCCGGCAGCGGCGCCAAAAACTTGATAACGCTACACGCGTCGTTCGGGGTCAAGGAAACTTCCTTTTCTTCGAGCAAGTTTTATAACACCCTAGGCAGTGAACCTAATCGTTGTAGTGTAGTAATTAGGGTAAGCCACGGGTATTGATATCGTTCTCTAGGGGAATAGGAATGCTAGTAGGGAGTTACTACGCTAAGGTTAAGGTTGAGGAAGATTATTTTTTATCTTTTTATATTTTATGAAAAATAGAAAAGTACGAATTTCGGGTATTGGATTTGGGGGGGTTGGTATTTCTACCGATTACTCTACTATTATCTAATTATCTAAACTAAGGTTGTGGGAGTCTATGTCTAATTAATGTGTGCTCGTATGATAGTTTAAAGATGTGTTTACTTAGTTTGTATTACTCCTTAATTATCTCCTATTGATGGTTGAGTGTCACGTCTTATTCCTAGTTGCGTTGTGTTTCTAAAGTTGTAGGGTATGCGTTTCTCCCTAACTCTTTGAAATTACCAAAGGGTCTTGTCTACAAATCCACTTAGAGATTATAGACTCCTACTCTAAGGCGCTCTTCGGATGGTTTAGCCTACAATCACTCAGGTAATCATACTCTAAGGTTCACAAAGATGAATCAAGCATTAAGTACACAACGAATGACCTATCGCATTACTAGATCATTAATCAGCTAAGATAAGAAACAACCAATCAATATTCAATAATTAAGTTTCATACTTCCTAAGCAAACACACAAATAAATTAGCCGGACATGGAGAACATGCAAGCATACACACAAATAATCAAAGACATAATTGAATTAATGAAGCAAAGACTTATCTTGGTGTAAGATAGGGTTAAAAACCCTAAAATACTGTACAAGACACCTTAGGTTCGGTTTTAGGTTTTTACTCCAAAGACTCTCCACACAAAGACTGAAAAATTCGGATTCTATATATAAGATTACAATTGCGACGGCGTCACCTTATGTTTAGTGACGCCGTCGTGTCGCCACCATTAGGGTTTCGTCTTGGCCACGTTAACCTTGCGAAGGCGTCACCTTATGTCCGTGACGCCGTCCTCTTCAGCTTCTGACGTCGTCTGGATTGCATCTAGGCCGTCTGAGTAGCGACGGCCTACTCTTTCACAACTAGACGCCGTCTCTTGAAAACACGAGTTTTGAGTTCTGACCCGTCACAATAATTCTCCGACGGCGTCGCAAATAACTCCTGACGCCGTCGCCTTCTACATTCAGCGACTGTGAGTGTCTGATTTCGACTTTGGCCATTTTCTTCATATATTTGCGCCTTTTCATCCAAATAAGTGCCATTCCAGCATTTTGCCTTCACGAGACCTAAAAAGTGAAAAGGAACGATATTAAGCAATAACGGATACAAAAGTGATCAAATAAGGACTTAAACGACCCCTCAAAATGGTACCTTTTAAAACCTTATCAAATTCCAAGTACCATTTCACAACCTCCTAAAGGCAAAAGCATCACATCAGTTTCAAACTCCTCACCTTGTAACTTCCACTTAAACTCTTTGCAGACCCATTGACTAGACAATTTGCCCCCACCAGCTATGTCTACTTGAAATGGACAAGTACTACTAAGTTTGCAGCCTATTCTCTTAGCAGTATTGACATCCATGAAATTGTGAGTACTACCACAATCAATTAGAATATGAAGCTTATGATTCCCTACATTACCATAAACTCTCAAAGTCTTGTAAGTAGTGGTACCATTGATAGCATTTAGAGAGATTTGTGGCACATAGTCAATCAATTCCCCTGTTTCCTCTGTTTCAATTTCCATTTCACCACCAATACCAACTTCTTCCAACACCTCTTCATTGTTCTCCCCTAAAACTTCAAGAGAAAACACTTGTCCCCCACATTTGTGCCCTGGAGTGTATCTTTGATCACAATAAAAGCATTGGTTCTTTTGTCTTTTCTCCTCTAACTCTTTCTGTGTCAATTGTTTCCTGAATGGGGTGTTTGGCACAGTCACAACCTTATTTCTCCAATTGGGATTTGGTGTTGGTAAAGATAAAGGTTTGGGGCCAGTATTTGGGATTGAGTTTTGGAATCTTGGTGTTGGTAAAAGTGATGGCCTATGCTTCTGTTTCAACACATTCAACTTGGCTTCTTCCAGTTTACACAACCCATACAAATCTGCAAGTGATCTTGGCCTAAACATTCTCACAGCCAACTCAATTTCACTTTGTAACCCAGCCATAAAGAAACTCATACATTGTTCATCAGGCAAATCTACTCTACACAACAATCTGTCATAAGCATCAATGTAATCTGGAATATTGCCTACTTGTTTGAGTTTCTTGATTTCACCCAAAGGATCATCATAAACAGACCCAAATCTTTTCAAAATTGCTTCTCTATACACAATCCAAGACACATCTTCCCCAAGATACTTCACAAATTGTCTATGCCACATTAAAGCTAAATCATGTAAATGAATTGAAACAAGATTTACCTTACAATCATCTTGGATGTTGTCCACTTTAAAGAACCGTTCACACTTGAATAGCCACCCTCTAACATCATCCCCTCCACCAAATTTTGGGAACTCAATCTTGGTGACTCTACTAAACTGCATCTGTTGATTACCACCTTGACTCCCAAGATTTCCATTTCTTTGACTGGTACCTTCTCCATTATTCAATCTATTCTCCAAGGTTCTGATTGTAGCACCCATTTCAGTGATAGTACGCATGAGATCCTCCATTGTAACCGACCTATCTAGTTCACTTCTAGCATTCTCAGTGGATCTTGTACCCACCATGATTATTGTTTCAAAAGAACAGAATTCAAGAATTTGTTGTGTAACTGATTATGATGGAATAACTGAATTCTAACAGAATTCAGTTGGATATGGTGGATAGGTGCAGGATTGTAGGCTCTTGATACCAATTGATATGATCTTTAAATCTCTAATAATAGAAATGATAAAGATCTTCAACAAAATGTGAATACTCAAGAACTAGAAAAAAGTATTGGACAAATTGGTGATTTGTTATTAGGATAGTGAATTTGTTACAGAGAGAATGTTGTTTTTACAATTCAAAGAGATGATCTAAAATGATTACAAGTGAATGATTTATACAAGGAATGGATTAACTGATTTTCCCGCCAAAACGGCTATATGAAAATCAGTTATGATAATATGTTGTGTTGACTTTTTGACTTTACTTAAAACTCATATCACCATCATGACGCTATGACAAGGCGAAAATTTGGCAGCAAGCTTAGCAAATAAAATTAAATAATCGAATGGTTGGTTTAAGCGTAGCTAAAAAAAAGTGTGCAATTCTTATTGGTGAGGTTGGCGGCAAGCATGCAAGCTAATGCGAAAAGAAAAGTAAACTAGTTACAAAACAAAGAAAAAGGTTGTATCCGAATGGTTGGTTTAGCCGTTTAGGGATTATCTTTTTAAGCTTTGATATCATATTACACATATTGTAAAGTGCATAACTTTTATTATTGATAATGTGCCAAATATACATAGTACGTAACGAGTGTGGAAACACGCGCGATGCAGCGGGATTGCCTTCAAAGGACTTACTTTGTAGCGACACTTAAACCTTATGGACTAATTTTGCCAGGTTGCTATAGTTAGCAATTAATTCTACAGGACTTACCCTGCAACATCGCTTAAACCTTAGGGACTATTTTTGCCAGATTGCTATAGATAGCAATTAATGATGCAGGACTAACTTTGCAGCGCCACTTAAACCACAGGGACTATTTTTGCCAAGTTGGGAAAGTTTGCATTTAATGCTTGGTTTGTGAAGCAACCATGTACGGTTTTTAGTATATATAATATAGAAAGAATAGAATAGAATAGAATAGAATATAGAATAGAATAGAATAGCGGGTTAACCCGCGCGTTGCGACGAGAGTGCGTTGCCCTCGATCATTTTATTCACGGGAATGAATTTGCTAAAGTTTTTTTTTTTTTTTTTTTTTTTTTTTTTTGCGCACTGTTCATGCGCGGTACTGTTCATGCGCGCGATACTGTTCATCCCCCAATGAGTTTTAGTATATATATATAATGACTTGATAAGCAAGTTAACACATTAGCTAATCCTAAACACTAGTGACTAATCCTTATTCCGTTCCATTTATTGCATTTCATTCGGCTAATAAGAACTTGCCCTTACATTTTGGTTCACAGCAAAATCAGTAGAAATGTTGCACAAGATTCCACAAATATCAGAGTCGTGCCCGTTATTGGATGAATCAAAGTTGTCTTCACAATAGGGGTGTTCACGGATTGGGTAATATCCACAGTAACCGAAAACCGAAACCGAGCCGAACCGAAAATAATTTAACCGAATTTGTGACCGAACCGAATTGGTCAAAACCGAACCGAACCGAACTAAATATTTTGTTATCGGGTTGGATATGGTTTTGGCAATGAAAACCGAAAACCGAATTCATATAAAATATATATTTTTTCTATGTATATATATGAAAAAAAATCACTAAAAACTCTTTTTTAGTATAAATATAACATGATTTAAGCTTGAAAAAATATTTTGTGCTAAAAATATATATAATTAAGACTAAAATACACCGTTGGTCCCTAAACTTGTAGCGGAGGATCGCGATGGGACGAAACCGGGCATATTCATCGTCGGGGGTCCCTATTTCAAGGTTTTCACTCGCTACAAGTCCCTTTGACCAAGTCAACATCTGATTTTTGTTTTGTAGTCGAGGGTATTTTAGTCCATACACATTTATATTTTACCCCTTCATCTTTCATCCTCTTCATCATCTACCCAAATCATTCATATCCCCAAATCATCATCTCCCCCAACATCATCCTGGTGATTTATACTCATGCCTAGCAGCTTAGGTGCACTTTCTTGTTGCAGTGTAAAGTTATTTAGAATTGAATCATGTATACAATTCATCATCTAGATATTGGGTAGATGATGAATTGTATATTGGGTAGACAAATCATGTAATTCATGTATACAAATCATCATCTAGACAATTTAGATATTGGGTAGACAAATCATGTAATTCATGTATACTCATGCCTAAAGTAGATTGTTTGTTGGTATTGTGTAGATTGTTTGTTGGTATTGTGTAGATGATTGGGTTCGTGATGGGAATCGTGTAGCATCTAGTCGAAGACAGACTATGTTGAAAACCAGGAGTAACACAAAGGCTGCCACTGTTCCTGTTTATCATGTTTCGCTTGAGAAAACTAAGAGTGATTCAGAGAAAGCAAACAAGAACACAGAGGATGTTCATATGCCACTTTCTTTAGTTAAGTTAGATGAGAACAGGAAACATGTCGTTGTGCCACCTAGTCCTCCAATGAAGAACGTGGACAGCATGGATCTTCTGTTCGGTGAGAAGTCTAAAGATAATGAGAAGGCAATTGTTGTGAGTTCGAGTCTCTTTGAATTTACTGAGAAGTACGATGAGAATGAAGTTGCTACACCTCTTAACAGGTAGTATGTTATTACATACTTACACAAAAGCAAATATATATGTGCATGTACGTTTTTAATTTGATAAGCTTGCTCTTGACCATTTTAAAGGGAACACTGTACGCGCATGTGTGTTTAACAATCTTTGTGATCTTTGTCTTTGTTTTAGGATTAAGGTTGAAGGAGCAGAAAAAGAGTCACAGTCTAAGTCAACAGATAACAAGGTTTGTTCATATCACGTTTTTCTAGAAGTTGGATGCATTGTTGTGAGAATTGCATCTCTTCCAGAGTTTAATTTTGCAAAATCAGTACACATCACATAACTTTTGACATATCAAATACACATGAACTTGGATTAGAGAGTGGGCAATATCACAATAACGGCACAATAACGTTGCCAGCATGTTTGTAGTCTGCCATCATGGTTACTTACAACTAAAATATCTGCATATAAATATTGTTAACGATTGTGAAGGATAAAACTCATGACCATTAAGTCAATGCTACATTTTATAATGTTTTAGAAACCAACTGAATAACTACCTAAAAGTTCATAATGATGAATTGTATACATGATTCAATTCTAAATAACTTTACACTGCAACAAGAAAGTGCACCTAAGCTGCTAGGCATGAGTATAAATCACCAGGATGATGTTGGGGGAGATGATGATTTGGGGATATGAATGATTTGGGTAGATAATGAAGAGGATGAAAGATGAAGGGGTAAAATATAAATGTGTTATAAAAGTATAAATGTGTATGGACTAAAATACCCTCGACTACAAAACAAAAATCAGATGTTGACTTGGTCAAAGGGACTTGTAGCCAGTGAAAACCTTGAAATAGGGACCCCCGACGATGAATATGCCCGGTTTCGTCCCATCGCGATCCTCCGCTACAAGTTTAGGGACCAACGGTGTATTTTAGTCTATAATTAAATAAAAAAATAATTAAAATTATGTAATTCGGGTTATTCGGTTCGGTTTTCGGTTATAGGGGTTCGGTTTTCGGTTCGGTTGAATCAAATTTAATTTCGGTTCGGTTCGGTTTTCGGTTATACCCAGAAAAAAAAATTAACCGAACCGAATAAACCGAATAACCCGATAACCGAACCGATGAACACCCCTACTTCACAATAGCTTTGTAAGCAAAATTGACACAAAACCTCTGATAACAGTGAACAAGAAACACAGAAATAGTGGGCACTTTAAAGAACCAATATACCCGCATGCATAATCAGATAAACTTGATGCGCAGAATTTGTGGAACTTAAGAAAAATGTGAAATTTATGAGATACTTGATAGATAGCACATACGTACACCTATCACAGTTTCCAAGTTTATTCTTGCCATCTACTTTAATAACAATCAAGAAATCCAAAGCTCATAAATTACAAACAATTTAGAGCATAGAAGAACCAAGTACCAACTGTTAAGCGGGTAACAAGACTAAAGTAGGGGGTTAATTCATGTACGCTAGCAGGAGGAATGACAATAATTTTACAACTCACATTCATAAAAACAACACAGCAGCATTCACTTCACAAACAACAAATCTAACCTGAACCCACTAATGAGCTCAAAAAGGAGCAGCTGCTAACCCATCAAATTCAGCAGCAATTTCCGATATCTCTTGCTCAATTGCTTCCTCAGCTGCTTTCAACGCACCAACCTCTAAATTCCATTTTTCCTTCCTTAATAACACCTTACTCCGTTTTTCCTCCAACTGCCGAATCTGTCTATCAATTTCATCAAGCTCATCATCAAATGACTTTTCTTGTATCTTCTGCTCCTCTATTTTCTCTACAAATACTTTTGACCGATCTTCAAGTTCCTCCTGTTTGTCCTTTATTAGAAGCAAATGCGTCAAACGCTCTCTAATGACCTCCACATCAAACCCATTATTCTCTAAGTCGACGAGTGTTTCCAAGGAGTCCTCTATTGCACTTCTTGGATCGTCAAATCTCAAACAATAAGTCCTATCCACCACAGTTGAAAAGGTCACCATGGTACCAATGGCCAACCCTTCTCGAGCACCCTCTTTCACACCTTTCAATAATGGTCGAAAATGTGGGTTTTGTGGAAGCTTCTGGAAAGCTTCCATCGATTCAATTGTGTGCCAAAGTGGGGTGGTTTTCACAAAGGGTATGTCAGCATCAATGTCACATGCAACTATTTCCAACTGTCTCTCACTTGTTGTTGATGTTCCCACTGGGGCAGAAGGCGAAGATAGATTAATTTGTCATCAACATGGACTCATCATTATTTAATACAATAATAGTTATAATTTGGTTAAACGAGCTTTACCTGGGCCATTTAAAGGTACTGGAGAGTGTACTCCTTCAATCCATGTCGAAAGAGGTTGATCATCCAGGTCCACTGATTGCACAGCAGAAGCTTCTGGAATTTTTGTTTCTAAGCTCCCGTCTGTTTTTTCTTTGGATGCATCTTGAATATCTACACCAAAACTTGTTAGAACAAAAAGTAAACTCTGAAAATAATGATCCACCAACTCGTAATAATAAAGAGATTTCATGCACCTTGAGCTAGAGATTCATTAACACTGATTGTCCGCCGTTTTCCTCGTCTACCTTTAGCTGATGAATACTTTTTCTTCCCCTGTTGAGCACTTGCATCTTGCTCAGGATTTTCATTTGGCTCCTTTACAGATATTTTATTTGGCTCCTTTACAGATATGTCATTTGCCTCCTTTATAGGATTTTCATTTGGCTCCTTAACAGGTTCCTGTGTCTTTTCCAGAGTTTTTGTTCCAGGGCTTGTAGGTGAGCTAACTTCCGTCACTTGAGCACCTTCCACCACAGAAATTTCAGCCGGCCCAACACCTCCATTCTGATGATTAACTGCAGTAATATTTAATAAGAAAAAAAAATGTTCAAAACTATACACTAACGAATTGTCAAACAATGATATTCAAAAATTTAGGAGGTTTAAACCATACCTGTGACTGGAGTCCCGGGGCTTTTGGGTTGTAACTTAGGTGGTCTACCCCTTTTCCTTTTTGGAGCAGCAACAGTTGCGGTGTCCTCTTCCTTTCCCTCCTAAATGAAAACATGAAACTATTTTTTAGAAGTCTAATGATGGACAAAATGGTTCCTAAAAAGTGGGTTGAAACATGAATTGCAATTCCAGCCACCCAACATTGCATTCAGTGCAGGTAAAAAAGTGATAGTTTGTTTTGCAACATCCATGTCAAATGTAACTCTCCCACCTTACCAACCAGTCATAATATAATTCCATTCAACCATGTAAAAAGTGATATTAACTTTGCTACATCTAACATTTTGTCACCTTAAGGACTGCTGTCGATGGTGCCAATAGAACGTCTAGTTGATTTGTGTCTCCTTCTGCAACACTTGGGCTTATTTCAGTGGACGACTTCTGAATTATCTTCCCTTGTGTTACTGTCATTATTTCTTGGCTTGTTGTTTTGACTAGATCATCTGTAGCTCCTGAAAAGTGTAAACTCCTTCCGCACTCAGATATATGTATATGTGGTTACAAAATAAACACATGAAAATGATAAGAGACTCGGGATCATGTATCAACCAACCTTCGTCTATATTCAAGCTTTTAGGTTCATTTGCTAATCTCCCTTTCTTTTTTGAAGATTCCATTGCAGGAGCTTGTTCAATACCTTTTCCTCGTTTACCACGCTGTAGAAAATGAAAAGTCAATGTGGCCCAAAGCATAATGTGAAAGAATGAACAAAACAAACAAATGTTACCGAAAACTACAAGCCATCTTTATTAAGCTAGTAAGCAATTATATTATGAAATCCGATCATTGGGTGGCGTAATTTTTTTATCAATTAATTTTATTATGCAATTCACTTCTCACCATCACATTCACATCTACATCAATATTCAATCACCTGGATCTCATGTATAATACAGTAGTTGTTAATCAGGTTTGTCACTGGACAAGAATATAACTATAATTTATAGGTAATGTGGTCCTAGCTGTTATTTCCAATACGATAGTACCTTTTAATTTGTTTATATCTATTTCTATTTGGGCCAATATAAATTACAACAGCCACATCATTCTAAATCTTACCTTTAAGTTGATAGTTACATATGACATCTTATATACTCCAACATATTAAAAGCATAAGATTTTATACGGGAACCAACTCACCACTTTCTTTCCATGAGAAAGGTTCTCAGTTTTACCAAACTCAGAATCAAGGCCCTCAGATTGACCAGCTGATGCGCCGCCGTTTATTCTTTTGCTTGAATCATCTAAAAGAGCTTCATTCTTCGATTTCTTGGTAGGCGATGAGTTATTTTCATCGTTATCAAGATTCGTCTGCTTGGTTCTTTTCAGAGCTGATGTTGCAACAGTAGATTGTTTACCATCGCTAGGAGTTGATTGCTCAGTCTGTTTATCAATCTGTTAATCAATCAAGTAATAAGCAAACAGAATGATCAGTGACAAAGCAGCAGCAATTGGCCCGAGAAAAAAAAACTTAGGCTTAAATTTTATACATTTTTTTAAAGCATCACATGATCATTCATATTAATACCATTCATCTTCATTTCTGTACTTATACACATTTTAAAGACAACTGAGCAGGTGAAATAAAAATCCATTTTGTGTTCTCCAGGTCCATTTGATAATTGATCACTGTTTCCTTGTCTAGCATGCAAGTTAAAGAAATGCCGACACATAAGAGATAAGTAGCTTGTGGACTATTGCCTCATCCATCATACTGTTGCACCTGGTGAAACTATCATTCTTTCTCAACCTTTTTTTTTTTTTTTTTTTTGCATTAGAGACAACCGGAACAGTGCTAAGATGAAATATTAATGTTTAATTTTATTTTAATCGAAGGTTTATGCTCTAGATTTATAGAAACAAAAAAGGACAGATACAATCTGTTAATTTGTCTATTTTATCCTTTCTAATAGAACACAACATAAAAAGCCTAATGAGTGAGAGCCTATTTTGGACTTTAGGGTAAACAACACCCTCAACTTAAATGGATTGAGCGAGAGAGTGGGTAGGTAAACAACACCCTCAACTCAAATGGATTGAGCGAGAGTGGCTACCCACTACTAGTGCACACCCCTGAATACATATATTTGTTCATCTTTGCCTCATTCCATATTTTCTTAAAGCTGACATAGCTAGGTTTTAGATTGTTTATACTCAATTCTTGATCCGGGTACAGGCTGAACTATGTTTAAACTGTTTGCTCTTTGAAAAACCTCCTTCATGAATCACTTAAGAGTGAATTGCATAGTTGTCCTTGGGGTTTACACTAATTTGCTCCTTTATTGTTTTTGCTAAAGAAGTTACACATCACGTCCCTATAGAGGTCAAAAACGGCAACAGGTGTAAGAAATAATGGTGGTTACGTTGCTAAAAAAAGGCAAGTTGGTCTTTCAAAAAAATTCAGAAAACCAGCATAAGTTTTTGATAACAAGGACATGTGTAATTTTTAATGTAAAAGAATGAAAGGTGCAATTTGGTATAAACAACAGGAAAGATTTATGTAATTTACTCATCATATAATGTAATAAGCTTGAGCTCAGTTCTTAAGATTTTAAAACCAAAGCCATATGCGGTTAACAAATATTTTTTTATTTTTTACAACATTGATGTGCTGAACAACCAATGTTCGGAGTCAATAGTTAAACCGAATCAGAGTAGACCAGTTAGCGTGATATGTTTACCTGAGAAGTGTTGAACCATTTACCACCTTTCCACTCTATATGTGGCCTTACTTTTGAGCAGATAAATTCTCTTTCCTTCTCTGTGTGTTTAAAGAACACATTATACCTATTATCGGCAAGTTCTTTGGTGATTACTCCAGTCCACCAGCCATAGTCATAGTACGCGTCAACCTTTTCCAGTGAAACAAAATTCTTGTCCGTCAAATGAGGGGGTGATGGTCGAATATGAGAGTGATCTACAGTAACTTTATGAAGAACCGCCTCGTCGCCACTTCCTGGCTGCTGATACTCGACTAGAAAAGTATTGTCGCCCGAGTTTTTTAGCACAGTTGCAGGGAACCATACCTCACGCAAATTTTCTTTATCAAATGACACTTCTACTTTTTTACCTACAGTGAACATTAACCCTGCTGTACTCTTTCGAGAAAGAGGGAAAAAAAATCAGAAGCAAGAAAATAAAAAATTATCACCAATTTTAGGTAACCTACTAATTTACATGCAATGGGGGTCCCTAAACTTGAGATAGCCAGTTCAACAGATCAGTCATTACATGTTAGTACTTAGTAACAGAATTTTTAATCACTATCAGTCACCAAAATGACCTAGTTAGCAAGTCACCTTAAGTTTAGACTTTAGAGACCACATTGCATGTAAAATATTGTAGTACAGTACTTAGCTCAGAAAAAAGTGAAAGCAATACCAATCGATTAAACCCCCTAACAATTAACTACACTCACAGAAAGCCTTCCCAATGTTGACAAGTCACGCGTATTTAGTAAATTTACTCTCATCGAAAATTGACAATGTGGGGTATTTAGTAAATTTACTCTCATCGAAAGAAGTTTAAGCTCAATTTCCAAAACTAAAATAATAATTAAACTATATCTACATCCGTATAGTCACGAAATGAACTCTCGCTAACTATTAGCTTATATTGCTAACTATTTGGCTTATTGAAATTTAGAAAAGCCAATAAGCTCACTTTGGTGAGCATACAAGCTTATCAACTTGAGCTTATGGCTTATTTAAGTCCATAATTTGATATGCTCGTATGCTCTAAAAATGCAAGCTAATTAGTTTTTCCCAAATTCCGATAAGCCAATCAGCCAACAAAAAAACAAATCCAAACACCCCATAACTTAAGTTCTTAACTAAACATAAACAATACCCAATCCCGACATCCCGTTGGATCATGTATTGGAGAGGTAACTAGGGATGAGCGTTTGGACCCGAATCCCGGTACCGTACCGAAACGATACCGAACCCTGATATGGGACCGGTACCATGAATCGAGCAAAAAAAAAATCGGGACCACTAATAAGGTACCGGTACCAAAGCAGGATAGTACCAAAAACATTCCCGAAATTTGAGTAGTCATAATTAAACAACTTATCCAAACACACATTGGCCGGTTCCATGCCAAACAATAGTGATGTAAAACATAAAGAAAGAAACCAAACGTCCCAAAAACCTATTATGGCAACTATAGATCCATCATAAACCCTCCCAAAGATTAAAACCTGACCTATTATTAAGAAGATGGGATTGCCAAGCAAAACGCTAAAGAAAATGGGATTGCAATTACACAAGATTAATTGTTTTTTGTTGAAAATGGTTTAGTTCGTTTATTTTGAACGATCTCATATGATTTTGGTGGAATTTATAAGTTTTGGAACGTTTGTAAGTTACGATTCTCTTGGTGATGTGTTTATTTTATTGTTGGTTGTGTTTTTTATCACATTATGGTTCGAAATCACTTGAAAATGCACGTTTTGTCGTGTTGTTTCTGTCACAGAAAGTTACTAGCATGAAATCTATATTTTCTTTGGTTAAACAAAAAATGAGAAGAACCGGATAGGTACCGATTTCCCGGTACTGGCATGAAATCTATATTTTCTTTGGTTAAACAAAAAATGAGAAGAACCGGATAGGTACCGATTTCCCAGTACCGGTACTGGTACCAAAATCCCGTCTGGTACGGTACCGGTACCCCCTTCTCATGCTCAGGAAAAAACGGTACCACCAATTCGGTACACGTTCGGTACCAATCTGGTATCGTGCTCATCCCTAGGTGAGAGTTTGTGTAAAACACCCCCATAACCATTAACCCCAAATTAAGGGGGTGTTACCGAATGGCTAGCAGCCTAGCGATAGTTGTGAGATGCTCCCCAACCAAGAGGGTTTTGGTTTCAAGTCCGATCAGGTACAACTGTGTGAGATACATGTAATGTTTATATTATGAGATTGTTAGTTTGCCTTCAAAAAAAATTAAGGGGGTGTTTGTCTAACTAAGCTTATTTGATGGGCTTATGAGCTTTTTAAAAATTTAATAGCCTCGTAAGCTCAATAGTTTGGGCTTATGAGCTTATTTACTGGAGCTCATAAGCTCAATTGGATAAGCCCAAACAACTAAGCTTACGAGCTTGTAAAATTTTCAACAAAATCGTAAGCCCATCAAATAAGCTTAGTTAGACAAACACCCCCTAAACAATACCCATACCCCATATTATCAAATGGGTTAATATACAAATATGTTGCTCAACTTTCCAAAAAAGTGAGCCTAAGTTAGATAACTTACTCATTATTCATTTGTGTTACTAAACTTATAATTTAGATTACTTTCCATATTTTCAGTGTTAATGAGCTCATATTTTTTGATACATAAATGTCGTGTTTTTACAAGTTCAGTGATGTTTACGTATATTTTTGTAAGTTCAGTGACCCCAAAATGTCATGTTTCATAAGTTTCAGTAACCCAAATGAACAAAATGAAAGTTCGTTACATTAGTCACATTTAAAAAAAAAAATAGTAACATATTTGTGTATTAACCCTTATCAAATTTCATACCCCACACTATATCTTCCTTTGCATCTTCCATAAATTAAATACAACAACCACATTTATAGAAACAAATACAAACAAAAAACAAAAAAGTAAATAATAAATAAGAAATAAACTTGTTTGTGAGATTGTAAGTTTGCCTTTAAACAAAATTAAGGGGGTGTTTGTTTAAGCTTATTTGATGTGCTTACGAGCTTATTGAAAATTTGATAAGCTCAATCGTTTGGGCTTATGAGTTTATTCACTTGAGCTCATAAGCTCAAGTGGATAAGCCCAAACAATTGAGCTTACAAGCTTATCAAATTTTGAATAAGCTCGTAAGCACATCAAATAAGCTTAAACAAACACCCTCTTAATTTGTTTAAAGGCAAACTTACAATCACATAAATAAAAACAGTATCAAACTAAATACTCAATTACTCATACCCCATGTTCACAAAAAAAAAAATACTCATACCCCACATTATGAAATTAAATACAACAACCACATTTATAGAAACAAATAAAAGCAGTAAATAAATAAAAAAATAAACAAAGAAATAAACCTGTTTGGGTGAAAGAACCCAATGACCCTCGACCCATTTCCTATGCACTCTCAAATCCTTCAAATTAACCTCAACCTCTTTCAAATCCACGTCATTAACAAACCTAACAACAAAATTAATCTCATCAACCACTCTCGTCACGACACCTGTCCACCACCCGTCACGATAAAACACATCTACCAAATCATCCACCTCAAACTTAACAAACCCGTCGCCGTCAACTAACGGTAACGGCGGAGGCGAAGGTCTGATTGAATCAACGTTGGCGTATTCGCGTAGGCGAGATGTGCCGTTGTCGGTTAGCAAAGTGGTGTATTCGACGTACACGAGGTTGTTGGGCGCGTGAGGTGGGTGGAGGACTGTGGCGGAGAACCACGCGCCGGTGTTGATGTCGGAGGTGACTTCGACTTTGGAGCCTTTTGTGATGAAATTGAAATGGGTATGGTTGTGGTTGTGGTTCTTGTCCATGAGATGGGTTGGGTTGGGTTGGGTGTTTATGATTTTTAGGGTGAAATTTTTGGGTGTTCGAAACCCTAGTTCTTTCTAGTGGTATCTTTTTGTTTTTAGTGGTCCCATGTTTTTTAATTAATTAATGAATTGAAATGACATCCTTAATTCTATCATTTGGTTATTATAACTATGGATTATGGAAGATTAGTGTCTAGGCTTCAACTTGTGTCACCAATAGAAGTGTTTTTTAATTATTTTAGAAGACTAGACATAAGACGGATGTCACAGTGGTTGGTCGATCGGATCGGTCGCCCCTACATCGATCGAGTCGTCATCATTGCAGACGAATGTTACAGTAGTTGGTCGATCGAATCGGTCGCCTTTACATCGATCGAGTCGTCATCACCGCAGGGTCTTGGTCGCTGTAGGTTAGTCGGCTCCAAAATTGCCGAACCCTTCGTCCCCTCGACCAATTGTGATCCACAAGAGGCCAAAAACTTATTACCGTTTGATAGTTAAAAATATATATATATATTTTTTTAATTCATTTTAACACCATAAATACCCTATTTATTATATCATTTTATATACATTTTTAATCTCCATCAAAAATCTTCAATGGCTAATTCGCTTTCACATAACGTCGATGAAATCAAAGCTATGGTTCAGAAATAAATCGATGAGGATAAAGTTCGTCACCTAGCCATTATGAACTTAGCCATTGAATTTGTGAATGCAAGCATAGTTAAAAATGATCTGATGAAAGCATACGATGAATGCAGTGATATTCCACAAGAGAAACGTGCTTTGATCGACACTTTTTTGAAACGAGAATCTGATAAAGATTACGAGATGCATAATGTTTTGCACTAAAAATAGAACATCAAATGCATACTAAATTTGTTTGGATGCATGTAAAAAAACAAATAGGATATTTAAATGAATGAAAATTTATTTCTTGCGAGGAAGATACAAAGTAGAATACGAAATTTTATTCATTGAAATACAAAGTAGAATACGACACTGAAATAAAGATACAAATTACGAAACCATACGAAAACACAAATCATCATACTTGTTTTCTTTGTGCATCTGACAGATTTTGTGACTGATATTATATTGTATTTCTTGCAGACATTTCCACAACGAGTGTTCAATCTCGTAATATTTCGAGGCTTCGGCTTTCAAAAATTTGTCAATCACATGACGTCTTTCTTTCGGAATGTCTTTTCATTCCGCATATTGTTTCCTCAAAGCTTGTTTTGCGGTGTATGCTTTGTCAAACAGCTTGGTTACGCCAATAATAGCTTCCTGACGAGCGGCATCATCTTACTATAATTGTTTCTGAACATAAGCTTTGATTTATTCGATGGTATGTGGGAGAGAACAAGCCATCAGAAATGTTACCGTTTGTGTATTGAGAAATTGAAAGTAGTGTGTATTGAAAATGAAAATGTAAGGGATATATATAGCGTAAAAAGGGGATGGCTTTTTTTGAAGAAAAAAATGTCGGTCGAATTACTGTGCCTAAAAGGTCGCTTGTAGGTCACAGGAGAGAGAAAAATGATGTGGCAGGAAAATCAAGGGTCACTACCCTGCCCAGCCTAATGGATACTCGGTTCTCAAGTTAGGCATCTCACTAAGAGGGTTATCCCCACTAAGGCCTCTCAAATGGACGAACCCTATATCAAAAAAGGATAAGGTCTAAAATAAGAATGAGTCTTATGAGTATGTTAGTGTTACTGCTGACCAGTAGCTTCACAGAATCTGTGCAGAATTTGCACTTCTTAACAAATTACAAACCTAATCGTTTCTACATCAAGCAATCATGTATGTAAGCAAGGTATATCAAGCATGGTATGTAAGAGTGACAAAAAGGCAAGCAAATATGAGGAAGACCGACTTTTTGATTTTAATCAAGTAGTCGTAAAATTCCCACTAGGGTCGCCTAAGTTAGGGTGTCATTGTTTTAACGTCGTACCATCTACTACTATTAAGTCCTAAGATAACGAAATATTGTTTAAGATGTTTTATAAACCATTGTTTGAATTAAGGTCCTCGACCTTACCTCCCCTTTCACTCAAAACTTCTCCTCCAACGCCTTCAAGCTTCGCCTTCCAACCCTTCAAGCTTACTTCTTCTTCTTCCCCATAAGAAAGTTAGCAAGACATTTAAACATCCCATTTGTTTGTTGAAATTCTTGAGATGGGCTTGGGATGTCCGGAAATTGCTCAATGTAAGCAACACGGTCAAGTTGATAGTTGCCTATATGGTTGCTTCCTTCTCCCTCCTTTTCTTCGGATGAGTCCGTCGGTGGATGAGGTATATTGCCTTCAACCATAAACCTTGTATTCTTCTCATCAGACAAGGGTACCATGACCTTGTCGCTAAAGAAGTGGTCATCGGTATAGGGAGATGGATCTAGAGCAAAGACAAAATTGGCTAGGCGTGTTAGAAGCATAGCATAAGGGAGCACCATCTTGTCTATCCTTGAAACATTTCCCATCCGTTTAACCATGTAATAGGTGAGGTTGAAATAAGTCCCATTGACAAGGCAATAAATCATGTAGACTAGGCAAGCGTTGGGATGATCCTTATTTCCCACCAAACAAAGGTCATTCTCCCTTAGCACTAGTTCCCATTTCTTATACAAAGGGAACATCTCTGAAAGTTCCATTTGAAAGGGATCCTTATAGATGACCTTTGATTTCCTAGTGACCCGAGACGGGGAGCCTCTTTGAATGAAGACGGTATCTCTTACCGTAGCCGGATTCGGGAGAGGTGTGGAATAAACCGGATGCTCATCGACCATGTCATGGAGGTGGGCTAATGACCATTCATTTGAATATAAGCATACTCCTTGGTAAGGGATACAAAGTATCCGAGCAAACTCTTCAAGGGTGGAGGTATAGTTGTGTTCATTGATGACAAAAGCGATTGATATGGTTCCATCCTCATTTCTTATGATCCTCGTACTCTTTTAGAACTCAAGAACAAATACCGGGAATATTTGTTCATTGATGGTTAGAAGGCATTGAAAGTTGATTCCCGCAAAGACTTCGGGGATGTCGGTATTGTTGAGAAATGAAGGTTCGACTACACGGACCTCGTGGAACAACCTTTTTTGTAACATTTTGAAGGCCTTTCGGTCTTTGGGACTAAGACCTTCCTTTCTATGATACATCGATATGTAGTGTGCCGTATCTTGGTAGTCTTGTTGCCTAGAGCTCAGCACGATTGATCATAAACACCATAATCACAATGTGGTGTCAATTATGTGAATTGTATCCTAATGAGGTTCATCACAATTTTTCTCAACACATCTCTATTGAATTCAAAACGAGTTTTTTTAATATGTATTAACAATGTTGATTCTTTGATTAGTTTATCTTAGAAAACAATGTGATAACAAATTGTGATAAACCCACTTGAACCAAAGTTCTCAAGATGAAAAATTGTGCTGCTAGGAACTAGAGGATGGAAATTACAATGTAGTGAAGATAATACTTACACAAGTGATTGCTTCCCTTGGAATTATGAGGAATGAGCTCCTATGAACAGTGTTTTAGGGTTTATGTTCATATGTGGGAGAGTAAAGTTGAAAGTAAAACTCCACAATGATTATCAATCACTTATTTTGTCTTCTGATGTGCCGGTTCCCACGGATCCCTTGAGAGAGGGATCCGGCTAGTTCAATCGCGGGGATCCGACAGATCAACAGTAAACAGTTTAAGTGAACTTTGATAATTTTGACACGGGAGTTTTAATTCTTGATTAATGTTAAAGGTTTAGCTCTATAACTTAAGGTTTGTTTATGGTTCGAGGTTTTGACAAGTTTTCGTGTTTACGAGTCCTTTTTGACGAGGTTCTCTTTTTACGAATGAATCATAAATTTAAGAATCATGACAAAATACTATTTTATCATGATGTGGAAAGTTTCACATGGACACTATTACTATATATATTAAAAACCATTTGAAACGACGTCGAATAGCAAACACTTCACTTGGCCCATTTCAGTTAGCCCAATACATCACCTGGGCTGCTATACATGTGCTGGCCTGCTATCCATTTGGTTTTTATAAAAGATGCAAATCGTACGATGTATATGTACGCGTATATTTTCAGAAGTTAGGTTACAAATGTCAATGATCGCTTTGCATAGTACAATCTACCCACATGGTTTTTCTTTTCCAATGAGGAAGCTTCTCTCTACCATTGTACAAATACAATGCATGTTACAGAAAAACTAAAAATATATATATAGCAAACAAAGAGAGGAGACCTAAAGCATACTAGACCAAAGAACCAAGATACAGGAACCCAAAAAAATTACAGACAGAATCATCAAGGTAATTACTCCACTTCAGAAGGTAATGGTAACATTATGTTTCTTTATTTTATTTCTTATGTATGGTAGTTTCTTTTTGCATGGTTGTTTGCATGTTTCATGCTTTATGCTGCTGAGTACTTAAAGAATATGCTTTAGATGCTTGCATGTCCAATAACTGCTATGATTTTATACGCATACCTTTTAAGCCATAAATAAGTAGTAGCTATAGTTATGAAGACCAAACAAAAGGCGATTCGTCGCATTCCTGCTGTTAGTTGTCCACCTCCTTTGGATCTATCCTCGGATGTTGAAGATGTTGGAATCACTCCTAAACCATAATCAAGTGTTAGTAATTAATATGTAATAGTTAGCTTTATTATGGCCTTTATGTTGGTTATTAGCCTTAAGCTTATGTAGAAGGCCCATGAGTTTAGGCCGAAGCCCATTAAAGAAAGGATGGAAACTAGGTGTGTTGCCCTAGCTTTCCTCCTATAAATACTCTTGTAAACCTTCATTTGAAGGTTGGTTGTTCAAGTTTTTCTCTCATCACATACTCTATGCATAACTGTCTTATTGTTTCGTGTGTGTGTTTGGTTTTACTTGTTCAATCGCCTTATCTCTTTCTATATTACTTGTGTTTGTAAAACTAGTGACCTAACAGTGGTATCAATCGCCTAATAGTTGGGTGAATCGTGTTTGTTTTTTAAGTGGGTTTCGGTCCTACGCTTAAAACACACGTTTGATACTTTGGTTCGCTTAAAAACTTGTTTTTTACACTTTTTAATCCAAGATTCTTGTACTTTCAACGTTTTAAGGTGTTAAAATACTTGTTTTTGGCTAAAAGTTTCAAACTTTATGCGTGGATCGTTGTTTTTCATCTAGTTTTTGAACGAGGGTTTCATCCTACTCGTAACCGTTTTAGAGGCTTTGGTTCATCAAGTTTCACACTTTTGTGTCTTTTGGTGTTATTAAAGCTATTTCATCACACAAAAACTGGGTTAGAAACATCTTTGGGCAAAATCAAAATTACGAGTAATCCTACGCGTAGCAAAACCCTAAAACTACGCGTAAGATTTTCCTTGGTTTGATCTTCATTTTCGTGGTTTACTCCGTGTTTTCTTGCTTGGATAAGCCTGAAAATACGTCGACTTTGGATATCTTTTGCACTGTGAAGTGTAAAAGATCACTTGGGATAAAACCCTAAAATTACGCATAAGCATAAGCTTACGCGTAGAAATCCTACGCATAAGATTTTTCTTACGCCTAAGCTTAGTCTTACGCATAAGATAATCCTACGCCTAACTTTCTACGCATAACTTTTGTCTACGCATAACTTTAGCGTCTTTTCCTTACTTACGCGTAAGCTAAATTCTACGCGTAACTTATAATTGTTACGCGTAACTTTGGTGTTTTTTTACGCATAAGTGCTACTTGGCTATTGTGATTTCTACGCCTAAGGATACTTCTTCATCAAAGGTTCATTCGACTACAAAGATCCATTTTTACCAACACAAGTTTTCAACATGTCTCAACCACCATACTCTAAATATTTCCCTTACACTTATCCTCAACGACAACAACAACTAAGTCCACAACATCAACAATGGAATCAACAACAAGCAATTTATCAGCAACAATTTAATCAACAACATACTCCACAACTTGGTGCAATTCCCCCACCACAAATGGTTCAAACACCGCCAAGTCTTCAAGTTCAACCCTACACAAATGAATTCAATCAACATCCATCAAGGAACACTATAAAGGAACCCACTTGGTTTGCAAAGATGTGTGAAGCTTTAAGCAGCCAACAATCAATTCATGAAGCTGGATCACTTGATAGACCTCCAATGCTCACTCCAGGAAACTACGATCAATGGGTGATAAGGTTCTTTAGGTTTTGTGATCTGAAGAAGCCACATGGAAAGTTCTTAAAGAAGGTTATCTTGGAAGGTCCATTTGAGATGCCTACTGTCATTGTACCCGGAGATCCTACTGCTATTCCACCAAGAGATGAACAAACAAACATTGCTACTGTTGTAGATCTAAATCCAACAGAACTTCTACACTATGAAGCTGATGAGCTTGCAATGCAATATATCCTTTTAGGATTACCTAACCCAATTCTTCGAAGTGTTGATGCTCAAAAGACTGCAAAGGAAATGTGGGACCATATTCATCTTCTAATGGAAGGATCTGTACTCAATCAGGAGGATTTGGAATCCAAAATTTACTTGGCTTATGAACATTTCATTATTGAACCTGGAGAGACACTAGAGTCTTATCATCATCGATTTTCAGACATCATCAATGATTTGGATAAACACAACATCATCATGCCAAGAATTGCAGTGAATACTAAGTTCCTGAGTAGTCTTGGTCCTGAATGGGAGAAATATGTCATTTTTCTTCGTCAAGCGAAGAATATGCATCATTCTACATATGGATTGTTGTACGATTACTTGAAACCTCATGAGAAGGAAGTTGATTGGGAAAGGATTCTCCGTGCTCAAATTGCTCCACCTACACATCCGGAAAATCAACAACTTGCCTTATATGCTCACCAAAGTTATCCTCCTCAACAAGCAACTCAACCAACTGCCTCAGTCACACCAAACGATCCATCACAGCAACCTCAACAAAATCAATTAGTTCCTTACAACAACAACAATGATCAAGTACTTCATAGTCAAACTAATTAGGAATCTGATCCGTTCGAAGCACTGCAACAGGGGTTTGTTATGATTGCTAATGCTTTTAGCCGTTATACCAACAAATCCAACAATCGTATTCGTTCCTCATCCAATACACGAAATCAGGCTGTTGTGAACAATGGACGAGTTGAAGTTCAGAATCGTGGTTATGGTCGTCAAATGGGAGGTGGTCAAGGGTTTAATGCTATGGGTAGGAATAACAACAGAGCTCAAGTGGTGGAACAGGGAAATGCTCAGAATGGGTTGAATGGTCTTCGATGCTACAACTGCAATGAGAAGGGACACCTGGCTAATGCATGCCCAAAGCCAAGGACTAGGGGCAGTGCTTATTTCAAAGAGGCTCTTCTTTTGGCTCTTAAGGATGAAGCTGGTGGATCTCTCACAAACAAAGAACAGAGCTTTATGGCAGATGCAGACTCAGATGATGATATGGAGGACTTGCAGGCCAATGCAACTGTTATGTTGATGGCTAATATGCATGAGTTACACATGAGTGAAACAGACCCAGTGTATGACACTGATGGCTTGTCTCAGGTACCCGAACAAACCATCATCATATCTGAACTAATATCTCCGCCAATATCTGAATCCGGCACGGATCAGACTGTTCAAAATGAGTCATCTACATCTCATTCTGACGATTTTCAAGTTAACCCTGTAGTTACATTTGATGATCAAGATGACCTTATGGTTTCCGTTGATAATCAAATTGACTCCGTGGTTGTACTTGAGGATCTAAATAATGATCATGTTGTAACTCACGTTGAACAAGCTGAACTGTTGCCTCATCCAGATTTTGCTCGTTTAATTCAAGACCATCAAATCAAAATGGAGGAATGTTATGCATTAAATAAGGACTTAAAAAGCAAAAATGCACTGTTAACCAAGGATTTTGAATGCTTACAAATGCAACTCAACTTTTTCAAAACTCAAGAAAACCGTGAAAAAGGTTTTGAAGCCGCTTTTGCTAAATCTCATCAAAACGAAAAATATTTAGAGAGACAGATGCGTGATCTAGCCGCTTCGAAGAATGCTTTGTTGTCTAAAATAGAACAACTGAAACATGAACATAAAAAGCAAATTAACGCTCTCACCTTGGAAAATCAAAAAGCTAAGGCTGAGTTGTTAAATTGTCAAAAACAGTTCTCAGCATACAAAAAGCATTCAACGAATCGGGTAGATGACCTTCTTGCAGAAATTATTGGCTTACAAAACAAAATTAAAGAGTTTAAAACTGTTGTTTACAAACATGGTGAATCAGTAATAGCTATTGAAAAGTTTACTTTAAAACCCAATCCAAAAGGATATGGACCAAATCTAGCTGATTACAAACCAAAGCTTTCACTCAAAACATTCAAACCAAATCCTGAAGTTTCCAGTGCAGAATATAAAATTAATGATACTGTTATGAGTGTTGTTGAATATCATCGTCAAGAGGAATTAGATGCAGAAGACGAGAGTCGATCAAAATTAAAAACGGTTGTTTACAACAAACCTTTTAATTATTCAAAACCGGTCACTTTCGTCACACCAACGGATTCTTCTAACACACCAAGGGTTATCATCAAAACACCTGAGTCTTCTAATGTTAATCCCCAACCAGATTATGCACAAACTTATGGTCCTTTACCTTCAATCAGTGAAGTAAACTCAAAACCTGAAAATCGCAAAATTCTTAGATATTTTGATATTTTCATGGCTGACCTCAAAACTTTAGAACATGAGATAGAACATCATTCTGAAATCAAAGTTCAACACTTTCAATCACCTTTAGCGCGAGAACAAAGAGACATTTTTCAGAAAAATCTTTTACCAAATGTTAAAAATTTGAAAAGTTGTGCATTAGCTTGGGAAAAGGATTTTCTTAAGGAACTTGGAGTGATGAAGGTCGTTTTCGAGAAAACTGAAACATCTATTTCTAATACTAAACGCAAAAAGAAAATGTTGAGAAAAGATGTTGATCGACTCTTGGAAGATGTTATCTGTGTTGATATCCATAATGTTGTGTTATTCTATTCTTTGCCACATGCATCTGATTATATCTCTGCTGATACTGTTGACTCTGTGGTAACTGTTGAGAATACTGATAATGTGCTTCAGATCGAGTCTTTAAAAGCCGAAAATAAACAATTACTTCACGAACTTTACAATGTAAAACGTCGTCTTCATTGGTGTGAAAAAGATATTCACACTCATCAACTTAGTTTTCAAAAGAAAATCGCTCAATTGCGGGCAAAATCTTCTGATCCTAAAATTGAGCAACTGGATGATCAAAATGTGTCTTTGAAAAGTCAAATCTCTAAATATGAACAAGAACTTGTAACAGTTAAACAGGAATATGGTGTCATATTTGATTTACTCAATAAGACTCGACATGAAGCATCAAACGAACTTGATCACTATCTTGCTCACACTAGAGAAGTCATGAATTTTGCTGGTAATATTCGGTCTGAAAATCAAAATTTGATTCACACTATCTCTAAGTTAAGAGAAATGTTAGGAAAGTATGAACAACTTCCGCCAACCATCATTATGAGATTAGCACCAGTAACACTTAGTAATCGTACACCTAGAATCCCTACTGCCAAATCACAAGTTGCTAACGTGCGTCCTTCTACTGAAACAGGAATAGTTGCGTCTTTTCCAAACGTCCGCACTTCACAGCCTAGGAGCACTCAATCGAAGAATAGGAAGTTGCGACCTAAGAAAAGATCAATAAGGAATGCTAAAGTAGAAGAACACCATAGGACTATGAATAAGACTCACGTTGCTTCCACTATAGATATTGCGTCTGGCAAATGTAATAGAAATAGTGATGTAACAAATGCTAAACCTATAAGAACTTTTGATATTCAGTCTGATGCACCTTGTGTTATTTGTCATAAAAGTATGAATTCGGATTGTCATGACAAATGTGTTGCTAAAGCTATAATCTCTCGTTTACGGAATCCTAAGAATCGGAATACCTCTAGGCCCACTAATCAGTCTAAGTCTGTGCTTGGTAGACCGCCTTTTTTAGATTCTAAGGCAAACATTGCTGTCACTGTAGCTCCAGTTTCACCTCCTAAGAATGTAGTACCACCTAGTGCATTCACTAAGACTAAAGCAAAGAGTAGTTATAGATGGCAGAAATGGATATATAACACACTAGGATTTAAATGGATGCCTAAAGTCATTAATGTGTGCATATCTCATATACCTGCTTCGGAACCCTCTAACATTTCGGGTTCCACATCTACTTCTATTCCATTTGTGTCGTCTGTGTGTAATGCAGGTGATACAGATCATTCTCTGGATTGTTGATAGCGGATGTTCCCGACACATGACAGGCAATCTTAAACTGTTATCAAACTTTATTGCAAAGTTCATTGGCACTGTCAGGTTCGGGAATGATCACTTCGCAGCTATCATGGGCTACGGAGATTATGTCAATGGGAACATCGAAATCAGCAGGGTTTACTATGTGGAAGGCCTCGGTCATAATCTGTTTTCAGTAGGTCAGTTTTGTGATGGAGATTTGGAGGTTGCTTTCCGGGAGAAAACTTGTTTCATTCGTGATCTACAAGGAAATGACCTTATGTCTGGCTCGCGTAATTCTAGTCTCTACACTATCTCTATGCAAGACATGGTTGCTTCATCTCCCATCTGCTTACTTTCAAAGGCAACATCAACAAAATCCTGGCTATGGCACCGTCGGCTCTCACATCTAAACTTTCAAACCATCACCAACCTTGCTCGACACAAACTAGTTGAAGGTCTCCCACGATTCCGGTATTCAAAAGATCACCTTTGCTCAGCCTGTGAACAAGGGAAAAGCACTCGTGCTCATTTTCCTTCAAAGGTGGAACACAGCTCTCAGCATGTGCTTCATCTTCTTCACATGGATTTGTGTGGCCCGATGCGCATGCAAACAATAAATGGCAAATGCTACATCTTAGTAATTGTTGATGACGACTCACGATGGACTTGGGTCTACTTTCTTCGAAGCAAAGACCAAGCTCCACAAATGATCATCACCTTTCTCACGAAAATACAGGTTCAGCTCCGCAACACCGTCAGACTAATCAGAACAGACAAAGGAACTGAATTTGTTAACCAAACTCTTCGTGAATTCTATGAGAAAGTGGGAATTCTGCATCAAACATCTATTGCACGTACACCAGAACAAAAGGGAGTTGTTGAAAGACGAAACCGAACGTTAGTGGAAGCTGCAAGAACAATGTTAATCAATGCTAAACTTCCAAATTACTTGTGGGCAGAAGCCGTATCTACTGCATGCTATACTCAAAACCGTTCTATGATCACAAAACGCCACAACAAAACACCTTTCGAGCTTGTCCACAACCATAAACCGAATCTCAAACACTTTCATGTATTTGGATCCCTTTGCTATCCGAATAATGATCGTGATGATTTTGGAAAGCTCAAAGCCAAAGCCGACATTGGAGTCTTTATTGGATATTGTGAGAATTCTAAAGGTTACCGGATCTGGAATCGTCGTACAAAACAGGTGATGGAAACAATTCATGCTCATTTTGATGAACTCACGGAAATGGCTTATGAGTATAACAGCTTAGAACTCGGTCACAACCGTTTAAACTTCCCTCAACCCCCATCATCAGCTGAACAAAGCCCCCAGCTAACTCGTCAACAAATGGAAAGGTTATTTGCTCCTCTGTTCAGTGACGATATTGATGAACGTGCTCCAGGTGTATCCGCTGTTTCCGCTGCACAACCTAATAATATTCCTATACCTGATACACCTGCTACAACAACTACTGTTGAAGATGCACCTACACCAGTTGACTCCAACACAACAGTTGAACACACCGCTTCCAACAATGATGAACCAGCTGATGATATTCTGAATGAAGTACCCCCACCTGCGGATTTTGATCCAAATGCGTTCTTTAACCCGTTTGCTAATGAGTCTGTTGCACCAGATGTCGCGGAATCTTCAACAAACCATTTGAATCCTCAGAATCTGCACAATGTATACCAACATCAACCCTCTACACATAGATGGACAAAAGACCATCCTCTGGCTAATATTATTGGCAACCCGAATCAACCAGTCGTTACGAGACAACGTCTTCACACAGATGGTGAACATTGCATTTATGCACTCACTGTCTGCCAATCTGAGCCTAAAAACATTAAAGAAGCAATGACATTAAAGAGCCTAAAAACATTAACCAATTCAAACGTCTTGAAGTATGGGAACTAGTTGAAAGACCAACAGGGGTCTACGTCATTGGTCTCAAATGGATTTGGCAAAATAAATTGGATGCTGAAGGGAACGTAATCCGAAACAAGTCACGTCTAGTTGCTAAGGGTTATCGTCAGGAAGAGGGAATAGACTTTGAAGAATCTTTTGCTCCGGTTGCCCGTCTTGAGGCTGTTCGGAAATTTCTCGCGTTCGCGGCTCATATGAATATGACGGTCTTTCATATGGATGTCAAAACTGCGTTTCTCAACGGACAACTGAAAGAAACGGTTTATGTCAGCCAACCCGAAGGATTAGTTGATCCTGAGTTCCCAAACCATGTCTACAAACTGAACAAAGCTCTTTATGGTCTCAAACAAGCCCCTCGGGCATGGTACGATAAGCTATCATCTTTCCTCATCGCTAATAATTTCACCAAAGGCTCGGTTGACCCAACTCTCTTTATACAATATCACGGGGCACATATCTTAATTGTTCAAATTTACGTGGATGACATCATTTTTGGGTCTACACATAAAAAGTTTTCAACCGCTTTTGCAAAACTAATGAAGAAAATTTTTGAAATGTCCATGATGGGTGAACTCACGTTCTTTATAGGATTACAAGTTCATCAATCACCCCGTGGTATTTTCTTGAGTCAGTCCAATTATGCCCTTGAATTGTTAAACAAATTTGGAATGAAAACCTGTGATACTTATGCCACACCAATGACTCATACCAAGAAGCTAGACGCTGATTTACATGAGAAATTAGTGGACCCTACCAAATACCGAAGTATTATTGGGTCTCTCATGTATCTAACAGCTAGCAGACCTGATATTGTCTTTGCCGTTTATCTATGCTCCTGTTATCAGTCGCGACCAACTGAAACCCACCTCTCTGAGGCTAAAAGAATCCTCCGATACATCAAGGGAACCATTAACTTGGGGATCTGGTATCCGAAGGATTCTGGTTTTGAACTAATCGCTTTTTCAGACGCTGACCACGCAGGATGCTTAGACTCAAGGAAAAGTACTTCAGGAGCTCTACAATTTCTTGGTGATAAACTAGTGTCTTGGCAATCAAAGAAGCAGGATTGTACATCGCTGTCATCAACCGAAGCAGAATATGTAGCCATGTCCGCATGTTGTGCTCAAGTCATATGGATGAGAACACAACTCAAAGACTATGGTTATGTATTTGACAGAATCCCGATGTACTGCGACAATCGGAGTGCCATTGCGATCTCGTGCAACTCAGTTCAGCATTCGAAATCAAAGCACATCGATCTTCGCTATCATTTCATCAAGGACCACGTGGAACAGGGTACCGTTGAATTATATTTTGTGGGTACTGAATACCAATTGGCAGATCTCCTCACCAAAGCCTTGCCTCCCGCTAGGTTTAATGAGCTGATCCACCGGATTGGTATGAGGTGTTTGACTCAAGAGGAATTGAATGACCTCTTAAAACAGTCTTAAAAACCTGTCAAACACCAAAACATCTTTTGTAAATAATTTTTCAAAAACAAAATACAAAAATATAAAATCTTATAAAACAACAAAAATATTCTTCTAATCTATAATCTTTCAACATGGCAAGTACATTTCTTCCTTCAACACCATAATCTTTCAAAATTCAGTATTTTTACGATCAAGTGTTGAGGGGGAGAAAATTTTCACTTAACTGTTTCAAAACATCTGTGTACTTGCATGTTATCCTATCCCGGTTGTTTCTTTTATCAATGGTGGTGAAATTTTTCTGGTTAAATGACACTCCTTGGACTAAAACTAATAACCTTTCAATATTTCTTAAGTCAAGGGGGAGTGTCGTCAAGTTTCTTTCTAAAAATCTTTGTTTGGTAACCAAAATGGAAGTTAAAAGGCTTTGTATGAAACAGGAATAGGTGGAAGGACCAAAACTGTCAAAAGATGAAAGTCATTTTCAATAAAACTCTTCCATCTAACTTATCACTTCACATTTATTACTCCTAACCTACTAATCCTACGCATAGAATTCACTCAAGAAATCCGAAGTTTTGATCATAAATCTGTAAGTGTTTTTGCGTTTGTAACACGTTTCTAAACATTGGTTTTGATTTTCAAACGAATCCAACGGTTAAAAATACTTATATGGTTGATTTTGTGTTCTTCGCATATGCGTAAGAACACATGATCATATGTTATGTGTTTGTGGTTAAAATGATAATGTCAAAATGTTTTAATAACATCAATGATATGTTTTCTATCCTCAATACAAACCCAGAAACTCGAATTGAGTGATTTTGAAAAATTAGGGTTTATGCGAAAATTTGGGTATTTTAAAATGTGAATGATTTTGGTCAAAAAGGTTATTGTGTAATGTTCATGTTGTGTTGTATTAAAGATTTCCAGGTTCTATAACTACCCAGAAACACTGATTTACTCAGAATTAGGAATTAGGGTTTAAAGTTCTAAAGTTTGGGTATTTTTGATTCACCACGATTTAGATGTTATAACTCCGTTATTAGACTCTCATAACATCAATGACCTACCAGAATTGATTTGGTGCTAATCCTATGGTTAAAACTCTTATGCGTAATTCATAACCCTTAGGGTTTTGACCTACGCGTAAGTATTTCTACGCCTAACAGTTTATATGAGTAACTATGTTTAAATCTGTAATTGAATGAATGTTAAGTGTCAAAATTGATGTTATGATGTTTTATTTCAGGCTTGTTACTCGTAAAACTCAGAATCAAGGTCCTTGTTACTCTACGCATAAGGATTACCTTACGCGTAGGAAGTTATGCGTAAGAGAAATCCTACGCTTAACTACTACGCATAAGGTTCTACAATGGGACTACGCGTATCCTGTGAAGGATATGCGTAAACAGTGACTCTACGCATAAGGTCTACTCTTACGAGTAAGCCTTACGCGTAAGGTCTTTATACGCCTACGCGTAACTTCTCTTACGCGTAAGTTAGGATCCTACGCGTAAGCTTTCGTCTACACGTATATCATCTCTGTTTACGCTTAACTTTGCCAAAACTACGCTTAAGCCTGGATTAACCTTCATTATGAATTGTTACGTGTTCAAACTTGTAAATAAACCAATCATAACGTCACGAATCCAATAATGTCACTAATAAACTTAATCGTTTGATATGTTGTGAACAATAAGTGATAACATAAACTTTAAAACTTAAAGTTAACTAACTTACGAAACATTTCACGACGTCATTAAACTACTGGACATACAAGTGACTTAGGACTCGTAACAATCATTGACACTGTACATTCAATAGCTAGACAATAAAACCTTCTGTTGACTAACATTATGTCTTTCGATATGTTGGTTCTTTTGGCTAATGTTATTTCAGATCACGACATGGCTGCTCAAATGAATGTGGATGCACCTGAGGTTCTCACTATTGCTGATATCTTCCCAAATGGCTATCCGAGAAAGATTGGAAAGAATAACCTTAGGGTTGACTTTGAAACCCTCACATGCTCAGAATCTTCTTGTCTCATTGCTGTGGATATTCTAAGGAATCATCCATACCAGAACATGCTCTCACACTCTGTTACAGTACCGGAAATCTACATTCAGCAATTCTGGAACTCTATGCAGAGGATCACTGGTCAAAGTGCTGTGACAGTAACACTTAATCACAAACAAGTCACCATCACTCTTGATGACTTGCGGGCTGTGCTTCTCATTCCTGAAATCGAGTCAACTGACTTCTTTGCCACACCTACTGAGGAGACTGTTCTACAATTCTTGCTTGATATTGGCTATGATGAAGCTTCAGGAGTTATCTCTAAGCATTCTCATGTGGAGCTTAAGAACATTACACAACCGTGGAGAACCCTCTACCTCATCATCACCAAATCGGTCTCTGGTCGTGATAGTGGTTATGAGCATCCAAAGCTCATGGAACTGCAAATCTTCTGGTCTCTGATCAATAAGAAGGACATCGAAATCGAAGCACTGATATGGGAGGACATGATGCTATTTCACAAGAAGCTTGGCTCAAAGATTCCCTATGTCAGATACACAAAGCTTTTGATCCAAAGAGCACTTGGACTTAATCCTGATATTCCACAGAGGCTCAATGACCCAGACAATCACGATATGTTGACTGAACCTACACTATCAGTCAGAATCAAGGAATCGTCAACAAAGAAACAGGGTGGTGTATTACCTGATCACCTACTGTCAAAAGAACTCAAGAAGCTTGAAACGTACAAAAGGTATCTTGTAGCAGTAAAAGAAGGCAAAGTTGGTCATCTTGATGAAAAACCTTCAGGAACTCCTACTCGGAGAACCAGAAGAGGAAGTGCTGGAAGTGCAGTAAGTTCTGAAAGTTATAGGAAACTTCCCAAAAGGAATCCTCCTCGTAAAAGGATTGTTCCCGTAAAGGAAGCTGAACCTATTCCCACACCTGAACCGCAAAGAAAGCTTTTGGACGAAAGCTCTGAAGGTACTGACACAGATGAAAAGATTACCTACTCTGAAACTGCAAAGGATGACAATCCTTCAGTACCAAAACCACCAAGTCCTCAAGCTGATAAAGGAAAAGGGAATACTCCCGCACTTGTGCCCTATGATGAGAGCTCTGAAGAAGAAGAAGAGCTACTGGATCAATCCTACAAGAAGACGGTTAAATTCGTTAGTCATCTTCAAAAAGCTGAAGAATTTGCAAAAGACCAAATGGGTGGACCCGGAGGATCAAGTGGTGCTGCCCACTCTTTACCAGATCCTGATGCGGTTAATCAACCCGATAAGGGATCTGGTGCCACCACTCTTGTGCAACAACAAAAGCTTGTGGAGGATACTATCGAATATGACTTTGAGAAATCTGAAACTGAGAACTCTGAGAAAGATAAAGATGCCGATTATGACAAGTTACTTCTGGAAAGTCCTACACGCTCACAGAAGGAAACTTCTGAACCGCCCAAGGACCCCGAGTCTCCTCATGTCTCTTCCTCATCAGATTCTTCATCTCACTCCTCACCACCACCATCAAAGAAGTCAACCAAATCAACATCCAAATTTGTGAAGAAACCACCTCGATCTTGGATTTCTCAGACTCATGAAAGAATTGTGAAAGCTGTCCAACAAGTCAGAAAGAAGGACATGATCTACAGAAAACTGAATTGGTTTGCTGACCAAATACAGTACTTAAATGATGAGAATGACAAGATGCAGAAAGAAAGGGAATTCGTTCAGGAGTTCATGAAAAGTCATCGTCAAGAGAAACTGAACGAAATGATCGAAGGTTACACTAAAAAGTACCTTCAGAATTTCGTTCCTAAAGTCACAAAGGAGATGTTTACCAGACAACTATATCCGAATCTTATGCAGATAGCCAAGCAAACTATAAGATCAACACCTTTAACCGTCACAATCAATCCATCTGATCCTATAGTTTTCTCGGATAATGAATTGGTGGCCAAGCTTGTCACACAAATGTCTAAACGATCTGGGACATTTACTTCTGAGGAAGGAAAGCTGTTTCAAGCATTGCTGGACTACCAACTCAAAGAAGCATGTAGATTCGAAGCAGAAAAGTCTAAACGTCCTAGAGACGATGAAGACAAGGATCAGGATAAGCATGATAAAGCTAAACGTCAGAAGAATTCTGGTGAATCATCTTCTATGTTACATCCTCTCCAACGGACTCCTACTCAACAAAGGTTTCCTCCTCGTTCTTCTACAGATAAACCTCAGAACGATTCCGAGTTACCACCCCTGACTCAGAAAACCGGTGATCAATTTGAGTATACGGGTGGTGACGATGAAGAGGTCCTTGAGCCCCTACAACAACCCACCTCTCCCAAACAAGTTCAGAAACCAGAATCATCATCTAGGACTTCGAAAAAGAAGAAGAAGAAGAAGACGCCTCAAACTGACGTCGTATCTTGGCTAGATGACGATAAAACTGAAGAATTTGAATGGTTCTCTACTCTTGTTAACAACACTCCCTACCCTGAAGAAGGTCAGGATTTGGTCGACGGTAATACATTGGAGCATACAAAACTTTTGCAAGAAAAGTTCCAGGTGAAGAAAATGACGAAATCCGAGTTGAGGCGAATCAAGAATGAAGCTTTTCAACTGTGGAAAGATAGCTCAGAAAGTGCCATCGAGGTCGAATATCACCTTGAAAACATTGCTCGAGCTATGTCTAACAACATGGATTGGCTCAACCCAGAAGCAAACATCGACTTCACCAAACGGGATAACCCTCCATACTACACCGACTGGTCAAAACCTCTACCAACAATTGGCCAACCAGATGAACCTAGGATCCCATTCAGATATTTCTTCAACAAAGACCTGGAATTTCTTCTACATGGTGGCGATGGTTCAAGGAAATACGCTACATCGTTGACACTTCCATTTCCAGCAGCTATATACTCGAACTGCATAGCCATTGAAGAACATGCCAAACACTTGTTCTCTGACAAAGTGGAAGCATACGACCGAGATGCAATGTACGGGATTCATCATTGGTCGGAACGCCGACGAATCTACTACCGAAGCTGCCAGGTTCAGAAGTCTCAACATGCGGTGTTCAATACTAAGGATATTGTTGCCATCAAACATGTTGTTCTGTCATCTAAGTGGGACTACACCTTCCTTAAGAATATCGTGGTCAAACGACAAGATGAAAGGGACTATGCTTTCTCTGAAGCTGACTTTGAGAATTTGTCTATCAACGACATTGAAGACATGTATCTTGCTAAAGTACAAGGTCGCATGAGGCAATTTTCAACCGAAGTACAACGTGAATTCATCAAGTCACTGCTCATCTTCATCAGACGCATAGTCATCAAAGAACGTGTAGAAGATCTCCAACTGGCTGTTGAATCTTATCAGACCCGTGTCAACTTCACACCACCTCAGCTAGATCTTCCCGACATCAACCAGCTCTCACAATACACACTCATCAGCAAACCTTTCGGCGTCGTTTACCGTAGTGAACTACAAAGAAATTGCTTAATGGCGTGTAGTGAACTTCACAAGTTTGGAGATCACACCTTGAAGATGGTTAGGGACGGATTGGCATATAGGTTGAAGGACATCCGTCAAAAGATTGGGTCTCCTAAGCGATGGAATTCTCAGGATCGCAGGGATGTGAGGAGAATCATCAGAATGATTGATGAAAGGTTGTTTCGAAGGGATCAGTTCAGAACGTTGGAAAGCTTTGTTGGTGGTCGACCCAGGATCAACATCACCGGCTATCAACGCCCTGTTCGCACTCCTGGCGACATCACTGCACTTCCTGGTACCCCTTGAATTGTTTCCTTCATTATAAATTTGGATGTGTGATTAATTATGCATATGGCTTGTGCACACATAACAGTGTACAACCCGTAATTGTCAAGAAAGGACCCTGTGGTACGCTTCAGTGCTACAATCCTTATAAAAGGAGCGAAAGCTTCTTATTTTGAGTAAAACCTATTAAACCTTTCATTTTTCAAGGTTTTGCTCAAAAGAACAAGTACTTCCCCCGTAAGTTTTTCAAAACCTCAACCGTTTATATCACTTGTTGAGGGGGAGTATTTGAATTAAAACTTTGTTCACAAATTGTTCATAGTGGTCATCTTCCCGCAACACTCGAAATGGTCATATTTATTCTTAACCGTTCAAAAATAACATTTTATATGCCATTTTGAGGGGGAGAAAATTGTGTGATAAGAAATATGTTGTGCAAAATGCAAATGAATCTGTGTACTTCAGACTTAACCAATGAATTGACGATACTAAACTGTTAGTAACTCGAAAAGACTTGTCCTGGACGGGTAATAATTTCAAGCTAGTTCGCTAGTAATGTAAACGTGTCTCGCAAAGGACTTGTCCAAGTAGAAAGTACCATTCGAGATACTCTTGGTAGACATGAACTCTGACGGGTATGACAACCTTTCGAGGTTTGTCTACACCTTCAAGGTAGTTATTAGAGCTAGTTGTCACCTAAAAGCTGACAATGTAACTCTTTAACTATGCAACATAACCGTGTCTCGCGGGGGATTGTCTATCTCCAGTGGATCAATTCAAAATGTGCGCGCTCTTTCCTCACTGTGCATTTAAACCATTAAAACTCTTAAGCACATGTGGAGGGGGAGTATTTATGCAAAATCCTATCTCTCACAGTGGTTCAAACATGATTTTCATTTACAAACCCTTTGAGAGATTCTTCACAACTGTGATTTTAATGGCAACATAGGTTAGTCATGGAGTTATAAGGTGACTAAGGTTAGGAATAACCGTCCTATGATCCACCAGAGCCGGAGGGATCTACCCAAGGACATCACAAATAGTTAGTACTTAGAAGTACTTAGGTATGATTATAAAAAAGGAGAAAATGAGAATCGGAGAAAGAAGGAGTTGAAGAATCAAAAAGAAATGCAAAGAAAAGGGTGAAAAGAAATAGCCTTCCAGATTATTCAACTTAGGGCAGACACCGGGTTCAATTCATATGCTACTGGTTGTCACTTAGTAACGCCGGTATTGAAGATTAAAAGTCGTCATGGACCCAGTGACGCATGCACTAAACCTTCTTAGCCACTCAAGTTTCTCTCAACAGAAGCTTGTTTCATTCTCACAGGGAACCCTACGTAAACTATTGGCTTTTTCTTAGAGATCGCTGGTATTGAAGAAGGAGACCCTCTCCCTAGTCTCCGCTCAGGAAAACCAAAACGCACTATTGAGTCTAGAGCCACGAGATTCATCAAAAGATCTCTTAGGTACACTTGACATTTTATCACTTGACGTTCACAATAAGAATTTCAGTGGTACATTATCGAGTCCTTCACAGATCTTAGCAATCTGTCGAGAACATTTATGAGAGGTTCACATCTGTGATCCTCAGTGATTGAATGGAAACTCCTGCCAGGGTCAACATCAATCAGCCCTGACAGCAGGTCTCTTCGGTAACTCCCCGTGGATTACGCGGAGTGTGTCTCAAACGGTCTACAGTCGTGAGGTGATGCTTCGGTGTACCTCAACGACTCATCTGAACTGTAGATGTACTTCGGTACATCGCGTTATCTCACTTGTGGGACTCCAGTTCAAGAACGGCCTTTGTAAGAATTAGAGTTGTGTTTTCACACTATGCTGTTAACACTCTCGAAGTTCAAACTTGTAAGTGCCAGAACCTGCTTATTACTAACCGTTTGAAATGTTTTCTTCTTATGGAAGCTTCGGAGCGGGATGATCGTGCTGATTCTTCTCATGCTCACGCCAACATCATCACTAATGGAAGTTCTATCCAAAAGCAACACAACAGTCAGAATGATTCTTCGTCAAATCAAAGAATCTACAAAGTTAAGGACTTAAAGAACTTCATCAGTAAAGAGCGTGTGAGCATGTTGAAGAATGACGTGGAGACACTGGAGCAGCGAAGCAGACCTGAGGCAGACTTGATGCAGATAACAACATACTATCACTTTCACCACAAAGAACAATAATCAAAGAACAAAGTTAAAGATGACGTCAAAGCATAACCGTTCAAAGAAGACAATTTCTCTACACTGGAGAGATTGTTCGAATCAAGGCAATTCTTCTCACAAGAAAGAAGAATGTCAGAAGACGTCAGAGCTACTATCACATCAACGCCTTCACCGTTCATCACCAACACTTGAGGGGGAGATTGTTGGAATCACTCCTAAACCATAATCAAGTGTTAGTAATTAATATGTAATAGTTAGCTTTATTATGGCCTTTATGTTGGTTATTAGCCTTAAGCTTATGTAGAAGGCCCATGAGCTTAGGCCCAAGCCCATTAAAGAAAGGATGGAAACTAGGTGTGTTGCCCTAGCTTTCCTCCTATAAATACTCTTGTAAACCTTCATTTGAAGGTTGGTTGTTCAAGTTTTTCTCTCATCACATACTCTACGCATAACTGTCTTATTGTTTCGTGTGTGTGTTTGGTTTTACTTGTTCAATCGCCTTATCTCTTTCTATATTACTTGTGTTTGTAAAACTAGTGACCTAACAGAAGATATGGATTATCAACTTCAGTCTTTAAAAAGGGACCGATCTCTATCCGATGTTATGGGTGTTGATACATGTCCTGAGAATACTACCAAGAGAATATGTACAGAAAAGAGTGGGTTATTTCAGCATAGTACACTCGAGGCAATGCATGTGTTTTCAAAACAAAACAAGGTGGTTGCTAATTCTACAAGTTCACAGATAATATCTTCTCATTGTAAGTTATTTTTTGCTGCTTTTTCTAAATATGTTTCTCCTACCGTACAAATAGTATCATGTTTTTTATTTTGAATTGGTAAAATTGTTTTTGTAGGTGAAAATACCTTAGAGCAACATCATACGGCAGATTCTGTAGGAATTAGATCAAAAGAATACATTCGTGGCAGTCAAGGTTCTTAATTTTCTTTTTTGTTTCAGTTTATAAAATAGGCAACAAGTACATACCTTTTTAACCAGATGATCTTTTTCTTTCTGAATGCAGTTGAAAATACTCATGGACACCAACCTAATGAATTAGACCATGGAATGAGCATTTCAGAAGAATACAATTCTCGCATCCAAGGTTATAGAGTGCGATTTTTTCTAAAGTAATTATATCGACACCAATATATACCATTTAATTGTAAGACATCTAATGCTGACTTCTACAGGTACATTTGATTCTGTACCTTCAAAAGTTGATGGCAAAAGCTATATCCGAATTTCGCACACTTATGTACCTAAGGACAATCAAATAACAAATAGACAGTCAAAGAGAACAAGGTCTGTACCAAGCATAAGTGAAACTCCTCAAAGGCGTAGTAAAAGACCAAGGTTTATTCAAGGTACATACCTATAACATCTTCTACTGACAATATTATAAAACAAAGATCATTATTATAGTTACATATCTTTTGTTTATTATTTCAGTGAGCCAACAAGATTTGCGCACCACAAACGACACTGTACGTGCACATACTACCCAGCGTAGATGCATGAGGCAAGGTATGTCAGCTCATTCCATGGTCTCATTGTTTTGGTAAAATGAGCGGTCTATTTATATATCGTATGCCTAATTCTTTTTTATCTACTTATTATAGGACCACCGTCAACATATCTTTCGATTGGCAGATGTAATCAAGTGTGTAAGCATTGTAATGTTATTTTTTGGTATGATGAAAGAATTAAAAGTGCCAGTCAAAGGTGTCCAGAGTACCATCGTTGTTGCAATAATGGTAAAGTTCGTTTACCTACAAGTCAAGATTCACCGGCCTATATAAAAGAAATCTTTGAAGACAGGCATTTTATGGAAAATATTCGGGCTTATACTCAAATGTTCGCAATGACATCTCTAGGAGCAGAAGTAGACGATTCTATTAATAAAGGAAGGGGCCCTTACGTTTTCAAAGTTTCAAGGCAGATTTACCACTGGATAAGAAGCATGTGTCCTGAGCTAATTAAAGAACCAAAGTTCTTGCAGCTTTATATCTACGATACAGCAAATGAAGTGAAGAACCGTCTACAGCATTTTAACAAAAGTGGTAGCAGGCTAAGGCAAGATATCGTTCAAAATTTGATACAAGTGTTGGACATGCACAATGAATTGGTTAAATTATTTAGAACTGCGCGTGATAAAATAGAAAGAGCTTATATCCCAGATTTTAAAATAAAGTTGTTTGGTGTCGTTGGGTCTAAACAATACGATCTCCCAGCAGGAGATTCTATAGGTGCAATTGTTTTTTAAGGAGGCCCAAATGTTGAAAATAATTATGATGTTATTATCGAGCCCCATGGTGGTCAACCACAGCGCATAGATAAGCTAAATCCTCACTACATGTCGCTTCACTTTCCGCTTCTTTTTATTCATGGGGATGAAGGGTATCACCTAGGTTTAAAATTACTAGGTAAAGGAGGAGAATCAGCGGAAAAAGAAAAACATATGACAATGAAAATGTATTATGCATATCAAATCCACCCCCGGATCCAAGAAGATAACATGCTACTAAAGGCAGGACGACTTTTTCAAGAATATGTTGTTACTGCTTATTGTAGCATTGAACAACAAAGGCTGGACTTTATAAGAAAGAATCAAAAAGACATCAGAAATGACTGTATGTCAGGTCTGTATGATGCTATCTCTCGAGGAGACGTAGATGGTTCAGATGTGGGGTCGAGAACGATACTTCCAGCTTCATTCACTGGGGGACCACGCTACATGTATAGCCACTACTTAGATGCTCTTGCAATATGTCGAGTCCATGGCAACCCATCATTTTTTATAACATTTACATGCAACGTTGGGTGGCCTGAAATAGAAGACTATATGCAGCAATTTACGCACCTCACACCAGCTGATAGACCAGAGGTTGTTGACCGCGTTTTTGAAAGGAAGATACAGGATCTTGTAAATTTCTTACGCGATGCAAAGCCATTTGGAGACGTTGAAGCAGGTAAGATACTATATATACATACTTTTTTTTTTAATAAAAAGTCCATTATATTCAGATATGTAACTATAGTTAATAATTTTGCAGTTTTATATACTGTTGAGTTCCAGAAACGAGGTCTACCGATTGTCATTTGCTTTTGTGGTTAAAAGAAGACTCACGTGTTCACAGAAATGAAGATATTGACAGATATGTTTCTGCTGAATTACCAGACCCAAGAAGTAATCCAGAAGGTCATCAAGTAGTTTCAGAGTTCATGTTACATGGACCATGTGGTTTGGCTAATCCATCTGCACCATGTATGAAAGATAGCACCGAATGTAAAAAATGGTTCCCTAAACTGTATTGTGAAGAAACTTTTATTGACCAAAAGGGGTTTGTTCACTACCGTAGAAGAAATTCAGGAGTCAAATCAATGAAGCAAAATATGGAACTTGACAATACATATGTCGTTCCATATAATCAGACACTTTCTATGCGGTTTTATGGTCATATTAATGTCGAGTATTGTGAATGGACTATGATGATAAAGTACCTATTTAAATATATTTCAAAAGGGACCGATAGAATCATTGCACGTGTTACAAAAACAATTGGTGATCAGGAATCAACCAGTAGCTGTCCAAGAATAATGGTTGATGAAATTAAAAATTTCCAAGATGCAAGATATATTGGACCACACGAAGCATGTTGGAGGATCCTTGGTTTCGATATACATTGCAGACAACCAGCTGTCCAGATACTAGCAGTGCACCTCGAAAATATGCAGCGGGTGACTTTCAGAGCAGGGCAGACGTTACATGAAATTGTCGATGATGAGCACAACAAGAAGACAACATTGACTGAATAGTTAAGTTATAATCGCGAATTTGCAGATGCCAGCCACCTAACATACTTAAATTTTCCAAAGGAATTTGTATGGTATTCTAACGACAGAAGATGGGAGCGTAGACGGCACAAAAATACTTCATCTATTGGCCGGCTAACATACATACATCCTAGCGCCGGTGACCTGTTTTACCTGAGGATGTTGCTTTGTCATCAACCAGGCCATAAATCTTTTAAGCATATACGGACAATTGATGGTGAAGTATGCCCTACAAATAGAGTTGCATGTGAAAGATTGGGATTACTAGGTAATGACCAAGAATGGAATATAGCGTTAGACGAAGCATCATTATCAGCAACTGCTGCTCAGATGCGTGCACTATTTTGTCAGATACTTATTTTCTGCGATGTCTCTAATCTAGTTTTACTATTTCAAACACATGCAAATGATATGGCTGAAGACATTCCATTTGTCCTTTCACAGTTGCTGCATATAAAAGAACTCAATCTAACAGAAGATGAATTACATGCGGGTCTTCTTTATGAGCTAGAAGCAGGCCTTACATTTTACGGAAAATACCTAAAGGATTTTGCGCTAGAATTGCCTCCGCAACATTTGTTGGAAATGTTACATAATAGGGCAATTATGGAAGAGCGAAGCTACGATCCTGAAGTGCTCAGAAGAGAAAGTGAAAGTTTAGTTCCTAAGCTAAACAGACAGCAACGAAATATTTTTGAACGTATTGTTGATGCAGTAGACAGTGAAAGACAAGAGTTAATATTTCTTTATGGTCACGGAAGCACAGGCAAAACTTTCTTTTGGAAGAGTCTGATCTATACACTAAGATCACGCCGAAAAATTGTTTTGGCTGTTGCATCTTCAGGTATAGCCGCTTTATTACTACCGGGAGGTAGGACATCTCACTCTAGGTTCAAGCTACCACTGAATTTAACCGATGAATCAGTGTGTACTATCAAGAAGAATACGCAGGTAGCAAAACTGCTTAAACAAAAAGATTTGATCATTTGGGATGAAGCCCCAATGAACGATCGAAGATGTTTTGAAGCTCTTGATTGTACATTTAGGGACTTATTAGACTGCCCAAATGACCTATTTGGAAGGAAAACCATCATTTTAGGTGGCGATTTCAGGAAAACATTACCTGTAAAGAAGTATGCAGCCAAAGAAGAAATAATTGGTTTATCTATTACGCAGTCCTATCTTTGGCAACATTTTGATGTTATTATGCTTAAGGAAAACATGAGGCTACAACAAAGATCCATGTCTCCACAAGAACGTCGACATATGGAAAACTTTTCACAATGGCTATTAGACGTTGGTAATGGTGACATTGGTGAAGCAGATCCATCTGATCCAGAAAACGTATCTTGGGTGAACATACCAGAAGAATACTGCATTCCAGACAACGAAGGAGGTTTGCTACAACTTATAGATTTTATTTATGATAACGAAAGCTTACAAAGGCCAACTGCAAAGTCACTTCAAGAAAAAGCTATTGTATGTCCTAAAAATGAGACCGCAGATATGATAAATTCAAAGATTCTGGATATGCTTGATGGAAGTCATTCAAGTTACAAAAGCAATGACGAGGCTATACCTAAAACAAATGATGGATGTGCAACTGAATTGCTTTATCCTATGGAGTATCTAAACACACTTAGGTTTACGGGGTTACCTCCCCATAATTTCATCGTCAAAATAGGTGCTCCGATAATGCTATTAAGGAATCTTAATTTAGCCAGAGGACTTTGTAACGGGACAAGAATGATAGTTACACAAACGCTTACAAAGATTATAGAGGCACGCATAGTTACAGGGACTCGAATGTCTCAAAAAGTCTTCATACCGCGGATAGTGCTGATCGAAAAAGACGAAAAATTGCCATTCATTTTTAAAAGAAAGCAGTTTCCGATCAAGCTCTGCTACGCAATGAATAAATAAAAGCCAAGGGCAATCGCTAAACAAAATTGGTGTTTATCTACCAGAACCTGTATTTGGTCACGGTCAATTATATGTGGCACTTTCTAGGGCAACATCTCCTGAAGGACTGAAAATCGTTATCCAACAACAACCGGGGAAAGATCCAAATATGACGAAGAACATAGTGTAGAGAGATTTCCTAAATCAAGTGACAACTGACCAGGTTTTTATTCATGTACAATAGGAAGTATTTGACATTGTTACATAATTATCATATTATATGCATGCTACTATTCTATGATATTATTATAATAAATATAAAGTAAATTTAACAAAAATAATATGTATGCATACAGACTAATGGCAGATACTGAGAAAAAAAACTTGCTACCAGAAGCTTATGGAAAAGAGATTGTCCCTTCTGAAGATAGCTCACAGGCAAAATCTCATGGGAAAGAAATTGTTGCGCAAACAGACACTACAAACCTATTGACCCTAAAACCAACCGACCTTGATAAAACCATCTATGTAAAAGTTTACCGTAAATGGACAACAATTAACAAAGCATCGGTCCCATGTATGCATTCATGCATTTTACTTGATCAACGGGTAAATTTCTACATTTCTAGAAAAAAAAATTAGACTAAAAAACAAAAATATTTTCATTTATTGCTTTATTTTTGCCCAGGGAGGAGCAATTCAAGCAAACATTAAGCCACGTGAGAAAGATTGGTTCAACATCCTTGAAACTGACAAAGCGTACAAAATCAAAGGATTTGGATTTCAAGATGCAACAGGATGGATGCAAACAGTTAACAATCCATTTTCGCTTGCTTTTGGAAAATATACAGACATACAAGAAGCGTCTAATACAGGATTCCCATCCCATCACTTTAATTTTGTCGAGTACATTGACCTTCACTCGAAAGTGGATAAGAAAGAAGGGCTCCTAACACGTATAATGGCTATTTGACACTTACTCTACTAAAAATAACCTATTTTAAACAATAGATACAATATTATTTATTTCATCTGATTATACTATTTGCAGACTACGTCGGACATGTACAATATGTAACTGATCTACTACAATCAGTTAAGCCTACAAAGAAGTCACACATTCGAGAGACATCAGGATACAAAATCTTGAGTATGTAACATTTAAGTGTGATTATATTTTGAAAATTAAAATTTACAATGCCTAACCATTGCCATTATTCTTTGTAACAGTGGTATGAGTGTACGATTTACTTTGTGGAATGAAAAAGCCCGGAATTTTAACATGAAAGAGTATGAAGAAAGTCAAAAGCCAGCAGCAATAGCCGTAACCTCATGTTTGGTAAAATCGTATGGTGGTAAGCAAAATGCTCTATACTTATATACAATTATTACATATACAAATAATAATGATCACATTACCTTATATAGGCCTTCAACTTTCAAGCACCCCCGCAACCCACTATTATTTCAATCCTGACATACCAGAGGCAAATGAAATCCGATCAGTGTAAGTAATTATAACATAATACAAAACAAATAATAAATATATAATAAAAGCAAATACTTATATGACCTGTTATAATTCTGCAGATACAACTCTTTCCTTGAGCCACCAATAATAGCCAATGTTCAACACCAACGATGTGCTGACATCGAACAAGAGAAACAAAGAAACCGTGTCAAATTAGGAAATCTCCTAACATAAAATCCACAACATCAACATGTATTCTTAAAACAATATATACATACAATAAAAAAATACGCAAACTTTCTAACAAAAAATACCTTTGCAGAATGTCCGTTTTACTACTGTTGCAACTGTTGAGAATATCAGCACGACAATGCCATGGTTCTACAAAAGATGCACCACATGTCGCTCTAAAGTATCAGGAAAGTTTCCACATGGACACTGCCGTCAAACAGATCCCAACACTGGTATCGACTATAGGTAAAACAAAAAAATTATAATACATATTCACTGTGAACATGCCTGACTTTAGTATCTAACCTCATAATTACTTTACAACTATTTATGACAGTTACTGCTTCAAAGCATTTATCTTTGATGATACCGGAAGAATAATGCTAACCTGCTTTAGTGATGAAGCACACTCAATCGTCGAAAGCTGCAATGAAGTTATCCAGAAACTAAAGGACTTGGATCCATACAGAATTCCACCAGAGCTAGCTGCATTAGAACAAAAAACATATATATTTCAGCTACACTATGGAAAAGACAGTACAAAAGAACAGAGATTTTTTTTCCTTGACAAAGCGTGGGACGTGACACCGACAATTGCAGCCCTACCAGAACCAGAAATTAAGACACTACCAGGAAGCACAAAGGATGAGGCAGAATCAACAGCTAAAGCAACTACTACAGCAGAAACACACCCACATGTTAACATACCAACAACAATACCAAAGACCGAACAAAACATACCAACGACCCCTGTTCAAGAAGAAATCCATCTAACATAGTCCTTTTCAACGAAAGAAGAAAAGAAAAAGACCAACACACGCAGACAACTCTGTTAATATAAATAAGCCGTGAAAACGTTTATTTATATTTTACGATCTTCTAATGTTTTGTCGATAACAAATATAAAATCATTTTAACGAAACAAATAGAGTACGTAAATAGTTTGAGTTAATAGTTTTCTAACACACTTACGCTTTCACATAAAACACTAAAACAAGTATAAGTGTTTTTATGATTTAGATACATATGTAAAACAACTAGTGTTTACATATTGAGTTAAACATATACTTAAACTAAGTATACTAAAATGGGTAAAAACTAAGTGTATGCTAAATTGGGTAAATACAAGTATATACTAAATGGGTAAATACTAGCAAATGGTTTTGACCCATAACCCATGGTTTTATATATACCACTTAACCAAGTTCATTGTATCCTTAAGATACATTGTATCTAGAAAGAAAACCATGGATCAACCCATAACCCATGACCCATGACCCTTAACCAAAAATACCCATGGGCAAAGAGGAGCGGACCACGGATCCCTAGCTTTGTGGTAGGGATCCGTGGGATCCGGGGAAACAGAGGAGAATTTCCTCTATAAATAGAGAGCCATTTCTTCCTCTCTAGGTGTGCTTTTTACATAAACTTCCCCAAAGTATTCTAACCCTCTAACCTCAGATCTAAGTGATCTATGTAGTTTGTCTTTTGTTTTTGTGTGATCTAATAGGTTCCTCCTAAAGGAAAGATCACCACCTCTTGAAGACGTGCAAGCTCAAAGTCCATGAGTTGCCATGCTTCGTCATCATCAAGACTACTAAGGTTATCTTGTTGATAGTTCTTCCTTTCTCCATAGATGTTGGGTTGAAAGCATTAGTGAAGAATGACGAAAGTGTCAAGATGAAAGCATTAGTGAAAGGTGCTCATCATCCGTGTCAAAGCATTAGTGAAGGATGCTAAAGGTGTCAAGATGAAGGCATTAGTGAAGGGTGCCAAGCGTTGTGTCAAAGGAATTAGTGAAGGATGCCAAAGAATCAAATCAAGTAGCATTTGGGAAGAATGCCTAGGTCGTATAATCGATGAGGTGCATCGTTATACATATATGTATTTGTTTATATACAAGGATGGTGATATCCTTAATGGTGTTGTAACAAGGAGTAGATCTCCTTGAGATTAGGTGTTGTGTCGTGAAGGTGTAGTTCACCTAAGGTGTGAAAGAACTAGGTGCTTAGCCTAGTACCTAATAAAGGGTAGGCGACATTGTGAAGGATTAGTTCTCCTAAGGTGTGAAAGAACTCGGTGGTTAGCCTAGCACCGTATAAAGGGTAGGCGACGTTGTGTTAGGTGTGGTTTGCCTTGGTGTGAAAGAACTCGGTATTTAGCTTTGTACCGGAAAAAGGTTAAGCGACATTGTGAAGGCTTCTCCGCCATAAGGAGTTGGTGTAGTGTTTACGAACTCTCGAGTAGGTGACTCGGGGAGTGGAGTAGGGCAAGGAAGGTGTCCTTGTAGCCGAACCACTATAAATACTTGTGTCGTGGTGATGTGCTTCTTACTCTTTATCTTTCATTACACGTTTATATATCTATCTATCAACGTCCAACATAAACAATCAAATAGATTGACATAAGTCGATCTAAATATTTAAAAGGAAGTTTTAAATTGATAAAACTATTCAACCCCCCCCTTCTAGTTTTCCACAATTGGCATCAGAGCTTCGTTACCAAGTTTCTTAAAGTATGTTGTACTTTAAAGACTTGATACGATCCGTGTATGTTTGAAAACTACAAAGAAGGATTTTTTTTTGGGTCATATTTTTCTTAAAAATCATTTTGTTGGACATTGATAGATGACTCTAACAACTTTTGTTCCTAAGAAATCTTCATGCTAGAATCTCTCCAAAAATCTTCATTCAAAGAATAATGAAGTCAACATTCAAGGAAGGATCTAAAAGGTAATCACAACTCACGTACATCAAGTACAAAGGATTACTTTAAAAGCTCATGAAGTATCTTTGGCATTATGCCAAACCAAGAAGCATAGAGGTATGTTTTACTTTTCATTAGATAGGTTACATGAGTTCAATTTATTTTTCATAAGTTTTCTTTGCTTATTTATCTGTAACATCATTAGAAGTCTCTTTCGTCACTTTTCCGTCTTTTTCATCATCGGGAATAATACTCCTTTTGATTCGTCAAACTAACGCCGTCATCACATATGAACCTTCGATATGTGATTTATCAAAAGCCGTCATCCAAAAACAATCTTCATCTAATACCTCCGAACTATCTTTTAATAAGCTAATTTATAAGTCTGCTACAAAAATAATGTCAAACAACCCCTTTTCTGTCCACAGTATCCGGATCCCCCTAGTTGTACTAGCCGGATCCCAAACATAAAGGATCCGGGGGAACCGTGGAACATAACTCAGCTATACGCTTTCAAAAACTCACCACTGATTGTTTTTCCCTCTACTCACACAAAAACAAAAACGACCAAGCTACAAAATTCATCCTCATTGGCTTTCATACTTTCAAGTATCCCCTCCTAGAACACCATTGTAAGTAATTACATTAACTTGTTGTAACTTTCATCATCCTCATCCTAGGGTTTATGGTTTCTTAATATCTAATCAATTAACTCAATTAGGTTTTTTCAAACTAATCATGAAAAGGGGGATGTTAACAAAATCACTTTGTGTTCACAACATTGTTAATACAAATCAAAACCATAAACCCATTCCAACTAATTTATCTTAATTGAAAATTTTTATTTTTAGGAACAACCATGCCCAAAGCCACTCAACAAGATCACCATGACACCGTCCATTACCTTACTCACTACTATCGTAAAAGGGGATTGACCAAAACCGACCGTAAAATATTCAAAAGCCTTGTAAAACGACTTATCCACGAAGGTCGTGTAGTCAAGGAATGTTTCCTTGAAGATACCGACATTCGTCAAGTTTTCTCGACAATCAATTTTGATTGTCTCCTTGACATAGATGAACAAATTTGTCCGGTCTTCATTTTTGAATTTTACAAAAGCTTTAGGATCATTAGAAACACCGACAATAGCATCTCAATCGCTTTCATCATCAACAAACAAAACTTTATTTTTCCTCTCAACACCTTTGCTCAAATTCTTCGCGTTCCTTGTGAGGGAATTTGTATGTACTCTCAAGATTGGGCAATTAACTCTCAAAACCATGCACTTGATCCCAAACCTCTCTATAACACTCCTCTCGACGATCCTGAAACCATTCGTGATACTATCTTTAAAATTAGGACCGACCAATCCCGTTACGATCGTAACAAAAAGCTCATTCACCGTGATCCTTTTAAAATGGAACTTTGCGAAATGCATCCCATGTTTAGAAAATGGGAAGAAATCCTTAGGGAAAACATCATTAGCCTAGTTGGAAACAAAGATCATCCAAACGCATGTCTTGTGCAAATGATCTATTGTCTTACCCACCAAAGGCCATTTAATCTTGCCTACTACATGGTAAGGCGAATGGTTGGGGTATTCAAAGCTTCCAACATGGTACTCCCATATGGTATGCTCCTAACACGACTTCGTAAGTATGTTAGTGCATTGCAACCATCCCCTATCAACGATGATCATTACCTCTCCGATCACGTCATGGTTCCTCTTACCAAACAACCCTCTAAACGGTTCATGGTCAATGGAGAGAAACCTGAAGCTCTCTCGGACTCCTCGGCCGGAGAAGAAGAAGAAGAAGATGAGGAAGACATCGACCCCGTATCCAACATCAAATTGGAAATCCTTGAATACCACGAACAACTTCCAACCATTCCAAACGAGACCGCGGAATTTAAACAAATAAGAGGCATGATTCAAAACCTCGCTTACAACCTCACTAAGCCGTCAAAAAGGAAAAGGAAGAATTGACGAAAGAGACAATAGGAATGTGCTTAGTTTCATTTATTTTATGTTTGAATGATTTCTCTTTAGTATTTTTAGTTTATGGTATTTTGGATATTGTTACTTTACCTTGTAAGTGATGTTTTATGATAACTTGCTTGTTCCTATTTGCTTGTTTTATAGATTTAATAGTGTACAAAATCTGCACATCATTTTCTGTGTAGGTTCTGTGTTGGTTCTGATCTGCAGATGCCGGATCCCTAGGATTAGCCTAACCGGATCCTTCCCTTGAAGGAACCGTGGGATCCGTGACATCAGATCAACAATGCAGCATTCAGCACATCAAAACTGCTTTCTAGATAACATCACATTAGCTTGGCATATGTTTTTAGAACCCAACTAAGTCCACTTCAAGGATGAGAAAGGCTTAGACTCACTAAAGGCTTACTTAAGATCTTAGTCTGATTTTATCAACACATCTAAAACTCACCATATTTCCGCTTCAACTACTCACAAACTATTTCTCACCTCTCAAAACACTTTAAGAAAGCAAGCTAAACAAATTTAGGAAATTGCGTCTAGTCTTTTATATCTCAAGGTAAGACAAAAATTAGTTTTTCAATTCTTGAAATTTTTAAGAATTTTCCTTAATATCACCTCAAGCTAAAACCTGATCACTAGGATCATTTATTATGACTTGACACCCTCATAACTCTTAGTTTTATCCTTGGACATCCATTGGTAGTCATCTTGTCCCATCCCTCTTCCATAAAAAGCAATCATTTGCTATAACACTTATTACCTCTAATCATTCAAGTACCCCTTCATCCTAAACCCTTAGGAGAACTGAAACATTCAAAATGAGATAAGCCTTAGCTCCCAGAAACCTCATTACAAACCTGTCATAACTGCTGAGAGCCGGATCCCTAGGATTAGCCTAGCCGGATCCCTTCAAGGAGGGAACCGTGGGATCCGGGTGACAGTTTATGCCAAACATAGCTAAAACAATCTGTTGGGATATGAAAGTGCTGAAGATACCAAAGTACTGAAGATATGAAAATACTGTAAACTGCAAAGTACTGGAAGAAGTCAAAGAGTCAAAGTACTGCTAAAGACAAAGTCAAAGTACTGCAAGATAAAGTCAAAGTACTGCTAGAACAGAAGAATTGTTATATTCGTTTATGGAAAGTATTGTATTCCATGTTTAGATTACTTGTCGTACAAGGTTATCAATTGTAAATCGACTAGGATATCCTTGAGCCTATAAAAGGACTCCTAGATTGGCATTAGAGGTACGATTTCAGAAAAAGAGTTTTAGAGTTTACGAATTAAGAGTTTAGAGAAAAGTTCGAATATCTTAGAGTTGTATTAGAGTATCTGCATAATAAGCAGATTTAGAGTTTGTTAATAAAGTTTTCTTCTTAGCTTTGTTAAGTAAATTCCGCGTACTTAATAAAGATTGCTCAGTGTTTCTTTGTTAATAACTTAGGATTTATCCAAGGTTATTAAACCTTAATAAGCTAGTTTAGTTTGATTAAAGTATATCGATCCAACAAGTGGTATCAGAGCTTGTGTGGAAACTCTGACTAGGAAGAAACCCTACAATTTTCAAGATGTCGACTGAAGCTGCATCAACTCCTATCACAGAGGTATGTTCTAAGTGTCACGATTTTTATCAAAAAGTACTTAATGCTTATGTGATTGAAAGAGATAATTGTGTTAGGGCTAGGTCTGAGGTAGCAGGTTATCAAATCACTTTAGAGTCTATAGAAGCTAAAATCATAACACATGAAAATAATGAAATGGCTTGGGCTGAAAAGTATGAACAACAGGATTATCAGTTAAAACTCAGTGAATGGAAACTAAATTGTAAAATTGCTGAAATTAAGAAATTAACTAAGGAAAGAGATGATTTGTTAGCTAAGTTTGCTGCTTGGGGAGAGTCTGGTTTGTCCCATGTTGCTTATGTTGAAAAACAGAGAAGGGCTTACATTAGAACAGGCTTAGGATTTGGAATGGACTTTAGCAGTGTAGATGAAAACCAACCTAGTAATCAGGATGATAGTGTTTTTGAGGACATAACCACTAGTGATGATGAGCTAATTAACTATGTAGATTCATCTAGTAATGAAGGCTCAGTAAGTGAACCACCTCCTGAATATAAGAAAGACAATGGTTATCATGTTGTTCCTCATCCCATTAGTCATCACCCCTCTAGGCCTGATGTTTCTCGTTATGGTGTTGATAGTCTAGAGTTTAGGAAGAAGCTTATTGCTCAATCTAGGTCTGAGAAACCCAAAGAAACTGTTGAAAACAATGTTCAAAATCCAGCAGTACCTTTAAATCAAAGTACTGCTCAACAAGCAGTACCTTCTGCAAAACCTTTTCAAAACAGTACTGCTAAACCTTTTTGGGATAATTTTGATCAAAACAAATTTCATCAGTCCTCAAGAAGGCAAAATAATTTTGGGCATAGACATAGAAGAAATCACTTTGGTCATATGGGTCAAAAATTGTGTTTTGTGTGTTATAGTCCTACTCACTTAATCAAAGATTGTGACAAACACTCAGAATATCTAAGCAAGTTTTCAAGGAATAAGTCTTACAATCAGAAACCTAGAGAGCACAAACCAGTTTGGACTAATTCTAATAGGGTTAATCACAGAAACTTCACACCAGATCATAGATACCCACATCAGAGAAGACCTTCAGTATCTCACAGTACTTTCCAAAGTACTGCTCAGAGACAAGGTACTGAAAACCATACTTGGGATAGAAATTCTAGGAGATCTCTCTATCAACCTAGAAGGTATCACAGTTCATATAGGGGATCTAGATCACAGGAACCACCTGTTAAAACTGAATGGGTTAAAAGGGAAAGTACTGATGAGAGACATACAGTACGTTCAACAAAAAGTGAATCAGATGTTTTTGTGATACAAGCAAAGGAGAATGAACGTGCAAAAGAGAGTTTTGTTCAAAAACCACATGTTTTGAATAACAAGATAATGCTGGATCATGCTTTAGTAAACAGTGGAGATTATATACTCAAAGAATGTGAGTATATCACCCCACAAGGGGAACACAAGTCAGTAATGGCTTGGGTTCCTCAAAGCAACTAACTTTTTCATCTTATTAGACAGGGCAACCCAGAAGAGGAGCTTAAAGATTATTTTATTAGTGGTTGTTCTGTGAGCATGACAGGCGACAAGAAGTTTCTGTCAGGTGTTTTGGAGTATATTAGTTAGTGACCTATGTTTAAGGGGAGGACTATAAGATGTTTGATATAGTCCTGTGTATTGCTTGAGGGGAGGATGTTAGTTTATACTTAGTTTATATGAAGATTTTTGGCAAAGTACTGTATTTCCTGAAAGTACTGCTTGAGAAAGTACTGCTTGGGAAAGTACTGCTTATGTGGAAAGTACTGTTTTTCGTATTAAAGTACTGTTCCAACGGTAATATTGAAGGGTAATTGGTAGTAACGGTAACTTTGTTATTTAGGCTGTGATTTTTCAAATCTCACCTATAAATAACTTCTTTCCGATTTTCCCTCTCATATTATTACTTCACATCTTTTCCATACTTATCTTCCAATTGCCATCTCTTTATTATTCGATACAATCTTTCTATTGTGCTCACTCTTTCAACAATGGTGAATCGTTTAACTATTTCGAAGCACAATATGGTGGCTAATTTGGACAAGACTGAGGCGAACGTGGCTTTCTATGATATCATTGATTATCTAATTGGGTCGCCTATTAGCTATGCTCTTTTAGTTGAGCCAGATATAATTGAACCATGGATTCAAGAATTTTGGGCTAATGCTAGAGAGAATATGGAGGAGGATGAATATTATATTAGATCCTTAGTTGCTGGAAAGACTATTAAGATTACAGAAGCCTCCATTCATGATGATTTATTATTTGGTGATGAAGATGGGGCTATTAGATTTGACAAGCAACTGATTTGGGATACTTTTCGTAATCTGGGTTATGAAGGTTCTTTGACTGAACAAACTTTTAAGAAGGCCTTATTCTGTCCTCAATGGAAGTTTTTGATACATGTTTTGCTCCATTGCATAAGTTCTAAAAGCACTTCTTGGGAGCAGTTTGGTTCAAATATTGCATCTGCAGTGGTTGGTTTAGCTACGGACAGAGTATTTAACTTTTCAAGGCTTATTTTGGATGGAATGCTCTCTCATATATCATCTGGGGCTACTTGGTTGATGTATCCAAGGTTTATACAGGTTTTCTTGAACAAGCAATTGGCTGATGTTCCCAAACCTACTGCTTTACTACCTGTTATTGTGCAACAAGCCAAAATCTATACCTTCATGGCTAAGAGAAGTAACTTGTTCAGAGGTGGAGATATTCCTTTAACAACATCCATGATGGAAGTTGTACAAGCTGTTCGTGATGCAGCTGGAGAGGATGAAGAATCTGAAGGTACTGATTCTAACAAAGGTACTGCTTCACATAGTACTGCTTCACAAAGTACTGGATCTGCAAGTACTGCTTTTGGTGAAGGTGCTGCATCATTGCAAGGTGATGATTCTTCAGGTCCTGAGGTTCAAGTAGAGATTGAGATAACACCTACTCCATCTCCACAACGTTCTGTTTCAGAGGCTCATTCACCACTTCAAGGTGATGCTCATTCTATACCTCGTAAAGGTTTAACTATGGATAACTATGCTTTGACAAGGGCGCTGGCTAGGTTGAACAAGACTGTTGAACGTCAAGCTAAAACAATTAAGAAGTTGAAACGTAACTATTTCTGGTTGAGAAATTTTGTTAAACCCTATATTCAAGGTTTTAACTTATGGGTTAAGGAGGAAAACAAACGTCGTAAAGCACTTCGTAAGGAATTGAAAAGAAAGAAGGTTCCTCAATCATCTTCTGTCAACTTGGGGAGGAATTCAGAAAAGGATAATTTGAAAGAAGATGTTACAAAGAAGAAAGAATCTGAAGAAGATATTACAAAGAAGAAAAAATCTGTAAGTACTGCAGAAAAGATTATTTCAGAGGAACAAGAAGAAGAAGTACAAGTTCAAGATACTGATGTTCAAGGTACTGATGATCAAAGTACTGAACATCAAAGTACTGAGTTTCATGATACATCTAGGTCAGAGGTTATAACACCAATAACTCCAAGGGTTTTGAATTTTGAAGAAGAAGCTGGTCCTTCTACAGTTGTTATAGAGGAAGAGGAGGAACCTAGATTTAAACCTATTCATTCACCAAGTGATGATGAATTAGTTGCTACAATTCTTGATCTGTCACAACCAAGAGGAGGAGTTACTATTAGAGAAGCACAAGAAGAAGAACAACCAAGAACTGATCAACCTGCAATTGATCCAAAAGACAAGGGAAAAAGTATTTTGGTTGAAGTTAAGAAGAAGAAACTTACTTTGGCAGAACTTAGAGCATTTGAAGTTGCAAGGAATGAAGCTGCAGCTAGAAAAGTTCAAGAAGAGATAAATGCTAAAGATAGAGAAGAACGAGAAGCTCAAGAAGCTTTGGATAGAGAAGCAGCTCAAAAGGTACAAGATGAATTGGATGCTGAAGCTGCTGAACCTTTACAGTCTCCAACACCTGTTAGATTCATGTCAAGAAGACCTAATTTGGCTAAAGAAAGGAATGCAATGATGGCATACTTAAAAGGCAGAGGATTTAAAGGATTGCAAAAGCTAAATTATGTGGATATGAAAAGATTATATGATGCTGAGAGAGAAGCTTATAAGAAAGATGTTGCAGGCATTAAAGATTTTAGAGAAGAAGCTTATTGGACTGAAGCTGAAAGGAAGAAAAGCTTAAAGAGAAAAAGAAAAACTGAAGCTACAGATGTTCAGTTTTCAAAGAAAGAGAAGGTTGAATTAAGATCTGAGACTAGTGATGAATTGAAGAATTATCTCAGAATAGTAGATTTTGATTATACCAAGGAAGATAATGACATGAAGATGAACAGATCAAAGATCAGTGTTTTCAAAGTTGAGAAATCTAAGAATGGAGATTACATGGTTTTTCACAAAGAAGATAAAAGTTTCAAAGTTTTTAAACGGCTATGGGATTTGCTGCATATCATAGATAGAGTAGATCTATTCTACTTATATCATGCTGTGAAGACTTATTTTGAAGATAATCCATTAGAAGGGATTGGATTGGTTTTACATGGGGATCTCATAACTATGTGGGAAACTGATGAAGAAAGCACTGATGATATTTGGAAGAATCAAGAAAACTGGGAAATAGTTTGCTGGAGATTCTTTGAAGAATCTGGAGTTCATGTCTTGGAGCTAGAAAATGGAACAATGATTCACATGTTTGCAGAAAGAAGATATCCTCTTACAGTTGATCTAATGAGAAGAATGCTAGAGCATGGATTGGAAGTAGAAGAGGCTGATGAAACTGCTTGCATGATGATCAATTTGTTTATTGACTGGACTACCATTGCTGAGAATGATCTATAACTGGTATGAATTTTATTTGAATAAATACTTTTTGATATATCAGTACTTTTATTCAAAGTACTGCTGATCAGACAGTACTTTCATCAAAGTACTGTTTGCTGAACTAAACCAGTTAAATAAATTTTAGAAGAAACCTTTTTGCTAAATAATAAATATTTTGAAATAAAGGTTGAATAAATGGTTTTTGTGATGATAACATCAATAGGTTATCAATCCACCATGGTTACAAAAGGATTGACTAATCCATGAGCAAACGGCTCTGGTAAAGATATATCAAATCCGTTTTTAGTTGACAACTTGCTAATAAGTTGGATGGTTATCAACTCACCATATCAGTAAATGTGAAGAGTTGGCTAGCCCACAAGAAATGGCTTGTGGTAAAGGCAGTGGAAAAACCATTTTTGGTAATTAGTTCACCATTAGATAAAAGAACTAACTAGTCCAGAAGGGTACAGCTTTTGGTAAAGACAAAACAAATCTGTTGATAGCTGGTGGTTTGCTAAAAATCATATGGTTATCAATGTACCATGGTCTTACACACCAAAACATTTGGCTACTCCAAAGATAATGGCTTTGGTAAAGAGTTCTAAATCCATTGAATTTTCAATGATTCACTTAGATGTGATGAGAATAGTATGCAACTTAAACTTGAATTATTGTACACATTGTCATATGTTGCTGTGTTGCTGAAAAGATGGAGATTGCTGAATGCTGTTGTGAAGAAAACAATTCTAAGAGATACTTTGACAAAAGCACAGATTCTACAGAGATATAATCTAAAGACTAAAGAACAATCCATTTTAAAGATGAAGCTGTTAAAGATATATTCACAAAGGAACTTGAAGTCAAGCAAGTAGAATTCAAGTTAGGGGAGGATTGTTGGGATATGAAAGTGCTGAAGATACCAAAGTACTGAAGATATGAAAATACTGTAAACTGCAAAGTACTGGAAGAAGTCAAAGAGTCAAAGTACTGCTAAAGACAAAGTCAAAGTACTGCAAGATAAAGTCAAAGTACTGCTAGAACAGAAGAATTGTTATATTCGTTTATGGAAAGTATTGTATTCCATGTTTAGATTACTTGTTGTACAAGGTTATCAATTGTAAATCGACTAGGATATCCTTGAGCCTATAAAAGGACTCCTAGATTGGCATTAGAGGTACGATTTCAGAAAAAGAGTTTTAGAGTTTACGAATTAAGAGTTTAGAGAAAAGTTCGAATATCTTAGAGTTGTATTAGAGTATCTGCATAATAAGCAGATTTAGAGTTTGTTAATAAAGTTTTCTTCTTAGCTTTGTTAAGTAAATTCCGCGTACTTAATAAAGATTGCTCAGTGTTTCTTTGTTAATAACTTAGGATTTATCCAAGGTTATTAAACCTTAATAAGCTAGTTTAGTTTGATTAAAGTATATCGATCCAACACAATCATTTCAACTCATCTTCCTAACTCAAACACTTCAACTCATCTTAAATGAGTTCCTAGATCAATGAAACTCTGAATCTCAACCTTTTGCATGTCAATCATCACATTTCCAAGAACATTAGTGGATTAAGTCTTAAATGCAATTACAAAGTTCTTCCCTTTATAACTCACATTGTCAAGAATACTTTAGTCATCAAACATATAGTTAGACTACCCAAAGCCAAATTTTCTTAATCAAAACCATGATTAGGCACAATTACTTGTTAGGATTAAGGATTTGAGATATCCAACAGCTAAATACTTCAAAATTAAGTCTATCCATGATTAAACTAACCTTACAACAGCATAATAATTTCACCTAGTCCTTGTCTGACAATCGGATCCCTGGTCTTCAACCAGGCGGATCCCTACGGAAAGGGATCCGTGGGATCCGTAAATACAGAGAGCATAAACCAGCTCCATATTTGAATTCAAGTCACCTTTTGGGTCTCCAACCACCTTTTAGCATTCATTGATTATCCTCATAGAACTTATCAAAACCCCAAAAGCATGCCTAGCCCTTCAAATGGCCAAGAATTTAATCTCCTAATTCAAATTACCCTTTATAAACCATACAACCTTAGAGTTAAGGTACCACTCTCAAATCACATCTCAAAATCAGCAACTAAAAGAGTTCTTACTAGCACCATCACTATGACTAAGGCTCCTAGTGCTAACTCATCCACTCAAGAACCACCCAATAAACTTGCTAGAATCATGCATGAAGTTTCCTCAACCAAATCACCTTCGGGTAAGTCCACCAAAACTAGAATCTCTCCCACACTAAGAAAACCAATCAAACTAATTCACAAGAAGAGTGCTTCCACTAGGACTTCATCACATAATTCTACTAAACCCACCACACAATCATTTGAAGATCCTCAACCCACTTCACTTGAACCTCCACTTCAAGAAACTCAAAACCATGACAAAGAGTGCGATCATTGCAAACATGTTGAAAGAATGAAACATGAACTAGATGTATTAATACATGACCTACAAGCTCAAACTGAGAATGTTTAGGAAACCTTTCTCATCCTTGATCATCATTAAGCTTTTAGTCGAATCTTAAATTTGGGTTAACTTATTAGCATTAGTGGCACCTATTTGGCTAGTTCATTCTCTTAGTTTTTAGAGATTTGGTTGTGTATCTCTTGTTTTATTGAATGAATACTTATATGCTATGATTATTATGTGTGTTGTGCTTGTTATATTGTACATATGTCTCATTCCCTCAAATAGTATTCCTTGACATTTCTTCACTGCTGAAGAAACTGTAACAGATAGCCGGATCCCTTCCAGATAACTAGACGGATCCCTCCTTGAAGGGAACCGTGGGATCCGTGGTACAGAAGCACAAATTTCTACTAACTTGAGTCTCTTTTGCAGGAAATTATGCACTATACTCTTGTTTTTCTAACCTTTGTTTTTGTAGTTATTCAAAATACACATGAAGATATTGACACCATAAAGCTAGGGGAGCTTTGTGTCAAACGACATTGCAAAATCATTTGCAAACTTAATCCTATTTTGGGTTACACCTCATGACACCCCATTGCAACATTGCAATATTTAAGGGGGAGCACGTTCTCGTCACTTAGACGAACCATTTGCAAACTTAATTGCAAACACAATTAGTTTATTTTACGTTATGTCCTTGACGCCCTTTCAAAGGGATGGACTCGTCAAGGGGGAGTTAAGACGAGTACCATTCCCGTCACTTGCTCTCTTTACATTTTTACATTTTTTCTCTCTTATAAAAATTGTGTTAGTTTCTTTTAACACTTTTTGTTTCGACAAAAAGGGGGAGAAGAAAGTAAAAACTACAAATTCAAGCTTTTACGAATTTTAGATTTTTACTTAAAATAATTTTATGTTTTGTCATCAACAAAAAGGGGGAGATTGTTAATACAAATAAGCCGTGAAAACGTTTATTTATATTTTACGATCTTCTAATGTTTTGTCGATAACAAATATAAAATCATTTTAATGAAACAAATAGAGTACGTAAATAGTTTGAGTTAATAGTTTTCTAACACACTTACGCTTTCACATAAAACACTAAAACAAGTATAAGTGTTTTTATGATTTAGATACATATGTACAACAACTAGTGTTTACATATTGAGTTAAACATATACTTAAACTAAGTATACTAAAATGGGTAAAAAATAAGTGTATGCTAAATTGGGTAAATACAAGTATATACTAAATGGGTAAATACTAGCAAATGGTTTTGACCCATAACCCATGGTTTTATATATACCACTTAACCAAGTTCATTGTATCCTTAAGATACATTGTATCTAGAAAGAAAACCATGGATCAACCCATAACCCATGACCTATGACCATTAACCAAAAATACCCATGGGCAAAGAGGAGCGGACCACGGATCCCTAGCTTTGTGCTAGCCGGATCCCTTGTGGTAGGGATCCGTGGGATCCGGGGAAACAGAAGAGAATTTCCTCTATAAATAGAGAGCCATTTCTTCCTCTCTAGGTGTGCTTTTTACATAAACTTCCCCAAAGTATTCTAACCCTCTAACCTCAGATCTAAGTGATCTATGTAGTTTGTCTTTTGTTTTTGTGTGATCTACTAGGTTCCTCCTAAAGGAAAGATCACCACCTCTTGAAGACGTGCAAGCTCAAAGTCCATGAGTTGCCATGCTTCGTCATCATCAAGACTACTAAGGTTATCTTGTTAATAGTTCTTCCTTTCTCCATAGATGTTGGGTTGAAGGCATTAGTGAAGAATGACGAAAGTGTCAAGATGAAAGCATTAGTGAAAGGTGCTCATCATCCATGTCAAAGCATTAGTGAAGGATGCTAAAGGTGTCAAGACGAAGGCATTAGTGAAGGGTGCCAAGCGTTGTGTCAAAGGCATTAGTGAAGGATGCCAAAGAATCAAATCAAGTAGCATTTGGGAAGAATGCCTAGGTCGTATAATCGATGAGGTGCATCGTTATACATATATGTATTTGTTTATATACAAGGATGGTGATATCCTTAATGGTGTTGTAACAAGGAGTAGATCTCCTTGAGATTAGGTGTTGTGTCGTGAAGGTGTAGTTCACCTAAGGTGTGAAAGAACTAGGTGCTTAGCCTAGTACCTAATAAAGGGTAGGCGACGTTGTGAAGGATTAGTTCTCCTAAGGTGTGAAAGAACTCGGTGGTTAGCCTAGCATCGTATAAAGGGTAGGCGACGTTGTGTTAGGTGTGGTTTGCCTTGGTGTGAAAGAACTCGGTATTTAGCTTTGTACCGGAAAAAGGTTAAGCGACGTTGTGAAGGCTTCTCCGCCATAAGGAGTTGGTGTAGTGTTTACGAACTCTCGAGTAGGTGACTCGGGGAGTGGAGTAGGGCAAGGAAGGTGTCCTTGTAGCCGAACCACTATAAATACTTGTGTCGTGGTGATGTGCTTCTTACTCTTTATCTTTCATTACACGTTTATATATCTATCTATCAACGTCCAACATAAACAATCAAATAGATTGACATAAGTCGATCTAAATATTTAAAAGGAAGTTTTAAATTGGTAAAACTATTCAACCCCCCCTTCTAGTTTTCCACAAACTCTTTCAAACCACGAAAGCAGAAGCAGGAACACCAAGTACCAAAAAAAGCAAGAAAGACGATTAATGCATCCAGCGAATCCTACTTGCCACTAAACAACCGTTTGTTACCCTGTAAATAACTATCTAAGCATGCCTATAGCAGCGTATAACTGCTCTAAATAAGTACTTATGTTATTAGACTATCTTTTGTAACATACTTGCGCCACAGTAATGCGCAAACTTTATATATCTAAGTACTTTATCTTATCGCATCGTTAAAATCACGTTCTCTTCTATATTACTTTAACATTAAGTTAACTACTTTGATCAGTTGCCCTACAACAACCACACTCTATTAACATTACAATAACTAGCAAATCATAAAACCATTGTAAAATATACAACAGAACAAGCATTTTTTATTAAGAACCAACAACGGGTTACAACAACTAACACAAGTAATACACCATAAGACACTACTATAATACAAGAACAACAATTACAAATACAACACAGCCTAATCATAATTCGGATCCACAATCACACGTAAGACAGCACCCCTAATCACGAACTTCCATGAGCATCACATGGTGGCGCTTTTCATCTCTGATAGCTATGTAGTCAATTTCGGTGGTATACCAATGGTATTTCGGTTTTTGCTCCTCGAGTGGTATTTCGGTCCCGAGATTTTTGGTGAAATTTACCGAAATCTCACCGAAATGGTCCAAATTTCGGTCCAACTTTTGGTGGTATACCGGTTTTCCAAGTTTTTTTAATTTTTTTTTCTCCAAACTTAAACACAACATAATAAACACTATTTTTTGCAAGCATTAACACTAATCTATCAAATATTGACACTTTTAAGCTTGAATTTTGTATTTTGATTAAGTATTAAGTATTAATTATTATATAGATATAGATATTGCATAATATTAAAAATACCGAAATACCCCTGAAATCCCACCGAAATTTCAAAAATATCAAATTTCGGTCCTTGACCGGAACACCGAAATTTTGGTCCTTAACTACTTAGTCTGATAGCATGTGCCAAGTCCAAAGCCCCAATCAACGCTTGCAAAATTTCACCGTCCCTAGCCTAAGCTTTCACCAAACATTCTAACCCAACTTGCACTGTCGCATCAAAATGGCTAATACATTGCCCTTCATCAATAAGATCAACAAATTTTGAAATTTTTTGCCACGGACCATTGCACAATTCCATTATCTTTGTAACCATACCATCATTTCCACTTCTTTTAATACTTCAAAGTTTGGCATAGACACCATCTTTTTCTTTTTTCTTTTTTTGTATAAACCAAAAATAAGCAAATAAACATAATAACAATTTACATAAGACATAGAAACTACTGCTTTTATTAATATTAACATAAGCAAGATACAGATTCCAGCTACACTGGAATGTCAATACATTCAAAGCACAAAAGATACATATACTACATAAAACTACTCCAATCCTAACACATAACCCACTGCCTGGTACAAAAGACTACTAAACATCATAACCTTTAACCATAGAGAGGATATAGAAACAACCAACCTTACTAAAACCTCCTTAGTTTCTTCACGATCCTTTCTTTGTCAGCAGCACGTAAAGAAGCAGCATAACTTCTCCTAATTAACCACCCCATTTCTTCAAAATCCATCTTCTCCACAGCTTTCAATTCCGACAAACACTCATCAAAAACAGAATCAATCCCATGTTTCTTCAACTCCTTATAAATCCCATGCCTATGTTCAATCCTAACTTTCAGTTCCTCAGTCCTTCGATTGTAGTCCCTCTCATCACACAGATAAGCATTCTTTTCACGACAAAACACAGCCTCTAGAACCTTTTCAACTCGCCTATCACCAATTTGATTCGCAATCTCTAAACACCTAGGAAATTTAGGAGACATCGGTGCAAATACGAAACCCTAATTTGGCGAAACGAAATGAAATGTTTATCCCCAAATATGAAACCCTAATGAACTGTCTATTCCCCCATAAACGACTAACAGAGGCATAAGTTAATGGGCCTAACAAAAAGGCCAAAAAAATAAACTCAAATAAAAAGAAACAAATTTGGTACAAAAGCCCAATAATCATTACTTCTAAAAAAATAAGAAAAGAAAAACAAATAAATAAAAATTACTTAATTCCACTTTTTATAAATATACTTCACAAAAAAAAAATAATAAAAAAAAATAAAAAAAATACATACATTAGCAAGTGAATGATTTAAAATTCGACTTAAAATACATTAACTAAGCAAAAACACTTCTAGAAAAATACAAAAAAAAAATACTACAAAAACTAACGGTTTTTTTCGTTACATAAATTACCAGATAAAAATGTCAAAAAAAAAAAGGTCCGCCGCAACGCGGCGGATGGTTGCAATACTCGTTGACATAGATTACTAATGTAATGTCAATATCCTTATGTGGGAAATGATGACCAAAGCTTTTGAATAACCAAGTTATCATTACGAGGTATAATGACTAGTTTATAGTTTTGTCTATAAAGATCAACCAAGAATGCTATTATTGATGATGTGTTTAATATAGATAACAACCTTTTGGAGAATTTTGCTATTGAGGTATACATATTAAGTCTACAATTCTTTACGTGATATAAGTAATGATATTACTAATAAAACTAGGAAGCACACATTAATAATTTATCTACAAGTAATTTATAGAAGAACATACCTTTGCTATATATTATTTTTATGATGGACGCTAAATTATTCATGAGCTTTTAAAATACCCAAATCCTAGCATGAAGAATTCTCAAAAGAAAATGTTAGAATGATCTATCACTATCCAACATTTAAAATGTAATGGTTTCTAAAGCATGACTTTTTGTTTTAAGAAATTCCCTTATTTTACAAACATACACGGATTATATCAAGCTTTTAAAGTACAATATACTCTAAGAAACTTGGTAACGAAGCTGTGATACCAATTGTGAAAAACTAGAAGGGGGTTGAATAGTTTTACCGATTAAAACTTCGTTTTAAACTATTTAGATCGACTTATGTCAATCTATTTAATGTGTGTGTTGGATGATGATAGATAAGCATATAAACAAGTAATGCAAAGATAGAGAGTAAGGAATACAAAACCACGACACGAGTATTTATAGTGGTTCAGATACAAGGACACCTTCCTTGCCCTACTCCACTCCCCGAGTTCCCCACTCGAGAGTTCGTAAGCACTACACAACACAAGCTCCTTAATGTGGCGGAGAAGCCTTCACAACGTCGCCTACTCTTTATCCGGTACTAGGCTAGACACCGAGTTCTTCCACGAGGTAGAACCAAACCTATCACAACGTCGCCTACACTTTATCCGTTACAAGGCTAGATACTGAGTTTCATTACAAAGGAGGAACTACTACCCAACACTACACTAATACACGAAAACCACAAAGAAGATATACTCCTTATTACAACATCGTAAGGATATCAATATCCTTTAACCCAAACTAACTATCTTGTACATCGATGCACCATATCGAATGTACACCTTTGGTACCTTTCACTAATGCCTTTGACACGACCCTTCAACACCTTTCACTAATGCCTTCGACACGACCCTTTGACACCTTTCACTAATGCCTTCGACACGACCCTTCGGCACCTTTCACTAATGCCTTCGACACGAGTCACGACCCTTCGGCACCTTTCACTAATGCATTTAACACAACACTTCTATGGAGGGAGAGAAGAACTATCAATAAGAGACACTTCAGTGGTCTTTATGATGACGAAGCTTGACAACTCATGACCTTAAGCTTGCACGTCTCAAAGAGGTGGTGATCTCGTCTTTAAGAGGAACATAGAGAATCACACAAACAAAAACTACATAGAAAGATCATTTGGATATGAGGTTAGAGAGGTTACAATACTAAGAGAGAGTATGTGTAAAAGGGGTGAGTAATAAGAGAGAAATGGCTCACTATTTATAGGCAAATTTCTCTACTGTTCCACGGTTCCCACGGATCCCTACCGTTCACTGTTGGGTTACATTGAATAACTAATATATAGTGTAAATGTGAGTTGTCTATTATACTCTCGTTACTATAACTCAAAACGGACGTTGACAGATACAAAACGGGTCAAAGGACGCAATCGGCCTAAAAAACCTAAGGTTTGGACTCACGACGATGATTTTCTCAAGTTTCGAGTCCAGACGATGATTTTTACCAAATTTAGACCAACAATGTATTTGTTTATTTTATTTATTTTTTATTAATGATCAGTGTAGAAAAACTAATCCTTTCTCACAACAACCTCACAATACATTTTACCTTTTTTTTTTAATAAACTTTGAGTATCACAACATAACTACGTCGTATTTTCCAAAAAAAAAATTAATGCAACAAATTCACATTAATAAAACCCACGTGGGGATCTTATGAATCAAAAGAAAACAAAACCACTAGTTTAATATGGTAATGACATTTTTGGGTTTCTAATGTTTTACATAAATTCAAAAGTTGTATAGTACTGTACTAACATATTAGTGGCACTCTATTCTTAAAAGTCAAAACCTGTCAAACAAACGTGCCCCTGGATCTATGAGCATCCCTATGTATCTTGAATAGCTCACTAAAGGGAGAGGATACTCCGGCACCCCATTTATCACTTGGCAGGCACCCCATAGGCCATGGGGCCCATCCGTACGGGCGGCGCAAATACCTTTTTTTTTTAAATTTAATTGTGTAGTGTTTATTTTGTGTGGTATATTTAATTTGTGTAGGGTTTTTATATGTATAGTGTACTTATTTGTGTAGTGTTTTTATATGTAGAATATTTATTTGTGTATTGTTTCCATTTAATTAAACAATAACAATAAAACATTAGACATTAAAACATTAAACAAGTACAACAACAAATGTTTTCAATATTACAACGAAATCTACTCCACATGAATATTATTAATGTCATCTATAAGCTCATAGAGTATTCCACTCGACTGACATGCGTGATCAACTGGATTTCTTGCCAATTCCAGTGATGCCTCCAACGTCTTTATTCTTGCCTTCAACAAATTGTTTTGAGCCAATAGCATGTTGATCGTTTTATCTTTAGTTTCGCAGTTTGAGCACTGCGTTGAAGAAGAGGCTTGACCAAAGTACTTTTGTTGAAATATTTCCTTCCATATGAAGTATCGACACCCATAGTCTTCAGTCCCTGGCTGTTACATGATGAAACAATTATAAGAAATGTATTATAAACAAACAAGTTATTGATATATTTACGTAAATAAGCAAACGTTTAATTATTTACCTTTGACAAAGGACATGCATAATACTTCAGACCACAAGTTTTGGGCTGTTGGGATGTTCTTTCAATTATAAATCCACGTCGACAACGACACGAGAAAGGATTTTCTTGTTGCATCTGGCCAAAAGAATTTGTATAATTATTCACAACATAAATTAGTAATATCATGGTTCACAAAGTTAGAAGCTTCGAATACATAAATAACCAATCTTGTTATAGATTAATAGTTGATACATGGTTCACAAAATCACAATATAACTAGAAACTAAGATCAATCACGCCCGAGGCGTAGTCGCTCCAATGATGCTGCCATCTGTCCCACACGAAACTCTAACTCTGAAATGCGTCTCCTCAATCCGGCAATCTCTCGCTCGTACTCGTCAACGCGAGACGGTTGTAACAAAAGATGAGGAAGAACCGGAGGACGGTATATAAAATTGTCCTCATCTGCAGCTGGAGATATAGCTGGAGAGGGAGGCACATAAGATGGAGAAGAAGGCACATAATCTGGACTCTCAACATGAGCGGGTGTGTTGTTGACACAATGAATGTCATCCGATTCCTGTAACAAAAGATGAGGAAGAACCGGAGCAGGAGCAAAAATCTGTAACAAAAGATGACGAGTCGTTTACTGTAAATCAGTAATCGTCTATACATGTTTTGTCATTTACAATATAAATCAGTAATCGTCTATAAATGTTTTGTCATTTACAATATAAATCAGTAATCGTCTATACATGTTTTGTCATTTACAATATAAATCAATAATCGTTTTCTACATCTTTCTAAACATGCTCTGTCATTGAGTAAACATATGTGCCCATCTCGCGGCCACGTCATTTCTGAACCATCTCCATTGTGGGTGAGTATACGGGAGTGGTGAGTTTTCATCAAGAACCACAAGAACGAAGTGAGTAGCCTGGTCTTCCCGCACACGAAGAATCACAACGGGGGACAATATTTGTGCTGTATTTGGACCATCTCTCAGCGGAAGACACATAATAGATTGTGAATTGGATATACATACAATAGGACGGTTAAGAGCTGTAGCAATAGCCACGCCCGTTTCTGGCATAGTCATCCAGTAACCGTAGGGTGCCGGACCTTCAAACCAATTCATCGAGTTACAAATAGTTGTAAAATAAGTCCCCCACATTTGCATGTAAACTTCCTCGTTATTGTCTACCTCTTCCCTGAAAAGAGCTCGAATTTTGGGCCACATTCGTTCGTGATGACCAAGATCTTCCATCATTTGATCTATAAACTCCAAGTTTATGCATAGAAGTTTCAAGTAGTAAGTTACTACATCAAATATCTAGCAAGTTTAAGTGATCTTCTTGAGTTTAAATCCACTCAAGTCACTTAGTACTTCATCACCAACTCTTCAAGATCACAAGGGTGCCAAGGTGTAGAAAGCTAGCTCAATCCGAAGTCTTAAGTGATCAATCAAAGTCCTATCCTTACTAAGTTACTCCTTTCTTAATTGAAAGCCAAAAGTTGTAAGCAACTAATCACCACCATCATCTCATCTTTATTATTCATAATCTTAACAATTTCATGCTATATATATAGTTACTATGTTGATTCATGATGTACATATACTCAATCACATGTTTTAATTCATATATTGTCGTAAAAGTAACAAACTAGTAAACTAGTCATATTCTACACGTTTGAAACCATTAAAACCAGTCACATTTGGACTTTCTAACTTACATACTATGGTAGACAAGATAAAAAGGTAATCATAGCAATTTGAATCACCCGAAACGGACAAACGAGTCAAAAGTTATGGCCAAAAGAAGTTAGCGAAACCAAAACGCCGAAACTGCCTAACACAAGCTGTTAAGCAGCTGGTCGTTTTAAAAGTGGTACTTCTGGTCCGAATTATAAAAAAGTTAAAACATGAAAGTTGTCTGGAACGGCGTTTTCCTTCAATACAAAAGAAGCTCGGACCTTGAAAACGCTTAAACACGCCATTATCTTTCAAAAACTGAAACTGCCCTATATATAGTTTCACAACTATACTTTTGTCACAACTAAAAGGCAAACCAAGAGGTCTAATGGCCTTAAGCCGAGACCACAGCCATGGCTAAGGCCAAGGCTGAGTCTCAAGACCATGGTAGCCTAGAACAAAGCCACGGCAAGGCCATGGCTAAAGCCTCGAGGTTTCCTAAGCCGAGACCGTAAACCAAAGGCCTTAGCCTTAACAAACCTAAATGTATTCAATACAATTTGGATCTACTTCCTTGATAAACTATGAAACTATACTTGTAATAACCAACTTTACAATTTAGAAACTTGTAAACTTTTCTTTAAACACTTGTGACATAAAATATGACGATACTTGTAATAACCATTATGATTCCTAATCATAACCAAACAACCTTGTAACTTGTGTTTACGAACCATATGACACTTATGATATATAAAAAAAACATATGTTTTATCTACTAAGTGCTACAAAACTAGGGAGCTTCATGCGAGGGGTTTTATTTGAGTAAAACGTATCGACGAGTTGCTGAATTTACGATTTAAAGTGTCCTAGCTCCTCGAACGTTTACTACATGACCTCTGAATTGTGATGGCCCGAATGGTAGTACGATATGTATAAACGGTTGTTGTTGTTGTTGTATCATTTCTATAAAATGACATACACAAAAACCATGTACTACATCATGATCAACATAGAAACATATATAGGTTTGTTATTTCTTTAGCATCATTATTTCAAACCTAAGTCGCAACATCCTATTCTAGGTTGCTCGTAGAAGTTCTCACGGCATATCCATCATTCTCATTATACATTTGATATCATTTTCTCTGAGGTGAGTTCATAGCCCCACTTTCTATTACTTAATTGTTTTACAAACCCTTGGGGGAGATACATGCTTTATATTAAATCGAACACGTTGCTTTCAAACTGTATGCTTATCTGAATGTATTATTTGCACTAAGTACCACTATTGCCAATCTTAAGTCCCTACTATCATGAACCATTAATCACTTGCGAGTGAACGCGAATATTATGGATAGGCCTATTGGGATTGACGAATCCCCTTTGTGTTGACCGGGTAGGCAAACAAACGCACTATATTTGAAGATCTATAGGTTTATTGGCAAATTACCTATTAGGGAAACTGTTACTATTATATCAATTTCTATTGACAAGCTGTTAACGTTTTTGGTATCATGAGCTTTGTGCAATAATATCTGTTTTGTTTTCAACATTACGGGTGTATAACAACGTAACCCACACAAACCTTATGTGTTCAACTGATTTTCTAAACTCTATGAATTTCACTCAACCTTTGTGTTGACAGTTTTAAGCATGTATTTCATGTCCATATTGTACGAGGCTGGCACGGAGGAGCACGGATACTCAAGAAGACTATAAATTTTATTATCATTCGAAAATCAATTTAATGTATTTTGTAAACTTGGAACCATTTGGGACCTCATTTTTGTAAACTCTTATATTTATATAAATCGAATGATAAATCTTATAAAATGACTCTATTAGAGTTCGTTTTCTATTGTTATACTGTTGTGCCATGAAGTAACACCCAGTTTGAATTCCGCTGCGTATCACGAAATTGGGGTGTTACACCGACAACCTCACAAACATCACCACAACCTCAGAAACATCACAACAACATCAGAAACACCACCACAACAGATACCATACATCTTTTTTTTTTCTTCAGATCTAACTAGTTTTTAGATTTAAAAAAAAATCAGTCTTTACTTTTTTTTAACAGATACCATACCTCTTTTTTTTCAGAAACATCTTTTATTTTTTCAAGATCTAAAAAGTATTCAAGCTCTAAAATCTTGTTAGATCTTAAAAATAATCAACCAAACAAACCGACAACCTCAGAAACATCACCACAACATCAGAAACACCACCACAATAGATACCATACCTCTTTTTTTTTTTTTAAAGATCTAACTAGTTTTTAGATTTAAAAAAAATCAGTCTTTACTTTTTTTTTCAACAGATACCATACCTCTTTTTTTTCCAGAAATATCTTTTATTTTTTCAAGATCTAAAAAGTATTCAAGCTCTAAAATCTTGTTAGATCTTAAAAATAATCGACCAAACAAACCGACAACCTCAGAAACATCACCACAACAGATACCATACATCTTTTTTTTTTTTCCAGATCTAACTAGTTTTTAGATTTAAAAAAAAAATCAGTCTTTACTTATTTTTTTCAACAGATACCATACCTTTTTTTTTTTTTTTTTTTTTTTTTTTTTTCCAGAAACATCATTTATTTTTTCAAGATCTAAAAAGTATTCAGAGAATATCACCAGAAAACGCGTACACGGTTATACCACAAAAAGAGAGCACGTAAAACACTTTACAACCACACACGTAACATACACACACGTTTTTAAAGGGTAAATAAGTTTTAAAAGGTTTTAAAAAATAAATAAGTTTTAAAAGATTTTAAAAAATAAATAAGTTTTAAAAGTATAATAATTTTTAAAAGTATTATTAATTTTTAAAAATAAAAGTAGTTTTAAAAGTAGTATTAAAAATAAAAGTAATATTAAAAGTAGTATTTTTTTAAAAGTTTGATAACAAGTTTTTTAAAAGCAATATTAAAAGTAGTAATTTTTTTAAAGTTTTATAACAAGTTTTTTAAAAGTAGTATTAAATTTTTTAAAAAGGTTGTATTAAAAGTTGTATTTTTAAAAAAATTTTGGTGTTCGGTACTGAAGTTGCTTTAACTGATTGGGTGCAATCTACTGCTGAATCGATTGGTTTTCTTTTTGTTTAAGGAAGAACTAAAACAGATAGGGGTTATAAGTACTCTATCAATTTTTTGTGTTCTAGACATGGGACATCTGCACGTGAAGGTTTAGAAGATGAACTTGAACGGCAGACTAGTACCTCTAAAATTAATTGCCCATTCAGATTACTGGCGAAATTTATAAAAGGTCGAACTGGTAGAACTGGTAACACCCAAACTAGTGGTGGGATCTTGAGGGTCAAGTGTCCGAGGCATAATCATGACTTTGTAGACTCGTTCCATGGTTTTTCACAGGCCATGCGATTAAAAGATAATGAGTTAGGTTTGGTGAAGCAGTTGACAAAACATCAAGTAGCACCACGAATTATACTTTCTTCACTAAAAGAGAGCGATCCGAATAACGTGTCTAGCATTAGAACGGTATATAATGCACAAAACAAGATACGCAGCGCCAGTCGTGGTGATTTGACGGCGATACAACTCCTTTTAGTACATTTGAGGCCTAAAGGTTATACTTATTACGAAAGGGTAAATGAGCACACTGATGAGCTCGAGGAAATGTTTTTTGTTCACCAGACGTCATATGCCCTGTGGACAACATTCCCGGAAATCATGCTGATGGACTCCACATACAACACCACGTTGTTTAAACTGCCATTCTTTAAAGTTGTTGGAGTTACTTCAACAAACAAAACATTCTCAACGGCGTTTAGCTTTTTGGACTGTGAAAAAGAGCCAAATTTCAAATGGGTGTTGGAATGTGTTAAGTTGGTGATACAAGAACAATATTACCCGCGGGTTATCGTCACCGACAGTGATTTAGCGTTGCTTGGGGCATGCAGAGAAGAATTCCCAAACGCTAACAGATTACTCTGCCGATGGCATATCAATCAAAATGTGCTCAAGCATTGCAGACACAAATTCGATACGGTAAAGGAGTATGAGTCCGTTAGATGGACATGGGATTTGATGGTTACAGCTCCGACCGAAGATGTGTTCACGCATTATTATCAGCACCTACATGATTTATTAGTCCAAAAATAGGGTACTTACCCATTAATACATTTTTTTATTATTATTTAATAAATAACTGCTCGAATTGTTTTCTCACTTTATTAATTCTTTGTTTTCTTAGATGTTTTGCGGTATTTTCGTACTGGCTGCGACATTACGACAACATGTTTGTGTCGTACATTACCGATCAATATCGTAGCTTCGGCCAGACAACAACATGTAGAGTTGAGAGTCAACACACGCTGTTGAAGTTATACTTGGGCTCCACACAGTCCAGCTTAGACACGTTGTTGTGTTCGGTCGACAAGATTATAGTTGCGCAAGAAACTGCGATACGAGCCACTTTGAATACAAGCAAAATCAAGAAACTACATGCGTGTAAGGGTACACTATTTAACGAATTGCGATATAATGTTTCAAGAGATGCTTTACTACTCATACTCGCAGAAAGTAAACGGGATGTCGACCCACATCAATGTGGTCATCAGTTGCGGTTAGTTTATGGTTTACCATGCTATCACGAACTGTATTACCTTCAAGCAAACGGTATGTATTTTAAATTTATGCCTATCAAGTTATTCTCCCCGTTAAATGGTGTTCCGACCAAAACGAAACTTTAAAACGATGTTTTCTTAATAACTTTTGCGAAAATGATCTAACGATTGTTGAACTCTCAGGATATTACTAAAATAATTTATCTTACGAGAATGTGAAATAAAATTTTTACGGGATGAATAGTGAAAGTGAATAGTAATTTCTCGAGATGAATAGTAAAATTTTGAGAATGGATAGAAATCCTGAAAATGCGAATTGTTACAGTCGGTTTGTTTGGTTGATTATTTGTGGGTTGGTTTGGTTGATTATTTCTGAGGTTGTGTCTAGTATTTCTTGGGGTGCCTGTGTAGAGGATGCCTATTTTTTTTTTTTTGTAAATCTAAAAACTGGTGATGTTTCTGGTGTTGTGGTGATGTTTCTGAGGTTGTGGGTTGGTTTGGTTGATTATTTGTGGGTTGGTTTGGTTGATTATTTCTGAGGTTGTGTCTGTTGTGGTGATGTTTCTGATGTTGTGGTGTTGTTGCTTACTAGACTTTTTTGTTATGTTTTGCAGATTTGGGGTGCCTCAATAGCATGATCCATCACAGGCCAAGTACCCCATTTGGTCTTGTTTGGTAATGCCGTTTTATTACTGGATGGTAAAGTGATCATTTTTAGCTCACTTTGCAACTTTAATGAAAAAAACATGAGTGTTTTGGCATGGCAAAACTGATGATTTTCATTAGTGGATGGTAAAGTGATCAACTTTAGCTCACTTTGCAACTTTAATGAAAAAAACGTGAGTGTTTTGGCATGGCAAAACTGATGATTTTCTAAAAAAAAAGGCAATGGTGATTTTTTTTTTTTAAAAAACTTAAAGAGTTTTGGCATGGTAAAACTGAATTTGCAGCCAACATGAGCTAAAAAGCTAGTAATCTGAGCCTATTTGATAAGTTTACCTCTTGTGTGTCGAATGGTGAACTAGACATGGTTGTTGCTTGTTGCTAGTTGCTGCTGTTGCTAGTTGCTTGTTGTGGTGGACTGTGACACTTGTTTGTTGTGGTTTTTGGAGATATTGCTAGTTGTGTTGTTGCTTTCTTGGTGATGTTTCTGGGTACTGCTGTTGCTTATAAGGTTGAATGCCTGCACCTTTTTACTTTCTTGTGAACTTTTGCAGCAAGGGAATCGTACCTCTTGCACAATGAAAACGTGTTTGTGCTTGGTTAGACTTGTGCAATGTTGTGACTTGTGCAGTTTTGAGACATGTTGTGCAGTTTTGAGACATGGGGTGCTATGCAGGCACCCCAAAGGGCTATGGGGTGCTTGGCAAGTGAAAATATAGGGTATTTCGCTCGCGGGCATCCTCTACACAGGCACCCCATATATCACTTGCCTGTTGTGACATGGTTAGACTTGTGCAGTTTTTAGACCTTTTGTGACTTGTGAAGTTTTGAGACATGTGGTGCAATTTTGAGACATGGGGTGACTTGTGCAGTTTGGCTAGACTGCTGTTGTGAACTTGTGCACTTGTGCAGTTTGGCTAGACTGCTGTTGTGAACTTGTGCACTTGTGCAGTTTTGAGACATGTTGTGACTTGTGAGACCTGTTGTGACTTGAGCCTTTTTCAAAAAATTTCCGAGACGATGATGATTTTTGAGCCTTAAATTTTTTTCCGAGGCGATGATATTTTTGAGCCTTAAATTTTTTTCCGAGGCGATGATGATAATCGAATGGACGGTAAAGTGAGATAAAATCTCACTTTGCAACCTTCAAACCTGATCCTCAAAAATTTTCCGACTAAGTTTTTTTTTAAAAAGTTATAAAAAAAAAAAAAAAAAAAAAAAAAAAAAACTTGTAAAAAACTAAATAGCCGCTGTAAAAAACTAAAAAGTTGTAAAACAAAAAATAAAAACTTGTGCAAAACTTAAAAAACTTGTAAAACTAAACTTAAAAAAACTTGTACAAAACTTAAAAAACTTGTAAAACAAAAAATAAAAACTTGTAAAAATTTGTACAAAACTAAAAACTTGTATTACTTTTATTTTGACAAACCAAAGCAACATAACCTCAAATTTTTTATATTTTGGCACGAAAATTGAAAAAAAACATTCCCCCAATGATTGCCAATGATTAGCAAATACCCTATATTTTCACTTGATAAGCACCCCATTGCCCTTTGGGGTGCCAGGATAACATGACCCCTCACTAAATGCTCCTCAACTGTCGCCCTTATGGAGTTATGACAACCAAAATTATCACAGTACTTTTACATATGTTCATTTGCATCGTCAAGACAAAAAGTTTTGTATGTTAAAGGAAATACGTACGCCAACTTATGGTAAAGTTGGTTGAGTATTTAAATGTGAACAAGAACAAGTTCGGATAAGATTGGTAAAATGCTCGAACAAGTCAACTCGCTTGTAAAAAGCACGAGATCGGATTAATAAAAAGCTCGAACGAACCGATCTTAAACGAGCTCGAGCCTAAGCTTAGCTCATCTAATAATCAAGTTCGAGTCCAAGCTTTATATATAAAAATCAAGTTGACTCACGAGCATAAACGAGCCCTAGAAATATATGCGTAGACATATTGTCTATATGTATAACCATGTATAAATGAGCTTAAAAAAATGAGTTCGAGCCTAGTGTGATTAACAATCCGAGTTTCATTTGAGCTTTATTTCCTTTTAAAAAGTCATATAAATTATTCGAGCCCGAGCCGAACTTGAGCTTGTGAAAATTTTCACGAGTCAAGCTCGATCTCAAAATATGTGGCATGAAACGAGCTCGAGCTTTACATACGAGCTTGAGCTCTGGAAGGCTCGAGCTCGGCTCCGCTAGTTTCCACCAGAGGTGGATCTAAGCTTTGTAAGGTGGTGTCTGGGAACTACCTTAGACGACGAAATCTTTTAAAAGCGATATAGTAGGAACCATCTTAGAAATTATCTGAAAACTACCTTAGAAAAGTTTAAAATACTTTAGTTTTATTAAAAAAATATATTATTAACTCAAACCCCCAAATAACCTAAAAGAATTAGCCCATTTAATAATCAATAATTAACTTAAACAAAAATTAAAGAGTTAGACCATTAAATTATTAATCGGTAGTTGTGGAGGTAAGCGAATAGTTGGATACTTGGATGACAATGGGTTCACACTTCACATCGTAGTATGATTTTGCCAGTTGCAGCTTCTACCGTGGAGCGTGTGTTTACGGCAATGAAGCTCATTAAAAGTGATCTACGCAATAAAATAAGAATGACTTTATGCTTAATTGTTTATTGTTCTATGTTGAAAAAGATATATTAGAATTTAGAAGGTATTAGTAATGATACAATCATTGCTCGTTTTCAAGCAAGAAAAACGCAAAGTGAAATTGAAATTATAAATGTATTAACTATTATGTTATGTTTAATGTTTCTTTTGTTATCGCAACTTGTTAAATTGGACCCGATCCAATCTGAAAAATTGACCGGTTAGTTAGTTGGCCATTGCATTTTTCAACTTGACCAAATCAAAAAACCAACTTGAATTTCCGGCTAGATCCGCCACTAGTTTCCACCCTATAAACAACCATGCAAATAAAAAGAATTGGTGGCTTGTAAAGTTGTAATTAGGGAAAGAAAGCAACACTTACTTTTTGCATTTGTTCGTTCGAATAGTAGGTGCAATATGTATTTGAATTGTGAAGCCGTATATCTATACTACTTATAATGGATGGATGAATACATCTCTTATAATTTTTTAAGATTTTCATATATAGATTTTAAGCAAATACAAATACTTAAGTTATATGTACAATTACTTTATGCATAAACATCTACACATATTGACTGGTCAACATTTGTAATTAATGTCATATTTAAAACACCAATTTGATAAAAAGTATAATTTATAAAACACAATGTACAAACTATTTGAAGCACAAATACAACTAAAAAACACTATTCAACACATATAATTAATACACTATTGAATTTACCCATTCACTAAAATATACAACCATTTAACCACAATGTACAATCTAATCAAACTACTAAGCCAAGTATTTAAAAATAAAGCCATTAGGCTGCCTGTAGTGGTCGGTCGACTGGTTCGATCGCCGCTGCGCCGACCAAGTCGCCACCATTGCAACATGAGGGTCGAACTGGGTCGGTCGTCTCCAAAATTGACGAAGGGTGATTGTGCTGAAGGAAAGAATCAATATTTTGTTTGTGGTAGTTTCGGTTAACAAGAGATGAATTATTTCCATGATCATAACTAAAGTTATTGTTATTTGTAATTTAATTGTTTAATAAAAATACGGCCGCATAACATTACATTGTCAGAAAAAATATTCACATGGTATCCGCCGCTGCATCGCGCGGGTACCCTGCTAGTAAACAATAAACGAATAAGGCTTTCTCCGCTCAAGTAACCCATGAATGACTAGTTTTTGACTCAGTTTTACGAGGTCTAACTTGAACATCTTCGTGGCAGTTTTGAACCATTTACCTAACCATTTCTGTCCAGGACAAATCACTTTGATGTACTTTAGTCAAGAGACACACATCAATTACAGTATTTGCTTTATTCACAAACCACTGGCACTAGACATTAGACAACACGCCAAAAGGAAAAGAATCAATGACCATGTTTAATTGGTATCGGAAATGAAAACATTGTTTAAAATATGTTTTTCTAGCTCACTCTCCAAAAAGAAACAAGGCACAATGCATCCAGCCGATTATTTAATGTTTTCAGTAAATGTCTTTTATATATTATTAAAAGTTGAAACCTAAACTTAAACATGTATCATGGTTTGTTTATACAAAATCCAATATAAAACATGTTGAATGACAGAGAATGCATTTCTTCTAAAAAGCACTTATTTTACAAAGTGTTTGTCGAACGAGTGCCTTTTAGTAAAATTTAACGTATTTATAAAAAGAAACATCAAGTTTATTAAATTAAAAATCATAGTTAGTTATGATAGTTTATGAGTTGAATTAATGTGTATTAAATACAATTTATAATTTAAAAGAAAATATATGTTTAATGAATGTTGTTTAATTTGTGCCTGGGCACTTGTTAGACAAGCATAACAGGGCGCCGGTTAGAAGGTATTAATACACCAACTTTCCTTTTCGATTAGTAAATGACTAAATGTATTTAATACATATTAATTGAACTTGAAAACTAGCTTCATTAGATGTTATTTTTAATTTAGTGAATATCAAGTTTCCTTGTTTAAACGTACAAAACAATGACTCAACGACACTTGTTGGACAAACCCAAAGAGTAAAGGTAACCAACAAACACGAAAATTTTAGCAGCAACTTCGTCATGCCATGTTTCTTTAAAGGTATTTGTATACATGAAGCCGGGTTACTGCCATTTAAAGTACTCCTTAGTTTAGATGTATGAGAGCTCTCGGTGAAAAGAAGTATCAGAGATAACATATGCTTCTCGGTTTAGATTATATATCAGTATGAATCTAATCACGTCCGTTACACATAATATACAAATTTGAACCCCTAGTGTTGATACAAAAGTTGGACGTTCCTGGTTTGGAGCTCCGGTTCTCGTACCAATTGAGAATTGCTGCTTGAGACCTGCGCACTAAGAGACAAGAAACACCGTTAGGCTTACCGTGAGATTGTTTCCCACGATTATCCTCCGGCGTGAGAGTAAGTAATCGGTTTAGGGTTTAAGGAGTTTTAGGGTTATGAGATCGTACCTTAAACAAGGGATATAATTCCCTTTATATACGCACGGAATCCTTGTTGGTTCCGTGTTCCCCAACCTTCGGCGTATCCCGCCTCAGTCGGTTGGGAATGATTATCTTCTTATTTTAGAAGATATCGGATATCTATTCCGTAAATAGATATGGGCTTGGGCTTTCGTGAGCCCAAACACGTATTGATATTGGCCCAGTTCGTACCGGGCTTGCAAGTGGTGGACTGTAGTCGGGTTCATGACCCGACTCCAGACTATACGTCATCATGTCCCCCCAGTCTAGTATGCGCAGTGCGTAACTGCGGATGCTAGACTAATGACCGTAGTCCAACATAAAATAAATAACGTACGAAACGTATTAAAAAGACCATACACCTACCCGTAGGTGCAGTGTATCTAGACATCAAAGTGAATTGTAAATGCCTCGTTATTCGGGGGAAAGTTACTGCCCCTTTGTCCCATCAAGCAATCACAACCACACTGTGAGGACTAGTGGGATCCACGTGTCGCCAATCGTGTGGAAGAGAAAGGGTATATACCTTGTCGTTTCATTTTCACCGGATTCCTCACAGTAAAAACTCCATCCATTATTTCTAAAGCGTTCGAAGAGTTGTAATCCAGAAAGTAACCAACCACAAAGGTAACCGCGCGTGCGTTATATCAAAAAATAATAACCCGATGGTTAAACAGTTGTCTGACTTCACCTCCGACCTCACCGTGATCGATCTGATGGAATTCACCTCAGATTACTTTATACCCCGGGATGTGCATCCAGTAGTTCCGGATGCGCAAGCCACGATTGCGGATTTCCCCGAAGGGAAAGTGGGCGTATACACATGGTTCTTCGAATTCGCGAATCAACGTGTGCCCCTGTCACGCTTTCTGTGCGATGTGTTAAACTATTATAATCTACACATATCGCAGTTGCATTGTATCGGCGCGGCCAAAATTACCAATTTTGAGGTAAATTGCCGTTTGTTGGGGATTAACCCCACCATCCACCTTTTCCGCGCCTTTTATCACACTACGTGGGCGCATGGGTGGGTGTCTTTTTCGAAACGCGCTGGTAGACTGCAGTGTTATACGGATAAATTAGATGCACTTAGGAATTGGAGGGAGTTTTTCTTCTGGGTAGATGATACATGTTTTCCCTGGAATTATGATTTTTATACCCGGGGAACATTACAGAGGGATGAGTGCCCATTGCCTGGGTCTTATGTCGTCGAGGATGCGGAACTGATAAATGCTAACCGCATCCCCATTAGTGCTTATCCTGAGGGATTTTTGGTGCACATGGGAATCAGCCGTAATTATTTTGGCCCCGAAGATGAGATCCCTATCTTCTTAGACGCCAATGGCCAGGGTGGGTACTTATTCCTCCGTACTTCTGTGTGTAAATAATGTAAGAACAATCGTCCGTATATGTCGCGCAGTATATAACCTGTTTGTATATGTGTCTTGTCTTGCGCAGAGATGGATCTATTCACCGTCGTACAGCTAGCGAAGCCCGTAGCGGTAAGGACAGGAGTAAGACTCTTGAGGGATGATGAGGAGCCTATTTTAGCGGCTACCGCAGGGCGTACTATGGAGCTGAATGCGGGGGAGACAGGTACCAGTTCCTCAGTTGCAGTGGAAGCCACACCACTACAAAGCCAGCCGAATCCCAGAGTACCAACTTCTGTGGCGCAGCCACCGCCCGTAGCTGTGGCCCACCCTATGGAAGAAGAGGAAGAAGAAGAATCTGTGCTTAGTCGCAAAAGGATCCGAAGGGATGATGGTGCGGGGCCTTCAAGGAAAAAACGCCCCGTGGTGCAGACTGTGGATTTGTCCTCCACTGATGAAGCGTCGTCGCACCCTTCTGCTGAGGACGCTGAGCCACAGTAAGTACAGCCGTCCATGTATAATTTTCTTTTGTTGGTGAATGTGCTAGTTGTGAATCTAACATTGCGCTGGTGATTATTCGCAGGATGGAGCAGGTGATAGAGTCACCCCCTAAGGCGAGTCCGATACAGTCAGCGCATTCTGAGCCGCAGAGCCAGGATAATGAAGACCAATCTGATGCGGATGCGCCCATTGAGCATTTGGTTGAAGAATTGGTGCAGGTCTTCGCACAACAGGCTACACTAATTGTGAAGCTGAAAGACCGAGTATCTGGTGGGATTGACCAAAGTTCACAAAAGGACCAAACAATAGCTTTGTTGGAGGCGCAACTGGCAAGCACCCGAGCGCAACTGGATAGCGCCCATGCAGAGGCTAGGGATCTGAGCGCATACGCTCAAAAACAGGCCGAGGACAAGATGGCACTAATGTGCCAAATAAATCAAGATCGTGCTGAGGCTGCCAGGTACAAGTCTGCGTGCCGCTGGGCCCTTAAACATTTGGAGCAGGGTAAGGAAAATTTGTTCGCGCAGTTGGGGGAGCTTGGGGCTACTGTGAGCTGGTCATTGGAAGTGCAGGAGGCAAAACTGCGTAAGCTTAGCCTCGAGTATGACGAGGAGTTGTATCCTCAGCTCATGTCCATGATAGCGGAGCGCAGGTGGCTCATAGGCCACGGTCTCCGCCTAGCTGCTCTTAGTACCCTGGAATCGCCAGAGGTCGTCAATGCTTTTGGGGAGGTTGTGCAGTGCGCTCTGGAGCGTGGTAAGTCAGAAGCAATTGAAAAGCTTCATGAGACAGAACTGCTGAAGGCGCCTATTGAGAAGGTACCAAATTATGATGCTGAGTCATATGATCACTTGGTCGCTGCCATGCAGAGAATGAAGGACTTAGAGCTCCCAATGATTTCGGAGCTTGAGCGCGATCAAGATTATCCGATAAATGTAATTATGGCGGGGTTGACCTTGGCGCGTCATCGTACCGAGGGTGCCGAGACACAACCGGACTTTTATTTGAAGCCCCATGAGTCACAGCTCCAAGTACCTGTCTTTGCGCGTCCTAGGGATAGTCAGAATCCATTTGCTTTGGAGAAAGAGGTACCTTTAAAGGAAGTCTTGGAAGCGCATGCGACCCGTCTTGCTAAGAAAGAAGGTATTGCAGGTAAGGCCATTTTGTGTGGGGTTGGTGCGGCTCATTTGCCCAGGTCTGATGGGGTGCCAGTAAGTGTGGCCACTGTATCGCGTCAGGATGCAGATGTGTTGAAGGGTGTTAGCGGAACCAAAGAAGCAACGAGTCACGTTGGCACTTCTTCACTTAAGCGTTGTAGTAGCTGGTAGCTGACATGTTTACTATCTTTTGTAATAACTCGTAGTTATGAATAAAAGTTGCTGTTTTGCTGTGGGTATTATTGAAACTTGTAATGTATACATAGCTGTTTGGTTTTGCGTAAAAGATACCTTCGTTGCCGAAGAAACAAACGTGTACGCCATTGCTAATATAGGTAATCCATAATCATGTATGAAAGCCATAGTATACTTGAGAAATAATTCGAAGTATTTTATCACAATCGTGTGTGTCATGATAAACAGCGTACTGTAAATATCACATTAAGGAATCAAGTGTCTCGGTTCCTAAGTTGTTAAACGTGCACGTGTGCGTTGCTGCGCAACCATCGTGGGATGCGCACATATCTTATTCCAACGTCTTGAGAACAAGGTGTTTAACAAGGATGCGTGATCCAGTATTGATGGGTTTGCAACCCTCTTACTCAATGAGTTAGTTAGTAGGTTAACTTATCCTATTACCATCGTGGGTGTATTCGTAGTGCATGCACGCCATCGTGGGCAAAAAAAAATAAGAAATTGTTAAGACATACAGTATATGGAGATAACAACTTAAAATGTGTCGCGGAGTTAGCTAGAAACCACGACGTTTTATTGATACTTGCAAGTTATTTGAGAAATAACAAAGAAAACAGTAAATATGAAAAATAAAAATGAATACAAGAATGTTTATTGAGCACTGAAAGTGCAGAGCGTCTGTGCGCTGTGCCGTAGCTATTCTTACAGGTAGCACCTCTTGAGGTTGCCGATGTTCCATGTGCGCGGTAGGTCACGACCATCCAAGCCTCGTAGCCTGTACGCGCCTGTGCCTATTGCTTCAGTAACCTCATAAGGTCCTTCCCACTTTGGTCCGAGCTTACCTGTATCTTCTGCGTGGCTCGCCTCATTGGCACGGTATACAAAGTCGCCTAGTCTAAATGAAACACTGCGCACCTTGGCATCATAGTATCCTTTCATTTTTGACTTCGACTTTGCCTCCCGTATGGCTGCGCGTTCGCGTCTTTCTTCCAGCAGATCCAAGTCGACCCGCCTTTCATCATTGTTTGTTGTTACATTGATCTCCGCAGTGCGGATAGTTGGCATGCCGATCTCAGTTGGTATAACGGCTTCTGTCCCGTAGACTAGAGAGAAGGGGGTGTCCCCCGTGCTGGTTATATTGAGGTGCGGTGCGCCCATAAGACATGCGAAAGCTCTTCGACCCACCTTCCTTTGTGCCTGTCCAGGCGCGCTTTGATTCCTTCGCCCAGGCTTCGATTTGCGCGCTCTACTAAGCCATTGGTTTGCGGGTGTGTAACCGACGCGAAGTGTTGGGCGATGTTTAACTTATCGCACCAATCTTTGAAGGGGTTGTCGCAGAATTGTTTCCCGTTATCCGAGATGATTTCACCAGGTAATCCGAAGCGACATACAATGTTGTCCCAGACAAAGCGTTTCACCTGGTTGCCGGTGATTGTCGCCACTGCTTTTGCCTCTATCCACTTGGTGAAGTAGTCTATAGCCACTATGAGAAACTTGAGACCGCCTGCTGCTATTGGAAAAGGACCTGCAATATCAATGCCCCATTTGTAGAATGGCCAAGGCGCCGTGATTGGCGTTAGCTCGTGCTGTGGCTGGCGCGGGACGGGTCTATGAACTTGGCAATCATTGCATTTCCTTATTAGGTCCCGCGCATCTCGATGCATGGTTGGCCAGTAGTATCCTGATCGCATGGCACGTGCTACAACGGACCGTGGTCCTGCATGCATGCTGCATGAACCTTCATGGATTTCTCGCAGCACGTAATTTGCTTGTAGGGGGCCGACGCAACGGAGCCATGGTTGGAGGAAAGAACGTCGGTACAGTATGTTGTCGCGCAATTCGAATCTCTGCGCTGTGCGCCGTATTCTGCGAGCTTCTGTCTGTTCTTGGGGTAATGTTCCTTTGCTTAAGAATTCCGTAATCGGTGTCATCCATGTAAGACCATCCTCCTCTATGACTGCGGAGACTTCCATCTCCGATATTGAT